>OV656835.1:37347925-38547925 GCA_927399475.2 Acleris emargana
CCAATTATCTCAATTATTGCAGTCAGAATGACCAAAACTGTCTCCGTGGTCGCAGATTCATAGAAAATGTGAAAAAAGGCCATAACTCCTAAACTACGAAAAATCGCGGAACATACATGGGGGTGATTCAGATGCCCCTTGAGGTGCTCTACCTCTGGACTTCCGCTTGACACTACTTCCTGTATATTACACTTATACATCCATATTTTATTCGAAACGTAACTTTTTATCTGTATCTGGAATAGCTTGAGTTTTTTTCTAAAAAAGGTTGCGTTTCTCCTTGTAATAAACATAAAGGCGGCAAAGAGTGATGTTATTTCACGTGAAGTTTCTGTTTATATGCGATTTGTATCTTGCGATTTAGCACTATATATGCCTCGGCAGGATCGGCAATTGCGGGCCTCGTATTTTTAAACGGACTCGCAAGTTCGTCCGTTTAAACCAATACTCGGCTCGCAGTTGCCTGCTTCACCGCCTAGGCAATAATGAACTATTTCTCAAAAATTACCGGAAAAGTTGACATTGCTAAGTCCATACTGAGACTCGAAGTACATAGTTTACAGACAGTTCCCAAATTAAAAAAAAAAATTGTTTGCTCGCTACACAAGCCCGCAATGTTGCATACAAATTTCATTGTTATCTAGTTTGTAATTTTTTTTAAAGTGAAAATGGCCATAATAAAATGAGAGCACAAGTCTTATACATCCATATTTTATTCGAAACCTAACTTTTTTATCTGTGTCTGGTTTAGCTTGAGTTTTTTTTTCTAAAAAAAGCTTGCGTTTTTTACATACATACACACAAAAACATAAAGGCGGTAAAGAGTGATGTTATTTCACGTGAAGTTTCTGTTTATATGCGATTTGTATGTTTCGATTTTTGAGAAAAGCACTATATATGCCTCGGCAGGAACGGCAATTGCGGGCCTCGTATTTTCAACGGACTCGCAAGCTCATCCGTTTAAACCAATTATCGGCCCGCAATTGCCTGCTTCACTGCCTAGGCAATAATGTACTATTGAAATACTTCGAATAATAAAGTGTAAGAATTAGATTGCCTACTTTATTCACCGAACGCTGGTGCCGCCATATTTGCCATATCAATTGCAAAACAGCCGTGCAAATTAATATTATTGATACTTTCTAAATTATTTTTTATGTTAAACTCCTTTCAAGGTCATTAATAAAACATATTTCGTATTTAGTCACATTTAAATTGTTGTAAAAACAGTTTTTGACAATATAACACAAGAGTTGAGATATCAGTTGATTAGCTCAGTAAGCAGGTATTTTTGCTCTACAAAAGGTGGTGTAGAAAATGTTTAATTTGTATAGTTTAAGTATAGCGTAGTCATGAAAAATGTAAGTTTTCGACCTCGAGGGGTCACAGCGTTAGCCGCCATATTGAACTGAAGGGGCCAAAATTGGTTCTCTTTTTACATAATGCTTCAAAAGTAGACTTATGACAAAATGTCTATAAGAAGCATAAAGACAATAAAAAATCACTTATTATTTGTATGTGTTTTTTTATTCTGTACGTGTTATAGATACAAAGTTACAAGAGGGAGATCATTTTACATTTCCAAAAAATCATCTGTGATTAATTTTTTTAACTAAAGGTGTTTTAACTAATTATTTTTAATCTTTCTTGAGGTTCCCGGTGGGTTGACGTCGATAACTTCACTATCCGCGCTGGCATTTTCCGTCTTCTTGCATTGTGAAATTACGTAAAAAAATACTGACTGCTGAGTTTCTAGCGGAGTTTCTTCTCAGCAGTGGTCTCCTCTTGTGAAGCGCTGGTAGATTTATTGACGCGTAAAAGTGCCTACTTACTGAATAAATGTCTTATACATGCATAAACATACATACATTAAATCACGCCAGTTTTCCAGAGGGGTAGGCAGAGACCACTTCTTTCCACTTGCTACGATCTTGACAAAGGGTCTAGCAGGCTAAGGAAGGAGAAGTGGCCCCTGTGACGAATATCGGATTTTTATAATGTCATTTGTTGGCTATCTCATAATATAGAAACACCCTAACTTTTAGCCCCCTATCTTGAACCGTCACCGAGGTACTGTCAAAAACGTCATTTTACGGACACATTTTTCAAAGTCGTTTTTCTCCTGAACTATACAGGGTGTCTGGAAAACCTTCGGAGAAATTTGGGGGGGTAATAGTTGGCACGATTCTGATCACGGGGGTATGGTTCATTTTTGTTTCTGTTAATGTAAAAAAAAAAGAAGGATTAATTATATTCATTTTGTTACTTGATGTATCGCAGCCGATATCTCGACCTTGACATTTTGACGTTGATAGTATACTACTCCAACAGTTCGTAGTATCTTACGTCAAAATTCAATGTCCGAGGTCAATGACCTGAGACCATACGTTGTCACATGGTATGTAAACAAACAGTTCGCTCCATGTAAACAAACAGTTCGCTCCATGTAAACAAAAATCAAGGTAGCATTATAATAAAAATAAATGAGTAATTTTAGTGCAACTTACTGTATTTTCGGTTTTGCAATTTGAACACTAATTGGTTTTAAATGTGAAATCACTAGGTCTCTTGTTCATGTTTTGCCGAGACTGATCATATCGTCCGTCTTTTACTGTCGAGATCTAACCATTTACCATTGTTTTCTGCTCTAAAGTAGCCCATATAACTGATTTACAGCAAAAATATTGAAGACGTGAATATTGAAAATAACATAATTTAACACTGACATCTAATGACAGCCATAAATTCATAGACTTCTCAAAGTTCAAATAGACGGATTGAACGATCCGATTATTGCTCTCCGTATTGAAGAAAAAAAAGGAGAAAAAGAAAATCGTTTATTGGTGCAAACCACAGAAAAATAATAATCAAATTAAATACAGTGAGAAAATAATTTAAAACAAAACCTTAAAACTATTTTATAAAATAATTATGCACCGAATTGGGTGCTACTCAGCATCATAGTGTCAGACATGCCGTGACGCTGCACGCGCTGATTTTCAGGGCAACCAGACGGGGAGAAAGCGCTGCTGGCTGCTGGTTCTTTCCTTTTGATCCGCATGGTATTTGTGGCAGTAGCCAAAAGTCCAAGTGCAAAACATTTTGTCGATGGATATAAAGGTCGTCGCATAATTGATTATAATAGGCTATTTGACTACATTGAAAATATACTACAAATTGTGGTCATCCTATCTGATACTAGCGTAAAATAACGTATTTCACTTTATTTCACATTAAATTATGTCTATTTTTTTGGAAATTACACGAAATAATAAGGATTTTTTTTGAAATTTAATCTGTGGCAAAAACGCTATGTGATGTTAGAAATACTTTATAACCTGTGAGTGTGATGTGGTCACATCACATGCAAGTAAACAAAACAAACCCCAAACCAAACATCGCTTCGCTTGTGACATCGCTTCCTTGACTGATTGTGATTGTAGACCACGTTTTATATTTTCTGGGTGTTCCTTAAGCCGGCTACTCACACACCTGCTGCAGGGGCAATACCGGTCATTTTAGGCTGTTCTCTACACACTAGCCTGCCGTTCAGTGTGTAACTGATAGTCCCGCTGAACGCACGTCCACGAGAAAGCCTCCTGTATTGTCGAAACACCAGAGGATTGGTATCGCCTTGGCACTTTCTGTGGTGCTACCAAAAAAAAAAGGAAGAGAAGATATTGGGTGAAGAATTGGTTGCAGAAACGAAGCAAATTGTGCCACATGAATATTATGAAAGAATTGGAAGTAGATGATCTTAGAAACTTTTTGCGAATGGATATTGATTCTTTTGAAGAGCTCCTGGCTATGGTAACACCATTTTTTCCATTTTTGTCCACTCCGCTCGGTTGTCACCAATGAACTGACTGGAATTGCCCCAATCCTACTACACACGCAGCAACCTTGCAGGGCGGTAGACACAATCTAGGGAGCTAGGAAGGTCTTGCGCCCCTGCCGCCCTGCCGCAGGCCCAATCTAAAAATTGCTCCTGCTTGCCTACACACATCACAATTAAGGAGGCAATCAAGGGTCCAATTCCCATATTGCCCCTGCAGCAGGTGTGTGAGTAGCCGGCTTTAGTGGCCTTTTTCTTTTAAGGGTTTTTACCACAGAGTGTAATCACGTCGACCTCTTCTTACAAAGCGATCCTATTTTTCTCTTTCTTCTATGATACGAATATCTAGCAACAACATGTATGATGCCAGATTTAAATGTAATTTTGATAAAACGTAACGTGTAGGTAGGATTTTTTGTTTACAAATGAAACCTAAAACTCTTTTCATAAAGAGTTTTAATGGTCCAAGATTTAAAAAGATAATATGTCAAATTGTCAATAATTAATTATTGTGTTTTTTATTCGTCGGAAGCCCTGATAGTGGTACAAATCAATGAAATACAGCCATGATTCATGTTCTCGTAAAAGAAGTAATGTGCCTACGAGTGCAAGTGCTATTTTAGCCGTGTGAGTGTGAGAAAAGTGTGAGTAAAAATCATAATCGTAAGTTTCAGTTTTAGATTATTTCACATAATAGCCCTTATCAGACACCGTCTTTTCATTCACATTACAGGATAATGTGTCAGTTTTCTAAACTCCATGGAGCTTTTGACCATGATTGGAAACATTGTTCATAAGGAACAACTTGTTTATTTACATTACGTTGTGACACATATCGTCGGTGAAACTGCAAAACCGCGTAAGTGACATTTTAAATAAGGAGCAAAATGCACCTTTTTAATAAGACCGTAAGGTTTATTTTGCTCTATCATAAATTCGTTACTTACGTGGTTTTGCAGTATCACCGACGATATTATGAATGAATCAGTTAAGATGGGGCACACTGAGAGCATCGTCAGGAAAGTCGATGATAAATCTGTCTGTAACTCAGTCAAATATTAACTTAAACAAAAGTTACCAATATAGGGATGATCCAAATCATCCACCCTATCTACAGTTAAAATTTCTCCGAAGGTTTTCCAGACACCCTGTATAAGGTAGAGCAATCAAACCAAATCATAGCTACAAAGGATGGGTAGAAGTATAACTCTGTTTTTTTTAAATATTTAATTTTATGAAAAAATAATGATTAAAATGTCAGAGAATTTTTTGACAGCACTTTTCAACAATTATTTGTAAAGGTACAGCTACGGAAAAAATCACATAAACTGCTAATAGTATTAGCTAGTACCATGCGAAAAATCAATTCAATATAATTGGTTGTGCAGTTTCATTGAAAATGCTAATGATCTCATTAAGTGGTCTGCTCTTCTCGACAAGAGATGTACATTTGATTTTCCCTTGATTGAACAGAGATGATGTGGTATCGCAGCCACTAAACGAACGGAGAAAGGATGTTTCAAGTCGAAGACTGCGGGACAGCAACACCTCACTACCCTATCAGGGATATCCGATATTAACGAGGTCAAATTGAAGTTGTATAAAAAAAAAAACACCAATTGTAACTTACAGAAAAAATACAAATGAAAATAATAATTGAATTTTTTTTATCTTTATGCTTCTCATATACATTTTTATCATGAAGTCAACTTTTCAAGCAATTCAAGATCTTGCCTCCATGAGGTCTAAAACTTAAATTTTTCATGACCAGCCTATACTTAAGCAATACAAATTAAAACATTTTCTACACCACATTTAGTAGAGCAAAGCCTCTTTTTTGTCCCCACTGATTAGATTAGATTACCAAACACCATCACTGACGTTGTTCCTGCGCGTAAACATGGTAATAACAAAACTATGATAATTATAAAAGAACTGCTATTACCATGGCAACACTCATTATAGATCACCGATCCCAAGCTTCGATTACGCTATAAGTGGTATTCTGATACCGTTAACGACATCAATATTACAGGTTTATAGTACGCGAGTAGAAAAACTTCTCTCACCCTTTTAGATTTTCATATTTTTCATGGTCGTGCTATGCATCACACATCACAATTAACTGTGGTAACTTTACTGGTTGATGTATAATTTAAGATTTTTTATTGTATGAGCCATATTGTACCGTTTGTACCCTAATAAACATTAAAACAATACATCACGCTACTACATCATGTCGTGATAGTTATTTTGAGTTGCATATTGGGCGATTGTTTGCGTGACGTGGTGTAACGAGATTTGTTTTGCCATAGCCGCCGCGGCAGGTGGTGACGCCGTACAAGCCGTCGGAGGACCTGGAGCAGGTGCCGCTGCTGAACCCCAACTCGCCATCGCACCTCTCAGCTGCCTGCAGCGCCCCCTACCCGCTGCTCTCCTCCGTCCGCACGTCCAGAAACTGCGACGAAGTCGATCACTCGTGTTAGTTCAACTCAGTTACCTTTTACTGCAATTAAAATATATTTCATTCATTTACTATACGAATTCAATTCATGTAATCAAGAAATTCAGGGGTTGAAAACCGTTTCTTCATTTAGTTATTTTTTATGAATTAAGTATTATTTGCGATTCATATTATCGCGGAATTTAAATGATTAGCAGTTTAATGGAATACGTAAATTTAACGGGTTATACATTTTTCACCAATTACTATGTAGTAGTGTCACGTCGGAAACGTGTAACACGCAACACGGCTAATTGACCGTATTATGCTAAATATTCAAATTCCTAGATGGTATAATTATATTATAAGTTAGTAAGACTTTAAAAAAAAGCATGATTTAAACATCTATTTCTAATATTTTCTAAACGGATCCGAAATATTACAGAAAACCAAAGTTCTAGAGGCCGCCCATCGAGCTAGCGAGCTGAGCTGGCAGTAGGATTACAGAATTTGGAAATGAAGTTTATTTTGGTTTTCAAAATCGTGGTCGTTTGCGTAAAAGTCGTCATTCATTTTGGGATTTTGTTGGATGCGGTCGATTTTTTTTTTGGGTTTTTCGTATCTCCTTCTCTGCAATTTCCAAAATCTAAATATCTAAAAACCCTAAATTAAATTTCATGACGTTTAAAAAAAGCCTTGCCACCATCTTGAATCGTAGTCGTAATTTTTTTTATAACTAAAAAAAATGAGAACAGCCTTGAAATCTCTAATGTAGGTAATTTTTTGAAACCTGGTAATGCGGATTAACAGAGAAACTGCGAATTTGAGTCACTCTACGCCTCAGTAGTGGAATTTATTAAAAACTGAACCCGGACGGAAATCTCTGCTCTGCGGCTAACCGATAACAACATTGCAACAACCTGCAGACTTATTGAAAAATCATAATGGTTCACACAACAACAGTTGCACATTAACGATGACGACGATTCTGGCTACAGACCCAAAGACCATTAAAAAGCGTTCTATTTGCTGCCGACGTCTGTTTTATAAGTTAAAATAATAGAAAATCAGGTAAATATGTATTTCAAAAATCATTTTTTTCCAGGCATAAAATTACACGATTTTTCAAAGTGATCACGTTTAAGTTCTTGATTTTGACATGAATTGTATTACTATAATAAATGAACTATGGCCACCAAATTTAAAGTAAGATTGAATAAATTTCACTTTGTGTACAGATGGCGAACCTAAGACAAGGAATCTCAAAAAACATATCATCAAACCTATACCAGGACCTACAACAAGTAAAAGTATACTTAACAAGGTATGTGTGTTCAAATCATTGTGGTGTTTAATTTGCAACTCGAGCAATATTGTGGAGTTTTCACAGCAGATTTGGCCTTTTGGGCTCTTCTAACACCATCTTCGACGCAGTCACCATCTTTGCTTATTTATTTATTTATTGGGGGGGGTTGAGATGAGCCTTGTGAACCACTTCGACCATTGCTGATCTTTTGTGGCAGCCCTTTGTTGAGTTCACTACACAGGCCCGTTGCGTCTAAGAATTTCCAGATGCTTTGGGCAGTGAGTAGTTGTATCTCTTGTGGGTCAATGATATGTCGCCCTAGGTGGATACTTCGGGTACTTCCCATTTGTTCTATGGAACTGTGACGTCATAGAACTGTTAACATTTTTCTTTCCCAGCAGTTCCATGGTAGAACTATTGAGACAAAAAATGTGGTATTTGTTCTATAGAACTAGAAGCACCTCAAGTTTCCCATTCATATGACGTCATAGAACTGTTGCGATATTTTTTTTCCCACCAGTTCCATGGTAGAACTATTGAGACAAAAAATGTGCTATTTGTTCTATAGAACTAGAAGCACCTCAAGTTTCCCATTCATATGACGTCATAGAACTGTTGCGATATTTTTTTTCCCAGCAGTTCCATAGTAGAACTGTTGAAACAAAAAATATTTTTTTAGTTCTATAGAATAGTCGCTCTTGACCTAAATATTATTGATTTAATTGTTCTCTAATCACATTAAATTAAGTTCTAAAGATCATTTGAGTTTACAGTTTTTATTTTTAATTGAAATTTAGGTCAAGAGCGACTATTCTATAGAACTAAAAAAATATTTTTTGTTTCAACAGTTCTACTATGGAACTGCTGGGAAAAAAAATATCGCAACAGTTCTATGACGTCATAGTTCCATGGGACTGATGGGAAACTTGAGGTGCTTCTAGTTCTATAGAACAAATAGCACATTTTTTGTCTCAATAGTTCTACCATGGAACTGGTGGGAAAAAAAATATCGCAACAGTTCTATGACGTCACAGTTCCATGGGACTGATGGGAAACTTGAAGTGCTTCTAGTTCTATAGAACAAATAGCACATTTTTTGTTTCAATAGTTCTACGATGGAACTGGTGGGAAAGAAAAATGTTAACAGTTCTATGACGTCACAGTTCCATAGAACAAATGGGAAGTACCCGATACTTCTGTTGCGCATTAGTGGTCCGCACGAACAGAGGATGTGCATTGCTGTTTCTTCTGTTTCCTGACAGAACCTGCATGTCGCTTCTTGTTTCATTCCCATTAAGAACAAATGTCTGTTCAGTTTGCAGTGGCCAGTTAGGATCCTGGTCACTGCGCAAGTCTTTACTCTTTTGAGTTGTAGAATCTCTTTGGAGAGCTTGCTTCTGAACCCTTTAATAAGTGACTTCGAGTGGTTTTGGTCCTTTTGTGGATTTCCACAGCTCGGTCGCTTTATATCTGTATAGCTCGCTTAGCAGGGAATAGGCTTTTCGTTTTGTGATGCCACAGAACGGCTGCGGGCCGACCAGGGGGTTGTCAGCTCCGTTCCTAGCTAGTTCGTCTGCTATTTCGTTTCCATCAATGCTGGAGTGCCCCGGTACCCATCTAAGTATTACTTTGTTGGATTTACCCAGGGTATCTTTGCTTATTTGTGAGCCTAAGTAAATAAGCTTATTAAGAACATCGAGGTCACGCGCAACTCGTTGATTTTCTGCATAGTACCATCACAGTACATCTTCGTCTTGCCCATGTTGATTGACACCGTACTCTTTACTGGTAAGCTCAATCCTTGCTAGAAGTTCAGCCAGATCTCTTTCAGAGGCACCTACGAGTATGACTGTCGTGTCACCTATGAAACGGAGGCTGTTAATAAGGTGGCCACCTATGTTGCGGTGGCCATCTTTGTTGTCCCTCTCATCCTTCCAAAACCCCTCTCACAACAATTGTGGTGACAATATACATCCTTTACGCACACTTCTTTCAGTTTGGAAGGTTGCGACACATTGTCCTCCATCCTCACTCTTGATTTACTTGTCAGGTACAGATTATGCACAAGAAAGATTAGGTGTTGTGGAATTTCTAACTCGCTCATAAGTCATAACACAAAAAAAAACCAGGCCTTTGCGTAGTAGATGAAGCAGAAAACCATACAATCATGCGCTCAGCACGTCTTTATTAACTGCCTCACATTTGAATTTGCTCTCTCGTACCTCAGCCTCTTACAAAACCTGCTTGCTCCTTGAGTATTTGTCTGTTGATGTAATTCTCTAGCCGCTTGCTTAGAATACCCAGGACAAATTTACTTTTCACCTCAGCAGCTCAAACAAGCAGGTTTTGCTGCTTAAAAACAGTGAGCAAAATTCAATTTTGCTGCGAGCGAGAGGCAAAGTAGCTTTTTATTTATTTTTTTTAAATGCCGTGAGCAGTGCTGAGGCTACTTACAACATTCGAAAAAATTGAACTTCACCTTGTTCTGTCACTTTCACTTCGATAGGAAAAAAGCGAGAAATAGAAACAACTTGATTCGAAGTTCGATTTTCAAATTCCACACATAGTAGGCCCAAAAAGAAACGCACGTTCGAATGCACACATAACCGTAAAATTGCAAATAAAACTATCTGTTTATTATAACTATTTTATACAGTAGGTACTTACAATCATTTTTTTTATTTAATGTTTTGAAGACAAAATTAATGAAAAATAAGAAGTTTATAATGTATCTACATAATTTTGTTATCGTTTTAACAATCTTTAATTTCGTGACATAAACCGCGGGGGCAGTTTCAGAACGCATTTCAAAAATAGCGGGATTATTGTAGCCAATAGCCATAGACAAGGCCTAGTTAGGTTTTTTTTAAAGCCACAGACTACATAAAGCTGTGTAAAGTGGTGTTTGCACTACGGCATTATCAAGTTGAGTGACAGGTTTTATCTGTTTCATGTTTATTTTTTCCACTTTTTATTTTATTAGTATTTTGCAAAAATGCTTGTGATTGATGCATATGCGATCGTGTCGTTATTTAGTCGTGTATTCACCAAATGGTCACAACGGAAGACCTGCGTTGGCCCTACCAGCTTCACGCTGTGTTGTTCTCGCTGCTTAGGTGAAAAGTTGTATGTCTCACACGAGACCAAAGTTTTTTACGTCTCGTATCTTTGAATCCCTCGCTACGCTCAGGATTCTAACCTAGAATCACTCGCTACGCTCGTGATTCAATAATAGAATCCTTCGCTTACTCGGGATTCAAAATCATCACTCGCAGCAAAAACCAACTTTGCTCTCTTGTTGAACAAATAACTATTTTCGCGTTTACGCGGTGAACCTTTTTTGTGCACGGGAGTGACAGTTATGATGGAGTGGATTACGTGGAGAGGGAATCGGATAGGTGACGTCGAATTAGCCATTGGTTCGCTGAAACTCAATGCTTGTGGAAGTGACGGAAGTACATTTAATGTGACCATTTATAATTTAAAAACTGGTAAGCAGAAAGAGGTGCATTTTCGTATTTATCTGTGTTTTTATTTATTTGGAAGACTGACATAACATTTTATGATTAAAATCAGGGATGTGGAACAAAGGCAGACTTGTTTTTTTTTTTAGAATAAAACAAATCTTTTTCAATAACCCTTCAAGTGGCAAGCAGCCGTATAACAGCTCCTGTCAAAAAACAATTTATACTTTATGACATTAACTAAAATTTCACGTTTAAACTAACTATATTTTTCTTGAAAACTGAAGGGTTAACCGGTACTTAAATTGACATGTTAATAATGTAACCAATTACTTAAGTAATATTTAAATCAGACTTTTTATTTAGGCGAAAGTATGTAATTACAGTGTCAACACCTTAGATCTTACAGAAGTCATTCACTCCCTCCTTTCAAATATTTTTCTACATAAAATTCAACTTTGGAGAATGTAAGTGCGTGCAGGAAGATAAAGCTTGTCCCAGTAAAAAATGTCGCTTATAAACTTTAAAAAAATCCTTATTAAATATTAAGACTGCACCGAGCAAACGTCGAGCGTCCAGTGGCGCCCTCATTGCTATTATAGTGTTTTCTGATAAACTAAAGAATTTCCATGGAATTGGACGATGCTTTTTTGTAGCGCAAGTAAAATCACAATTTATGGGATACGTGATAAACTTTGATAACAGTTATCCTTTGAGTAGTCAGCTTAACCGGAAAAGGTGGCTACTTTTTTCCGTTTAGTTGATAACTCGAAGGTCAATTGTTAGTAAACTATATGATATATCCTATAAGTTGTGTTTTCATTTGTAGTACAAAAAAGCATCGTCCGATTTCAAGAAAAAACTTTAGTTTATTAGAAAACTCAATATGAATAATGAGGGCGCCACTGACATCCGGCGTACGCTCGGCGCAGTCTTAAAATTTACCAAATTTTCTGATACCGTCTTATTTGATATTCCTTAAAATATTATTATTTACGCATAAAGACCAGTTTAGGATTAGTTCATCCAGAAACTTCTTAATTTTCCATTGACCCCTGCCATCAAAGTTTGTACATCGTTTTCGGTGATCAGTTTGGAAGCTTCATTCCACTTCCGCTTGAAGTCTTGAACTGAAGTGGCATTACTTTTATGTTTTAAAAGCTTCTGTTTCACACGAGCCCAATATTTTTCAATGGGTCGTAACTCCGGGCAGTTGGGAGGATTGAGAGTTTTTTTCAACAAAATCGTCATTATTTGCTTTTTACCACTCTATTGCTTCCTTCGTGTAGTGACACGTGGCCAAATCAGGCCAGAACAGGACAGGTGAAGTATGCCTCTTAATGAATGGCAACAATCGTTTTTTGAGGCACTCATTCAGGTATATATCACCATTTATGGTTCCATTAGCAAAATATGGTGTACTGCGTTTGCCACATGAACAGATCGCCTGCCACACGAGAACTTTATTTGCAAATTTATCCATTTTCATAACCTTATACTCTTCACTTACTACTTTTCTGTCGGTCCCAGAATAATAGTGGTGTCCTGGAAGTCATTTGAATTCAAGTTTGCAGTAAGTTTCGTCATCCATAACTGTACAATATTTTTTCTTAGTCATTTTTGCATAAAGTTTTCTAGATCTCGTTTTAGACTCTTTTGACTGTTTTGCATTTCTGTTGGGCACTTTAGTTTGTTTAAACGTTGATATAAAACAATTTTTCTTCACTCGTTGCACTGTAGATTTCGAGGTTTTAAACTTCTTGACCAAGTCTCGTACAGAGAGGGTAGTTTTTTCTGTACATACATACATACATTAAATCACGCCTGTTTCCCAGAGGGGTAGGCAGAGACCACTTCTTTCCACTTGCTACGATCTTGACAAATTTCTTTCGCTTCTTCAACATTCATACATCGAGTCATGCACGCACGTCGGTTTCGGGTACTTAAGATTCTGCCCTTTTCCAGTATTTCTCCGATTTGATTCGAAAAAGTACGCCTAGGGCGGCCCCTTCCGACCCTTCCACTCACTTTCGATCTGTATATCTCTTTCGTCAATCTTCTTTCATCCATCCTTTCCAAATGACCGAACCATCGAAGCATGCCCTTTTCAATCTTAGTCACTACATCTTCTTTTATTCCACATTTCTCTCTGATTTTTTCATTTCTTACTCTATCAATCAGTTTCACACCACACATACTACGCAAAGAGCGCATTTCAACTGCATTTACACGACTTACATGCTTGTCCTGCCACACCCAACATTCACTACCATACATCAGGGTAGGTGCCAGCACTCCATTGTGAACAGCCAGCCGGGCTTTTTGTGAAACGCCCTGTCTGCTTACAAAGGAGTACAGGGCCCCATTAATTTGATTGCCCGCATTCACCCTCCTCTCGATATCCTTCTCACACTTACCATCTCTTGTAAACATACTTCCCAGGTACACAAATTCGCTCACTTGTTCTACTAATTCACCATTTATATTTATCACGCACTCAGTCATCTCCTCATCCTTCTCTATCACCATGACCTTGGTCTTGGTAACATTTACTTTCATCCCCTTTTGCTTAAATCCCTCATTCATCACTGTCACCATCTCCTGCAACTCAAGTACCGATGGGGCAAGTATAACTTGATCATCGGCATATAAGAGGCATTTGATTAGCAACTCTTGCACACGCAAACCCTTATCATACCCTTTCAAATCCCACATACAACTGTCCATGAATAGATTGAACAGCCATGGTGAGGCAACACAGCCCTGTCTAACACCTTTAGAGATGTTAAACCAGGCCGAGTATGCGCCATTGATTCTGACACAGGCTTTGGAACCCTCATAAAGGGACCTCAAAGCCTGCACCAGGTTGCTGCTCACTCCATACATAGACAGCACCGTCCACAACTCCTTTCTATCTACCCTATCATAGGCCTTTTCCAGGTCCACAAAAGCACAGAAAACCTTTTGGTTCACCGCCAAGAACTTTTCTGTGATGGACCGTAGTGAAAAGACCTGATCCGTACATCCCATTCCCTTTCGAAATCCCGCTTGTACATCCCAGATTTTGTCATTCGTAACATTCAATACCCTTTCAATTAAAATCTTCGCATATACTTTGCCGACAACACTAAGGAGGCTGATACCGCGGTAGTTTTTGCAGTCTTGCTGTGACCCCTTTCCTTTATACAGAGGGACGATAACGGCCTTGACCCAATCTTCCGGGACTCGGCCGCTACTCCAACATGCATTGAAAAGACGGTGCAACAGACTACCCACCACGCCATCTCCTCTCCTCAGCATTTCTATCGACACTCTATCACAACCTGCTGACTTTCCCGCTTTCATACTTTTTAAAGCCTTCATTATTTCACTCATACTAATCACACTTTCATCTTCGCTACTTGCATCTTTACTCATGCTTTCTGGCTCACGACAAATATCTTCGCATTCAAACAAGCTTTCAAAATAAGTTTTCCATCTATCAAGCATTTTTTCTTCCTCACATATTAAGTCTCCAGACTCATCCCTCACCGCGTTTAATTTAGTTTTCTCCGATTTCCCCCGAGCCGAATTAATCAAGCTCCAAAAGAGTTTAATATTCGACTGGAAGTTGTCAGAGAAACTCCTGTCATACTTTTCATTCAGTAAATCTTTCTTTCTAGCCACAACGTCTTTCACTCTTTTCTTTGATCTATTATACTCTTTTTTCTTTCTGTCGCTTAGATCTTGTCCTGGATCTACAGCTACAAAATCCAACCAACACTTTTTCTTCTCTTTCACTACATCATCTACCTCTCTATCCCACCATTCCGATCGTTCATTCTTGCGTTTCCTTCTTTTTACTACACCACATACTTCAGTGGCCGATTTGACCATTCCATTCTTCATAATCTCCCATACATTATTTACATTATTCTCAACTTCACTGTCTTTCATCTTATTAACACATTCAAAACAATCTTTCATTTTTCTACGTACTCATCTTGTATAACTTCGTCATTCAGTTTCTCTACTTTTATCCTCTCTAACGCAGTGGTAGGTACGGGAACACGATGGCGCCAACGTGTGAACAGACCCCTTACTCGTGTTACCACTAAGTAGTGATCTGAACCTACGCTAACTCCTCGAAATGCTCTGGTATCTACAACTTTGTTACGCAACCGTTCATCCACAATCATCAAGTCTATCATAGACTTCTCATTCTGCCGTCTCCACGTATACTGATGAATCTCTTTGTGATCAAACAAAGTGTTTGTCACGCAGAGATTTTTCTGTAAAGCTGTTATAATCTTCTTCTCGATTGTCTGGTTTACAAACCCTGGTTTACGTCCACTTCCAGGCCATCGCCGTATACCACCTGTCTCCCTGAACCGTTTTAAAACCCTTTGAACGGTTCTTGTAACGTTTTCAGCTCCGATGCCACTTTCTTCGCAGAGATGCCTTTATATTGAACATATTTGTACAAAAAAAATTCGTGTAACTTTTCTTGCACCGACGACATCGTTGAACATCTAGTACTGACAACATTTTTTTTATTTCTTATTTATACATTATAGAGCATCCTAACGGGAAACATAGTTTTCAAACTCTTTAGATTTCATCCTGATACACAACCCCATCTAATAATGGGCGACATTTTTTTCTGGGACAAGCTTTAGCAACCATCCAACCGTCAAAAAATATTGTTTTTATGAAAAATTGATGTAGATGATAAAGCTACATAACATAGTTCCTACAAAAAAAAGTTTATTACATCTGATTCGGGGCAAGACTAACATGCTTGTATAGCCCCAGATGTACTGATAGTCGTACCCCACCTCATAATTTTGAGGTTACGTATTTATTCCGATATATGGGTCATGTCATACACACTCGCAAAAACAAAAGTTGTCTCTCCTGTGGTCAAAAGTTGACGGCTTGTGTGCGTATAAGCTATGTTTTTATTTGCTAGGACTAAATTAGACCTGACGGCGTTTATGCTGATGTGGGGTCAGTCAGAAAATTAGGCCATAAAAACGTTAACTTCGGGTATGTCCACAGGAAAGACGGTAACCTAAATCTCTGTATGACCCATATACTTATAGATATGATAGTAGTTTATAAATAAATTTAAAATAAAATAAATATCAGTGGGGACACAAATTGACCAAGCTCCAAACTAAGCTCTAGGTTTGTACTATGGGTACTAGGCAACGATCGATTCACTTATATAGATAAACTAGCGGCCCGTCAGCGGCTTCGCCCCGCTGCAAATTCCTGACTTTAACGTTGGATTTTTCAATTATTTTCATTCATAAAAACCTTGTCCTGACATTGTCAAACACACCAAAAAAGAAATCAGCCAAATCGGTTCAGCCGTTCTCGAATTTTGCGCTTAGCAACACATTTAGCGATTCATTTTTTTATATAGATAGATATACATACTTAAATACATAGAAAATACCCAAGACTCAGAAACAAGAACGTGCTCATCACACAAATATTTGCTCGTACCGGGGATCGAACCCGTGACCGCTAGCTTCGTAGGCAGGGTCACTACCGACTAGGCTACCGCGTCGTGATTGGTTGTATTTTGGATGGATATATTTAATTAAAAGATAACATTATTGCTATACTACTTTCATTTATAACATTTCAAATTCATCACTTTATCCAGCAATTTTTTAAATAACATTAATGGTTTAAAAACCAAAACCCGCCTTCAAATCGCAAAAAATAACTTCTATTAGAATGGTAGGTCATGCTAACTGAAGTCTGTTTTTGGTTAAAAATATTGTGGACGCCGAGTTCAGTTAGTCTTACCTCCCATTGTAAAAGAAGTTATTTGTTGAGGTTTGAAGGCGGGTTTTGGTTTTTTTAAATATTTATAATATTGCTATTTCTCAGAAATAAAAATGTCTGTAATCCTATGGGCTTATTTTTTTAAAAACGTTTAACGGTAGTTTCAGCCGAAAAAATGCAACCTACAATGATTTCTGTCTTACAAAATCTGTACTCGATTTTGTAAAAATGTGGTGAAAAAATATTACATGATCGAAAGTTAACCACATATTGTAATAACTGGTCCGTTCAATGCTTATTCTAATAACATACTAGTTTATGGTATTATTTTGTTGATTATCGAGGTTTTTTTTTATCTTGCAGTGCGAGATTTTTCTTCCATTTCTTCATAGCGGATAGGCCGGTTTTAAAGTACGATATTCAAAATATTGGAGGTTCACTGTTGTTGGAAAAATAATCGTAATGGCACTCGAGTGCTCTAATAAATTTTAAATTTAGGAACTGGAAGCTTTTTCCCTTAAACGTACCAAAATGCGTCTGCGCTCGACAGACATGAATACGCAGATTTGCATTTTTGCGTCTTAAAGTACCATTATCCCAAAACCTATTTAAATAGGCGATAGGGTAACATACATAAAAAAAATACAGTTCCTTTTATAAAAAAATATAACTTTAACCGTCAATAATCGAATCAACACTTATCGGTTAAAATGATAGGAAATTGCCGCCTTTATGTCCCTGTTCGGTTTGATCCATACTTCCAAGGACACCCTGTAATATGCTGACCAATTTATTAAACTGCTGTTTTTTTATGTCTATCAAATAATAATTGCAAACCAAAAGTTACTCCCTTGAAATACAGTTGACAACTATATTTTTATAATTGATTTACAACTCCCCAGGTGAAATCGGCCACAATGGGCAGATCATGCAAAACTGATGAACACCTTCCAGGACGTGATACTAAAACCGACGAGGTGCACGAGTATCACGAAATATCTGACACCGACACGGTAAACACATTCCTTTGTATTTGTTAGCGCTTGATACTTGAGCCAGAGCTTGACGTAACATCACTCTGATTTTTCAGGAAAGTACAGTGCCCGATCCTGCGCGAGTAGATAACTTAGTTCCTCTGGAAAGTCCTGGAATAACGGTTTGTTTTAGAAAAGTACATTATTTAAAAGATTATGAGTGTGCTTAGTTTTTATTGTGCTTTACCAATGAGTTGTCGTGTTTTTTAGAAGAGTTATGGCGATTTTAGTCAAAGCTTGTTGGATGAAATGGAGTCGATGTTTCGCAGCTTGGACAGCAGGGAAAGACCTGATGAATCGGTAAGTCCATAAGTGAACAAATAAATCCATAATAAATCAGGGGACAATCTTAAACAAATTACAAACATTTGAATTTATTGCATGTGCTGTATGTACACTCATAATGTATATAATATATGTGTACTTTATTGCACCTTATGTCAATGGGATAAAGCAAAAAGGTACAAGACAACGATGTACATAATTATTTATATGTCAAATTGGTTGTACAGATGTAGTGTATAATCCTTTCCCATCGTTTTGGTCGGATAACTTAGTATTTATCTTGCTTTCCCAGTTGGCTTATTGATGGGTACTGAAGCTAATTGAGAAAGCAAGATAAATACGAACTTATCCGACAAGAAACGATCGGAAAGGATTATTCACTACATCTGTACATCAGAAACATAATATATGGGTGATCATCAAACGAATATTTTCAGCAACCAGGGTTTGAACTCATGATCTTTACCTTCGTAAGCATTACAAATCGACTCAACCTCGTATCAAAAAATATCACAACGTGAGAAAAAACCTTAAAGCCTTTTCTTTTTCTATTGAAGTATTTAGAAAACTGTTTTTATAGTAAAATTGTTACGATTTTTATTTAAAATAAAATATGAGCAATTATATCAAATTTATGGTATTCTGTATTCAAGTTTGTGTCAAGGTTGCATCAATTTAATGTTAGCTACTAAATAAGAAAAACACTCTCCTACATAAATTTGACATATTATTCAGGGCGTTAGGTCCATGGTTGAACAAAAAAAATGGCGAATAAGTATTGCAATGTACTACTTATTTAAGTCTAATTACTAGGTCAGGGAACCAAGGTTTAAAAAAAGTAGCAAATTCATCAAAAAGACGTTTTTTTTTAAAATCAAATATTTAAAATAATCTTAAATAAAACCGCCAATCTATTTTTATTTATCTTCACTTTTGATATCTGGTTCAAATATTATCTTACTTGAAAAAGTCCTGTGGACCTTATAGGGCTGCAGTTATCGAGTGACAAAATGTGGATAAAATATCCGTCACTTTTTGACACGTATATAAGAACGCGAGTAACGGATGCTTTACCCACATATTGTCACGTGACAAACACAACCATACTAGACCCGCAGACCACATTAAAGTTTATAAAATACATAAAAAAACAAGGAGCCACACATAGCAACGCTTAAAAAATCTAAATGACGTCAAGCACTTCAAGTTTTTTGAGAACTTCACTGATTGCACTTTGCTTTCCTTTGGTTACAGTTTTTTTATTAACTGGAGTTATTTGCTAATAGCTGGATTTTTAATGTGTGCAGCAATAAAATTCGTCAAGCACTTGATAAATTATTTTTCTAAACCCTGATTTTTAATTCCGTAGTATTGTGACAGCCATCTGACAGCAGTCAAATTCTGACGTTTCAGGAGTAATGAAAATATTTCTCATTGTTGATGTTATTTAACTAAAAATATTGATTGATTTATGTTATTGACAGACTCTCAAACGTTTTTGTCGGTCATTTGAATTACTTGCTAGTCTTTGTTTACCTTGTATTGCTTAGGATATTGTAAACACTGGCCAGGGATACTCCCGTTACGGTTTTATTGAAACTAAAATATTTTTTTAATATAAATTCCAATAGAACTATTGGGAAAAAATCAGTCCCACTAGTTCTACTATATGAAGTCCTTTGAATAATAGAACTAGTGGGAATTTTTATCGCGTTCCTACCCACTACTACTTACTAAAAGTTCTATCAATAGAACTTTTAGTAAACCTAGTGGGAATAGACCCAAAGGACATAAAACCGCTGTCATTAGTTTGGCGGAACGAATGACTGACAACTGTCATTTTATAGTCTATATTTTTTTTCCAAAAATATTTTTAACTATACAAATACAAAACAACGATGATCAAATAGCTGTCATTAGTTTGGCGGAACGAATGACTGACAACTGTCATTTTATAGTCTATATTTTTTTTCCAAAAATATTTTTAACTATACAAATACAAAACAACGATGATCAAATATAATTAATTCCAAAGGTTTGTAATGTATGGCAATGATCAGAATAATACCCACAACTAAAGCCTGTACCGAAAAGTTTTTTTACATACCATATTCACGATAACAATAAACCTGTAACTAATAGTAAAGATATTTTTCTCAAAAATGCTATGTAATCTTGTCATAACATCATCAAATAGGAGCCAGTAGGTTAAAGTTCCTGGAGCACTCTCAAAAGTGTCCAGTAAGTAGAGTGATTTTGAATTAGGAAACCAAAAAGTGTCCAGTAAGTAAGTATGGAAAATCCATAACATACCATATTATTTGAATTTGGAACTATCTGTACAGACCTGCGACAGCCTTCAAACAGACCACAGAGGTAAGCAAGAAAAGGTCACATGACACAAAAAAATTAAAGTGTAAACAATTTTGACGCCATTAAGATATCTGCATAAGTACCAAGGCATCATAAACAGAGATCGGACAAATTTGCGACATTGCTCGCAATAATGTGGACATGACTCCAAAATTAATCAAATAAGTAATAATTTAATTAATTTCTTACTATTATGTGATTTACATAATTATTCATATGTATTTTTCGATCATGTTTAATATTAATAGCCAAAAGCCATATACATGTGGTATCTGTTGAGGCTTGAATTTCTATAACAAAAATTGACTTTTTATATAATAGGTACACAAATATAAATCAATACAGCCAAGACTGATCGATTTTTATGAATCGATTTGTTTCAAGAGAAACGTTAAGCACAAATTTATTTATTCCCTGCAGCAAATGATAATATATTCAATTTAGTATCTGCATACTGGTTTTCATTTATATCACTATAAATATCATTTAGAAATTGCCATTATTTAATGTTGCTGCCGTTTAGGAACGGTACGTACGTAATTTAGGTACGGCAAATACGACTGTCATTTGACAACTATCGATGTCAATATATATACAGGGTGTCCGGTAAATAGTGGACTATCTTACAGGGCTGGATAGCTCAGCTCAGGAGTGGCCAAAATATGATAAATTATGTTTAGTAAAAGTCGCACCAAAAAAGAGATATCTCAACTTTTAAAAAATTTGGAAATGCGGTACTCTGGTTCACCATTTTCGATGCCGCGGCCACATTTATTAGAATTTTTCAGGTTCGTTTGCTGTGAAATATAGCTGTTTAAATTTGCTATTCAAATATTCCCTAACCGTCAGTTTCCAATGTGCTGGGCAGCCGTCTTGTTGAAATACTATGGGCCGGTCTTGTTCCCATATTGGTACATCACTAAGTATCTCATCTGTCTAAAGAATACTTTTCAAAAAGTTGTTGTCTTCGATATCTGTGCGAAGCAAAAACCGATAGAACTGCACACGTCTGGCATAATCACCATCTCCAAGAACTTGAAACAAATAAAAAGTCGGTGTAGAAAAATTTATGATGAAAATGTGTTTGAGATTTCCTTTGGTTAATAGGTACAGTCAGCGTCATAAATATAGTGGCAGTCAATAGTTCCAAATATACCGCACCATCCAAAATATCCATAAATACGTACTCATTCCAAGTGATCAAATTGTTCAGGCCATCCACTGTATACAAATATACCGGAGCATCCACAACGCCATATACTTGGTAACATTCAACCCGCCGTTAGTACAGCAACGTCCAGAACGCCGAAGGTTTCTAAGCATCCAAAGTAGGCAAAAATACGGGACACATAAGAAAATTGAACCTTAATTACCAGTAAGTACGGTTGAATATTCAGTCAAATCATTTTAATAGGTTAGCCAGTAAGCAATTTGACAAACCACGAAAACAGTACCATACTGTCATGGCATATATCTGTCTCATGTTTTAATTTGACACATTATTGCGTGGACTGCGTGGTTTTAAAAGGTTTCAATATTTCGCCAAGTCAGCCGATAGTTACGATGGACCAGTGGTTTAGTAGTAACGCTATGGAGTCATGTGTTCTGGGTTCTAATCCCCGTATTAGGTGCTATTTGCATTTTTAGTTTATATTTTTGAAAATTGAACCTTATTTTGAATGCAATAGAGCTCAAACAAAATGTACAACTACTCATTTTCAAAGCGGTTGAGTAGATACCCATTAAAACCAAAGAGGTTAATGCCCATTTTGCTTAAATTATAAAATATAAATTCAATGTAATTTATTTGTTTTGTAGAGTTTCGTCTATGTAAACAAGTAATAAAGGAATACGGCCTTTTATGTATAAGTAGTTATTACAAATTAAAATAAAACAACGGCTTTAAAAATATAAAATAAAAATGCAAATAGCACCTTATACGGGGATTAGAACCCAGAACACATGACTCGATAGCGTTACTACTAATACACTGGTCCATCGTAACTAACGGCTAACTAAACGAAATATTGATACGTATTGATGCGTTTAAGTTGACAGCTTCAATATTGCAAAACCTTTTAAAACCACGCAGTCCACGCAATAATGTGTCAAATTAAAACGTGAGACAGATATGCCATGACAGTATGGTACTGTTTTCGTGGTTTGTCAAATTGCTTACTGGCTAATCTATTAAAATGATTTGACTGAATATTCAATCTTACTTACTGGTAAATAAGGTTCAATTTTCTTATGTGTCCCGTATTTTTGGCTACTTTGGATGCTTAGAAACCTTCGGCGTTCTGGACGTTGCTGTACTAACGGCGGGTTGAATGTTACCAAGTATATGGCGTTGTGGATGCTCCGGTATATTTGTATACAGTGGATGACCTGAACAATTTGATCACTTGGAATGAGTACGTATTTATGGATATTTTGGATGGTGCGGTATATTTGGAACTATTGACTGCCACTATATTTATGATGCTGACTGTACATATGTATTGCGAAATCGTAAAGTCAACATTTACAAACAGCGTTTGTACTAACTATTTTAAGTATACATATGGAGTTTAGTAACAAAAATGATTGTAAAGTAATTTTCTATTGACTCCTTGGATGCCTCCATTACTTTTAGAGTCAGTGGCAGTTATCTACTGAAACAACACGCCGGGTACGTGTAGGCAAAAAACAAATCATTTAAAAATAATTGCACATACTGGCACGGTTTCTTTAACTGGCAACTACTGCAAAAGTAACAAATACTTCTAAAGAATGAATAGAAAAATAATCTTACATTAATGATATTTTGAACTTTTTAGTGGTTTTTATTTTATTTTTGAAAACGAGTGGCGTTTAGCCCTTTCGTTTAATTATAATTGATTATGAAAATCGGTCTAGAATTGACGAAACTACGAGGGGTGGCTGAAAAGTTATCTACCAAGCCTATGAGTAGTTAAAAAAATTTACTGTCCACTATGAATTCATTTTGATTGACTGTTCTTTTTTCAAAATTTTGGACACTCATTTGTTCGTTGCTTTTCATTTGTTTTTTGCTCGTCATTGCTTGCATCACGTCGCTTGAAAAAACTAATTTGATTAAAATTGAGCAGTGTGCAGTAATAAAATTTCTTTCTAAGGAAGGTAATACGCCATCCCAGATCAAACAGCGTATGTTACCTGTATTTGGTGATTTGTGCCTTTCCGATTTTACCATAAAGATCTGGTGTAAACAGTTTAAATCAGGTCGTGAGAGCCTAGAAGATGATCCTCGTAGCGGACGACCAATTTCTGATGTCACTGAAGTAAATGTGGCCAAAGTGAAAAAAAATATTCTAGAAGACCGACGGGTGAAACAGTGGGAGATAGCTAGAGTGGGCATAAGTAAGGAACGGGTAAACGAAATAATACATGTTCATTTAAATATGTCTAAGGTAAGTGCACGCTGGGTCCCCAAAATGCTGACTCCGTTAGACAAAGACAGACGTGTCAGATGTTGTGAGGAGTTTTTAGACATGAGTCGCGGGAAAGAGGAAGAAATTGTTTCCAGGATTGTTACGTGTGATGAGACTTGGATTAGACAATTGGACCCAGAAAGTAAACAAGAGTCCCTACAATGGAAATTCAAAGACGCAAAGCCTCCTCGGAAGTTTAAGGTTCGTCCTTCGGCTAGTAAACTCATGACGACAATTTTTTGGGATTCAGAAGGAATTTTGCACATTAATTATTTTCCCAAAAAAACGACAATGAATGCCAATGATTACGCAAATTTACTTTGCCAGCTGAAGCACGCTATAAAAGAAAAAGGAGAGGCAAACTCCACAAAGGAATTTTGATTTTGCACGACAATGCACCTGCGCATACGGCTCGCACAACACAGCTCGCCATGACCACAAATGGCTTCGATGTCATAAACCATCCCCCTTACAGCCCAGATTTAGCCCCCTGTGACTATTTCCTATTCAGACTTCTGAAGAAAAATCTCAGGGGACGTAGATTTTCTACCGATGATGAGATGATAGCAGCGGTGAACGACTATTTTGACGAGAAACCGAAAGTTTTTTTTTTAACGGTTTAATTTAATTATTTAACAAGTGTAAAAAGTGCATTTCGGTAGAAGGGGATTACATAGAAAAAGAAAAAAAAAACAGCCAGCTACGTCTTTTCTTTCATAGTCAGGTAGATAACTTTTCAGCCACCCCTCGTACCATGAAACATACATACAAAAATCATCCTGACGAACTGAAAACATTCTCCTTTTTTTGATGACGGTTAAAAAAATACCTTGCACTGGAGTATAGTGGAAACCATGTTTTCCTTCCCTTCTCAAAACTGACCACACAATCCAAATGTTGATTCTCAGTGTCTCAGCTACTTTTCGTATGCTGGTAGTGGGATCATCATCATCAAATGCAGCAAGAATGCGTTCCTCGATAGAAACGTCATGTTGTGCGGCGTTAATTCCCGCTTCTCGGTGATTTAAGTTTCCTGTCTCCCTTAAACGTCGGTAAGTGCTGGAAAAAACGTTGCGGCACGGTATCCGGCTGCCAGGATACAACTGCTGATAAATTCTTCGTGCTTCACGAGCCACACCATAAACACTGTCATAAGCCATCAAAATATCAGCGTATTTTCCGTTGGTGTATGTAGCCATGTCAATAAATGTTAATAATAACAATTATCAATAATTTAGATAAACAGTAATCAAATTAAACAATAACAATACTAAACAACGAACACACAAATGTATCTACATTACTAATTGTACAACAATGTTTTCCCACGTAGCTAACTTTTTTAATGAATAGCTGTTCAATTAGGTCATTTATTATGCAATGAAGTTGGGAAAAAATAAATAGGTTCTTTTTGGTCGTAAGTCGCGTATTGAATATCGTTAAAGAATTATTAGCGGTGACAATAAATGTTAACTTTTATTACTGCTTTTTGTCATTGTAGATAAATTATAATGTAGGTATTTTTTTTATAATTGATGGTCAAAATTAACTTGTTTTATTCAGTGCACTTATTATTTATTTATTTTATAAAGTAAGGTCGCTTAACTTCAAAGAAGTAATAGGGGATGTAAACCACCATTTTAGAGTGAAACCATTTTTTTGCCAGAATATTCATAGTGATTCTACCCATGATGCTGGCTGCGTTACCTCTGGATAGTTAAACCTATCCTTTGGGAGAGGTAAGCGCCAGCTCTGGGATCTCCGGAGGCGTCAATAAGTTTGGCAGACAGGGTCTTTATGAAACTTTTCATGTCAGCAGACCAAGGTCCCAGAGTCTCCACTGCAAGCGCCGCACATTCGTAATCATTAATTAATGATGAATATTTGCGATGCTTGAGGGTCTGAGCCTGATCTGTTTTTTTAATTGACTTTTATTTTCTTATTTTCAGAGTTTGTCGGCTCATATTATTATTTTTGTTTACTATCGGAATGCAAATAAGATGTTAATAGAATAAGCATTGGTACATTAGAGATTTAAAAAAAAAGATATGTAAAGAAAATTGTGATTTTTTGGGAAATATAGGTTTAAAAAATAAATTAATTAAAAAGACACCGTGGGCAGGATGAGTGTTAATTAGCCTAAAGTGTGTTGCTAGTGACCCAACCTACCCGCCGTATTAATTTGACACACGACCTGCCTAACATCCTGTATATTTGAAATGGGCTATTTATTCGCTTTCATTTGAGATCCATATTGTTTTTTTTTATTTCTCCATTTTTTTACGCGCACCCCATATTTAAATATTTTATACCCTATATCACTCCGACAATTAAGACGATTCGAATGTCATCTCGCATGTTAAAATCCGTCAAGCCGTTTAGGTTGCAGAGTGTGCCCAGAAATAGACATACATACATACGTACATACTACATACGCTCGAAAAACATAACCCGCCTTCTGGACGCAGTCGGGTAAAAACGTTAGGTAGTTGCCACCGTTCACACAACGTGACGTGACAGACGTGATCACAAAATTACGGGAGCGATGATGTGGCCGTCATAAATGCCAGCCTACATATTCAACCGCCACTAGTGCTTGAGTCTGCCCTGTCGTGAAGCGTGCGGATTCTTGCGAGCCTAAACGTGATCGTTATGCACATTTGAAAGTCCTGACCTCGTGAATGTTGCCTCATCCGTCCAAAGAAAATAGGTAACGTAATTAGGGTTCTCCCCTTACTGCCTGAGTTACCACTCGCAGATATTCCTCCTGGGTGCAAGATCAGAGGGTATCAGCTCCTGTGTACGACGATAGTGATAAGGGTGACGATTGTCGTCACAAAGAATTCACCAAACTGCAACATGGTTCACACCGGATCTTGCTCCGGCTCGTCTCGTACTCGTGGTTGGGTCTTCTTCAAAATGCTCTAACACTAATTCCGATTTACATTGCTATCTTCATGGCCTATGCATAACATCCACAGATCACAGAAACAAGGGAGATATGTTATGGGGGCGTGGTTCGTGACGCCTCGATATGGTCAAAATGACCATATCGGCACGAGGCGTGTCAAGCGTTGAAATAGTCACCCACTGAACGCTGTCAGTATAGAAGCTCCGTTTAAATGATAAAATGACTATATGTAGCGTGAAAGTGTGCAACAATCGAAGTGCAAACGTTAATATAAAATAAAAGGGCATAACTTACCACCGGTAAATTTAGTTTTTAAGCATTATTTATATTTGTAAATGAATATTTTATATTTGAATAGATTTCAGAGCGTAAGGTTGTGAAAGTTGTGTTGACGTGATTTCTATCGACTATCGATAAATGGCTTATTCTACAGCTATCAATAGAATTCAATGTGTTAATAGTTCTAGTTATTTATCACTACCAAAACACGCTTAAAACAGAAGAAAAATAATTTTAACAAATTTTCACGTTATAAAAAATTTAATTTTCTTTACAATATTAACGAACGACGAAGGACACTAGCAATTCAAATATAAGTAGACGAATCATACAATTAAGATAAAAATAAATTAACCAACCACAAAGGCAAAGGGCTCTGGCTCAGTATTGAGCTGTGCTTGCACACAGCGCTGATTGACAGCTCGCGCCGACTCACTCTCAAAAGGATTCAAGCCTAAAGGTTGGATGGTAGAGAATGCCCCAAGTATTAAGTCTATCTCTCTGTTTTAAGTAATTTGTACCATTTATGAAATAAAGTTTCCATAATCAAGTCGGTAAACTACTGGTTTGTCCCAAACTGAGATCTCGTGACGTGACACTCAACCGAACCCATTTTATTAGTGTATTTGTATTAACATCATAAAGTCCAAGTTTACAATTTAGACTTTTATGTACTAATCATAACGAAAATCTTTAACAGCTCCAGAAAATTTAACCAAAGAAATTCGGCAATTTTTTTGTTACGTTCTAATATAGGTATCGTTCCCAATTTAAAATCTTATGTATCAATTTTACGCAAACCGTATTCTTGCTAATAAAATATTATCCTATTCTAACAATAATATATTAATTACCTTATTATTGTATTTACCTAGTAGTAAAATAATAAAAATAGTACTTATTGCCTGTAAATTGAATAGTACCTATATTAACGTTGCAAACAAGTTTGAATTGTTTATCGATATATTTTGAAACATTCCTTGTGGCATCCCTAAGTGGACGACAGGAGAGAAACGCACACCTCTTGAAAAAAGTATAACTAGATGTCGCTGTGTGTGAGTAGTCCTTAACCTGCTGAACATAGGGACTACTATCTTAGCACCATCTAGCTCTGAGGAATTAATTAATTACTCGTCGCATAGATGGCAGCTAAGTGACGAGTAAGCGCTACCTTACGTTCAGTGACTGAACTACGATGGAAAAAAAACGATCTTTCAGCATTTTTCAACCTTGAGAACTTAGTATAAAGCTTAATTTTCTGCTACTATCAAAACTATGTTACGGCGTTTTTAGTTCGTAAGCTGTGACCAATTATGAGGAGGTTGTTTTTGTAGTAGTTAATAGAGCGTAAGCGTAAGACGCACACATGTTTAAAAGTGGCGACACCGGGTCTTGTACGAATTGGCGTTCATGACATATCTCCCTTGTTTCTGTGATCTGTGATAACATCATATCGTAATATTCCGAGTTAGAAAACATAGTTTTTTTGTGTTGGAAAATACTGTATCAATTGTAGAAATCGATAAGGAGATTTAAAATTGACAACATAATTTTTTTCGTCTTGACGTTTTTGAAGCCAGTATATAAGCATAATAATGACATCCTAGTACTGAGATAGCAAACCTTTGTGGAGGAAAAACACACAAAAGTTGTCAATTATTAAAATAGATAGGTAGGCCCCCCTCTGTACAATAATCTATGCTAACTCCGGTTCCCTGACATGACAGTTTAGGGCTGACAATATGTTTGGCTTTGATAATTTATTATATTTTTTACGTGGAATTTTGTAACACATTGTATTAGTATTTATTTAGTTGTCTAGTACCCATAGTACAAGTCTAGTGTTTAGTTTGGGACTAGGTCAATTACTGTGAGATTGTCCTTTATCCCCCTGATATACGAGGTTGAGTTAGATAGCTGTCGAAATATGCTAACGGACGTCGATAATAAGTTATTCTCAATTTTATTTCGATGACTTATAAAACTTTTATGCTTTACGGCAGAAATCCGTAGCCCACTAGGATTTTTTGTTTTATATTACAAGCGGCACACTGAAATGATCGAGAATGGAATACTTCGGATTAAGTTACAATATAATCTTTTTTGGAATTTGATTTCTGACACTTAGACGATTAAAAAAAAAACTATGTCGGTTTTAAGTTGACACGTCGTTAACAGAAATGAAGCTCATAGCTCAAATTTCCGTCTCGCATTTTTTTTGTGTGCTGCGCATTGTTTGACATTAATAAAAAACAACATATTTACCAATTTTGTCAATAAATCTCATCAGTAACTAGGACGTAACTTGCTTTGGATTTTATCAAATGGATAAATTTTTGACCAAAAATGGGATGGCGCTTGGATTCGGGGTCAATGACCCCATCGCCGCACTATATAATCGTAAATATTTATCACTATAAATATTGAAGGCAGTTTTTTTATTATTGTGTTAATTTTTGTGTTATTAACAGAGCCATCATGTGAGATAATTAAAGAGTGCCCTTTCCTTAATCTTATTAATGTAATAAAATAAAAACCGGTGACTAGCTTAACGAAAACCGGGACTTTCAGTAGGAATTGCGTTTTTATTTTAATCTATGTTTTTTTATAATACATTTTTAGATTTTCTTTGCTACGGGTCAAATCTTATTTTGATGTCTACTAACACAGTGCAAAGCAAGTTGCTTCAAATTATCCATTATAACTGCGACTAATAAATAATATACAACTTTTACTTACCATTAATTAAGTCCTCTATTTTAAAACCATAACATTAGTAATTCGAATATATGTCAATTTCCAGAAGTGCAAAACTTTCAGTGTGACCTGATATAATTGGCGGCTGCCGTTTCAACATTAACTTAGCTGAAAATTCAACTTCTGTATGAATGTTATCATCATTATTTGTAAACACTGTTTGTGATGAAAAGTAGTAAAATCCTCTTTCTTACAGATTGCCTGGAATTGATGGTAAACAAACAAATATTAATGTATTTGTATGTTCTTAAGATAAAAAATATTAGACTTTAATTATAACTATTATACTTAAGTTGTTTCATGTTTACAATATCGCAGTAGACTTTGGTTTATAAATGGTATTAGAACTTTGTTATTGGCAAGGTCTTATGTTTTAGGGCACAGGAAATTTATTTACGAGGCCGCATATGTTGCTATGTCTACGCATCTGAAACGAACAAATGAATAGGGATGGCTTTATGTACCTCCTGACGCGCGAACAACGTTAAATTTGAATACTTGCGTTCCTTGACTGCAGTATCTTAACCGCTGAATCAAAATAATTGCTGTTAACTAGAGGTGAGACGTATTTACTAGAATAGGTTTTCGTCAAGGACCGGAAAACCCCTTCTTTTGATTAACCCTATCAATAGGCTTAGCCTATCATTCGGTTAGCCAATCGATGTGCTTAGCTATGATTGAGTCACCTTAACGTTAGGGCGAACCCCTTTGAAGTAATTAACCGCATCCAAAGAGCTTACCCGGTTCATTAGGGTTTCGGTAGTTTAATATTTAAGCGCTTAGCATTGACTGGGTATTACCCCATCGATCGCCTTTCTCTTTTTTGCGCATTCGGGCGAACTCTAGCCGTCTCGCTTAAGCGGCTACTGCCTGCCGCCACCCTATCAATTGTTAGGTAATTCAATAATACGTCTAAACTCTTGCGCATAGAGGTTAAACCAGCTTGAAACCGTTCGAATAAGCTTGAATAAGGCAACAGACAATAGGGTATTGGAATAGGCTTAGCGCTTAGTCGAATTAACCGTATCGTTGGGTTGCCCTTTCTTTGAGCTAAGTCGACGATAAGCTAAGCGCATCCTTGGGGTTTGTAACAACAAGTCTATCAAAAAGCATATCAAAAACCCCTTTCGCGCTAAGCGGTTCCGGTCCCTGGTTTTCGTACGTGTCGTGTAACGCGTTCCCGCGCGGAGGTATTTTAGCGACTATTTAGGAGTACGGAGATTCCAAACTTCAGTACGACGCGGTATCTCGTTCCCATAGTTGGGCGTTATTTAGATAATTTCTCATCTAGATAATTATTTCAAATAAAATCATTTCAAATAAATTTATTCGAAGATAAATTCAATCACAAATAATGCGTTGACAACTTTTTTATTTAAGTATATAAATTTATTCGAAGATAAATTCAATGACAAATAATGCGTTGACAACTTTTTTATTTATATAAATTATCTAGGTGAAAATAACTGGCCTCGATTGTTATTGAAGTAAGCTTAGATAAATAAATTTATATAGAATGTCACGTCGGATCAAACCGTCACACTGACATTTCAAATAAAATCAGAAAATTATTGTTGCAATTTCATAAACGCTGCAATGTCGTCTACTAGGTCCAATTCAGCATTATTAGACGGCAAGTTTTTTAAATACCATTCCGGAAGGTCTGGTGGTATTTTTTTTATTTATGTGTATGTTATGTTTACCGCTGAATGAAGTGAATATAAAGGGTTCTCTAACTTCTTCATCAAATTTTCTAAATCATTTAAAACGGAAACATGGAAACGGAGAATTTGAACACGTTAAATGTTGTAAAAGAGACAAAAAGAACGGTAACGGAAATATGTCGACAAACAATACGAAAACAAATGTCCCATATATTTATATTTCATTATTAACCTTTACATATGTAGTGCTTTCACCAAAAATTAAGCCTCAAATCATTCAGGTTTAAAAAAAAAACCGCATAAAAAGAAATAACATTTTTATTTTATTTTAGCAAAAGTAGTAATCCGATTTTTTTGTAATTTGTGACATCCCATAACACTTTCTCTTCATACTAAGTTGACAATAAATTAATGAAGTATATTTTGAACGCTATCTCAACGAATTTGAATTTAGAATGTAACGTTTTGCACTATAAATTGCTTTTGTGGCTATACAGGGTGTCGGGTTTCTTGTGGTCCAGATCAAAAATTTAATTAGGTCATTTTGAGGGCTACCAAAAACATCCCCATGTATGTTCAGCGATTTTTATTACTATAAGAAATATTGATCATTTTAATCGGAATGTTTGTAATTTTGATCTATACTCGAAACTGGAATTCAAGACCAAAAAAACTACGACAATGTTGCCACTGCAATAAAATGTTCGTACAATAGTATATCCCTTTTTTCTAAAAATACACGCTGTGATAATTTATTTATTGGTAATTTTAATTCCATTATTTAAAGAAGTAATTTTATTTACTTATTTTTACATAAATACAAGAGGCTTTAATAAAAACTTAATCATCCGCAATTTTTGGTTGCAAAGCTGGTATTGAGCTTGTATCACTTCAGGTGTTAATAACGTTTGGTACAAGAATTTTAACTACATATAAGTAATTAATAACCTATTTTTGCATACATTTAACTAATTGCAGAATAATAGTGTGAAGCGTGCTTTATGGTTGTCATGGCCGCCATGACACCATAATATTTGTCATTGTCATTCTCATTCGACATCTGACTGACGTCTGCTTTGAGTGTTCGAATGTTTTTTTTGCTCCGTGGTTATTTCTGACTTGTTGAGTTTTTGTTTTTTTGTTAAGTTTTTGTTTCTGGTTAAGTTTTGGTTAATTCAAACGTTGTTATTGTTGTTCACTTGTTAATTTTGTGTGTTCTACGGGGGCTTTGCGTGTGTGCACGTAAGATGGAACCACAGGCCGGACCTTCTCGTGAGAAGGAAACTCTTTCTCCAAGAAAGAAATGGCGTAAAATGGCTATGACCGTTAATGAAAAAACAATGGTCAATTGTTTAATGTCTCCAAAGAACCAACCGAAATGGTTACTGCGACAGATCACCAAGCTAACTGACTTAAGCATATGTGTCCTCTTAATTAGACGTATTGGTTTTATCGTGTAGTTCCACTTTGCCAGGTAGTTCGTTGGTGCTTAAACATTAGCTTTGTATATCATTGCAATTCATAAAGTATTCTAATGCAATTAAGTAGGTACACCGAATTGACTTTTTAGTAATATTTTTTATTTATTTAATATAATAAAGATTACAGTAGCATATTCTAATATAACTCGCCAAACTGTTACGTTTATCGGCGAGACGCGCTGTGTTTTACAGTACTTAACTTATCCTTATATCTAATCGGCTGCTAAATTATGTTTAGTTATACATAAATAGACAGGACGGCGTTCACAAGTGGGTATGTAGGTGTTCGCTTCCCGACAACCGCAAGCGTCAGCTGTTTTTGTAATACCTATACATATTATTGTCCTTTTTTATATTTGCAAAGCCTCACGATTCGTCAAATAGCGAGACCCATAGCGCTCACGCATTAGGAAGTCATCTTTCAGCAGGTGCGCGCGACATATACATTGGGGGATACCTGCCCCAAGGCATAGTATAAATTTATACTATGCCCAAGGGCCCGTATACATACCCTACGTAATTCGGGGGACTATCCTTTTTGATATGGTTAGGTGCCTTTTTATTTTTTATCTCAACTAAATACAAAAGAGCTATAATTAACACTTAGCTGTACACTTAATCAGCCAGTATATTGATAAAATAAAAACAACACAGAAATTAAAACTAATTATAAAGTTATGAAACTACTTACGTTTGAAAATTTGAAGCGTTTTCTGCGCTTGTCGCGGATATTTTTGCATACACAAGCGTAATGCGTCTGTTCCTCGCGACGGCCGGCGGGGGCTGAGGTATGTGGCCGCTGCGCTCCCTTATAAGACTATTAATTATTTGCTGCGATTTTGGGAAATTAGGTTTTGGAAAAATAGGCGCCTATCCCTTTGCGGCATCTTGCCCGGATTTACCCTATAGTTTTTATGGTCACAAAAGTATCTTTGAAGGGGACAGCGCCATAACGCAAGCAACATTTTAGTCAGTTTATACATATTTGGCAATTGTACAACTAGTACTGGCTTTATACAGGGTGGGCCAACCTTACAGTGCTGGATAGCTCAGCTCAGGAGTGGCCAAAATCAAAATCATGTTTAGTAGAAGTTGCACCAAAAACGAGATATCTCAACTTTTCAAAATTTTGGAAATGCGGTACCCTGGTTCTCCATTTTCAATGCCACGGCCACATTTATTAGAATTTTTCAGTTTCGTTTTTGTGAAAGATAGCTGATTAAATTTGCTTTAAGACCCTATCAAATAAATTAATAAAAAATTAGCAGTTTAAAAAAAACCAATCAAATTTAAAGTTTAGGAATCTGAGTTTTATTGCGGTAAGTTTAGCATCGCACGGTGTAAAAAAATGTACCAAGACCTGTAGTGCTGCTTTCCTAAAAATTGGAATGTTTAATGGAGATTCTCAAATGATATCACAATTGGGAAAGTAAAGTTTTTTGAAGGGGTGTATATTGTATTTTTTTCTGATAGTGTTTGGTCTATTGACTAATAATCTACAGTTATAATTTTTTTACTCATTGCAGTTCTTCCAAAATATGTATTTTAAGTCTGTTACGACAGTTCTCTGAGCTTTGCGGCTCTATACGCGTTAGCCTAAATGATAATTTAAAAAAAAAAGCTTATGACAGCACATTGTTTCTAGTCAAAATTGTCAAACGAGTAACGGTTTCGCTTTCGTTTGCTTACCTCCGTGTTTATTTACCAATTGTTTCCTTGAATTTTACGACGATTTCTGCTAAGACCCTTGGATTTGGATAATACCGCATTTCTCGACGACCCCCGCAACGCTTTTTTGGACTTTGATTGGATCTACTCTTGACGACTCCCGCGCGGATCTGGCCGACGATTGTTACTATCCCTGACGACCTCTGCATTAGTTTTTGGACTCCGATACAAGTTGTTTGCATCATCGTCATCCTTATATAATGGATACATCAAATATTAGTGCTGCAGACGCTGCTTATGATAGAACATATTACAAAGATGAAGTACGATGCTAATGTGCTGTCATAATCAGTTTTTTTTTAATTATCGCTAAGGTAACACGAATAGTGCCGTAAAGCTCGGAGAACTGTCATAACAGACTTTAAATTTGTTTTTTAAGAAGTGTTCAAAAGTCTTTTAAGAATCTCCATTAACCAGGCCAATTTTAAGGAACACTACTACAGGTCTTAGTCACAGAACTATATCGAGATAGAAGGAAAGAGTGTATGTACTTCGCGTGCCGAAAAGTGGTTCTGAGAACAGCATTGCTCGCCGCGATGCTCAGTCCGCTCTCGACCGCTTTCCGAGTGTGACGTTCGAATTTAAAAACAAAATGCCCGGTTGCCCGATAATAAACTGTTTAAACACCACCAAAAACGTAGGAGCTGTGAAGCAAGATATTTCTTTTCATAGGCAAGTACTCTTTGCCCTAAAATATCTGTTATTATTTATAAAACAATTTATTTTGTTGCATAGTATTAATTTCATATAAACAGTAACGGGCGAGTCTGTGTCTAATGCTACTTTTCCATCGCGGCTTTAATTTGACGCGCAAGACTTCGCATGCATTGAAAACCAGCAACGAAGATAAACCATTTTAAACTGTCGAGCACTTGTCGAGACGCGTTCAAGGTTGATTTTTCATTTTTCTGTCAAAAGTAAGATATAGTGTTGTACGGGTTGTACCCGGCAATTTTCAATGCCGATTTCTTAGTCGATTAAAATCGATTTTGAAAACAGAAAAAATGATAATTATTTTTACAAGTTTTTATTTAACTTGTAAGATTACCTACATATATTACAAGATGTAGGTTTGTATGTTTGGGTCAAATCTTGCAAACTAAATTTGACCCACTTCCCGTTAACGGAACGGGCTGAAATTTTGACCACATTATGTAAACTCAATGACAATGCAATATTATATAATATTATGGACCTTGTGCAGGGTCCGTCCGGGTTGGTACCACCATCTTGTCCATTAACCTACCGCCAAGCAGCAGTGTTCGCATTGTTGTGTTCCGGTTTGGGGATAAGACAGCCGGTGAAATGACTAGCATAGAGGCATTCCATCTTCGGCCTCAGGGTTGGCAACGCATTTGCAGTCTTAGGATTGCGGTCTTGTGAATGCGAATGTCTATGGGTCACAGTTTCCACTTACCATCAGGTGGCCTGTGTGCTCGTTTGCCTTCCTATGATATAAAAAAAAAAAAAAAAAAAAATCTAAGAGATGATCTGATGATGGAGTCGGAAGGTGGCGACAGGATCTCCGCTATTCTTAACGTAGACCCACCGTGTTAGGACTCAATAGTTTGGTCTCGATAAGCAGATAAAAATCCTAGTTAATGGCCAGGGGCCGATTGCTTTCAAAAATTACAAGCTAAGGGGGCTTCTAAACGAGCAACATTTTCACGGCAATGTGTGGCCGGCAACTATACGCATCTTGCTCTAACATACAAAGTAAGAGTAAGATAGCACTAGGCCGGCCACAAATTGCAGCGAAACATGGCCCTGTTTTGTATGGATTTTTACTAATAGTATAAGCTTGTACTTTATTATGCAATGGCCCCTGGTCAAGAGTACCCTTAACCGACGGGCGTGAATGTAGAATATCATGAAAGTAGATATAAAGCATGTTGGGCTATACCTATGCTACGGACTAACAGAAATTAGCTTAAATATTCACATACATTTTTATTCTCATTCTTCTGTCAAGTGTCAAAATCGATTCCCAATTCGATTCTATGAAATGTTTTAACTACCAACCTACTTACTTTCGATGTAACGATGGTCAAGACAGAATACCTACTCCATATCCTCGTAAGGCCCACCATACTGCAAAACGGGAGTTTTTTGTAACTGAGACTTTGAATCTACAATCAAGGGAATAAAGTTCAATTACGATTGTTCGAAAATGCCATTTTCGGTTTATGAACATAGGAAAATAAACCTTATTATTTTTGCAACAGAGTTCAAAGTTAATTGCTTTGATTATGTACATCCTATTGCACACTGGGCCTTACGAGGATAAATTATTATTTTTTGACACCAACAAAGTCCACAGCTATTATATTATTATTTTATTTTATATGAAATGAAATACGCTCTGAAATGAATATATATTCTTTTAAAATATACATATTCATTATGAATTTACCGAGTAGGTAAATTGATAATGAATATATAAAACCAGCGCGCGCGTCCTCTCCCGTCGAAGTCTGTTGGCTCGCTGACGCTCTTCCGTTGCGATCGATGACACCACAGATTAGAAACGATTTTGTTTATGTTGTGCACATCACTAAATGACTCGCGTGACGTCAATGTACCTACGCAAAATGTTACACGCTCGGTTCTCATATAAATCGACGAACTCTTTCCTTCTATCTCGATATAGTTCTGTGGTCTTAGTACATTTTTTTTTACACCGTGCGATGTTGAACTTGCCGCAAGAAAAACTCAGATTCCTAAACGTTAAATTTGATATGTTTTTATTTAAACTGCAATTTTTTTATTAATTTAGTTCATAGGGTCTTAAAGCAAATTTAATTAGCTATTTTTCACAGCAAACGAAACTGAAAAATCCTAAGGGTAAAGAATTTCCAAAATTTTAAAAAGTAGAGATATTTCGTTTTTGCTGCGACTTTTACTAAACATGATTTATCATATTTTGGCCACTCCTGAGCTGAGCTATCCAGCCCTGTAAGGTTGGCCACTATTTACCGGACACCCTGTATACAACATTCAGCAACTTCCCTAATCGTTTTTTTGGTCACAAAACTATCTTTGAACGGGAATTGCTCACTAACGCGACCAAAATTTTGGTCAGTTTTTGCATCTTTGACATGAGCACAACTAGTACTCACTTTATGTACAACATTCAGCTATTTCCCTGATCCGTTTCGTTTTTTCCTTAATTAATTGCTTGTCCCTCGCTTACAATACCTTTTCCAATATTCAAGTTATATGTATGGAGTAGTACAAATTGTATTATTACGTAGGTACATTGCTCTTACAATTCTCTATAGATTAAAGAGCTTGTTTTTTGCGTTTCGGTTTTTTTGTTAATGCATTTTTTTAAATTTAGTTTATTTCACTCTTTTAGTTTTTAATTAATATCTAATGACTACAACTCAACGGAGTGAAATAAACTAAATTAGAGTGGTTTAATTAATTATTACTAAGCGTTAAATGAGCTCTGGAGCTCGATTTTTTAATGACATGAAGCTACAAGTAACAAATTACAAGCGGAACTCGCTTTCTAGCAAAAGGAGCTCATTACTTAAACTTGACGTATTTTTTGATTTTCCTGTCAACATGGTAGCATCAGTGTTATAATAATATATACAGGGTTATTGGTAAGTCCACCTATTCCCGTTAGGAGGCGATAGGGGTGACTATTTGCGATAATTTTGACCCTTATACGAATTATGAAAAAGTGAACCATTTTTGAGTTATCACGGTTTTTAGTTTTTTTTTAAATTAGTTAGAAATTCAACTTGAAAATTTTATTACAAAAATAGTATCAATTTAAATCTTAATTTTTTTTCTGATTTACAAAAACGATTAAACACTGGTTATTTCTCAATATTAAAACAATAATTATCGGTCCAAATTAAAAAAAGCAAGACGGAAAACGAAAATTTCAATTTTTTTTTGCGATCGCTTTCCACTAAAATGCCTTAAAAACAAAAAAAAACGTTTTGAAACTTAGCTTGCAGATTATTTTAAAAACTTAAGGCTAAGGCACTGGTCCCACCGCGAGCGAGTAAGCTATGAGCTATCGGCTATTTTCTAGCTCAAGAAACGAACAAAAGATAATCGCTTTCGTGTAAATAAAAGTGAGAGATATATATTTATAGTTTATAGCTGGCTGTTCACACCGCCGGCGAGGACACTCTCCCACCGCCCGGCGAGTAAGCGATAATCCCATAGAATTTTTACTAGCCTCCCGCCGATTGTCAACTGTTTCTAGTACATAATTTTACTAGTTGCTCGCCGAGCTCGCCGATATCTGGCGGTGGGACCGCTGTTTACTAGTTGACCGCAGCGGTAAAAGCTATCGACTATAAAACTAGCTCAGCGGTACTCAGCTTTATAGCCGAGCGTCAAAACTATCAAAACTTTACTCGCTTCTCGCCGCTCGCCCACTCTTTTGTAGTTTATAGATCTACTAGCTTATAGTCTGTAGCCGGCGGTGGGACCAGTGCCTAAGGGTAGGGCAAAATTACGAAATCGAGGTGTTTTTGGATAAATTTATTGGGAAAAATATAGGAAGTTGTAGTTTTAAATGATGATAATCTGAAGACATATATCCTCAAGTCTTGCTCTGACTCATTAATATAGTTATCTAACTGATAGTAAGCTCTATATACCACTTTAAGGCGACAGGGCGGGCAATTGACCTTGCTCATTCGGCCAAACGAGTAAAGTTTTAATTCGCGCGCCATCTAACAAGTAAGCTCTGCGATCGACCGCATAATGCTGTTGGTCTGTTAGATGGCGCTTGATTAGATCGACCAATATGATACACTTGTGTTTTTTTAAATACTATCTCAAATTCAGTAACGAATGTCCAAAATAGCTTTTAAACAAATAAGTAAATATATAAATAGTTAATTATTTAACACGTAGAGGTTTTTTCATGAATAGCTGGCACGAATAGATCAATGAAAACTTTGGTCTACTAGGATTGTGTGAGTGCTATCAGTTAGTTTATATTTCGAACCAAAAATTTAATTATACATACTTTCATCCCCCATTTAATCGTTTCGTGCCAGATCTTGTGAAACGACCCTTACGTGATTTGATTACTGATTAGGATTAGGTACTATACCGGCGGCTAGCATAACTTGCGCGCGTCATGTTTGTCGCTTTCTAACTAGACAGACGCACTAATGGCCGAACCCTATATTCAAACCATGGATAGATAGGCTTACTTCGGATTAAAATTTGACACATTTTGTAAGGGCTAATGTCAAATTTTAACCCGAAGTAAGCCTTAAATGTCCGCGGTTTGAATATAGGGTTTGGCCGTAAGTGAACGAGAAAAAACAAGGTGTGCTAGCCCGTACCCGACAAGCATAGGGATTAAATTGTTTCAATAATACTACTTTAAATGTATTAAAGTATTTTATTTTCGACGTGGTCTACGACAAGGCGGCGATTCGTCGAGAATTTCGGGTTGGGGTATATAGCAAAGGGGGCGCAAGACTTAATTTTTTTTTGATGGAAGTGGTGTCATTATAACACCTATTTTTTATGATGCTATCGTATAGAAGACGCTTAAATAAGCGTGTTTTGTATAGGCAACTTTTCTCTAAACTTGATATTTACCGAGATATTAGGGGTTCAAATGTCAGTCATTTTGAAGGGATCTGGGAAAATTTTGGAGTATTGAAATTGATGTCAATATAACCCTCATTTTTGTTAAAAAATCCTATAAAACATGGTAAAATGAGCATGTTTTGTTATATAAACTTTTTTTCTCCGACCAATATTTACCGAGATATTGGGGTTCAAAGGTCAGTAATTTTGAAGGGCTAAAATTTTGGTGTCGTGAAATTGATGTCAATATAACCCCTCATTTTTGTTAATAAATCCTATAAAACATGGTAAAATAAGCATGTTTTGTTATATAATCTTTTTTTCTCCTACAAATATTTACCAAGATATTGGGGTTTGAGTGAAGTGGTGTTATTATAACACGAAGTTTTTATGATGCTATCGTACCTATAGAGGACGCAAAAATCGCTCATCCAGTAGAATAATGACATAATTGCAAAAAATCGGGTTTTGAGATTTTACCGTCATAAGTGTTCTAAAGGTCAGGTCTATCGCGTGGAACAATGTCATCACATGCATGCTAAAAATGCAATTATGTCATTATTCTATTGGATGAGCGAAATATTGATCATTACCGAGATATTTAAGTCCGAATCTAGGGCTCTCGCTGGTTTGGACGCGTGCCGACACTGCGCGCCCTAGTGTTTTTATAGAGCTGGAGGCGCGGAGAGAGAGCAGCCCTCGCCCGCCATGAAGCTGCGGACGGAGCCGAGCGAAGTGACCGTGCGTCGTCATGCAAGGGCGGAAGGGCTGCTGTTCCCGCAGCGCCGGAGATACGGAAAATATGGATCGTAAGAAAAAAAGTGAAAGAGCAAAATATATTTCTTTTAGCATGATTTACTGGATTCATTCATAAAAATGTAGTGTTATATTGACCTAAATTTCGCGACACCGAAAATTTTGTCCCAGTGAAAAAAAAAATTTTTTTTTACCCTCTCGAAACCACCCCCCCTATCACCCCCTCCCCCCTCCCCCCCCCCCAAATACCTATATATAGTTGCGCCCCCTTTGCTATACTCGTATAACCGTATAACCGTATCTCACCGCATAAAACACGAAGTTCAATGTCAATAACAATAGGTAACAGATATTATAATAACAAAACAAATGAAAGAAATTTGTCAAGATCGTAGCAAGTGGAAAGAAGTGGTCTCTGCCTACCCCTCTGGGAAACAGGCGTGATTTAATGTATGTATGTATGTATAAAACAAATAATTAACACAACAAATAATTAACACAACAGAAACAAAACCGAAACATTCGAACTGTCAACCAAACCAACCCAACGGTCTGGCAACGCCGCGGCCGGCCGCCACACGCCAAAACCCAAACCGAGCACGCAACGTCGCTTTCATCGCTTTGTAGTTTTGAGTACCTACCTATACTGCGTCCAAGATAACGAGTTAATATAGCGTTCTCTCTGTTGCACTTTTGTATGCAAATGAAAGGGACAAAGGAAGGTCGGTGGGCGTAAACAATTGCACCTCTATGCTTGGGCAGGCTTACATGCCGTTCGTTCGGAATATTTATGTAAGTAATATTTTTGTTAATGCGGTCATTTCCCAAATAAAGCGAGGAATTATTATCTTTATTACCTTTTTATTTTAACATCATTAAGGAAAGTTTAAAAAGAGGTAGCTGGATAGTTATATAAATAAAACAATGTATATTCGTAATGTACAATTTATTAATCATTCTTTAAGGAAAGTATCATACAAATTGTGAATCATTGCTTTTTCGTGAGAAGAAAAATATCGCCTCGGTCTTTTAATTGGTGAATTAACCATTGTAGAACACCAAAACTTAGTCCACAATCCAAGTCACACAGTAAGCAGGAATCAGTCCGGTACACAAGCCGAGTCGCAGATTAAGTAGAAAACAGTCCAATAAACAAGCCGAGTCACAAGTTATGCAGAAAATAACAATCCAGTATACAAGCCAGGTAAACGTAAAAAATCGCCAAATCGAAAGAAAGTATAACGCGTCCGCACCGTACGAGAGACAGATGTTGACTGAACTTTGGCCGCCATGTAAACCTATCTGATGCGTATTTGTGACTCATTTCGCTGACCAATCGTGTGCGTTCTCAGTTTTCTAGTACTAACTCGTTATCTTGGACGCAGTATAGTTATAACTATAACTTTTACGATTTTTTACTGATCCAACGTGAATGCAAGTTCAAATCCATTATCTAACACTAAAATCAACTTTTATTCAAAACAATTTGTTTTTTTTCTTTATATAGTTTTGTTTATTTTTTGAGTATTTTAAATTCTTATTTTAGTTTGTGTATATTTTTTTGGCCACATTCAACAAAAAGCTTCAAAACGCCTAGTCATAGTTTAAGAGCAAACATTTAGTTCATTGTTTCACTAGGAGCACATAGGTTTTGAGTCTATAATCTGTAAATTCTTATTAAAGCTAATATATTCAAGTTGACGCAACACATTAAATCCGTAAAAAGAAGTGTGGAAAGTTTGGCTGCAAACTAAATCGCCCAGCAGGAATAAAACGAATATGAACTTTTTTTAAACAGTTCATTTAAAGTGGTATATAGAGCTTACTTTCCACACTTGTTTTTACGGATTTAATGTGTTGCGTCAACTTGAATATATTAGCTTTAATAAGAATTTACAGATTATAGACTCAAAACCTATGTGCTCCTAGTGAAACAATGAACTAAATGTTTGCTCTTAGAGTATGACTAGGCGTTTTGAAGCTTTTTGTTGAATGTGGCCAAAAAAATATACACAAACTAAAATAAGAATTGAAAATACTCAAAAAATTAACAAAACTATATAAAGAAAAAAAAAACAAATTGTTTTGAATAAAAGTTGATTTTAGTGTTAGAGAATGGATTTGAACTTGCATTCACGTTGGATCAGTAAAAAATCGTAATTACGTCGGTAGGTACTCAAAACTACAAAGCGATGAAAGCGACGTTGCGTGCTCGGTTTGGGTTTTGGCGTGTGACGGCCGGCCGCGGCGTTGCCAGACCGTTGGGTTGGTTTGGTTGACAGTTCGAATATTTCGAACTTTGTTTTGACTCCCACCCAACGGTCAATCACTGCCATTTCAGTTGAATTGAATCAGTTGCGTTTCTACTATTCCGTGCGAACAAGTAACTACCTACTGCAGTTGTTTTATAATTTGGCCTTGGCGTTGTTGTTTTGTTTCTGTTGTGTTAATTATTTGTTTTGTTATTATATCTGTTATTGTTATTGACATTGAACAAGAAAATATAAAAATAGACCGCTGTGGGTTGTTTATTGACCCAGATGTACCATACCTTGGTGCAACACCTGATGGTTTGGTGGAGGATAAAGAAATGATAGTTGAAATAAAATGCCCGACAACTTCATTCAACATCGGCTTTGATAAAGCGATAGAAAATAAAAAAAACTACCAATTTTCGAAAGAAGTAGAGATGGGTCTCTTATTATAAAATAAAGGACATGATTGGTACCTTAAAGTGCAAGGCCAGCTCCACGTCACAAGAAAACAACATTGTCTTTTTGGGATTTGGTCAGGAAAGAAAGGAGTTCCCTGTTAAAACAGTTTTAATCGAGAGAGACGATGGATTATGGAAGGAGAAAATGGAGAGTAAATTGCGAAATTTTTATTTAGATTGTTTGTTGCCGGAAATCATCGACCCAAGGTTTACCCGAAAAATGGCAATAAGGGATCCAGTCTATATAATAGAGGCCATGAAGGAGCATAAAAACAAAGAAAAAGTCATGGCGGACAAAAATAAGAAAAGTAAAGCCATGAAGCCAAAAGAAAAGAAAAAAGAAGCTCCAAAAAAAAGAAAACCGGGCCAGGAAATTCTCGACGAATCGCCGCATTGTCGTAGACCACGTCGAAAATAAAATATTTTAATACATTTAAAGTAGTATTATTGAAACAATTTAATCCCTATGCTTGTCGGGTACGGGCTAGCACACCTTGTTTTATCTCGCTCACTTACGGCCAAACCCTATATTCAAACCGCGGACATTTAAGGCTTACTTCGGGTTAAAATTTGACATTTGCCCTAACAAAATGTGTCAAATTTTAATCCGAAGTAAGCCTATCTACTTATCCATGGTTTGAATATAGGGTTCGGCCATTAGTGCGTCAGTCTAGTTAGAAAGCGACAAACATGACGCGCGCAAGTTATGCTAGCCGCTGGTGATAGTAATCCTAATCACGTAGGGGTCGTTTCACAAGAGCTGGCACGAAACGATTAAATGGGGGATGAAAGTATGTATATAATTAAATTTTTGGTTCGAAATATAAACTGTAACTGATAGCACTCACACAATCCTAGTAGACCAAAGTTTTCATTGATCTATTCGTGCCAGCTATTCATGAAAAAACCTGTACGTGTTAAATAATTAACTATTTATGTATTTACTTATTTGCTTAAAAGCTATTTTTGACATTCGTTACTGAATTTGAAAAACACAAGTGTATCATATTGGTCGATCTAATCAAGCGCCAACTAACGGTAAATGCATGCCTGACGTTTGACAAACAGCATTATGCGGTCGATCGCAGAGTTTACTTGTTAGATGGCGCGCGAATTAAAACTTTACTCGTCTGGCCGAATGAGCAAGGTCAATTGCCCGCCCCGTCGCCTTAACTGTTTTCTTAGCTCTCCAAAAATGCATAACAACTAGCAGCTTATTAAAAAAAAACTGTATAAAAATCATCACAAAGGAAGCGGGCGGAAATTCGTATTCGAACTAAACTAAAGTCAGAAATGCAAATTCAAAAATTAAAATTAAAAAAAATACCAAATTTAAATCAACTTTTTTTATTAGCTTTTGTACAAGATGAAATCGTTGTTCTTATGCAATATATAAAAAAAAATTATCTATACACGTTTGAGAATGCGAGGCCGAAAACTAAAAAATACATGTTTTTTATCAAACTCCAACATAAATTATACGAAAACAGAAAAATTTACCAATACATTTCGCGTGCAGATTACACATAAAACATTGACGTTTTTCCAGCTTTCTAACGAGCTATTAAAACTAATATGAATTTTGTTAAAGATTGCTTGAAAAAATTGATCACAAAGATAGCAACAAGGAAGTCACGTCCGAACATAACTTAAAATTAACTTAATAAATTTATCAAAAATAACTATTATGCTCACTATAACAACAATAACTTACGTATGTAAAAAGTAACAAATTTAGGAGTTTGATAAAAAAACATCTATTTTTTAGTTTTCGGCCTCGCATTCTCAAACGTGTACAGATAATATATTTTTTTAATATTGCATAAGAACAACAATTTCATCTTGTACAAAAGCAAATAAAAAAAGTTGATTTAATGTTTTTTTTATTTTATTTTAATTTTTGAAGTTTCATTTCTGACTTTATTTAAGTTCGAAGACGAATTTCCGCCCGCTTCCTTTGTGATGATGTTTTCAGTTTTTTATTTAATAATTTTCTATTTGTTATGCATTTTTGGAGAGCTAAGAAAACAGTTAAGTTTTTAAAATAATCTGCAAGCCAAGTTTCATAACGTTTTTTTGTATTTAAGGCATTTTAGTGGAAAGCGATCGCAAAAAAATAATAAAAAAAATTCGTTTCCCGTCTCGCTTTTTTAAATTTGGACCGATAATTATTGTTTTAATATTGAGAAATAACCAGTGTTTAATCGTTTTTGTAAATCAGAAAAAAAAAAGATACTTTTTTGTAATAAAATTTTCAAGTTGAATTTCTGACTAATTTAAAAAAAAACTATAAAACGCGATAACTCAAAAATGGTTCACTTTTGCATAATGCATATGAGGGTCAAAATTATCGCAAATAGTCACCCCTATCTATCACCTCCTAACGGGAATAGGTCGACTTACCAATAACCCTGTATATATAATATTTGGAATGGGCTATTTACTAACCTTCATTTGAGCCCCATATTGTTATAATAAAAATACTTTTTTTATTCCCCCTCCATATGTTTTTGCGGACGCGAATCGAATGACATCTCGTATGTTAAAATCCGTCAAGCCGTTTAGGCTGCAGGGCGTGCCCAGAAATAGACATACATACATACGTACATACTACATACGCTCGAAAAACATAACCCGCCTTCTGACGCAGTCGGGTAAAAACGTTAGGTAGTTGCCACCGTTCACACAACGTGACGTGACAGACGTGATCACAAAATTACGGGAGCGATGATTATGGCCGTCATAAATGCCAGCCTACATATTCAGCCGCCACTAGTGCTTGAGTCTGCGCTCGAAAAACTTAACCCTCCTAACACAATCGGGTATAAAAACGCTTCAACTGGTGGTGTACTAACCATTGTGACCGGATGAAAATAAAATCCGCAATATTAAACATCGTATTCCCGCCAAATGTCAAAAAACATGTTTTTTTCAATTATAAATGACTTTGAAAATAGAAATCTGCCACCACTTATGTTTTATTATAATATTATTATAAACAAATTTTGACAACGTACTGCAACAGCTGGGACAGCTGTAACTTTTAAAAAATGTCTTCCAGTTTTTGAGATGACACAATCCGATTCATCGAAATGGTTGCTGCAAATCCTTCAATGTTTGCTAGGCATCCAATTTCCGCTACGCAATTCGCGACAAACTGCACCCAAGCCGGACGGTGTATTTCATTATTTGAAAAACTTAATACGATAATTTTACCTATTTGTTTTATTATGTAAACTACGTATAATAAAAATAACATAACAACGACATAACATAAAATTTCAATGTCCTATTCATTTGAAGTAATTGCTTGCAATTCACATTTTTCAAAGATATATTGCATAACATCGGCCTTGACATTTTATTATGGAAATATTTAAATTTCAATAACTTACTAATGAAAAAAAATGCTGCGTTGTTTTGCATCTGTGTTGATTCTACACCAATTGCAGTATTATTTAAATCGGGAAATCATTAAAATCGAATTATTTTTGTTGTAATTATAAACGACTGTTTGACACTAAATCAGAAATTCGACTGATAGGCGGTTCGGCACTAAGTTTTACTGTCATTGGGGCCAATTTTAAGTGTCGCTTACTCCTTAACTCAGAGATTTGGCAAGCGATGTGAATAGCGGCCTTTACATGTAAAGTTCGGACCGCGGGTAACGCAATATTTTTTTAATATTTTTTATTACGAAGATTGGAACGGCGCGTGGCGTTTCCCGCGGTTCAAACTTTACGTGTACATGCCGCTATTTACTCCTCCCGAGGCACTGTGCAAAATCGGCCCATACAAAACGGACATCATCGTGATGCGTATCGTTTTGAAACTCAAACATTAAATTTTACACTCTCGGTCAAATAATACGGGTCAGAGTGCGTTTTGCAGCCTTGGTTCTAGGGCATTGGTTGTTTTGAGTGAGGTTTAATAGTGGATACTCTGAGGTTCAATAGAGGAGGTCAAAAGTGACCAAAACCAAACTGATCGCACAATCAGGCAACACCACAGCGAGAGAGTTTGGCTCAGCATTCGGATTTCTTTACATTATATTGCCATTTTAGATGTTTTTCTGAACATACACAATTCCGGCGTTAACCGCAGATTCAATCAGTTGGGTATCCTAGCTACTCTGAAAGTCTTGTATCGATGCTCGGGGTGTCCATCATCAGATTTCATTAAAAGCATCCCCTGGCGAGGAACCAACGCTTCGAAATAGCCTCTTTAGTATGAAAAACGCACTCTGACCCGTATTATTTGACCGCGAGTGTACCTATGTGGAACAAAACTTTAAAACGGAAAATCTTCTGTCTTGGGTCAAAACTAAGAGCAAATCATAGTCAAAATAAATTAAACAATGAACGACGTGTGTATTATATAAAAATATAGATCGTTACTTTGTTTGAAATATTTGGGATTTTTTAAATTTTGGTTTTTATTTTTTTAATCACAAACCTTATGGCATTGATGCAGGCATTGATTTCGTTACTGGTTTAAACTATTTGTTAAAGCGCAGTAAAGACAAAAAAAATAATTATTTCTTACTCTCAAAGGATATCGGAGATAATTCGTTCTAAAGTATTTTTTGATTTCTATGAAGATGAAGGTTGTAGTCCATTGACAGAATGGGAAAAAGCTAGGAATCCATTGACAGAATGGGAACAAGTAGCCGCCATCTTGAACTTGACAGGTTTTGGGGCGAATTCTTTCAAAATCGATTTTGAGAATCAGTTTGGTCTCCTATAACTCTCGAAATTGACTCACCGTTCAACGGATTTTCTGACGGAGACCACAAAGTTCCCCGGATATCGATTTTGGAAGTAATCAGTCAAATAACGAAAAAGTTCAAGATGGCGTCAACTTTTTCTCAATTTTTTAACGGATTCATTTTCGGAGACCACACAGATCTCCGGATATCGATTTTGAAAGCAATCAGTCGAATTATTAAAAAGCTCGAGATGGCGGTTATTTTTTTTATTCTGTCAGCGGGTTCGCTGTCGGATATCATATCACACAGATCCCCAGATATCGACAGTCACTTGCACAGCCCGAAGCATTGCGTCCTGTACTCCTGGCCTCGAGTCATATCTACTTGCTGCAGGTATTGTGGTGTTGCCAACTGGGTTAAGAGTGAAAAGTGAATGAACTTACTACCCCAAGAATATTCGTTACGTATTTGTGTCTTAATAGTTTCGTTTAACACTTAGCTAACGAGTTATCTCGTCTACCGGCTCTGAAAAGCGTTGTACCTAGCCGAGTTAAGTCGCCTTTCGGACCTAAGAGCATAATTTCTGTTAACAAGTGAACTCGCCTACAGGACTGAGGGGCAGATATCATTTCACTGGACCTGGAAAACTGGGTAGATTTTGTGTATGACTTTGCCGGAACGAAAGAGTTAAGGCCTGATTATGTACAGTTGCATACACTACTTTATCTACAAACATATCATAAGTTTAGACTTATCCTACTTTCGTAACAGCAAAAAGCGAACAAACAAATATGACAACAATATTGGCGGCAAAGCGAATGTTTTTTTTAAAATTACGAATGGATTCCCTATTGTCAAGATACACATATTAAGTCCTCTATTATGCGTTCAAAATCCGTAGGAAATTACCAGCATTATTAATTTATTACAACCAATTTTACTATGAGAACTTTCTTGTCTGTGGTAGTAGGTAAAATCTGTACTGTAATGTTATTACAGTATCGATTTTGGTAAGGTTATGAGTTTAAATTTGGAACAGCTGTCAAAACTCAAAAGGATCTCTATTCTAGTATCCATAGATATTAAAACAGTTATCGATACGAAACGTCAATTCGGTATGTTTTTTTAATATAAACCGCACATTTGATCTGGAGTGACATGAGAAAAGGGATCATTCGTCTTGACGGAGGATCGAATCGCCGCCATTATTGTTGTCGTTTGTTTGTTGTTTTTTTGCTGTTACGAAAACTACGAAAGTAGGATTGTTAAAAGTTGTTAGTTTGTTGTTTGTGTGGTTTAAGTTGAAAATATGAGTAGTATCTAGTGACTCCGAGAACAAAGTGCACACCCCTGGGTATAATAAATGCAGCCACGATTGTAAAATTTAAACAGGTAGAACAGGTAGCACTAGTAGCATTGCAGGTCATTTCTCCACGGGGTCTGAACACATCTTAGAGTACTTATGATATGTCTGTAGATAAAATAGTGTATGCAACAGTACATAATTAGGCCTTAAAACACACGTGTGATCCTATTATGAAAACCTCACTCGTATTTTAAGGCCTCTCATTATGCATCAGTTGCATAAAGTGCTAATATAGTTATACGCGTTTCTATGAAAATTTTGATTTCCATGGAAAAATAATATAAAAAATGTTTCTCGGCTTCTGAGCAGAATTGGCACTCGGATATATGATCGTCTGGCATGTGAAAAAGAGAAATCTATCGTTTGAGTTCCAAAATGTTTTCCATCTTGATTATGTCCGTTTTTAACCCCCGACGGAAAAAAGAGGGGTGTTGTAAGTTTGACGTGTAAGTGTGTGTGTGTCTATGGCACCGTAGCTGGGTAAGGACCAAAAAGTTGAACCATAGTTGAGCGCAGTTAACCATACAAACAACGAAGTCAAAAAAAGTTCCGATGTGAGACGAAAATAAGTATCCCTACGTATGGCTAATTATCGCGTCACAACAGAAAAGTTTCACAGAAAATGTAATTTAGTCAGCGCGGTCGATCTGTTGGTCCTTACCCAGCTCTTAAACGGATGAACCGATTTGGATACGTTTGTTTTATTTATTTGAAAGCAAGTTGTCTAGCGGTGGTTCCTAGACATGTTTTATCAAAATCGGATCAGTCGTTTTTTAGATATTGAGCTTTTAGGGGGTTAATTCAACGCCGATTTCACACTGTACGAGGGTATACCGATAAACGTGTTTTATGTGGACGACGTTGCGGAAATAGATTTTTCAAAATAAGTTATTTCATGGAGACTTTATTTTACGCTTTAAGACCACTGTTTTTTTTTAAATCATATATTAGCATAGGTAATAAAAAAATCCGCTCCTTTCTTAAACTACATTTCAATGCTGTTAAGGACCACGAAAGAATCGAACCGCGATAGGGAATTGTATAGCGAAAAGCGGTAAGGTAAAAAAACAAAATGACCAATGGCGCGCCCAACACCTTGTTTGACATTGCGCGTCACATCACACAAGTCATCGAAATCATGACATTCAGTAATGCTAATGATGTAGCGGGGTTTTTATATTAAAACGTTATATTTTCTCAGGGTTCTCCGAAAAGGCATTTTGACTTCGATAACACTTTAAGGTAAGAATAAAATATTTAATTATGTATATTTTAAGTACACCTACGCACACATCGTGTCCGGTATAGGAATTAGGATGTATGTACGTTAAAAAAAATGCAATCTTGAAATGTATGTATACGGAAAGCAGGGAATGCAAACCGGTTTTAACCGAACCGGGTAACCGGTTATAACCGCATATATTGGGTAATTTTTATTAAATTAAAAACCGGGTTCGGTTCGGTTTTTTTTTATATTTACATAATTATGTATATTACCCAAATATCGTTTTTTTAAATCTTTATTTCCTAATTATTGATTGCAAGACGAGATGGAGTTATTTGAGCAATACAAAATATTATAGAAATATTCTTAATACTATACCCGTCAATACAAAAAACATTAGCAAATTCAAAATCAAATATACTTATTAAAGCATGCTCATGAGGTACTTGCAATAGTGAAAGCCTTTGACTGTTGATACTGCTCTCAAATATATGTTTGAAAAACTAAAACATGTGTGGTCGAGATCTCAAACTTATTGGCAACTCTGAAAAAAATAAACTGATATACCTTGATTCAAGGAGTTTTAAAATACCTACACTCGCCAAAATATTTTTTTGATGAGCCTCAATCACAGATTTTTCAAAAGCTTATGCCAGATATTATAAAAACAAAAGTTGCCGAACTTTCCTCGTTGGGTACATATACGGCTGTAGCGTCCATAATTTATAAAAATACACGTGATATTATTGATTGTACCTACACCAGATTGTCCAGACAACTTGGCATTTTTTTTAAAGATCAGTTGCTATATATACTATTAAAAAAAAATAGGGGCCATGCTATGTTCTGCATACAAAATAACTATTTTCAGAGAAGGAAATTTATAACAAATGTTAACCTGTAATTTTGGAATTTAGTACCATTCGAAAGCTGCAATGTTCAACTTACAAGCTATGTTTTTTTTTATTTTTGTGCCTTGTTTTATTTTTACCGTGCGAGTGGCTTTTTAAAAAGTTGCATTTTTTTGCTCATTTTGTATGAAATTTGAAAATTGTATGCATATTATATGCTGTCAACTTCAGCAGCATCTGCAGCAGCATCAATTTCTCTAACTGAGGAAGACTGCACACCATAGATGATTTTGTTCGAAATGGCTTTACATGAGAATGGGAGTCAACGGGGATTTTTGGTATCTAAAGCATAGCAGCAGTTATTGACATAAAGCCCACCAGTAGTGTTGAGACTGAACGTGCGTTTTCAACTGCGGGATAATTAAACTATGTTTAGACTCTTATGATATCTCTTTGATTAACGCAACAAAAGTGAAATAATTGGTTATAACCGGTTATCGGTTATTTTCCAGCCAGAACTGATAAAAACCCAGTTATGAAATTTTACCGGTTATTGCATTCCCGAACGGGAAGGTACACAGACCTTGTCAGTGGCATAGAAGCGTGCTGATATTTTTACACGGCCGCCGAAAAAACAGAATATTTTTTTGACATCTTGGAAAAGTTTTGTTGCTGTGATCTTGCTGTGTTGTGATTCATATATGTTTTTATTATTTATTCTAGGTCTCATACTTTCAAACCGGATAAAAAAAAAAGTTTTCACACTGGCACCATGAAACCCATGTCGGCTCATGATGAAAGGACATTGGATACAGCCGTAGCCATGGCCAATGAAATAACCACAAAGTAAGTACACAAACAAACCATGGTCGTAGATACTCGTGGCTAATCCTTATCGATAACCGTTAACCTGGGTTAGGGTTCAATTTTGGTATTGAACCCTAACGTGGTGAACAACTTAAAATAGATTAAAAACAAATAATCGCAACAGTGCTGAGAATTCTTGAACGGCACAACCGATTCTCATAAAACCGAGCTAAAACCATTCAGATTTCAATAAAATAAAAACCTAAGAAAGATGCGAAGTCACGGGTCTTTTGGTCGAGGATTAAAAATAGTTTTCTCAAAAATGACCGGATAAGTTGACATTACTAACTCGGATCCATACTAAGACGCGAAGTACATAGTTTACCGACAGTTCCCAAATTTAAAAAAAATTACATTGCGTGCTCGCTACACAAGCCCGCAATGTTGCATACAAATTTCATTGTTATCTAGTTTGTAACTTTTTAATAAGTGAAAACGGTCATAATAAAATGAGGGCACAAGTATTATACATCCATATTTTATTCGAAACGTAACTTTTTTATCTGTGACTGGAAAAGCTTGAGTTTTTTTTTTGTAAAAAAGCTTGCGTTTCTCCTTGTCATACATAACCATAAAGGCGGTAAAGAGTGATGTAATTTCACGTGAAGTTTTTGTTTATATGCGATTTGTATCTTGCGATTTTTGAGAAAAGCACTATATATGCCTCGGCAGGAACGGCAATTGCGGGTCTCGTATTTTTAAACCAATACTCGCTCCGCAATTGCCTGCTTCACTGCCTAGGCAATAATGTACTATTTCCTCGCTGAAATGATGCCCTGCGAGTTACATCGTTTTTGACGAACGAACGATGTAACGGTCGCATTAAATTTAAAATTAATGTAAATATGTACGTCAAAATCTCGGTCCCAACGGAAGACCAGCACTGGCTTATCAGCCAGAACATGCTGAGTTGGGACCGTTTCATTACAACTTGGTGTAGCTTTTCTTTTTTACTTGCTTTGTGTGTGTTGTTGTGAATAAATGTATTTTCTTTCTTTTTTCCTTATTTAAAAGTTTAATTGTTCAGTTAAGATTACTTATGTTTTAGATAAGTATGCTTATTAGTATTTACACATATTTGTCTGTTTGTGAACTCTTTACAGTACGTTATTTATTTTATTACATTATGTAAAATTAAAAAATATTCAAAATAAATGGAAAACACGCAAACATTAGGTAGATCCGTTCTACTAGACTTTACATTTTAAGATGAGGATCTCCGGCTGCAGCTATCTTTATTAAAATCAATAATTTATAATAAACAGGCGAAAATAATAAATGAAATTGTGACGATGAGTTTTTTGGTACACTCTTCACTACACAAACTTAAGTACTAATAACAGTAATAAAATAAGTCGGTGGTGGTACGATATTAAAATTACACATCAGACAAAATTTAGATATTTTTTCTTGCTTTACATGTATGGGAGGGCTGTTTTTTTAAAATATTTATTCCATAATTTATCTTAGTGCGCGATATTAAATATATACTTATATGTATACAGAATTTCAGATTTGTTACTGATAGTTTCTGAGAAATAGTGATGTGACTTACAAACCGACAGACAAACGGACATGGTGGAACTATGAGGGTTCCTAGTTTAACTTCGGAACTCTAAAAAGGCCTCAGACGAAAAACGCTCGCTGTTCAGGAAACAAAATACCTACCAGGGCCTCTATTCAACACCAAAACCAAATCATCTTTGACCTTTTATATTACTGTCGACGTTTTGATAGCTCTTATTTACTTGACAGTAATGGCGGCCTAGTTAAAAACAATACCAGGTCAAATACGATTTTGATTTTACTGCCTAAAATAGAGGCGCCGAATTGGTACAATAATAAAAATCCACTCCATGCATGTAATGTTTCGTTAAAAAAATGTTTGCGCGTATATTGGCCGACCTTGGCCAAACATTGTTACCTAAGGTTTAAATATTGTTATCTTTTTGGAAATATGGGATTAATTGTTAGTGTAATGTTTGAAATATAATATATTTTACATGAAAAAGTAAAAAGTAAAGTAAAGTTTCTCTGAAAGTAAGACACTCTTACCTATACATTCCTTTTTCGATTGTTATTTTTGCATCTTTTTAATGCAGACTGTGGAATTGAGATGCTTTTGTCAACAGAATTAATCAAAATTAGGAACTCACACCAGCGAGCCGTTATTAACCAAGAAGTATGTTTTGCGCCGACCCGTTATCCAGTTGGTATCTTGATCGAAGATATCCCTAAACAAAATCACTTGAATGAATTTAATAAGTACGGAAGCCATTGTTGCACAGACTTAAACTATCTCATGTATATAGTGGTGCCCATATAATTAGGGACGCTTGCGTTTTTCACATAAAATTGCCTACAAATGTGACTTTTCAATTTTGACAACCAATCAAACAATTCTTTACCAACGAAGCGATGCGTCCATGAAGATTAAAATTTAAATTATGAGTATAATTATAAGAAAGGTTTGTCACGTAATATTATTTCACATTTATATGTATTTATGTTAACTAATTAATGTACGTATTATCTCTCCATGGATGACCAAGGGTGAGCTCAAATTCAGCTTAGCTGTGCTCACGCCCTTTTCATTACCGCAATCTGTGTAACCTGTCTATATGGAAAATGTCTGAATGTAATGAAATAAATGAATTTGATTTGATTTTGAACCTGCTGTATTTTTTTAGTTACCCTTATGATTAATTAATAAACTAAGGTTAATTAGTAAACAAAATTTTATAAAAGTCACATTTGTAGGCAATTGTATGGGAAAAAGGCAAGCGTCCCTAATTATGAGGCCACCACTTATACAATAATTTATTATTTCAGATCCATGAACGACTTGGGTTCGGACAATAAAACGGCAAGATCTCCGAGCTCCAAATTTCATTTTAAATTCCCGCTAGTGTCAAAACATCATACAGTTCCACACGAGACAGAAAAGGAATTCAACGGTATGATCATTGTAAACTAGGCATAGATATAAAGTGTTTAGTGCTCGAAATACTTTCAATAGCTATCGTTTGTAAACTGTAAAGTTGTAAACCAAATATAGTCTATTTGAGAAGCATTTCGGAACAGAACATGAATGATTTATTTGAGTGAATCTTTTTATAACGTCGGAATTTCGAATCGTATTTTTTGGTGTCGGATGTGACCTACCTACCGGAGTAATAAGCATTAGCAACTTTTTAATACGTAATAATCTCAACCGCGTGTATTTTTTTTAAACACTTAGAAACCTGGTCATCACATTTGGGCTTCCTAAAAACAACTGCATTTAATTTTAATTAATTCTAAAGAATGGATTTTTGACTATAAAAATCCGAGTAATAGTTCATTATTAAATGTTATTTAATAGTAGTTTATGAAATTGTCGCATTAAGAGGGGTATTAAAACACGAGTGTGTGTTTAAGAACCGAGCCGCTAGGCGAGGTTTTTAATAGTATCTCACGAGTGTTTTAATACCTAGTTATGTCAATACAATTTCAGTTCATACATAAGTACCTTAATTAAATGTAAACATCATTCGTTACATAAATGTAAGACTTTATTTTAGAAACTAATAATGGCACTTTTTTTCGGGACACTGAACACTCTGAACAGCCATCATTAGCTTTTCAACTTGCTACATGATATGCATTGGATTCACTAGATGGTGCTATACGAGGACGTTAGCGCCATCTTGTGTCATCTCGGTCACTCCCGGTATTGATATGCAATGGAACATTAAAACGTTTCGTTATATCTCATCCCAAAAATACGAAAATTTATTTATTTTAACACTACGCAGCTATGGCCATCTTTCGATACCTTGATTTACTCCTTGAACTGATTGCGAGGTTAGGTGGCTTTCATAGCTTAGTACATATCGATTCAGTGCTGCATCTGGTGGCGGAACCGCGGAAACTTATAATCATGCTGGCAATCGACTTTAGGATGGCACCCATTTTCAATTCGCGACTAAGGGCCGTATTAATAAACTTATCTTGACTGAGATGCCCGTCACGAGATACGTCAAAGTAAACGTCAAGCCATACATAACTGTCATTATTGACGCATCTTGAGACTGGCATTAAAGTCGAGATCGGTTTATTAATACGGGCCATAGTATCTGTAGAGTATAGTAATCCGTAGCTAGGGGCAGTAGCCTCATGAGTAGGCTTGGGACTTTTGGATGCTCGCTATGGTTCTAGAATCCACGGAGTCGCCATTATGTTAAAATATTTCTTTAGAAGTCAAAGTCAAAGTGGATAAGTACATACAACTTGTATGTATATAATTACCAATAATAAAATACTCTATTGCTAGTAAACAAAATAAACTAAAACAAATACTTCAAGTAACAATAACAAAAATGTATTTTTCAATCTAATATTAGTCGCCACTTCTAAATTTTTGATAATCATCATCTATTACTATTTCATGTTCATCATTAAAAATGGTAGAAAGAATGGATCACTATTATTTTTTCTATATTTTGCGGGGTTAAACGAGTTTTGGACCTATCAAAAACTCTTTTGTGTGTTGAAAAAGATCTATCCACGTCCACTGATGTTAAAATTGTATTCTCGATAATTTTTGCCGATTCGTCATCTTTGTGGTGCGTTGTGGTAAAATTCCGTATAGTGTCGTAGTCAGGATTTCGATCTAACACTTTTTCTAGGTTATCTAGAACAGTATCTGTAGCACACCATTGTAAAACAATACATGCTTCGTCAACAACTTGTAAAGAGTCAGCGAGAGAAATATTAGTACACTCTAATCGAGTTATAGTTTCCGGTATTATATCGTAGGCATTTTTTTTTTAAATCAAGTTCACTTCTCAAATAAACAGTACCTTAAACAAGTAAAATTTTTTGTTCGTTTGGAAGGCACACAGGTGCACAGTTCTCACACAAAATCAAATCAAATTGGTGTTCGAAAAAACCTGTTTGGCTTTTTTAATAGATATGGCATCTTTCGACTTTAAGTTTGCAACAATATTTTTTATGTCCTCAAAATACGTACTGTAATAGAAAGCTGCAGTTAGCCAAGTGGCCCATCTGGTTATTACAGGTTTGGGTGGCAAGGGTACGTTCGGAGCCATTTGTTTGAAAAATCTCACTAGTTGCGGTGATTATAAAAATATTTTCTTTACATTTGTAATTAAAGTACCTATTTACAAGTTCATGCTCCGACCTAATTTGTTCTGAAACTCGATGAAAGGCATGAGCTAGACAAGTTACATGCTTCAAATTGGTATGCTTTTTCTTCAAAAGTTTTTCAGTGGCGATCATGTAAGCGGTGTACTGCCTTTTTGCCGAATTATGTTTCGTCAAATTTCATTTAGCAATCAACTTTGCGCCGAAGTTTTATTTGGCAAATCAATCCTTGGCATAATTTTACATCGTAATTTTTTTATTTCGCTACATTTTTATATTGCAATATTTTATTACGTCAAATTTTATGTGGTAAATTGTGTTGTCTGAAACAAATATAAATTGGATTAAAAACGAAACTGCTCCCACATATAGGTAGGTTAGGGTATTTTTTTTATGACCCTAAAAATGAAACTGCTCCCAGAGATAGGTAGGTTAGGGTTATTTTTTTTTATGAACCCAAGAATGGAACTGCTCTCAGATATAGATAGGTTAGGGTTATTTTTTTTATGAACCCAAGAATGGAACTGCTCTCAGATATAGATAGGTTATGGTTAATTTTTATGCCAATCAATACATTTGACGAAAACATAATTGACATCTTAAAAGAATCCCAGGTACTTAATAATTTGTCTAACAATAATTTATCAAATCATTCGTTGGGAAATGATATCAGTGCGAAACGTTGAACTGGGAAATGAAAATTTGACCAAATGAAAATATGGGATACGTAGTTTGGGGAGTTGAAAATTTGCCAAATAATTTTCGGCGAAACAAGGGTAAACCCATGTAAGCAGCTGCATCCGTACAAAACTCAGAAAAATTGTTAATTTTATTAAAGTAATCGTCCTGCCATAAAAATCGTAAGCTCTGTTCCACCAAATTTGACATTACTTCGCTATTTACCTTTTCAACGACTCGACACATTAGCTAATATGGTCTTCGTGAATAATCAATAATTATACTTTGACTTTGAGTTCTAAAAAAATATTTTAACTTAATGGCGACTCCGTGGATTCTAGAACCATAGCGAGCATCCAAAAGTCCCAAGCCTACTCATGAGGGACGAAACGTACTTCAGAATTTGTGCTTCCTCAAGCACTCCAAATACTCAGAGGATGAGTTTGTTCTAGTAGCGGTGAAGATAATTGTTCATTATTCATGTTCCTTTTTATTTATTTAATTTTAAATAACCAATTCTGTTTTTTTTATATACCTGCGAAAATTGGCAACAAGTATTCGCCATTTTTTTATCCAACCATGCGCCTAACACTGTATTTGTATTTGTCCGACGCACCGAGGTAAAGTTGAATTTCTCATATTTTTATTACCTTTGACTGACATACGTCCTTGATGAATTGTATATGTAATGATGAGAACCTAATCGGCCCAATACTTCTAAGACAACTGTCTAAGTACCCATAAACCTAATTGGGAGAAGAATATCTTGTAAAGGTGATAACGCTTATCAAATTATTACGTTTGAATTTCAGTAGGTAATTAAATGTTTAAGAAAATTACTAATCGTGAAATTTTATGGTACGGGATCCTCGGTGTTCGAGTCTAGACTCGCAATTGACTGGTTTCTTAAAAGGTGTTCTGATATAAATGCTTACAGAGGTTTATCCCAAAAGCACACCTTTTTTGTTAGTACATTATTTACTGAGAAAATAAATTACTTATTTCTGCTAATGTCTACAGAGCTTAAACGCCGCATGGACTTTTCCTTGCACAGCTAGTGCTACATAACGCGGCGATAAACAACATGATGTCATTTACTGGCTCAAAGCCGCGTAGCAATGAATAAATGAAATGATAATATTAAATAACGAAAAACACCGTTTAAAAAAGTTCCTTTTCTTAATTGTTTGTCGGCATAATCGCGTAATATTTTTTTACATACATACAAGGTGCGGTCCAAATGTTTCCGGCCTAACAAAGAAAACAAGTACATATATTTACAGTTTTTTTTTTTTTTCGATTTAGTCTCCCTCTGTTTCAATGCACTTTTCAGATCTCTTAATAATGATTTATATCCCCTTGTAAAAATACTCAGAAGTTTGGTCCTCAAAATGGGCGTGAACCGCACGGGTCACTTCATCATCTGAAGAAAATCTTATTCCCCTTGAGTCTGCCTTAAGTTTCGAGAACAAATAATAGTCACTTGGGGCCAGGTCGGGACTATAAGGTGGATGGCGAATTTCTTCGAAGCCACATTTTGCAACAGCAGCCTTGGAAATTGAAGCAATGTGAAGTGTGAGGTGCATTGTCGTGGAGAAGCCTTAAACCATGGTTTCGTCCCCCTTAACAATTGACTCTAAAAAACTCTCCGTGTCTTCTATTAGCGTCTAAAACTTCTTGGGAGCACGCTTTTTGCTCACTGCGCTGAAAGCTCGAAAGAAGTTTGGGCACCCACCTCGCACCAATTTGACGCAGTCCACGGTGAGTGCCTCCACAGGCCGGCCGGAGCGAGGTTCGTCGTCAATGGACTCCCGCTATGAACGAAACTGCTTACTCCATGCTTTAATGGTAGAAAATGACGGAGAAGTATCCCAGTACACAGCATCTAACCTTTTTTTTATATTGGTCGGGCTGATCCTTTCCTTTGTCAGGAACTTGATCGCGGAACGATATTTCAACTTAAACATTACGATAACTTTCAGACTTCCTATTATTCTAAACTCCGTCAAATCAAAACCACAACGAACAGAAACCTCGAAACTATACACGAAAAAGCAGAATAAATGACAATCAAAATTACACATTTATATGTTGTTTTTAAATCGCCTTATTTCTCTGTTCACAATTTTTTGGACCGAATCTTGTACACACATAAACTCACGCCTTCATTCCCAGAGTGGGGTAGGCATAGCTACAGAATTACCAACAACTCAACTAAATTGTTGATAATTCTGAAACCACATTTTGCAAAATTAGGCTAAAGAAGAGAGACCAGTGTACTCGTATTAGTGACAGATTGCAAGCCTAACAGTACTACAAGCCTTTGTTCCCTTTGTCTCCATTTTACGGTATCGACTGGAAGACTTGGAGTGGCACTATTCAAATCCTGCAACCACACGGGGAAGCACTTCCGTAACCTAGTGGCTTTGTGTCATAAAATAAATGATCAGTCGGACAAGTTCCATCAGAATATAGCATTATTTCTTTTTGACCGGCACTTTCATATTATTTTGTATTTTATTTTTTTGAATAAAAAATGTATAAAGCCCTGATGATGTCCTTTAATTCATAAGGATAATCGATTCCATACTTCGAAACATGAGATTCTGCAACGCGACCCACACACACGACACGTCGATAAATTTCACCGCGCAAATTATTAACATTTTTGACACGTAACTTAAAAGAGAAATGTTCTCATGAATATATTACTATAGGTATTGATTTAATCATAACAATTTTAGTCCATTTGTGATCAAATAAATTTTACATGACAGCTGCCTTCGAACGAAGGAGTCGCCCATCAAAATTGTAGGTACTAGTAATGAGTTCAAATATTGGAGTGTTCATGCGTAGACCTGGACGGGCTCGGCTCGGCGATGTTTGAGAGGCAGTATCAGCAGGTCAAATTCGTAGACTGATTTTAATATACTGATTTATTAAAATAAAAATACAAATGTAAAAAAAGTGCTTCGGTGTAGTAGCTTTTAGCGAATGTACTGCATTTTTGTAGCGGGAGTCCTCGACCAATCCCAGCGGTTGTAGATGACGTGATATTTTCTCTGATTGGTTCCCGGTGTCGTGATATTTTGTACGGCTGACTGTGTGTACTATACAGGGCGTCCCACGGCGCCATGCCACATGGAAGGAAAGTACCTTAAATATTGTAGATGGAACATTTTACTGAAAGAAGACATTATTTCAATTTAAAAAACAATTTAAACTGCATTCATAGATATTTAAATAATTACACGGTTGAACCGGGAATCGAACCCGTTACACGAGAAAAATAATTACCCTGTAGCTTTATCATACCGATCGAAAGGCTTCATCATAAGGATTATTTTTTGTTAAATAACATAGTGTCGGAAATAAAAGGAAGACCATGAATTTTAACATTTGATGCGAAATTTTGTTCAGAAAAATGAAATGCTGACATTGCCGTAAGGACATAACAACTGACATTATCATAAGTACCTATTACTAATAAATGTACCCACTTGAGAAGTACGCTTCAATTCCCTATTATAAACTACAAACAGAACTTAGACGTATTATTCTAAGTATCCACCACAACAAGATTAAAAAATCGACAAGGAGCGAAATAAACAAAAGAGTGCGACTTTGTATTCAACAAGAAGGGACTCATTTTGAGCATTTGATAAATTGATTAATTTTGAATTAAAAATGTTAAAATTCATCGTCTTCCTTTTATTTCCGACACTATGTTATTTAGCAAAAAATAATCCTTATGATGAAGCCTTTCGATCGGTATGATAAAGCTACAGGGTAATTATTTTTCTCGTGTAACGGGTATGATTCCCGGTTCAACCATGTAATTATTTAAATATCTATGAATGCAGTTTAAATTGTTTTTTAAATTGAAATAATGTCTTCTTTCAGTAAAATGTTCCATCTGCAATATTTAAGGTACTTTCCTTCCATGTGGCATGGCCGTGGGACGCCCTGTATATGCGTATAGGATGCAGTTATAGATGGAGTTAGGGTCCAGCTTTAACGCTAAGGTGCGTCAATATAGAGGTTTATATACATATTATATTAATATTATATATACTCGTAAAACCACATAAAGGTCGTTTCTTAATTAAAATGAAATAAAATCACTGTAACAAATAAATAAAAAACTGCAGATGTTGACTCTACAAGCCTATTCTTTGAAATGGTTTTTAATTTTAATATATTGTTTAAAACAGGTTTACCAAAATTGTTTGTACCTGTTTACATAACTTTGAGATTACATAACTTTTTTTCAGCAATATTAGCAATGGTTTTCTTCTTTAACACACTACTCGTTATTATATACTACATAACCATTTTAAAATAATATGTATAAAGTTGTATTGATGAAAGTTTTGAAATATACAGGCTGTTACAAAAATATCCGTAAACCCGAAAGGGGGTTAAATGGTGCCTTATAACAAGTCCATTTACGATTTGAGAACTGTACTATCACTGTAAGACTTACCGCCAAAAAAAAAAAACATTTTTTTTCATTGATGTGCTAACCCTATTTCAGTAAACTACGCAGAATGTTTATGTACATTATTACCTAATTCGCGAACGGTACAGAGATATAAACAAAATGAATAGAATTCGATTAGATACATATTACAAGTCGAGTTTTGGAAGATTTCAAACGAAGAAACCTAAACTAACACTTACTTTTTCGTAATGAACGTCTAATTTAAATTGCTATCTTCATGGCCTACGCATAACATAATATCGTAATAATCTGCGTTAGAAAACATCGTTATTTTGGAAAAAAATAAGGAAAAACACGGAACAATTGTAGAATATCGATAAGAAGATTTGAAATTGACAACATAGTTTTTTTTCCGTCTTGACGTTTTTTGAAGCCAGTACTTTAAGCATAATGACATCATAGTATTGAACCTTTGTGGATGAAAAACAGAAAACCATTAAAGTTGACAATTATTAAAATTGGTAGGTAGGCCTGGCCTCTCTGTTAAATAATCTATGCTAACCCCGATTCCCTGACATGACAGCTTACACGTTGACAATATTTTTGGCTTTGATAATTTATTACATTTTTTACGGGGTATTTTGTAACACGTTGTATATGAAAGGTTGAGATTTGAATCGAAAAAAAATTGACGGATTTGGCACGTTGCGTAACATTAACGATCTTAATACAAGTCAAAAAATACGAATAAATCCAAGCAACCGTTAAAAATCCTACTTTGATAACCGGAAGCTTTTCAAATATGCGCCAATAACATCTGTCGTAGTGGAAAAAAGTTTTAGAGGTAATTCATATCGTGAATCCTTGATTATAAAAATTTCATTCCGTTGAACATCAATAGACTACGTTGTCGTGTTAATTAACACCATTCCATTTACTCCCTAAACTACCCTATTGTGACGAAATTGCGGCTAAAGTCCGGGGTCTACGCACCACTAATGTTAATGTTAGTTAGTTAGCCACTAAACTGTCCGCTTGATAACGGAGTCTATTAATGATACCACACTTGTCATAGTTCGTTGATTTTATTGTTTTTCTATTTTACAAAATGGGGTCAGGTTGCCGCCATATCGAACTTTCACTCACAATCTGTCCACGCGTTTAGTTTCTAGAGCGCCACAGACTTTCATACATACATATATAGGCTGATAAACACATTATCCTCCTCCTTCGGAAGTCGAGTAAAATTTTCAGCTATCCGACCTTTTGCATTACGTACCCGAAATATAATGGAGTTATGCATGAATGACCGTCGTCTTGTAAACATTAAAAATGCCTGCATTGTTACAGGAAAACATGAACGACGCAATTTCAGTGAAGAGGCTCACAGCGTTCCCGATATTCAGGTTCGAATGTGATTATGTAATTGTACCTACTCATCACAATTTGAGAAAGTGAATGGAGTCTGCGTACGGTCTGGATCCGCAGAGGATCTGCCGGTTCGAGTCCTGCTCAAGATTAAATTAATGTATTTTTTGCCATGCAAATTTAAATAATATGATGTAAATATGGTTAATATTTAACAGTCGACTCTGTCAGAAGAAAGCAAGCTGGCCTACATGAGCTTGATCGAGCAACCGACGCCGGCGTCGTTGGTGTCGCAGCTCGTGCCTGAAGCGCCGCTCGCCGCCTGCCGCGCCGCCACCATCCCCAAGCCGGTTCCGCGCCTCAACGAACGCGCAGACTTTCACTCGCTACAGAAACGATTGCCCTACGAAAATAGGTAAGGTCAGGCGGGCATTTTTCAAACTGAAGGCCCTAACGGCCTCCGCAGATGGATGGTATGGGTAGTCGTCTTGTAAGCGTATATCGTCAAGACGCAACGAGTACGATACCCGCAGAGTTCTACAAAAGAATCGTCGCATAGACGTATCGTTTGGTGAAATCTCAGTTGAAATCATTAATCAGTTATTTTATCATAAAAATAAAAATATATCGCATTACCAGTTTACTTTTGACGACATCGATCGACACATGTCGACAGGTTTTATCCGTTACATCCTTCCTTAAATATTCACGTACTTAATAAATGATGGTAAAGACAGGGGAACGCTTCAACCAATGTTACGAATTCAATCCCTTTTACTTATATCGAAAAGTACAGAAATTACATTAATTAGAGAATAAGTTTTCGTCAATAGTTTTTATAAGAACGCGTGCTTTTTTACGCCAGTACGCTACTACTATCGTAGTGACGATAAAAATATCATACTATTCTCTGCAACGCCGCTTCGTGTGAAGACTTGTCTTTATCACTCTCGTCCTGCCGTGTATGACGATACACTTACGATATGACGCCGTGTGAGGAGGGAGGGTAATTGTAACTTTCATATTAATTTTAAAAATAGAATACGTGTTAGTATGAATAGTTACAATTACTCCTAAGTCAACCCCCCCCCATCCGCCTGAATTTACAAATATTAATATACCCTGTACCCATAGCTGGGCATTAACTCGTTAAACCGTTAATCGTTAATTAACGAAGTTAAGATTTTGATTACCGGATTAACTTTTAAGTTAACTTTTTAAAATGTTAACGGACACGTTAACTTCCGTTAATATGCAGAAGTCCGTTAATCGTTAATCCAATGCCTACTATTTACCGAACGGCACCGCGGCGCAGCAAGAAAAACAGGTTCAGACAAGTATGAAACGACAAGTGCCGGGCGGCGCGTAGCAGCGAGTGTGTAGTGTGAGAAAACGATGATGACAAGGAAGACTTTTTCAATTCTGTCACTTAGTCTATAGAAAAACCAAAGAGCTCCAACTCTTTAAAGAGTAAAGCGCAAAGTCTCGTTAAAATGTGGCTGGACATGAAATCAAAAGACTCGTTCAAAGATGCTGCATTCCTCGGGGAACAGATATTCATAAATCTATTCATTAAATACAATACTGCTATACCCTCAAGCGCTGCAATTAAACGTCTGTTTTCCACGTGTAAAGACATTTTAACTCCAAAACGAGCCTCGCTTTCAGACGAGAACTTCAACATGTTAATGTTCATGAAAGGGAATATGCACCTTATGCCCTTTTGTATTTTGTTTTGTTCCTATCCTGTTAACTTCCAGAACCTAAACCAACAGGTTTTATAAGTTCACTAACACAACTATATAAAAATGCATTTTTTTTACACATATTAACGGATTAACGATTAACGTTAACTTGCGTTAATTCTTCCGAAATGTAACGCTTTAACGTTTAACGAAGCTAACTTTTTATGTAGCGGATTAACGATTAACGAAGTTAACTATTTGATTAACGGTGCCTGTACCTATATGTACTCTCTGCTCGACTTTACACTAAAGGCGATTCCTTGAATATAGATAGATCTCTCTCTCTGGCTAAAACTTTGCTGGATAATATGGTATGAACCAACTATAACTGTTTAATGTAATATAATTGAAGGGTCCACGGAAAGAACTTGTCTAGTCACATTAGTAACGTTTTGAGATATCGCGATTTGAAAGTTAGGAACCATGTCATTTTGTACGTAATTTTCGTGTAGAGGTTTTTTTAAGAGTGAAAAGATACAAGTTATATGAAGATTTATATCTGAATCTGAGTGGTAGGTAATAAGTTCATTTCGTCCTCTAGATTTTGAAATTCAAAACTCATTTTCAAAAAAAAGTGACTTGACATGTTCTTTCCGTGGACCCTTCAATTACTTTCTTTTCGCGAATTCGTACGCTTTGACTATTCCAAGGAAACAGTGGTTATTTTCAAGACAATTATTTTGTCTTAATCCGTGATAGCTTTTATATTTAGTTTTTTAGCATTAGAAATTCGGTAAACAGAGAAGCAGGTGTCGTGAACCTTTTTCTTCAGAATATAATGTATATACAGGGTGTCCCAGAAACCGACGTTAACCTGCCTAGGGCTGATAGAGCAGCTCATAAGCTGACTCTGACTGAAAAACACTGAAAAAAATATGAATTAATACATGAATTTAGGGGTTTTTCGTATCACGGACATAAGGAAAAATGGCAAAAATTTCGATTTAAATGATCCATATCTCGGAAACTAACAACAAATGCTGAACATACATGGGGGTTAAATCGATAGCTTATGAGCTGCTCTATCAGCCCTAGGCAGGTTAACGTCGGTTTCTGGGACAGCCTGTATAATGTATTAATACTATAATAACAATAACAATAAAGGGTCTAGCAGGCTAAGGAAGGAGAAGTGGCCCCTGTGACGAATATCGGATTTTTATAATGTCATTTGTTGGCTATCTCATAATATAGAAACACCCTAACTTTCAGCCCCCTATCTTGAACCGTCACCGAGATACCGTCAAAAACGTCATTTTATGGACACATTTTTCAAAGTCGTTTTTCTCCTGAACTATATAAGGTAGAGCAATCAAACCAAATCATAGCTATAAAGGATGGGTAAGAGTATAACCCTGATTTTTTTAAATATTTAATTCCATGAAAAAATTATGATTAAAATGTCAGAGAATTTTTTGACAGCTCTTTTCAGCAAGTATTTGTAAAGGTACAGCTACGGAAAAAATCACATAAACTGCTAATAGTATTAGCTAGTACCATGCAAAAATCAATTCAATATAATTGGTGCAACATACTTAAAAAAAATTAAATGTCAAAGAAAGCGTGAAATGAGTCTTTCATTCTCAAGGAGATTTTTCGATCCAATGAGGTTTAATTTCGTTGCCTAGCAACAGAATGTTTATTTTGAACTTCACGCATGGCTGTCAATAAAGGTCAAACTGCTGCATCTAAGATACATACATACATACATACACACTTACATACATACCTTTTACCTTTACAAATACTTGTTGAAAAGAGCTGTCAAACAATTCTCTGACATTTTAATCATAATTTTTTCATGGAATTAAATATTTAAAAAAATCAGGGTACGTAACTGATAGAAATGCACGAATACACCGATAATCAAAAGTAGACTTTAATGACGCACTAACTTAAACCGGTATAAACAGATATGGCAACTTAGAAGATAGATGATCGCTCTGGTCGCTCTTGTTCGCACCGCGGCCCGCCTTTTTATAGTACTTGTGTCCGACTTTTGCTCCACTTACTTATTGTTTGTGCAATAATCCCGGGTCAGGTAATTTGTCAATATTTTCATATTAATGATAATGTTTCTAACTTATTTAATTATGAATATCTATTTGTCCTGAAGTTACTCATTTAGCTACCACGTGGCAACCGCGCTTTTCACGCACTCGTTCGGGATTCATGCGGGTACGCAATTTGAAACACCTATTTATTTCTTTCTAACAATAGCGTTTGCTACTGATTGACGATTTTGTGTAGAAATATGGCAACGTAGCAACTGTCAGTAATTGGCAACGGGATTTGAATGCGGTAAGTATGAGCATAACGTAGGTATCTAAATATAAAATATCGTTGGTAATGTTAAGAATGAGTAGGCAATACTTTCTTCCTGTTGCTCTTGTCAGTCGCGGTCATAGACAGCTATGGCTTTTTGGGCATGTATATCATTTATTTGGCATGGCAAGACTTAATTTAATTAATTAAATTAAATTGCTTGTTAATTTACCCTACCCACCTAATTGATTATCTTATCGGCGATAAATATTCCCAACACTAAAAATAAAGTTTTTTCAAAGACAAGATAGATTTCAAATAGTTTCGATGAGAAAAAATCTTAGTTAGTATTTGACACATAACCTAATAACATTACCTTAATTTATTTTTAGTGAAATATGAATAAATAGCATATATTTTAGCAAAAAAACGTAACTAAAAAGTTTATGCGTGAACGCTGCTGATAGAAGCATGTTTGTTCTTGAAAAGTGCGTGATTACGAAGTAATGAAGGTAAATTGGTTCGTTTACATCATTTTATCTTTTGTATTGAACTCCATTTTACATACATTTTAAGTTCATAATCATTTTATTTCATGAAATTGTTATTCATATTTTTTATTATCGCTAGAACCGTATACCGTAAACGTGTAGATAAGGCTAGGTTAGTGAGGATTAATTGATTAAACTCCTGAAAAAGTAACACTTACTGAATAAATACGTTATGTTATGAACTCCGATGATAATGACAATGACTTCAAACACTTTATGAGTAAAATGACTATGAGTGCCATCTTTATAGCCTGGCCCAAAAAATGAAAAACCCTCGCCATATTGCGGAAATTATATGAACTGACATTTCTATTGCAATTCACGAAACAGATAAAAAAAGTATTAGTGGGGTCGCCATTAGTTTTTTATTTTTCTGGTCAGGCTATAATTTTGTCTCATTATAAGCTTAAAACGTTCAGTTCGTTTGTGACATCTGCTTCTTTGGGTTTTTATCAAGCAATAAGTTTGTGATGATTAACGCATTATTATTGAATAAGCTTTATACGTAAAAGCAAACCACACATTTTGCAATTTTCTATTGTGATGCAAAATGATCCGACGTGTGTTTTTTAATAATTTTCCAGTTGTTCCGTCACAGTATCGTAAAAAAATCCCAATAAAAACCTTGCATTTACTTCTTGAAAAGTTTTTCTAATGGCAAAAAAAAACAAAGTATAGATAGGTGTGCCCTAAAATCTCGAAATATTTAATTCCGAATCTTTACAATACCTAAACATAATATTAAAATTTCGAATAATATTACTCAGTATTTAAATCACGAAAACGTTTTTCTGAATATTATAATTACGAATGGTGACAATTCCGAATTGTCTTTATTACGAAAATAATAATTCCGAATACCTATTATAATTCCTAAAATTTACAAACGAGATCGGTAATGTAAAATTCGGAATGACGAAACTAACCACTTGAATTGTACTCGAAACTTAACTTAAATGAGATGATGAGCACATTACTAAATTAGGTCAATCTCACCTTGATAGGTTAGGTTAGAGTTGCATCCAGGCACGAAGCGCCCTAGCTACGCGGAACAGGAACTTCGCGGAGCTCCGTCGACTTTGTCGGAAATTTCTTACAGTTTATGAGAATTATACATGTTAGTAGGTATTATACAATATTTTATCAGGCGCTTATTTGAAGTAGAAAATCTTTAATAATTCGGGCTGCTAAAATTTCGGAATGATGAATTAAAAAAATAGTTCTTCCGTTTTGTCGGGAAATGTGATTATTCGGAATTTAAATAAAACGTGATTGTGATACTTCGGGAAAAAAAAATCGCAATAGTGATGATTCGGAGATTTCAAAATTGGCAAATTCTGAAATTCGTGTTTATTAAATTCGGAAAAAAATATTCCGTGATTATGAAGTGTACCCGTGCCACAAGCAGGTTACTGTAGATATGTTAGATAGCTCCATATGTTGAACAATATTGCAAACTTTTTTATCGTATATATTTTGTAATTATGATTACAGGCAGTCATCAATTATTTTCAAAAAATCTGGAATAAATGTCAACGACGTAAGTGTAGTTAATTTTGACATGAAATATTATCAAGAAATTACCGTTTCTTATGGAATTATGTTTATATTTTAGAATCATCAAAACGAGGTGCCCCTGCCCCCCAGAGCTTCCAAACCTAAATTAATCGATAAGCCGAGGCACGTCAGGAAATACCCTCTCAGATTGCCAAACGCTAATGCTACTGGTGGTCAAATATCAACTAACGGAACCGGTACCCTGAAACCGATGAACATATACCAAAATGCGTTTCCAAGCCCAATGATTAAGGAGTATATGAATAAACGTTGTGAAAGCCCAAGACTGGTTGTCGTGGAGGATAACGGAAGGGATGTTTTTGACGGGTTCGAAAAGCCTAAAGTGGACACGAATCCTTTTACGAGTGGCGCGGGCCCGAGCTCCGCCAACCCGTTCAGCTGCTACCTGACGCCGGTCGACGACGGAGGGCTGCCGCCCAGGGACGAACAATACTTTGAGGAGGGATCTCTAGTTAAAGGTAGTTAAATTATATATTGCCTACGCATGTTTGGTCGCTGATTGATACATAAGCAGTTGGCTGTGACCACTTTACCAGTGTTCAAAAATATCCGTTGTTGGTAGGCTGGTAGCGCAGTCGAATTAGTAAAAAGCATGGAATTAAGTCGTGTAGTCGTGCATGTTTTGGAATCGTTGAAGGTCTTAACTGGATGATTTCGCCCGGTTTCATCGAAGTATAATAAATAGAGTTGGGATTTTTGGTGGCAATTTTGAACAGAGTGCAGTGGAGTCGTTATTATAGATACTTTTATGGTTGAATGAATGAATGAATGATAATGAATGACAAAAAAATAGCAAGTAACATTACTTTTTATAAAAAAACACATTGATTATCCTATACTGGAAGTGAGGTATTAGAGTAAACCAATAGGCTTTTGAACACAATTATCTATCTATGATGTTGAATAATTAGCAATTGGAATTAAAGTTTCAAAATCTTGCATGTTATCTTCATCTGATGTTAAACGATTGTTAAGATTATGAAATGCATATACTGTGGCAATCTGTTCCATATTTTCTGGAGTAAAGCGATTTCTTAACTTGTTAAAAATCCATTTATGTGTCGAGAATGATCGCTCAACATCCACCGATGTTAATGTAGCATGCTTTAGAATCTGAGTATGATTTCCAAAATCTACCATATCTCTCACTTCGTAAAAGTCTGGACTTCTATTTAGTACATATTCCAGCTTATTTCGCACAGTCTCAGTTCCGTGCGAGTTCAGTGTACTTGTTACAATGTCAATTATTAGGAGACTTTCATCTATTGAAATATTTGTACATTCTAATTGTTTTATTGAATCTGGTATAATTTCGTAGCAATCTTGTATAAATTTTAACTTATTTTTCAAATGTTAATTTCCAAATAAAGTTTGTACTTTTCTGATAGCAATTGCATCTCTACTATTTAACTGCATTACAACGTTTTTTATATCTTCAAAGTAGGTAGCGTAATAGAAACTAGCTTGTAACCAGGTGCCCCATCTAGTGATTACCGGTTCTGGCGGCAATGGTATATTTGGAGCATATTCTTTAAAAAGTCGAACGCGGTGGGGCGATTTCAAAAATATTTTTTTGACATTTGATATTAAAGTATTTACCAAACTGTGTTCAGATCGAATTTGCTCCGCGACTCTATGTAGACCATGAGCTAAACAAGTAACATGTTTAACATTGGAGTATGTCTTCTTTAAGATCTTACCAGCGGCAAGCATGTACGCAGCACTGTCTGTGCAGAATATCAAAAAATTATTTATATTTTCTGTGTAGTTCTCTTCCCATAAAAACCTTAAGCTGTCGTCAACCACAGAAGCAATTATATTAGCATTTACTAGAGTCACAACTTTACATGCTTAAAAATACGGTCTTTGCAAAGTATCTTCCAAAGATTTAACAATAACGTTTACGACACAATTGCCAACAGTGTCAACTGTTTCGTCTACAGTGAGCCATAGATTACTGTCGGAAACTGCAAGTCTTGTCTTATCAATTATTGCCATGTAAATTTTTGACAGATAGTTTTTTTTTTCAAAACACTGCTCCGGCAGCTTTTTACAATTTGTACATTTACAACAAAGGTACTTTTCAAAAAACTTTCGAAATTCCGGATGATTTACCCTGTTCCAAGGAATATTACATGCAATGAGAAATATGCACAAGTCATAAACAAAGTCATGTTGGTCGCCACAATTCATTCGGTGTTGAGTACTATTGATGTGTTTCAGCACGTTATATTTTTTCATCCGCGTTAGACTTACTGCACAAGCTGAAAAATATATAGTATTGCTTTCTTCGCTATATACAAGTTGTTCATAATGGTTCTATCCATCCCAGAATTCTTCTAACTTGACGAAAATTCATTTTATTTATTAAATAAGGTCACGTCGACAACGTTTCGTAAATTATGTGTTGCTTCCGAGAATTAATGAGACTACGATTTGTGCGAATAGTCAAGATTGACAATATAAAATTTACATAAGTTAAGATTTTTACCATTCAGTCATTCATTCAATTATAAAAATAATGACGACTCCACTGCATTTCTTATCCAAAAATGCCACGAGAATCCTAACCCTAATAATAAGTATAGAAGGATAACCGTCACTCAAAATGTGTTCCACATACTTATTGCTGAAATAGGCGGAGCTAATACTTGGTGCTCAACCGTCATCCGTGCTTATTGTGTCAAGTTTGTTCGGTGTTACTCTTCCATACTTATTAATAAACTTCGATACCCGGTTTGCGCCGTTTTTCGTAACTACTACGGCACATTGCGACTGTGTTGGGTTTGGTTTCTACGTGAAGTAAGGGTTAATACACAATACGAACACTATGTTTCGGAACTTTGTAACCGTAAATGACAACAAAAAGCCTTCATGTAATCCAAAGCTTCTCAACATAATATGGTCCCTATAGCTTGCCATTGATATGTGATATAATAATAAAATTAAAAACTAATCATGTAGTTTAGCATACATAACTTTTTGTACAAGTTATAAATCATAATGACAAAACAAACTTTCTCATATACTTTCTTCGATTCTTTGACGAACATATTACTTGTCAGCAGTCATTTTCATTGTTCAGCTTGGTAAGGATAGTTTGTGAATTTTATTTTTTTCATCACACTTGCACGTAAACAGTATCTAAACATACAGGTTAACTTGGCCGCAATGCCCCATATAAAACCCTCGACCTTTTTATTTACCATGAAACCCAAGGTCGGTAAGTAATTTTTTTTTAATTTATAGCACAGCACACAGGTCATGCAAGTTCAAGCAAAGAGTTTACACGCAATTGAAAAATTGTCTTAAAATGTTATTTAAACAGGAATTTCATTGCAATCTCGCTACATGTTACTTAAATACTCAATTAATGTTCTTAATAATCGATTTTAATAGTTTTCTGTATCAAAACGTCGTTTTTTTTTACACTCCTTCAGGGCTGTATGTATACCTACGTAAGTATTTGCCCTTAACGTTTCTGAACGAAACATTTGTATAATCTGTGGAGTCCGCCCGTCATCCGCTTAAAAAAAGTTCAAGTAATTCGTAATAATAGTTCTGCTGACTTGTGTAAGTATTATAAGTGTTTTCTGTCCTATAATTTTATTTATTTACTCGCAAATGTGATGAAAAACATTGTATGTTTCACGGGCGGTACGGGAATTACGAACCTCGACTCAGAAAGCCCTCAGTCTTCGACTTCGGGCTTCTACTAGAGCCTCGATCGTAATTCCTTACTTACCGACCTTAATACACAATGTACTATAACATTTGTTAACCAACTTAACGCAAATTTTAACAGTTACCTACTAAAAGAGTTCTGATAATTTATCATAAAAGTTGGAATGCCAAACGAGACGCTATTTTGTTAATATCCACATTGAACGTAACCATGGTAACCAAATAACAAATTGATGGAAATTAACTATTGTTAGTAATTTAATAAAAAATGAAATTTTAAACACATAATTAGTCTCAAAATTAGTTTTAAATGGTACTAAAAAACCTTCCGAGTGGTTAGGTCTGAATGTCAAAATGTACTGATCTACATAACGTACGTACTTCAAAAAGAGCCTTTCCCAAAATGACTGATTTTCTATTGGTCTTCATTATTAAATGTTGGAAATCCGTGAAGCCTGACACAAAAGGTACATTCAGCTACATAAGGTAACCATCACTATGGAATAAAGAGCATTAGTTAGAATGTGTGCTAATTTACCTTTATTACCCAAGGAAAAATTCATAGTGCATGGGTATCTTTGGAAGCTCTGTTCCCCCAATCTCCAGAAATTATAAAATTTCAAAAGTACTTTTCTAAGCAATGGATGAGTTTGTGTGCGTCTTTTCTTGGATGCGGAAATGATAAGCATTGTACGAATAATGCTGTTGAGGGCTGGCATAGGAGATTGAACGCACGTATGCCGCACAAACCTACCCTGGTGAGATTTTTGTATAAACTAAAAAAAGAGGCGAAATATCAAGACACCAGAATTATAAATTCATTGTTTAGTGGTGCCACTAGACGACAGCGGGACATTTTATTTGACAAGAGCTATAAAAAACAGTTCAATGAGTTGCAATCCGGTGAAATAACTGAAATCTAATTTTTAGAAAATATGACTAAAGACTGTATCGTTAAGTATAAGCACAAGTAAAAAACGTTTTTTTTTTTTTATATATACATGCAAATTAAAAATAAAACATTTCTTATAACGAACGAGACTTTAAACAACATGTGGACTTGAGAATAAAAATAAAATCAAACACCCCTAGCCATTTTTCGGAATTTCTTTCTGAACGTCGACATCAGAGATCGGACAGCATCTTGATCGAATGTTTTTGCGACCCTGTTCCAGTCTCGACGAAACTTCTCTTCAGAATCAGCAGAATTACCACTTTTACGAAGTTTCGCTTTCATTATAGCCCAAAAACGTTCGATTGGCCTAAGATTAAATAATAATAAATAAATAAGATTAGGGCAATTTGGTGGATTCATGGTTTTTGGTACAAACTTAACATTTTTCTGTTCATACCATTGCAACGCCTTGGATCCATAGTGGCACGACGCTAAATCAGGCCAAAATACAGTCGGGACACTGTGTTTCCTAATCATAGGCAGTATTCGTTTGTTGAGGCATTCCTTCACGTAGAGATCAGCTGTCATTGTAGACGTAGTACAAAATAGACTTGATTTTAGGCCACATTCACAGATTGCCTGCCATACCATGATTTTCCTGCCAAATTTCTCTGTGAAAATAGACTTCTGAGATTCACTAATATCTGAACTTTTGTTTACTGTATAAAACTGAGGTCCTGGCAGTGATGAATAATCCAACTTCACGTACGTTTCGTCGTCCATTATTACACAAACGTTTTTGTTTGAAAAAAATAGAGTCATACGCTTTTCGAACTCGTGTCTTGACGGAAATTTTCTGTTTATCACTTCTCTTCGGCTGCCTCTGCTTTTTATATGTCTTCAAGTTATTTCTTTGCTTTGAACGTTGGACCATTCCTGCAGAGGTACCCAATTTTTTGGCAATGTCCCGGACAGACCTTTCTGGATTTTGTTTGTATGCCTTTACTATTTTCTTTTCCAAAATGGGGTTTGAAGGACCCGGTTTTCGTCCCGATTTTTGCGTGTCGTTGAAAGTAAACTCTTGGCCATACTTTTTAATGGCAGTTCGAACTGCACCAACACTTACATTTTCAAGTTTTGCCAGCTTTCTTAAAGTGATTCCTATTATCGTACACCATTTGTCCACTATAGATTTTCTTTTTTCTGGAGTAAGTCCACGCATTTTTTATTTCAAACCAATATCGTGAAAGCTATATATATGAAATAGAAGCTGACATTCAGAAGTACGCATTGACAGTAATTTGAATTTAGAATAGTATTGTTTTAACTGAAATAAACCTAAACCAAGGTGTGCTTATACTTAACGATACAGTCTTTACTTTAAAAAAGCGTTTACACTAGCATCACATTAGTTGAGTAATGTAGGATTCGTGTTTTTGTTTTGTTTGCCTATCTATCTATATCTATCTATCTATATATATAAAAATCAATGCCATTTTTCGTTGTAATTTTATAACTCAAGAACGGGCTCACCTATCCAAACCAAATGTTTAGTCTTTGTTTGGACGGTTTAGTAGATAGTTTATGTGAAGTTTGCACAAAATCGGTCGAGCGGTTCTTCATTTATCACATTTTTTTTAACAAATGAATTGAAAGTCAGAAATTTGCAGCGGGGCGAAGCCGCTGGCGGGCCGCTAGTTATCTATAGAATGTGATTTTATTTTAATATCTTAAAAATATAGAGAGTGACTGTACATACGTTTGACAGTTTCATTTCCGACATTTAATAATGAAGACCTATAGAAATTCAGTCATTTCGGGAAAGGCTCTTTTTGAAGTACGTACGTTATGTAGATCAGTACATTTTGACATACAGTTTATTATAAAGATAAGGATGTCAAGTGTTCAATAAACGCCAAGACTGATATCCGGAATGACCGTAACCATGGTAATAGCAATGATATAATAATTACTTTAGAACTGTTATTACCATGGCAACGCTCATTGTACGGGGTGTTACGTAGCTAGGTGCAAAGTTTTAAGAGGGTGATAGACATTTTTGATATTTTTTAGCTGTATATTTCTTGGACGAAATTTGGTAGTTTATTTAATCAAAATTTAAGAATTTTATTGAAAATACCCAGTATTTGATAGTTACGTCTTAATTAGTGCCCCTAATAATTGTAAACAAAATAATTTATTTTGGATAGTTTAATGTCTACTGGACCAAATTAAACAAGATTTAAATATCTTTGTTGTAAGAAAAGCTAAATGGAGGCATTCGGAATTATTAATAATGTCTCAAGTTTGGGATCTGGAGTACTTTTTATGTGCCTTAAAAATAAAAATAAAATCTTTGAAATGTTCAAACACTTTAAAAATATGCCTGTATCTTGCTCTTTCTTTTAAGGTATCAGTCATTCACATGGCTTGCCAAATCTCTGAGTTATGGAGTAAAAACCGAACAGAACAGTCTGATAAAAAAGTTCCTTATCAAAATCAATGTTTTTATTTTAACACCCCTCAACACTTTTAAATCTAAACACCGTTCTTTTAAATACATATTTTTTTTGAATCTGAATGTTTTTTCTATAGACAATTTTGAATTTTCTGATGTAGTTTTCTTATGAAAATTGAGCGAACGGTGACCTGTAACAGTCTAAGTTCGTTAACTCAGACATTTGGTAAGCCATGTCAATGATTGATACCTTATAAGAAAGAACAATAAACGGGCGTATTTTCAAATTGTTTGAACATTTCAAAGTTTCTTTAAGGCTGAGAATTTTCTTTAAAAAAAAAATACGAATTTCGTGTTACATGTACAGCTAAAAATGTTCAAAACAATAAACGAGCGTATTTTCAAATTGTTTGAACATTTCAAAGTTTCTTTAAGGCTGAGAATTTTCTTTAAAAAAAAATTACGAATTTCGTGTTACATGTACAGCTAAAAATGTTCAAAAATACCTCGTCTATCTTAAAGCTTTGCACCTAAAGTGACCTAACACCCTTTAGAATGGTTTTCCCGCTTCGGTAACGCTATAATTGGTATTCTGATACCTTTAACGATATCAATATTAGCGGTTTATAGTACGCGAGAAGAAAAAGGTTTTAACTATTTAAATTTGGTTAGCAACAGTCGGGTTTTTTAAAACTTGCTTTCTGTTAGGCTTGTTTTGAGATAGTCTTTGTGTAGTAACGGCTTCGGATTCCTACACTGAGTATGGTCAGACATGCTCTTGCCCGGTTTTTTTGTTATTACTTGGTAGCCATGCAAATCTTTTTTCTTTCCCGGCTTTTGACATGGACGTGCGACCATTGTAATTTTTTTTTTATTTTTTTTATGGCATGGGAAGGCAAACGAGCACACAGGCCACCTGATGGTAAGTGGAAACTGTGACCCATAGACATTCGCATTCACAAGACTGCGAATGCGTTGCCAACCCTGAGGACTAAGATGGAATGCCTCTATGCTAGTCATTTCACCGGCTGTCTTATCCCCAAACCGGAACACAACAATACGAACACTGCTGCTTGGCGGTAGGTTAATGGATAAGATGGTGGTACCAACCCGGACGGACCCTGCACAAGGTCCTCCCACAAGTAACCCCGACTCCGTTTTAGGGTTCCGAAGTCAAACTATCAACGTTACAAGACTGAAATTTTGAACACATACCTAATTGATGTATATATTTATACCAAGCACTAAGGTTAATGCTGAAACAAGTGAAAAAAGAAATGATGGTACCTCTGTACACGTTAAGCAAGGGTAATTTTGCTTAACTTTTCAACATCGTATGACATATACAGTGATGGGAAATAGGTTAGCTAAAATACCTATTCTTTGCGAGAGGACATAATATGGAGTGGTTACAACCGGATAAAAGTATATATTTTTTGGATTCCGGGTATTTGATATTTATCCGGGCACTGCGAATACTAGCCGTAATGTTGAACATACATTCTTTTCCTTATAGAATGTTTGTAAAGTTTGTAGTAAAAATGGTAACATTCCTGTCATAAAGTTAAAATTATAAGTAATCCGAAAATGTGAACGCCCATTGGCAAGTCATAAACAAACAATGCGTGGGAAAACCCATATTATTAGTCCTTCTACTACTTTTTAGAAATCTTGTACATTCCTTCTTTTCTCTAGCCCTTTTTAATAAAAACTAACATTAAACATGCCGTACTTTAAACAAAACATGTCATGTTTTACATTACGATAATTACCCGAATAAATATCGAATACCCGGAACAGAAAAAAATAATAATTTTTATCCGGTTGTAACCACTCTATATTATGTCCTCTCGCGAAGAATAGGTATTTTAGCTCACCTATTTCCCATCACTGGACATATACCTATCTAGCTATAAAAAATCATTAAGTGTACCTCGTCATTATCAATTTTAAGATTTGGGGGACCGTTCAAGATGCGACACGTTTAAAGCAATAGTCATGCTAACTCGTTTGGCTTTAACGTACGAACTACTCGTTGTGCGTTAACAGTAGTTACCAGCCAGTCCAGCCACACGTGGTACCGTGAAAAGTTCAAGCCGTTTACGGTTACTGATTTCGGCTTATTCGCAGTTGTCTTTGTTCACAATGCAGACAAAATAAAAACGAATGTAGGTGTGAACAGTTGGGAATAAAAATTCCCTCCTAGGTGCGGACAACTGGGAAAAAAAACCCGGTTGTCCGCAATGTGAACAAAGGGGTGCGAACAACTGGAATAAGCCCTAATTTGGGTGTAAGTAGCTTCTGTCGGCAAATAAAGCGTTGGGGTAGGAGGTCATCTCAAAATAAGAAGTGTAATTAAGTCTCTAGATTTTAAGCCAACGCTTTATTTAACTTTTTATTCTAAGCCAGAATTTGAAAAAGTGAAGTTCTAGAAGCAAACCCTTTTTGGCAAACGGTGTTTTCTTACCAATTCGACCCCGCTGAATCAAAAATGCCGGTTGCCAACCACTTCTTATCAGGCTGCTGTTCTTAGTATAGGCAATAGGTTAATAAAATATATGTTATCTCAATCAATCTGTGTTGATCTTCAAAATCTACTCGGCTGACTATAGGCTGTCTTCTTGTGCATTCCAACATTCACTTTTTAAATATTACGATATCTCACTTTCACTTGAGGTCACTTTCTAATCGGTGTTGTATACTATTCTTCTGCGTTATGCCTTGAATGTACGGGACAAAATGGTGCAAGTAAAATAGTTTTGAATTGTTGTTATTGGTTTCAGACCACGTGTCGGTAGAAGATTTGCTGGAATTCGCCGACCAGAAGCCGTGCGGACGGCAGCGTGGGGTGGAATCTGATGAAGTCCGAATTATGAATAAAGTGCTCAAGCAGCAGGTACTATTGTCATGTCTATATTATTTATATCCCTTTCTACTTCGTTGCTTCATTTTAATATTATTATTGTTAATCAGGTCACGCCAGAGGAGTGCTTGGAGGCTCTGGAACTAAGCGAGTGGAACGTCCATCGTGCCATCAAACTTATACGAGTTAAGATTGCCGTCGATGGAACAGCTTCCTTAGATGACTGTTGTAAAGAATTAACTCAAGCTAATGGAGATATTATAAAGGCATCTGCGGTCCTTATGTTAATCACGAAAGAATAAAAAATAAAATAAAACCTTGCTTTTTTACTTATTACTTACAGCGAGATGCCTTAAGGATGGAAAATGGATTGAAAATACAAAGTTTTTGTCAACAGTATATATTTGAGACAAACGTTTGCTGTAGACTGCTAAGCATTTTAGGCTTGGGTACCCTGCGATTTTAGGCGTAATTTCGATTAATGTTTGATGAAGAAACAAGACAATGACATTTGTAAGAGAATGATGGATGAGGTACGTATGCTAAAGGTGCAATACACTGCGGTTGTAATATAACGTTACTAGCTCTTGCCCGCGACTTCGGCCGCGTAGAACTCGTTTATCGCAGTTAAGTATTTTAATAGCTTTTAGTCATTTTATAGTTTGACGTCCTCCCTGGCCATGATATTTTAAACACATGTTATATTGAGCTGGGAAATTTAAAAGGAATTTGAATTGGATAAGGTCATCTCGGTTAATACATTTTAGTATACAATATTATTTGTTTTACCATATTTTGCTAAAACAGGAAGATTTCGTTGGCTGGATACTCGTGAGCATGCTACATACAGTTGGCTTCTAAATGTACTATCAGCTCAATGGAAACCTGACCCACCATAGAACTGTGTCATAGTGACGTTATGAATGAATCATGTCGTAAGAAGTGTCACTGTGACACCGTTCAATGGTGGGTCAGGGTTCCATTGGGCGGATCGTATACCAGCTATTTTCAGGGCAAAACATGTTTTTAGAGGGAATAGTTATGTTATAAATATGTTGTTCTCTTTTAAAGGTAAAATATTAAATCTGTCGGAATTATAGGAATGCGGAGAATCAAAACATTTTCTCATTTTGCAGTTCCAGACATAATTATTGCCCTGACAATATTCAGACCTAGGTAGGTGCGTAATTGTCAACCCTGTGCCATTACCAGTGATCGGATCTCGGATGCAATTTCCCGGGATTTAAGTCCGTTATCTTAACATGGATATGACTTACAATCCCGCGAGTCTCTTTGATACCTACATTTATAAAAAGGTGAATAACTTTTAATTGTAAGTAGTTTACTCTGTAAAAGTAATAAAATAATATGTAGTTAATAAGTTAATAACAACATTTTTACAGTACTGCATAGAAGAACTGAACGTAACGTGTACGTCTTATCTTAATAGTCTTTTCATAAACAATTACCACTTATCAACCTCTTTTATTAAATGATATGGCTACTTGAAATAAGCACTCGATCTGAATGACAATGTCTGGACTGACATTGTCATTCAGATCGAGCTCTGCTTATCATATCACATTCTCATTAACGACAAATAATAATAATTTCAGGTATAAATAACCATTACTAATAGACAATTCTAGTGTTCGTTAAGTGTGCACATATTAAGTGACGTATTTTTAATTTGACGACTTTTTGGATTGTGGTGGTTTCTTAGAAAAAACGTACCTAGACAAGTAGAAATTAAAATATGGCGTGGCAACCTAAGGAAGAAACTATTCTAAGTTGGATTAAATCGTATCCTGACTTAATGTTCGAATCAACTAAGCGTAGTATACAGGGTGGAAAGTTGAGATGGGGCATTAAGGGCAGCTACCAGAACCCTTGCTGCCACGTGAAAATGATCTTAGGAGACTTCACCCAACTTTTTGAGTGATGGCAAAGTAGTTAATGGGGAGACCATATCAAATTTTGTTATTGATTGTTTAGAAAAAATATGGGGTGAATCTTACGAAGACAAAGTTGACAATGACCTATTATAGATAGATAGCGAACATTTTCATTTTGTTTATTTAGTTTAACCCTCGACAAAAGTTATTAATTATTAATAATAAAATAACCCATTTCCCAAAATCCCGGGAAATCCCGTGTCACATCCATGTTAAGCATAACGTTTGAGGTCGTTCACCCCAAATTGCATCCGAGATCCGATCACTGGCCATTACATAATCAATATTAGGTACGCATCAGGAGTACCGGGACACCAACTTTTAAGCATAAATAATAGGTGGGCACTCCCGATAGCTCCAAAGAGTTTAGGAACTCTTAAGGGATGACTGTTTGATATGTACCCGTTTTCAAATGTTATTCTTACCACTGCCTGAAAATATGTATATGACCGTTTTAATTTAAGGCATACTTCATGGGCCGGAAAAATTAAAAAAATATCACGGCATTCCTTTTTGTTTTCGTTTAACGGCTGTTGAATGTCAAAATTCGATTATAATCGCTAATATGGAAAAATAACAGTATCGTTCTGTAATTCGTTTTCTGTTTGTGGAAGGAAAACATGTGATGAGATAAAAGTACAAATGCAAGCTGTTTATGAGAATAATACGCATTCTATGACAACTATCAGATATTGGTACATAACTAGTTAAAACGGGGCATAACAACAGTCTTTGGCGAAGACCGTCCAAGTCGCCCTATTGAGGTGACTACGGAAAAGATGGTCAAGAAAATTTAAAATATCGTATGAGCCGACCGCCGAATAAAGCTTAGAGAAATTGTTGACACTTAATGTTTCAATCTAACTGGTACAATATATAAGTATTTTAGAAAACAAATTAGGTATTGCTCACTGAGGAACAAAAGCTTACCCGAACGACTACTTCGAAGCATTGTTTAGCAAAGTATAAAAGCAATCCGAATGAGTTTCTGTGGCGTTTTGTGACTGTAGACGAAACTTGAGGATTCATAACTTTACCCCATAAATTAAAGAACAATCAAAGCATTGCATTTTACCAGGCCAATCAGCAAAAAAAACAAAGATTTTCCCATCTGCTGGAAAGGTCATGGCATACATACATATTGATTACTTGTAAAAAGGTAAAACGATATTAGGACAATAATCCGCCAATTTATTGGGCAAATTTGTTTCTGTTTTAAGGAATAAACGACCGCATTTAACAAAGAAAAAAGTTATATTCCACCATGACTTTGCACCAGCTCACTCGTCCAAAATCGCAGGGGCAAAATTAGAAAAATTACGCTATGAATTACTGCGGCATCCACCATATTCATCAGACTTAGTTAGCCCCATGCGACTTTTTTTATTCCCAAACCTAAAGAAATGGCTAAGCGGTAAGAGATTTTCGTCAAATTTAGAAGTCCTCGCCGCCACAGAGGCCTATTTCGGCGACTTTCCGAAATCGTATTTTTTTGATGGCCTATTTAGGCTAGAATACCGCTGGAACAAGTGTATGGAGTTCAAGGTGACTACGTAGAGAAAGAGATAGGTGTACATATACAAAAAAAAATGTTTTCTTCTAAAAACGGATTATCCTTATCAATCAGAACCCTCGTATTCTTTATATTGTTCTGTAGATAAGGGTACACGTTATTTTTTAGATCATCTGTGTTTTGTACAATATCAATACAATGTCATACAATGATGTCAAAAAAAAACAGTCTTTCATAATTAAGTAATTACTATTTTGGTTATTTTTATTGGAGTTTTATTAAATACCTTGAAATTTAGCATTATGTTATGTGTTAATTTTTTTGTAATTACATAAAATTACTGACATTATAGCTTTCAGAAAAACAATAAACAGCAAGGCTTTAAAAAAATTTTTTCGAGCTACGTTCCGCGATTACGAAATAAACTTAAATCTCAAATATCTCAGAAACGAATAATTTTCGGCCAGGGCACAGATAACAGAATACAAGTACAGATACCCAATCTCATACAGCAAAAGCGTGCCGTCCTAATGTAGACAATTCGGTAGGCAATTTTAGTCCCGTAGTTACACCAGTACATGCCGTATCTGAGCCAACACTGGATGCTGGCAGCCTACCTAATAGTTTTAGTAACGTATCACCAGATGGCATTGACTTCAAGAATGAGACGTCAAGAAAATTTGTTGACTTAAAATTAATATGTAATGGGTATAATCCTACCGGTGACATTGTGTTAGCGTTTTATTAATTCATAGGAACATCTGCCCTGATTAATGATGTCCAGGACAAATAGGAATGTTTTAATGACATGTTTGGGAAGTTTTTTGCTGACAATAAATAAAAGCAATAGGTAAAAATAACTGGTTTATTAGGTTTAAAGAATTTATTTTCTCATAAGAATTTTACAATTCACTTACAATGAGAATTAAGAATAAGTTAAAAATAGTTTGGTGAGCGTATTTAAGCGTGCGTATTTACATAAAAAGGAAATATCGCCTTCAACTTCAACTTTATCCGAATCCAACGAAACAAAGTTATACACTCGGCCTCAAAAAAATCGCACCTTTTGGTATGTTGACTTCAAGCAGCTATAAACCCTATTTAATCTAAGATAAGGTATGAGTGTGGGGCCTCATTTTTTCCTTTAATTAATAAAAATGTGATAATGATTACTAAGCTTAAAAAAAATCGTTTTTCATGAAAAGAGGAAAAACATTTATTCACGCCAAAATTACACAATCTAAAAACATAACAAAATTAAAAAATATAGTAAAACAAATTCTTAAAACGAAACTTAAAACCTAGGGTTACCTCCCCTAGCCCTAATTACAGCCTCCATGCGATCCTTCATTGACCTCACCAACGTCACGATGCGTTCTTGAGGAATGTCACTCCACTCCTCGACGACGGCGTCCCGAAGCTGTTCAAGGGTGGCAGGGGCAGTATCACGAGACCGCACCCGGCGTTTCAGATCATCCCAAATGTGCTCTATGGGGTTCAGGTCAGGACTTCTCGCTGGCCACTGCATCACGGGGATCCCAACCTGATCCAGATTGTCCCGAACAATCAACGCCGTATGAGAGCGGGCGTTGTCGTGCATGAATGTGAATTCAGGCCCGACAAAACCAGCATACGGGACCACGTGGTCCTCCAGGATCTCTGTGATGTACCGATGAGCAGTCAGGGACCCCTGGCCACGTCCACCTCCAGTGCGGGAGACGCACACAAGGTCGGTTTTGCCCGATTTTAAAGTTTATTAACTGTGCTTTCAAATGATACTAATATTTGGTAGGGTACAATAAATAAGTTAAGAGCTTTATTCGCTTGAAGTCAAAATTTCAAAAGGTGCGATTTTTATGACGCCGAGTGTAGTTTAAATGTTTGTACACAAACTGTCAGCGCGTTTTGATACTTCAATGGTTAAAGATAGCACGTTGTTCGTTCCGTATTTGTACTAACATTTTAATACACCGAAACCGCCAAAACAGTATTTTGTAATATTCATTTATATTCGTCAAGACATTATTTTCTCTATTGTTTTTTTGTTTTGAATATAAAAGAAGTATTTTGAGTATTGATTTTACGCATCAAACAAGAATTTGTACAAACGAAACGCTTGGGGTCTGTGAGTGCATAGTAGCACAGTATATAAATAAACCAGTAAAGAAGCTACGAACAAATGCTCGAAACGACGCACTCACACAGACACACGCCTCTACGAGACCGCTAAGAGGATTTGGCGGTGATGTCAGCCGCGTGTGTCGCGTCTAGACGAATGGGCTCCTTCGCATTTTACGTTCGTTCTTGAGAAAGATGCCACAAAAGTATTGCGTGGTATATACCCTCCTAAGACCCACCAATGAAATTTGTCAATGGAATATGAATCTATTATGGATGATCATAAAGTAAATTTTCTGAATTGATCATTAATCATTGAAACAAAAGAAATACCACCTTACTTCCTTTGCACTAGATCTTTATTTCAATGGTCGTATTATGTACTAATATTAGTACAAGGAACCTCAGGAGGATAAGGTTGTTTGAATTCGGCTTCTTCAACTGAACTGAACTTTCATTTTTTAAACTCTCTGCTGGTGTTGAAAGGTAAGAATAAATAAAATATTTAAAAAAAATGCTTTTTATAATACGATGACGTGTTGCAAAAGTAAAAATATAAAAATTGTTTAATTTCCCAGCGAAAATTCAAGAGAACTCGGGAGATTTTAGTCGAAATAAAACAACTGTATTTTACACTAATTACTTTAATTTACAAACTATTAAATTATTAAACGATATAAAATAATAAACATCTCTACAATATTTGAACATTGAGTGTTTTTTTTAAAATATTTTTCTCGACCGTGGATAGGTCCTTCTTTGAGTGTCTACCATTGGTGTTGTCGTCTTAAAAATACTGTTTGAATTTGTTACTTTGGTTCGAAATGTAGAAATTCGGGAAACGGGGTCGCTAAATCGTGATATCGGGAGGGAAGAGCCGAAATCGGTAGATTTCCCGATAAATCGGGAACTTTTGCAACACGTCTGACATTTTGTTTATTAGGTTATGAAATATGTCAAATAAGCATACTTCCTCTCGAATTTAGAAAAAAAAGAAACCGCCGCCTTGTTACACTTTGTGTTGTTCTACCTATTCCTTCCAAAATCGAAATCTGGGGATCTGTGTGGTCTCTGACAATGATTTTGTGGGCAGCATGAGAAAAAGTAGCCGCCATCTTGAACTCTTTAGTTATTCAACCGATTGCTTCCAAAATCGATATCTGGGGATGTGTATGGTCTCCGACAACTAATCTGTTGGCGGAATGAGAAAAAGTAGCCGCCATCTTGATTTTTTTTATTATTCGACAGGCTGCTTCCAAAATCGATATCTGGAGATCTGTGTGGTCCTAACTCTCGAAATTGACACTTGAATTAGCCTGTCGAATAATAAAAAAGTTCAAGATGGCGGCTACTTTTTCTCATTCTGCCAACAAATTCTTTGTCGGAGACCACGCACATCCCCAGATATCGATTTTGGAAGCAATCGGTTGAATAAATAAATAAATAAATATGGCCTCTACTTTTTCTCAATCTGTCAACAGATTAGTTGTCGGAGACCATACACATCCCCATATATCGATTTTGGAAGCAATTGGTTGAATAACTAAAAAGTTCAAGATGGCGGCTACTTTTTCTCAATCTGCAACGGATTTGTTGTCGCAGATCACACGTATCGATTTTGCACTAACTAGCTGAGATACAATAAACAAGATTTTTTTTCAATTTTACAAAATGTTAATTGACAACCCTTAAACGCTCAATTGGAGCGTAGGTATTTATCTTGAAAAGTAGGCCTAGTTTCTTTACTGGTTTATTTATATACTGTGATAGTAGTTTCACGATCCGTGATGGCACCATCTAGTGACAGTACCTAATAAGGCGTAGCAAGCTTGAAAGCTTATAAGTTTTTTATGAGTTAGATGGAGTTAATATAAAATTTATTGCATTTATTAAACTTGTAAAATATACCCTACTTTATGTAGAGAAGGATGTTTTTGATGTAATTAAGGTACGTTGAATTTATTAAGGTGCAAAAATCATAAAATCTTCACGATTACGGATTCAAATGTTTCGCTCGATACCTGTGACGCCATCTATGAGTTTATTAAAGTAATAATTATACGTTGTTCGAGTTGGGAGGCCATGGCCAGGGTACTTACTACATCACCTTATTGGCACCAAATGAGCTCTACTATGCCTCCTTAAAAGGTTTGTATCGAATATCCAGCCACCCTGTATTTTCATTTGTACAATACAGAGTAAACTCACTAGAAGTAAAACATAGATACCTACCTGCATCAGTTATAATTTATTTTAGGGTTGCCAAATATTTTAGAAACATTTTCTAATTCCCTAATGACACACGAGGTGTTAGTGCATTGCACAGCTGCATAAACACGAATTTAGTAAAAGCATCCACTGCGACAAATAAGAACTGATTTTGTTTTTTTTTATTTCACAAACGGGCCTAAATGGCCAAGATGGAGCGTGTGAAATGGTTGTGCGTATTTTGGTAATGAATACAGTTCGCCCTCCTTTGGGCCGCTCTTTTTTTAATAATATATGTAGTGATGGGTCGTTACCGGTAATATTCCCAGAGCGAGTATTTTCCCAGTAATGTTACCAGTAATATTACCACTCACCGGAAATTTCAAGAAATATAGAAATAGATTACTTTTTTATTCATTTTTGTTTTTAACATAGCAATGTGGTCCTAGTATGCACCATTTCACAACCATAAAAAATGCATGGGATCCTTAAGGAAGTAAATTACCAATCTTACCAGTAATATACCCAATATTACCGAGTATCTTACCAATGTTACTGGAAATATTTCTATGCTGTATTTTTTTATTATTATCATAAAGTCCAGAAAAACACGTAAAAAAAAGCAAATCTTGTATAAATCATTATAATTTGGCATATTTTTGGCAAAAAAGTTACACATGTTTTTGTTTTTTTTTTTCTCGGTAAAATGATGAAACATTTTACTTTTTGGTTTCATTGTCCCGTTTCGAGAACACTAATCGCCACTTCACATTCGTATACGTTCACTCCGTTTCGTGGTAAGGGCAAAACTAATCCTATTGTTCCATTTAAGCATAGCTGGGCACCGTTAATCAAATAGTTAACTTCGTTAATCGTTAATCCGCTACAAAAAAAGTTAGCTTCGTTAAACGTTAAAGCGTTACATTTCGGAAGAATTAACGCAAGTTAACGTTAATCGTTAATCCGTTAATATGTGTAAAAAAAATGCATTTTTATATCGTTGCGTTAGTGAACTTATTAAACCTGTTGGTTTTGGTTCCGGAAGTTATAACAGGATAGGAACAAAACAAAATACAAAAGGGCATAAGGTGCATATTCCCTTTCAAGAACATTAACATGTTGAAGTTCTCGTCTGAAAGCGAGGCTCGTTTTGGAGTTAAAATATCTTTACCCGTGGAAAACAGACGTTTAATTGCAGCGCTTGAGGGTATAGCAGTATTGTATTTAATGAATAGATTTATGAATATCTGTTCCCCGAGAAATGCAGCATCTTTGAACGAGTCTTTTGATTTCATGTCCAGCCACATTTTAACGAGACTTTGCGCTTTACTCTTTAAAGTGTTTGAGCTCTTTGGTTTTTCTATAGACTGAGTGACATAATTGAAAAAGTCTTCCTTGTCATCATCGTTGTTTCTCACACTACACACTCGCTGCTACGCGCCGCCCGGCACTTGTCGTTTCATACTTGTCTGAACCTGTCTTTCTTGCAGCGCCGCGGTGCCGTTCGGTAAATAGTAGGCATTGGATTAACGATTAACGGACTTCTGCATATTAACGGAAGTTAACGTCCGTTAACATTTAAAAAAGTTAACTTAAAAGTTAATCCGTTAATCAAAATGTTAACTTCGTTAATTAACGATTAACGGATTAACGAGTTAATGCCCAGCTATGTATATTTCAATGTTTTACTTAATAAAGTAACAAAAGAATCATCAAGTCTTATACGAATTGATGATTTCCTATCTTACCAGCTTTTGGTAATATTACCGGTAACATTGGAAAGTTACTGGTAATATTCCCAAATGGAAAAATACTGGTAACGAGAATATTACCAACGACCCATCACTAAATATATGCAACTAATGCTACCTATTTTTAATGTACTTTTTTACTTTCCGCATCCTAGTAAACCAATACTGGCAGGCTATCCTTTCGACGATCTTGTCTACAGAAGAATGACCCAGATCGTCATGGTTACATTTGAGGATATGCCAAATGCAGTTTTTAGGGACCACCCAACGACGACCTTGAGACGTTCTTGTGTAGAATTTACCTCCTAAAACTTCAAAGATTTTGTTAACGTCTTCGTTATTATCGGCCTCTGCTGATTCTATAATATTTCTAATGCGTTGCAACTCAGGATCTTGCAACTGTGCCGATAATAACCAATCCGCTTCTGTAATTGATATGATATATTGATGATAGAACAATTTCGCGTTCTGATTTTTCACCGGATGGCACGGTGTTGCGACTTCACGCATCGACATGTTGCATGCGCGTTCCTTCTCTATGTACAATATCGAAAGAAAATTCCTGTGTCGTTAGTACCCACTGTGCTATCAGGGGAATAATCTATTTTTTGTTAGAGCATGTCTGACAGCGCTACAATCGGTCACGATTTTGAACGATGTGCCTAACAAATATAACTTGGATTTTTGAAGAGAACAAATTAGGTACCTAGTATTACTAAAAGTTCTAGTTCAAAGGAGTGGTACTTTTTTCATCGTCCGAAGTTTGTCTACTATTCTAATGTAACGGTTTTTCGCCTTCTCCAGTCACTTGCATAAGAATTCCAGCGATCCCTACTCTACTCGCGTCCGTATACATAATGTTTTCGTTAGTGGGGTCGAATAATAGATAGCACACTATCCGACGTAAGTTTACATTTCAACAATCGAAACGCTTGTTCGTGAACTACGTCCCATACCCAAACAGAGTCCTTCTTCAACAGTGTCGTTAAAGGTGCAGAAATCATCGCGCAATTTTTAATACACTTTCTATAATAGCTTATTAAGCCCAGAAACTGTCTTAGTTGGTGCTGTTTTTGGGGGTGGGAAATTTTTCGACAGCTTCTAATTTGGATTCGTTAGGCATGACATAATTTGTTTTAATCTTGTATCCTAAAAACTCTATTTCCGATTTGAAAAAGAAAATTTTATTTTAGTTTGAGTGTTGAGCCATTTTCGCGGAAAATATTTAAAACCTGTTCCAATAATTTTAAATTTTCTTCAACTCATTTCGTGACTAAATAAACACCGTCCAAATATAATATTAGGTACGTTTTCGAATCGTAAATTTCCTAAAACTCTATTCATCATTTGCTGAAACGTGGATGGTGCATTTGCCAAGCCAAATGGAAGTCTGAGGAATTCGTAATGACCATCCTCAGTGATAAAAGCAGTCTTTTCGATAGAATCCTTGTGCATCATAATTTGGTAATATCCGCTTTTCAAATCCAAGCTCGTAAAAAAATTATGACCCTGAATTGAAGCTTATCCACTAAATCTTCGATCCGTGGCATCGAGTATTATTTTAACGGTGATATTATTTGGACCCCTGTAGTTAATGCATAGCCTTTTTTCCCCATTTTTCTTACCGACGAGTAGAGCTGGGCAAGCGTAAGGAGAGTTATTCTCCCGTTAAATATTGTTTTTCAAGAGTTCCTCAACCGTTTCTCGAATAACTTTCCTATCAGAATGGGAGGCTCTAAAGGGTTTGCATGCAACATGTCGATGCGTGAAGTCGCAACACCGTGCCATCCGGTGAAAAATCAGAACGCGAAATTGTTCTATCATCAATATATCATATCAATTACAGAAGCGGATTGGTTATTATCGGCACAGTTGCAAGATCCTGAGTTGCAACGCATTAGAAATATTATAGAATCAGCAGAGGCCGATAATAACGAAGACGTTAACAAAATCTTTGAAGTTTTAGGAGGTAAATTCTACACAAGAACGTCTCAAGGTCGTCGTTGGGTGGTCCCTAAAAACTGCATTTGGCATATCCTCAAATGTAACCATGACGATCTGGGTCATTCTTCTGTAGACAAGATCGTCGAAAGGATAGCCTGCCAGTATTGGTTTACTAGGATGCGGAAAGTAAAAAAGTACATTAAAAATAGGTAGCATTAGTTGCATATATTTAGTGATGGGTCGTTGGTAATATTCTCGTTACCAGTATTTTTCCATTTGGGAATATTACCAGTAACTTTCCAATGTTACCGGTAATATTACCAAAAGCTGGTAAGATAGGAAATCATCAATTCGTATAAGACTTGATGATTCTTTTGTTACTTTATTAAGTAAAACATTGAAATATACATAGCTGGGCATTAACTCGTTAATCCGTTAATCGTTAATTAACGAAGTTAACATTTTGATTAACGGATTAACTTTTAAGTTAACTTTTTTAAATGTTAACGGACGTTAACTTCCGTTAATATGCAGAAGTCCGTTAATCGTTAATCCAATGCCTACTATTTACCGAACGGCACCGCGGCGCTGCAAGAAAGACAGGTTCAGACAAGTATGAAACGACAAGTGCCGGGCGGCGCGTAGCAGCGAGTGTGTAGTGTGAGAAACAACGATGATGACAAGGAAGACTTTTTCAATTATGTCACTCAGTCTATAGAAAAACCAAAGAGCTCAAACACTTTAAAGAGTAAAGCGCAAAGTCTCGTTAAAATGTGGCTGGACATGAAATCAAAAGACTCGTTCAAAGATGCTGCATTTCTCGGGGAACAGATATTCATAAATCTATTCATTAAATACAATACTGCTATACCCTCAAGCGCTGCAATTAAACGTCTGTTTTCCACGGGTAAAGATATTTTAACTCCAAAACGAGCCTCGCTTTCAGACGAGAACTTCAACATGTTAATGTTCTTGAAAGGGAATATGCACCTTATGCCCTTTTGTATTTTGTTTTGTTCCTATCCTGTTATAACTTCCGGAACCAAAACCAACAGGTTTAATAAGTTCACTAACGCAACGATATAAAAATGCATTTTTTTTACACATATTAACGGATTAACGATTAACGTTAACTTGCGTTAATTCTTCCGAAATGTAACGCTTTAACGTTTAACGAAGCTAACTTTTTTTGTAGCGGATTAACGATTAACGAAGTTAACTATTTGATTAACGGTGCCCAGCTATGCTTAAATGGAACAATAGGATTAGTTTTGCCCTTACCACGAAACGGAGTGAACGTATACGAATGTGAAGTGGCGATTAGTGTTCTCGAAACGGGACAATGAAACCAAAAAGTAAAATGTTTCATCATTTTACCGAGAAAAAAAAAAACAAAAACATGTGTAACTTTTTTGCCAAAAATATGCCAAATTATAATGATTTATACAAGATTTGCTTTTTTTTACGTGTTTTTCTGGACTTTATGATAATAATAAAAAAATACAGCATAGAAATATTTCCAGTAACATTGGTAAGATACTCGGTAATATTGGGTATATTACTGGTAAGATTGGTAATTTACTTCCTTAAGGATCCCATGCATTTTTTATGGTTGTGAAATGGTGCATACTAGGACCACATTGCTATGTTAAAAACAAAAATGAATAAAAAAGTAATCTATTTCTATATTTCTTGAAATTTCCGGTGAGTGGTAATATTACTGGTAACATTACTGGGAAAATACTCGCTCTGGGAATATTACCGGTAACGACCCATCACTACATATATTATTAAAAAAAGAGCGGCCCAAAGGAGGGCGAACTGTATTCATTACCAAAATACGCACAACCATTTCACACGCTCCATCTTGGCCATTTAGGCCCGTTTGTGAAATAAAAAAAAACAAAATCAGTTCTTATTTGTCGCAGTGGATGCTTTTACTAAATTCGTGTTTATGCAGCTGTGCAATGCACTAACACCTCGTGTGTCATTAGGGAATTAGAAAATGTTTCTAAAATATTTGGCAACCCTAAAATAAATTATAACTGATGCAGGTAGGTATCTATGTTTTACTTCTAGTGAGTTTACTCTGTATTGTACAAATGAAAATACAGGGTGGCTGGATATTCGATACAAACCTTTTAAGGAGGCATAGTAGAGCTCATTTGGTGCCAATAAGGTGATGTAGTAAGTACCCTGGCCATGGCCTCCCAACTCGAACAACGTATAATTATTACTTTAATAAACTCATAGATGGCGTCACAGGTATCGAGCGAAACATTTGAATCCGTAATCGTGAAGATTTTATGATTTTTGCACCTTAATAAATTCAACGTACCTTAATTACATCAAAAACATCCTTCTCTACATAAAGTAGGGTATATTTTACAAGTTTAATAAATGCAATAAATTTTATATTAACTCCATCTAACTCATAAAAAACTTATAAGCTTTCAAGCTTGCTACGCCTTATTAGGTACTGTCACTAGATGGTGCCATCACGGATCGTGAAACTACTATCACAGTATATAAATAAACCAGTAAAGAAACTAGGCCTACTTTTCAAGATAAATACCTACGCTCCAATTGAGCGTTTAAGGGTTGTCCATTAACATTTTGTAAAATTGAAAAAAAATCTTGTTTATTGTATCTCAGCTAGTTAGTGCAAAATCGATACGTGTGATCTGCGACAACAAATCCGTTGCAGATTGAGAAAAAGTAGCCGCCATCTTGAACTTTTTAGTTATTCAACCAATTGCTTCCAAAATCGATATATGGGGATGTGTATGGTCTCCGACAACTAATCTGTTGACAGATTGAGAAAAAGTAGAGGCCATATTTATTTATTTATTTATTCAACCGATTGCTTCCAAAATCGATATCTGGGGATGTGCGTGGTCTCCGACAAAGAATTTGTTGGCAGAATGAGAAAAAGTAGCCGCCATCTTGAACTTTTTTATTATTCGACAGGCTAATTCAAGTGTCAATTTCGAGAGTTAGGACCACACAGATCTCCAGATATCGATTTTGGAAGCAGCCTGTCGAATAATAAAAAAAATCAAGATGGCGGCTACTTTTTCTCATTCCGCCAACAGATTAGTTGTCGGAGACCATACACATCCCCAGATATCGATTTTGGAAGCAATCGGTTGAATAACTAAAGAGTTCAAGATGGCGGCTACTTTTTCTCATGCTGCCCACAAAATCATTGTCAGAGACCACACAGATCCCCAGATTTCGATTTTGGAAGGAATAGGTAGAACAACACAAAGTGTAACAAGGCGGCGGTTTCTTTTTTTTCTAAATTCGAGAGGAAGTATGCTTATTTGACATATTTCATAACCTAATAAACAAAATGTCAGACGTGTTGCAAAAGTTCCCGATTTATCGGGAAATCTACCGATTTCGGCTCTTCCCTCCCGATATCACGATTTAGCGACCCCGTTTCCCGAATTTCTACATTTCGAACCAAAGTAACAAATTCAAACAGTATTTTTAAGACGACAACACCAATGGTAGACACTCAAAGAAGGACCTATCCACGGTCGAGAAAAATATTTAAAAAAAAACACTCAATGTTCAAATATTGTAGAGATGTTTATTATTTTATATCGTTTAATAATTTAATAGTTTGTAAATTAAAGTAATTAGTGTAAAATACAGTTGTTTTATTTCGACTAAAATCTCCCGAGTTCTCTTGAATTTTCGCTGGGAAATTAAACAATTTTTATATTTTTACTTTTGCAACACGTCATCGTATTATAAAAAGCATTTTTTTTAAATATTTTATTTATTCTTACCTTTCAACACCAGCAGAGAGTTTAAAAAATGAAAGTTCAGTTCAGTTGAAGAAGCCGAATTCAAACAACCTTATCCTCCTGAGGTTCCTTGTACTAATATTAGTACATAATACGACCATTGAAATAAAGATCTAGTGCAAAGGAAGTAAGGTGGTATTTCTTTTGTTTCAATGATTAATGATCAATTCAGAAAATTTACTTTATGATCATCCATAATAGATTCATATTCCATTGACAAATTTCATTGGTGGGTCTTAGGAGGGTATATACCACGCAATACTTTTGTGGCATCTTTCTCAAGAACGAACGTAAAATGCGAAGGAGCCCATTCGTCTAGACGCGACACACGCGGCTGACATCACCGCCAAATCCTCTTAGCGGTCTCGTAGAGGCGTGTGTCTGTGTGAGTGCGTCGTTTCGAGCATTTGTTCGTAGCTTCTTTACTGGTTTATTTATATACTGTGCTACTATGCACTCACAGACCCCAAGCGTTTCGTTTGTACAAATTCTTGTTTGATGCGTAAAATCAATACTCAAAATACTTCTTTTATATTCAAAACAAAAAAACAATAGAGAAAATAATGTCTTGACGAATATAAATGAATATTACAAAATACTGTTTTGGCGGTTTCGGTGTATTAAAATGTTAGTACAAATACGGAACGAACAACGTGCTATCTTTAACCATTGAAGTATCAAAACGCGCTGACAGTTTGTGTACAAACATTTAAACTACACTCGGCGTCATAAAAATCGCACCTTTTGAAATTTTGACTTCAAGCGAATAAAGCTCTTAACTTATTTATTGTACCCTACCAAATATTAGTATCATTTGAAAGCACAGTTAATAAACTTTAAAATCGGGCAAAACCGACCTTGTGTGCGTCTCCCGCACTGGAGGTGGACGTGGCCAGGGGTCCCTGACTGCTCATCGGTACATCACAGAGATCCTGGAGGACCACGTGGTCCCGTATGCTGGTTTTGTCGGGCCTGAATTCACATTCATGCACGACAACGCCCGCTCTCATACGGCGTTGATTGTTCGGGACAATCTGGATCAGGTTGGGATCCCCGTGATGCAGTGGCCAGCGAGAAGTCCTGACCTGAACCCCATAGAGCACATTTGGGATGATCTGAAACGCCGGGTGCGGTCTCGTGATACTGCCCCTGCCACCCTTGAACAGCTTCGGGACGCCGTCGTCGAGGAGTGGAGTGACATTCCTCAAGAACGCATCGTGACGTTGGTGAGGTCAATGAAGGATCGCATGGAGGCTGTAATTAGGGCTAGGGGAGGTAACCCTAGGTTTTAAGTTTCGTTTTAAGAATTTGTTTTACTATATTTTTTAATTTTGTTATGTTTTTAGATTGTGTAATTTTGGCGTGAATAAATGTTTTTCCTCTTTTCATGAAAAACGATTTTTTTTAAGCTTAGTAATCATTATCACATTTTTATTAATTAAAGGAAAAAATGAGGCCCCACACTCATACCTTATCTTAGATTAAATAGGGTTTATAGCTGCTTGAAGTCAACATACCAAAAGGTGCGATTTTTTTGAGGCCGAGTGTATAACTTTGTTTCGTTGGATTCGGATAATCGGATAGAATTTAAGTCATCTTTTGAAATTTTGCATGGTCTTAGCATCTTTTATGCTTTCAGGAAGCTTATTTATTATATAAGTTTGCACCTTCATACCTACAGATTTTTTTTCCGTAACTAGTACGAGGAGTACGAAGTACTAGATTATTACAATTTCTCTATTTTATTTATCGTAGGTACGACTTTTTTCTGTTTAAATGACTTAAAAAGAGGTATGACTTTACTATATTTCATGAGATCTGGAAATATCCCTTCTGAAATGGAATTATTGTAAATTAATGCTAGATGGGGTTCAATTACATCTATGATATGAAAAAGTACACTAACTGATGTGCTCTACAAATCCTCAGTCTTTTTTAAACTAAGCGATTTAAATACTTTGACTATTGAATCTGAATTTACAGGGCTGAATTCAAAGTTTATATTACATTTACTGACATTAGTGCAAAGTAATGATTGAGCTTGCACCGCAGATGATTTAAGACATTTCGTGGTCTTAATGGCTGTGTTGGAAAAATAATATTCGAATGCTAAGGCAACTTCTTTATTTGACTTGATTTGTTTGTCACCTGTGTTTAGGGTGACCTGATTATCACGAGTTTTAGATTTTCCCGTTTCTCTGTTTATAATATTCCATTCAGTTTTTACGCCGAGTGTAGTTTAAATGTTTGTACACAAACTGTCAGCGCGTTTTGATACTTCAATGGTTAAAGATAGCACGTTGTTCGTTCCGTGTTTGTACTAACATTTTAATACACCGAAACCGCCAAAATAGTATTTTGTAATATTCATCGATTTTGGAAGCAGCCTGTCGAATAATAAAAAAGTTCAAGATGGCGGCTATTTTTTCTCATTCTGCAAGAAATTCGTTGTCGGAAACCACGCACATCCCTAGATATCGATTTTGGAAGCAATCGGTTGAATAACTAAAAAATTAAAGATGGCGGCTACTTTTTCTCAATCAAAGATGCTAAGACCATGCAAAATTTCAAAAGATTACTTAAATTCTATGTAACTGAGCAAGTGCGCTCTGATATCCGCAACGCGCTTTAAGCCACATCCATTCAACCTTAATCTGTGTCCACCTTATCGCTGCAACTACGCGGGCGCTCAGCCTCGACTTTGTCTACCTACTAATTTAAGTCTACCCACTTACCACGTAAAAACATAATACATATTGTCTTAGTAGTAAATTAAAATTAAAATCTTATATGTTAAAATGTATGTAATTAATTTAAGGTACCTACTAACTAATTTTCTTTTTTCTTTTATATTTGTTTTGCGTGAACGTAAATACGCACGCTTAAATACGCTCACGCTCGTATTTTTAACTTATTCTTAATTCTCATGTAAGTGAATTGTAAAATTCTTATGAAAAAATAAATTCATTAAACCTAATAAACCAGTTATTTTTACCTTTTGCTTTTATTTATTGTCAGCAAAAAACTTCCCGAACATGTCATTAAAACATTCCTATTTTGTCCTGGACATCATTAATCAGGGCAGATGTTCCTATGAATGAATAAAACGCTACCACAATGTCACCGGTAGGATTATAGCCATTACATATTAATTTCTTCTTTCTTTGCCCCCGCGGCGACTTGAACAGCTACTACCGCGGGGATATGGCGTTTCCACGTGAAGTGATTTCGCCAGTATCAAGTATATACACTCATGGACAAATTTAGAGGAACGCAAAAATACAACTAGACTAATAAAACGTATTTTATACGTTGTAAGTCAGATTATGAAAAAAGGTTGGGTCATGTAAATAAAAGGGTTATTATGATTACCTTAAAATTAATGTGTTTAATTGTTTTTTAATACTTCATTTGTTTTTCTTTTGCATTAACTTTATTCGATTTTTTGGAAAGTTTGAGTTTGTGCAACATACATTATATGTTTTTAAATAAACGAGTATTTTTTTGTTATAATTATTATTGCGTAGAATCGAAAGCGTGTCTTTAGAATCAAGTAATCCGTCAGACAGATAAAAAATGAACATGACAGTTGTATATTTTTTTGAATTCCTTTCGTAATAAATGGACTAAGGGTACTCCTAAGTGTATTCCTAACATTCACAATCCAACTTTTTTTACTGTTTTTCCTAAATATAAAAAAAACTACTGCATAAAAAAATCCTTGATATTTTTACTGTAATCAGCAGTGTAAAACGGTATTTTATTTTACTACCTTAGCACAAAATGAATTGTTGTCAATTCCTTGTAACTTTTATTTTGATTTAAAACTCGGTCGACGCCAAAACAACGAAACTTACAACTCGCTTTAACAAGTATGGCCACGCGCGTTGTGACTTGACGTTTGGTCTACGCTGTATTGCGAATATTAAAATATAATTTTGGCATGAATTCTTACGAAGTTTGAAAATCCACAACTTCAAATCTGCCCCTGAGCTAAGGTGCCTCCTTCTCCCCTACCGTAAAATAGGGTATGCTTGTTAAATTTTAAAAATAAATCTTCTGAAACTCCCGCATTTAATCGTAAAATGAACTATTAAAAATATTGTATTGGCGACTACTCATTTGGAGTAACTTAAAGCAGCAGAGACAGGCTACGGTAGAAGACAGCAAAAAAAATTATTTTCAAAATGGGTCTACTTTGATTATCCCAGTGTTTATATAACAATATCAAAATCAACCTTGGAGCATCTCAAAAATTAGTGCCTATTTTGTTTCGAAGTTTTTATATCAAATGTATGTGATAATATTTGAATTACTAATATTGGTCACTCGCACATAAAACATATGAAAGTAATGTCGCGATAAGCTAAATAATAACTCATATACTTATTGCACAAAATTGACGATACAAAAAAATATTTACATCGCTTCGTGTTTCTAAAGTTACTTCATTCTACGAACGAAAACGATTTGCATTGTGTTGAATTTTCTTGTTAACAAGTAAGATATAGCCTAGCCTATTAATAAAAGTTAAACTAAATTCACCCTGTATTACCTAAACCTGTATTTAAAAAACTTTTAATATTATTTTGCTTTTTTCCAGTTTGTCTAATTTTGTTTGTGAGCGTATTAATATATTAATTTTAATTATTTTATGTAAAAAATCTCTGTAAATATTCTTGATAGAAGTAAATTAAAAAAAAAAAAAACATTTTTTTTTATTTTTTTTATTTCTGTGTTTGAATTTGTTTAATTCTACAAAATATATATAGATTCTACCAATTCTTTCCATACAGCAATTAAAGTTATCCTGTTAACTTGCATTAAAATTTATTCACAAAAATGAGTTTTTTATTTACCTTGGGCCTTCCTGTCATGGAAAGTGTATAATTTTTCGATATTTTTTGGAGAGCTTAGTTTTAATTATATTTAAATGAATAAAATGATTCAAGAAATAACCGCTGTTTAGATTTTTTGCAAGGTTCGAATTAGTAGATCTACTATAGGGTTTGCATTGAACAGGCTGAGTTATTTATTTCAATTATCATCTCATAATTATCCACTTTTCTATTTCTTTTATATTAAATGCAATACACTCCCTAATTTCCTAAAAAGCGCCGTTAATTCATTTTGGTGCGAATCTGCGTCTAACTCAAAATCTTTCACATTATTACAGCAATCCAATTACAGCAATTAAATTCTTTAAAGATATAGTGTAGTGTAGGTAATTCGTCGACGGCTGCATAGGGAAAAAGAGGGCTGGTCACGACGAGGCGAGCCCTTTTATAGACTCGCTGACAGGAACATCTCCCTTCCTCCACAGTTATAGGGGGCGATGTCTTCGACCGACAAGTTGACGTTCTCCATCAGCGTCCTTCAGAGAGGGCGCTGGTGTCGATGTTTCACACGTAACACCGCCTTGTGGGCTCGATTGCCAACACTACTGTTTTTATATATAAAAAAATATACTTTCGGTGATTTAGACGAAACTGTCCCAAAGGTGTTAAAATGGGGGTAGAAGTTTGTATGGGACTTTGGTAATTTTTTAAATGAGAAATGTGAAAATTGTTATTTAGGCTATTGTTTATTAATTAAAAATACAACTTATGGCGATTTTGGAAAAACTAAAGTTATGACATGGTGTGTAGAATTTAGTAAGTGAGTTCGGTTCTTTTTTAAGTAAGAAACGTGTGCAATATGGTTTCATGGCTACTGAATACATATAAATGAAAAATTAAATCGGAGATTTCGGAAAAAATTGCCCTGTAAATGGCGGTAGTAAATTGGCAGCAGAAGTTTGTACGGGCACCGATAACAGAATACAAGTACAGATACCCAATCTCATAGAGCAAAAGCGTGCCGTCCTAATGTAGGCAATTCGGTAGGCAATTTTAGTCCCGTAGTTACACCAGTAGATGCCGTATCTGAGCCACCACTGGATGCTGGCAGCCTACCTAATAGTTTTAGTAACGTATCACCAGATGGCATTGACTTCAAGAATGAGACGTCAAGAAAATTGTTGATTTAAAATTAATATGTGTGGGGCCATTTGCAACGTTAAAAGATGGCGGACGTGTAATTTGTTTTAGACTTTAATTTTTGGGTAATTAGGTGTTCAAAGTTCTTTTCTGATAGTGATTTGTACTTTTTATGCCTTTGTGTCGCACAGTGATTGAAGACTTGGACTTATTTCGTGTATCTGGCATCTTTCTTCTCGTTTCAAGTGGACTCGCAGTGGTGCAGAGGTTAAAACTATCTTGACATCTGACCTACAAATCACCGTACAACGTTGCCTCCAATCTTCCTAGAGAAAATTGGATTGTGTTTTATTGCTTTATTGATTTATACTTATACACTCACGGACAAAATTAGAGGAACGGGAAGAAGTAATAATTTTATAACAAAAAAGCATGATTTTTATTTATTTTTATTTTTTAATTAATTCGGAAGATTATTTTGTATCGTTACAGTAAACATAAACTGAACAAAAACAAATGACTATCCGTTTAAGTATGCTGTATTTTTTTTGGATTATTGTTGTCGTTTTCTGCGACAATATTTTTTGTTTTATTTTCTTTAAAATGTGCATTTATAATAATTATAACAAAAAAATACTCGTTTATTTAAAAACATATAATGTATGTTGCACAAACTCAAACTTTCCAAAAAATCGAATAAAGTTAATGCAAAAGAAAAACAAATGAAGTATTAAAAAACAATTAAACACATTAATTTTGAGGTAATCATAATAACCCTTTTATTTACATGACCCAACCTTTTTTCATAATCTGACTTACAACGTATAAAATACGTTTTATTAGTCTAGTTGTATTTTTGCGTTCCTCTAAATTTGTCCATGAGTGTATATACTTGATACTGGCGAAATCACTTCACGTGGAAACGCCATATCCCCGCGGTAGTAGCTGTTCAAGTCGCCGCGGGGGCAAAGAAAGAAGAAATTAATATGTAATGGCTATAATCCTACCGGTGACATTGTGGTAGCGTTTTATTCATTCATAGGAACATCTGCCCTGATTAATGATGTCCAGGACAAAATAGGAATGTTTTAATGACATGTTCGGGAAGTTTTTTGCTGACAATAAATAAAAGCAAAAGGTAAAAATAACTGGTTTATTAGGTTTAATGAATTTATTTTTTCATAAGAATTTTACAATTCACTTACATGAGAATTAAGAATAAGTTAAAAATACGAGCGTGAGCGTATTTAAGCGTGCGTATTTACGTTCACGCAAAACAAATATAAAAGAAAAAAAGAAAATTAGTTAGTAGGTACCTTAAATTAATTACATACATTTTAACATATAAGATTTTAATTTTAATTTACTACTAAGACAATATGTATTATGTTTTTACGTGGTAAGTGGGTAGACTTAAATTAGTAGGTAGACAAAGTCGAGGCTGAGCGCCCGCGTAGTTGCAGCGATAAGGTGGACACAGATTAAGGTTGAATGGATGTGGCTTAAAGCGCGTTGCGGATATCAGAGCGCACTTGCTCAGTTACATAGAATTTAAGTAATCTTTTGAAATTTTGCATGGTCTTAGCATCTTTGATTGAGAAAAAGTAGCCGCCATCTTTAATTTTTTAGTTATTCAACCGATTGCTTCCAAAATCGATATCTAGGGATGTGCGTGGTTTCCGACAACGAATTTCTTGCAGAATGAGAAAAAATAGCCGCCATCTTGAACTTTTTTATTATTCGACAGGCTGCTTCCAAAATCGATGAATATTACAAAATACTATTTTGGCGGTTTCGGTGGTATTAAAATGTTAGTACAAACACGGAACGAACAACGTGCTATCTTTAACCATTGAAGTATCAAAACGCGCTGACAGTTTGTGTACAAACATTTAAACTACACTCGGCGTAAAAACTGAATGGAATATTATAAACAGAGAAACGGGAAAATCTAAAACTCGTGATAATCAGGTCACCCTAAACACAGGTGACAAACAAATCAAGTCAAATAAAGAAGTTGCCTTAGCATTCGAATATTATTTTTCCAACACAGCCATTAAGACCACGAAATGTCTTAAATCATCTGCGGTGCAAGCTCAATCATTACTTTGCACTAATGTCAGTAAATGTAATATAAACTTTGAATTCAGCCCTGTAAATTCAGATTCAATAGTCAAAGTATTTAAATCGCTTAGTTTAAAAAAGACTGAGGATTTGTAGAGCACATCAGTTAGTGTACTTTTTCATATCATAGATGTAATTGAACCCCATCTAGCATTAATTTACAATAATTCCATTTCAGAAGGGATATTTCCAGATCTCATGAAATATAGTAAAGTCATACCTCTTTTTAAGTCATTTAAACAGAAAAAAGTCGTACCTACGATAAATAAAATTGAGAAATTGTAATAATCTAGTACTTCGTACTCCTCGTACTAGTTACGGAAAAAAAATCTGTAGGTATGAAGGTGCAAACTTATATAATAAATAAGCTTCCTGAAAGCATAAAAGATGCTAAGACCATGCAAAATTTCAAAAGATGACTTAAATTCTATGTAACTGAGCAAGTGCGCTCTGATATCCGCAACGCGCTTTAAGCCACATCCATTCAACCTTAATCTGTGTCCACCTTATCGCTGCAACTACGCGGGCGCTCAGCCTCGACTTTGTCTACCTACTCTGCCGTGCTAAGCCAAAAAGGCCTATGTCCGAAAATTACCAAATTCTGTTTTTTTTTGCGTTGGATTCCTTAAGCTACAAGGAATAAAATTCTGTTAACGAAAAACTCGTATTTTTATTATAAGTGCCTTAAAACGACTAAAAAATAGACGTAAGACTGGTTTTTCCCTTAATTCCTAAGGAAATCTACGTATGTATAAAATACTTAACAATTTGGTCGTATAGTTCCGTTACGAACTAATAGATAAGGTGTCCATTGTAGTAACATTCACGCATTCCTAAGCCAATTGGACGTAAACCATGCTTTGTCCTTATCTGTCATTGTGACATTTGAATTTGGCAGATAAGGACAAAGCATGGTTTAGCTACCCCACGGTTATTTAACGTTTAAATATAATAAATAAGGGCATTAAAGACTACTTATTTCGTTAATTAATTTGTTGATTTTATATGTTGTTAATTATTGAAAAAGATACTCATTAAGTTGTCTATTCTAAATAAGTTATATTTTGCTCATAAGCGATGTTGTGATATTTATTAATTAAATAACTACTAATTGGGAAAAATAGAGATCTCATTTCATAAGTATTGATTACATACATACATACATACATAAACTCACGCCTTCGTTCCTGGAGAGGGGTAGGCAGAGCTACAGAATAACCTACAACTCTAAAAACTAATACACAACCTGTCACTAATATACCTGTTAAACATCTTAGCCTAATTGTGCAAAATGTGGTTATTGATTACATTTCATAATAAATGTAACTTACAAAACACAAGTACCTAGATTGCTTCAAGATGAGTCATCAATTTATATGACTAGATCTGTTTATTTTTATAACATTTGCTAGGAGAACTTAAAGAAAAGTTTAGTACATACCAATTTACATTTACTTACTTAATACAAACCAAAAAAAGGAATGTTTTCTTTCAATTGTAGTGAGACAATTAAAGAACTGACTAACTATAATTTTCTTAAATTTAAGTTGAAATCAGTTGGTTTTTTGTTTTTTTTTGTTTTAATATTTAAAAAAGAGGAGTTTCTGAAGAGCAATAAAGTCAATTTAATTATTTTTCTCTTTTTTTTTACCATACTTCATCCACTCAAATATGTTATTACATTGCTATAGAAACCTTCATAGAAAAATAAGATAAAATGTCGTATAACACGTAAAGAATATACTCAAGTGCTTAGCAAAAAAAACGTAAGTCCGTTTTAAGTTAAAAATATATATAATTTTGAGTTCAAAATATAACAAACGTATGGCTCTTTTTTTAACTAAACCATAAGTACAAAAAAAAATAAGAAAAGTCCGGTTTTAGATGGAGTTTTAGGTTGCGACGTTGAAAAACATAAAAGCGCGTTTATCTCGAAACCGTCAAAACGCCTATAGGCCTTTTTGGCTAAGCACGGCAGTCTAATTTAAGTCTACCCACCTACCACGTAAAAACATAATACATATTGTCTTAGTAGTAAATTAAAATTAAAATCTTATATGTTAAAATGTATGTAATTAATTTAAGGTACCTACTAACTAATTTTCTTTTTTCTTTTATATTTGTTTTGCGTGAACGTAAATACGCACGCTTAAATACGCTCACGCTCGTATTTTTAACTTATTCTTAATTCTCATGTAAGTGAATTGTAAAATTCTTATGAAAAAATAAATTCTTTAAACCTAATAAACCATTTATTTTTACCTTTTGCTTTTATTTATTGTCAGCAAAAAACTTCCCGAACATGTCATTAAAACATTCCTATTTTGTCCTGGACATCATTAATCAGGGCAGATGTTCCTATGAATGAATAAAACGCTACCACAATGTCACCGGTAGGATTATAGCCATTACATATTAATTTCTTCTTTCTTTGCCCCCGCGGCGACTTGAACAGCTACTACCGCGGGGATATGGCGTTTCCACGTGAAGTGATTTCGCCAGTATCAAGTATAATATAAGTATAAATCAATAAAGCAATAAAACACAATCCAATCTTCTCTAGGAAGATTGGGGGCAACGTTGTACGGTGATTTGTAGGTCAGATGTCAAGATAGTTTTAACCTCTGCACCACTGCGAGTCCACTTGAAACGAGAAGAAAGATGCCAGATACACGAAATAAGTCCAAGTCTTCAATCACTGTGCGACACAAAGGCATAAAAAGTACAAATCACTATCAGAAAAGAACTTTGAACACCTAATTACCCAAAAATTAAAGTCTAAAACAAATTACACGTCCGCCATCTTTTAACGTTGCAAATGGCCCCACACATATTAATTTTAAATCAACAATTTTCTTGACGTCTCATTCTTGAAGTCAATGCCATCTGGTGATACGTTACTAAAACTATTAGGTAGGCTGCCAGCATCCAGTGGTGGCTCAGATACGGCATCTACTGGTGTAACTACGGGACTAAAATTGCCTACCGAATTGCCTACATTAGGACGGCACGCTTTTGCTCTATGAGATTGGGTATCTGTACTTGTATTCTGTTATCGGTGCCCGTACAAACTTCTGCTGCCAATTTACTACCGACATTTACAGGGCAATTTTTTCCGAAATCTCCGATTTAATTTTTCATTTATATGTATTCAGTAGCCATGAAACCATATTGCACACGTTTCTTACTTAAAAAAGAACCGAACTCACTTACTAAATTCTACACACCATGTCATAACTTTAGTTTTTCCAAAATCGCCATAAGTTGTATTTTTAATTAATAAACAATAGCCTAAATAACAATTTTCACATTTCTCATTTAAAAAATTACCAAAGTCCCATACAAACTTCTACCCCCATTTTAACACCTTTGGGACAGTTTCGTCTAAATCACCGAAAGTATATTTTTTTATATATAAAAACAGTAGTGTTGGCAATCGAGCCCACAAGGCGGTGTTACGTGTGAAACATCGACACCAGCGCCCTCTCTGAAGGACGCTGATGGAGAACGTCAACTTGTCGGTCGAAGACATCGCCCCCTATAACTGTGGAGGAAGGGAGATGTTCCTGTCAGCGAGTCTATAAAAGGGCTCGCCTCGTCGTGACCAGCCCTCTTTTTCCCTATGCAGCCGTCGACGAATTACCTACACTACACTATATCTTTAAAGAATTTAATTGCTGTAATTGGATTGCTGTAATAATGTGAAAGATTTTGAGTTAGACGCAGATTCGCACCAAAATGAATTAACGGCGCTTTTTAGGAAATTAGGGAGTGTATTGCATTTAATATAAAAGAAATAGAAAAGTGGATAATTATGAGATGATAATTGAAATAAATAACTCAGCCTGTTCAATGCAAACCCTATAGTAGATCTACTAATTCGAACCTTGCAAAAAATCTAAACAGCGGTTATTTCTTGAATCATTTTATTCATTTAAATATAATTAAAACTAAGCTCTCCAAAAAATATCGAAAAATTATACACTTTCCATGACAGGAAGGCCCAAGGTAAATAAAAAACTCATTTTTAGGGTTCCGTAGCCAAATGGCAAAAAACGGAACCCTTATAGATTCGTCATGTCTGTCCGTCTGTCCGTCCGTATGTCACAGCCACTTTATTCCGTAACTATAAGAGCTATACTGTGGAAACTTGGTAAGTAGATGTATTCGGTGAACCGCATTAAGATTTTCATACAAAAATAGAAAAAAAACAATAAATTTTTGGGGTTCCCCATACTTAGAACTGAAACTCAAAAATTTTTTTTTCATCAAACTCATACGTGTGGGGTATCTATGGATAGGTATTCAAAAATGATATTGAGGTTTCTATTATAATTTTTTTCTAAACTGAATAGTTTGCGCGAGAGACGCTTCCAAAGTGGAAAAATGTGTGTCCCCCCCCCCCGTAACTTCTAAAATAAGGGAATGATAAATGTAAAAATAATATATGATGTACATTACCATGCAAACTTCCACCGAAAATTGGTTTGAACGAGATCTAATAATTAGTTTTTTTTTAATACGTTATAAATCGTAAACCGCATTTTACCTTTCATTCAATCAACTCAAATATAATAAAGAATAAAGAAAAACATTTATTTAGATGTATAGTTGTACGGAACCCTACGTGCGCGAGTCCGACTCGCACTTGGCCGGTTTTTTGTGAATAAATTTTAATGCAAGTTAACAGGATAACTTTAATTGCTGTATGGAAAGAATTGGTAGAATCTATATATATTTTGTAGAATTAAACAAATTCAAACACAGAAATAAAAATATAAAAAAAAATGTTTTTTTTTTTTAATTTACTTCTATCAAGAATATTTACAGAGATTTTTTACATAAAATAATTAAAATTAATATATTAATACGATCACAAACAAAATTAGACAAACTGGAAAAAAGCAAAATAATATTAAAAGTTTTTTAAATACAGGTTTAGGTAATACAGGGTGAATTTAGTTTAACTTTTATTAATAGGCTAGGCTATATCTTACTTGTTAACAAGAAAATTCAACACAATGCAAATCGTTTTCGTTCGTAGAATGAAGTAACTTTAGAAACACGAAGCGATGTAAATATTTTTTTGTATCGTCAATTTTGTGCAATAAGTATATGAGTTATTATTTAGCTTATCGCGACATTACTTTCATATGTTTTATGTGCGAGTGACCAATATTAGTAATTCAAATATTATCACATACATTTGATATAAAAACTTCGAAACAAAATAGGCACTAATTTTTGAGATGCTCCAAGGTTGATTTTGATATTGTTATATAAACACTGGGATAATCAAAGTAGACCCATTTTGAAAATCATTTTTTTTGCTGTCTTTTACCGTAGCCTGTCTCTGCTGCTTTAAGTTACTCCAAATGAGTAGTCGCCAATACAATATTTTTAATAGTTCATTTTACGATTAAATGCGGGAGTTTCAGAAGATTTATTTTTAAAATTTAACAAGCATACCCTATTTTACGGTAGGGGAGAAGGAGGCACCTTAGCTCAGGGGCAGATTTGAAGTTGTGGATTTTCAAACTTCGTAAGAATTCATGCCAAAATTATATTTTAATATTCGCAATACAGCGTAGACCAAACGTCAAGTCACAACGCGCGTGGCCATACTTGTTAAAGCGAGTTGTAAGTTTCGTTGTTTTGGCGTCGACCGAGTTTTAAATCAAAATAAAAGTTACAAGGAATTGACAACAATTCATTTTGTGCTAAGGTAGTAAAATAAAATACCGTTTTACACTGCTGATTACAGTAAAAATATCAAGGATTTTTTTATGCAGTAGTTTTTTTTATATTTAGGAAAAACAGTAAAAAAAGTTGGCTTGTGAATGTTAGGAATACACTTAGGAGTACCCTTAGTCCATTTATTACGAAAGGAATTCAAAAAAATATACAACTGTCATGTTCATTTTTTATCTGTCTGACGGATTACTTGATTCTAAAGACACGCTTTCGATTCTACGCAAAATAGTTTATTTATTTTTATGGCATCTACAAATTACGTAATTAATTAAATTACGCAAAATAACAAATTTGTGTACGAACGGCAGCGAATGATTGACAAGTGAGTGACATGACATGACAGTCAGTCAGTTCTGTTTCTGTTTAAAGTTACTTTTTTATTTTATATCAGGCTAAGATCACGACATCAGTATTCCTAACTTTGTATATACGGTTTTTAATGACTATTACTTTAATAAATTATTAACGACGAATTTAAGTTAAATAAAGGTTAGCATATTAATTATTTGTGTTATTATTAACTATTATTTGTTAATTATTTATAGAATAATTTTAGTATATTTAGAATTATTTACAATTTATAAGTCGCTCAACTATCTCTCAAACCCCAGGAAGTCATGAGCAAAGAGCGGAATTCTTCATAGCAAAAATCAAACTGTCAGAGGGATTGACCTAACTGTACTGTCAGAGGGATTGACCTAACTGTTTTATCGACTTATCGATAAATATTTGTCACTTAACGAAACAAAGTTAAAGTAATGAAATCAGGCTTTTGGATATACATACAAACAAATTAACGGTGTCCCTAATTAGCTGACCGCCACTGTATTTTAGTATAATAGTAAAGAATAAAACAGAAAATACGTTTTTTTCAAATTTTCTATATGAAACTTATCATTAAAAATTCAAAACAAATATTGCTAAGAGTAGGTAACTAATCTTCATTCAAGATAACAAAGTCGAAATCTAAATCTGTACTAAATATGTTTTCTTCATCTTCCCTTCAAACTTATCGTTCGTGCTAGAAAAACATCTAGGTTTACTTATCAAAGAGGTCAAATGTTACAGAATAATCTTTTAAGTTGATTATGGATACCTAATGCGATATTATTCCGTAACATCGATAAGTCGATAAAACAGTTAGGTTAGGTTACTTCTTTTAATCTTAAAATCTTCTTTTAATTTTAAAAGTAAACAACTGGTAGTATAGTCGCTAAAGAGCGATAGCAGTGCAGATAACTTTTGAGTATTGAGAATGTGAAATAGAGATTTGCAATGAAAACAATGAAAAGTTAATAGTTAAAAATTTCACATTTAATCAGTTCGTTCAGTGTTTTATCATTTATGAATTTCATGTTAAAAGTCTGTTTTAGTGCTAACAAGTGTTTCATCTTTGTTTTTGCTATAAAATAAATAGATAGTCATTATCTGAAATAGATCGCTCCTTAGCGATAAGACCTCCTGTAGTTCTACTTTTAATCTTCTTTAATATGTTGTGTTTTATAATCACTACATAGTATAAAACAAAGTCGCTTGCGCTGTCTGTCCCTATGTATGCTTAAATCTTTAAAACTACGCAACGGATTTTGATGCGGTTTTTTTTAATAGATAGAGTGATTGTTAAGGAAGGTTTATATGTATAATACATTCCACGCGGGCGAAGCCGCGGACGGGTCGCTAGTGTATCGATAAAATATGTTTATCCGAAGTCGAGAAGTCCCTATGACAGCTCGAAAGTGCTACGAAAATTCCGGCCTCTGCTAATAACAAACTTAAAATGAATATTTTTAATCTAGGCAACCTTTGGACAGAAAAAGTTTTTCCGCGTCGTTTGTAAAAATTTCAGCTACGGTGTAGGTACTTATTTAATATTTATTTATTTTTCGGAGCATTGTTTTCATTATATTTTTTATCTCGATAAAAGAGTGTACTTGGTGACTTGGCGTCAATCCATTTCAGCAGCTCTTCTTACATAGTCCGTTTCATAGATCCGTTGATGACGTTTTAAACCGCTTTTTGTATCAACTTGATTAACTAATAAAAAAACCAATTTGAACAAAGCACTCAAACCTCGGCATTTATTAAGCGGGGTACATTTGAACACAGTGTTCAAACCTGCCTCTTCTGGTTTGTTCAAATCTGACCCTTTTCACTCGAAAGATAAATATATACAAAAAAAATACAACCAACAACAGACAGGCAAAACCTACACGTGGACGTTAAACTAAGAAGTACTACATAATTTTGAACACTAATAAAGTAAGTATTATTTACTTACGTGGATGGCAATTGACAACATTTAAAAAAAAAAACATTAAGTATTGTTTTTCCACGTTTATAATAGCTGGTTAAATATTAGACTACCCGTATTTCTTGGTTTTTCTTTATATAGGAATAAGTTATAGAAGTAAAACTGCAATTTTAACTTAAACACCAACTTTAATTACAGAACACAATATCGTTACATTTAACGTCTGCCGTAGTCGATTGCCACCAAAGTAATGCCCGCTGGTTAGTTCCATCGTTCCACTATGCCTCGGTACCCATTAAAGTCTACTATAGAGAGCGCACTAGTGCGACAATTCAAGAACTTTACTCATGACCAAAGAGCGGAATTCTTCATAGCAAAAATCAAACTGTCAGAGGGATTGACCTAACTGTTTTATCGACTTATCGATGTTACGGGTACTATAATATTCACGTGGGCGTGGGATTTTCTTGCGCGGCATTATAATTTTGGACTTCAGTGGAATATTAATGAATTAATTATAATGAATGGCACTGACAGTAAATTGTCATTTTGATTGAAATTACATCCGCATACTTTTATTATCTTAAGAAGCTCGATATCAGATATGACATCGAGAATTTTCAATGTGCTCATGTAAGTATATCGAAATCTTTTTTATCGATATCAAATGATTAAAACGGGCCCCGAGTTAGCACAGGCATGTTAATGTCTAATTAACAAAAGACCACTTCGTTTGAGTTACCAGGTAGGTTAGGTTGCTTAAGCAACTTCAAATGCCCAAAGGGCAAACAGCCTTCGCCGTCCATCTGTCTGTATCACATGAACCGTAATAGGTTGACTGTTGAAATGTCCACTGAGTGTGTAGGTAGGTACTTCTATTGCTACTTTAGCTAACAAAATATAGTAAATGTAGTAGGATGGTATGGAACCCTTCGTGTGCGAGTCTGACTCGGACTTGGTAGGTTTTTTAGGGTTCCGTACCCAAAGGGTGCCAACGGGACTCTTTTACTAAACCTCCGCTATCCGCCCGTACCCTCTATCTGTCAATCAGCTTGTTGTAAGTATATCTATCATGTGTCCAACTCACACTTGGCCACAAGTTTGTACTGAGAACAAGTAACTCACTACTTCTATTAACCTATTGAGAAGTTCTTAGGCAGTTGCATTTTTTAAGACAGCTCTACAAAGACGGCAAATAGAAAATAATATGTCGTCGCTTTCCATTACCGTATCTCGTTTTGCTCGACGAGCCACCACCCAAATGGAGCCCCGCGGTCACCACTACACAGACAGTTCAGGCTCGGCCACAGTATCAGCGGAGCGAGGCACCGCCTGACTAAAAAGAAACACACGTGTAGAGTACATGATTTTTGTGCAACCAGTTAGAACGGTATGATTGTCCGAGTTCTTTTGTTATCTCGATCAGGGTTTCAGGGCTCTAGAATTTAGAGACTTGTGTTTGTTGCAAGTTAGGTGACCTATCTACTCCTAATTGTTTGTTTGTTCTACTGAGCCTAGCCGAAGGATGTGATTTAATAAGTGGTAAACTTGATTGTTACTCAAAAGCACAATTGATAAAGATTTGGATTAAATTTGGTGGACACGAATAGTGTGATCCAAACCTCATCATTGGCACCCTATGTACGTAGGGAACTATTTAGTCTGATTGGAAGTACCTAGTTACTTAGTTGACGGAGTAACGACGAGGCTTCATTGTCGACTTAACTCAGTAGGTTCTTATCTAACCTTGACTCTAGGTATAGGTATTCTACAGGGTGACTGGAAATTCGCCGTATTCCTTGAAAGGGGTTATTCTACAGCTCATTTGTAACGATTTAAGTCCAGTCAACCAGGGGTCAAAACTCATTGGTTATCGAGTTATTCACGTTTTTAGAATTTAAAAAAAATACCTGCCTTTCGACCTAAAATTTGTCATTGTGTAAAAACTTCGTCATTTAGAAATACAAAAAAGCATTTTTCAAATAGCCAATGAATTACTGATTACGAAAAATAATAAAAAATGCCAAAGAAATGCAAAGTTTTGCAAATAAAAGGATTTGAAGTGAACAGTTGTAGTGATTATTTTCCAAATTTTGTAACATTTTAAAGCATAACTAAAAAAAAAAGTACAACACTTCGCGTACAAATGACAAGAATAATTTGCTCAATTCATAAGCTTTCTGAAAAGGTACAATTTATGACATTTTAAACTTAATTTTCATTTAAAAATGTACAATTAATAATAATAGCAGAAATGTTCGCGGTTAAGCTCCATCGTTTCAACCAAAAAACGCGGGATCGTTATCGTTTTTAAATTCACCTAATCGTGTTCTTTTAAATTTGCTTTTTAAAAACATAAAGTGCGTTCCATTTTTAACCGAAAAACGCGGGAAATGTTGTAGTAAAATGAATAGAACATCGTTCTCCTTTTTAAATTCGGCTACTGGTGTTCTATTTTTAAATAAATTTGCTTTTTAAAAACAAAGTGCGTTCCATTTTGAAATTTCGAGCATCTCCAAACATTTTGAGTGACCTACGTAATCAGTTACTTTCAACTTTCTTTCCATTTCGGACGATATTGATAACTAAGCTTCTTTCTCAAATGCCTGCTTGCCAATTCGAAGAATACGCAGATATCATTTATTGTTACGGATTCTGCGATGGAGACGCGGCTGCAGCTAGAAGGGAATACCAACGTCGTTACCCTAAACGCCGTTTACCTTACGCAAGCGTGTTTGGTTCATCGTACCGTCTTATTCGGGAAAGAGGATCAGTTCAACGCCGCCAAGCTGACGCTGGAAGACCTCGACATGATACTGCTCAAGATGAAGAAATCCTTCAGTGTTCCCGGACAAACGGCACTAATTCGACGAGAATTGTGGCTAACCGGCTCGGTATGTCTCAGTGGAAGAAAGAGGCGTGGTTTATACTGCACTCAGCTCGGCAGTACCCGTGTCATTACACTCCAGTACACGCTATTGAAGAGGGAGACCCAGCGAGAAGGATCTCGTCGAAGTAGTGCCGTCTGCCCGGAAACACTGAAGGATTTCTTCATCTTGAGCAGTATCATGTCGAGGTCTTCCAGCGTCAGTTTGGCGGCGTTGAACTGATCCTCTTTCCCGAATAAGACGGTACGATGAACCAAATAAACCGTATAAAGCTTTAAAGAGCTAATTTTTGTTAGGGCCCTCCCTACAGCCAAAACTGCTAATACTAAAATTCTGAAAAATATCTTTAATTACAGCACATAAGTACCTACTTATAATGAATTTAATAGGAAAACGATCACGGTGTTGGTAAACTGACCGCGACCTGAGTCGATGTATGGGGATAACGGTTTTCCAACGGAAAAAATAAAGTTTGTCGCGAGTTCTAATTTGTTTGTAGTAACGGCTTCGGAACCCTACTGTACACTAAGCATGGTCCGACATGCTCTAGCCCGGTTTTTTTATTTTTACATTTATACTGTAGGCTTGAAAGTAATAAAATAGGTAGGTAGTATCTAATTTAGCTAAATATGCAGATTCCTGCTATAACTAATTAAATATGTAGAAGTACATCCCTACCCGTGCCTGCGGTTCCCGGGCCGCGGCCGTTCTCGATCGGTCGCTACCAAACTTTACTATTTGATGAAAAATAAATTAATGTTATCAATTTATTAATGTTGAGAAGACAGTTCCTCCCTCGATTGTTAAAACGGCCATACAGCTATTTATAATATAATAAGTATAATAACTGATATTTGTACGAGTAATAACTACAAAACGTTATACTCGTACACATTGTTGGAGCCGTAAGAATGTACAAGCCGTCGTATTTCAATCTATACAATATGCACATGGTACGCATGCGCGAGTTTTCGACCTACTTTTCGGGCGAGCGCGGTGAATGTGTGTGTACCTACGTGTCAGTAGAACGCGCAGTGGTGTGCGTTTGGCACGCAGGACAGGGCTCTCGACCCAGATTGACATCAGTTACCGTCGGGGAACACTGGTGTCAAGAATGACAATCTCAATATTAAATATAAGTAGGTAAGTAACAAACTTTCAGGAACGTCACTCTCGATCTGTGCCCTAGGCTAGGACGTCTCCTATAAACTAGTGGGTTGGTCGACGTCAAAAATAATGTAAATATTTTTTACAAACTATTTTTATTGCAATGTATGTATGTATGTAGGTTTGTATGTACATACGGGCAAATCTTGCAAGTTAAATTTGACCCATTTCCCGTTAACGCACTGGGCTGAAATTTCGACCACATATGTAAACCCGATGACAATGCAATATTATGGTATAGAAGTGGTGATCTGATGATGGAGTCGGTAGGTGGCGACAGGATTTCCGCTATTCATAACGTAGTCCCACCTTGTTACGACTCAATAATTTGGTCTTGATGAGCAGATAAAGATTTTGCAAAAATAACGTCAGTCGGCAACAAAAGCTTGTCCTAAAAATGAAATGTTTGACAGAAACTTATTTATGATTAAGGTAACGTCGCCTATTACCGGGGGTATCAAAATCGGCGCCCATCACCGCGGTATTTTCAAATACCCTTTTTATAAACAAACCGATCGATTTTCTAACAAACAAATTTTACACGAACGAAGCTTATTTCGTTGACTTACGGACCTGTTAGCGCTAGTGTGTGTGAATGAAACAAAGTGCTCGCAATTCGTCAGTTTTCGCGAAGGCAGCGCAGAAAGAGGACGTGCCATACTAACGCGTGACGCCGCATGTAAGGGAACTCGAATCTTAATTAGTGTTTTACGTAATATTTATGGCAATTGAACTAATGTTATGGTATTTAAATGGTTGTTTATTATTTTCTGCACGACTTATGAGTGTTTTTTATACATTTTTTGGCTTGGAAATACGTTTAAAATAGAAAATCAAATACAGCGGTGATAGACGCCATTTTTTGCTGTGGATACTAATACCGTGGTGTACCCCGGTAATAGATTTTTTTGATTTCGGTTATTTATACTTTATTTTTGGTATATGCGATCGGTTATACATACTTTCTTACGGTTATTCCAATCTTGATCTATTCACGCTATTAAAGAACTATTTCCGTGGTATGGAAAGTATTCAACAAACCCTTATTTTTTGTCAAAAACTTCAGTACTGAATTTGTAGTTTGTATAGGAACCTTAGATTGTCAAGTTGTTTAAATATTGAGATAAAATCGTGTATTTACTTACCAGTTATGTAATTTTGGTTTTGTACCTAGGTTGTAATATATACTTTGGATTTGTAATGAAAATAAAACTGTATCCGTTTGTTTTTATGGGTCGGAATTAGGTTTTTCAAACCCTCCATATTGAGTCTATTACCGATGGTACGATCAGATAACCCTCGGTAATAGAATGTATGGGAATCTATTACCGACCCATTCAATATTTGTTTGGGTCGGTAATAGGTTCCTAAAGAAGAGTCTATCACCGAGTGACATTTTAGTCTTCTATTAAATTAATCACATTTAGGGTACCGTAAGTACAGATTTCTTTGATAAAGTTGAGACTTTTACTCATCAGAAGGAAATTTCCGTGTTTAGGTATTGCATATGTAGTGATCATAAGTTATTTCTACTTTTCATACTTATATTATATTTATTTATTAGTAGGTAATGTATTTAATTATAATTATACTTCCTTAAAAACGTGATGTAAAAAATAATATACGGAACCAAGCCATTATTTATTTTTTAACCCACGGTATTAAGTTCCAAATCGTGAGTCGGGCGCCCATTACCGATGGTAGAAAATTGCTGCTTTTTATACCCTCGGTAATGGAAGCTGAATTCGCGGTAATAGAATCACAACCTGTGTATTACCACGGTAATAGAATACTTGGGTATTTTGGTTTCAATAATTATTTTACAATATATAATAAAGTAAAATGAGTCCAAAAAGTTACGACGCTAAAAGTTCAATAAACACTCTTAAATCAAAAAAATATTTTGGGTCGCTAAGGAGCTTTGATAACCTTATTTTTTTGGAATTATTTGAAAACTTCCTTAAGTACCACGGTAATAGGCGCCGTTACCTTACTTAATTCTTTGACATCACCGGTGTCGATGGTGGTTTACTAGAAAAACTGGCCAAGAAGGATTCCGTACCACGCCGAAAAACACACGTTTGTTGTATGGAAACCGCCTTTAATATTAACCTTCGCGAATATTGTTATGAAGGAGGTTGTAATGCTGCAGGTTCCGTTTTTAGGGTTCCGTACCAAAACGGTAGAAAAGGAACCGTTACGCTGAGACTTCGTCGTCTGTCTGTCTGTCTGTCTGTATGCCACAGCAGGTTTTCTGAGCAAATTTGGCATAGGGTAAAATCACCAGTGGTCAGCCAGAGACCATAGTAGTCGACCTTATGAGTGCGAAGAGTGGGAAATATATATTTCGTACTCTTCCCATTCATACAAAGTATAGGCAGAGGCTGACTACAGGTCTCTGGCTGACCACTGGTGGCTTTACCCCAGTTATACACGTTACTTGGCCGCATTTGTTTTAAGTATTAAAAAAATGAAATTAACTTTATATATAATTGAAAAGGGGTCTAGAACGAGGTGTTTCAAAATGAAAGTGGAAAGTTCCAAATTTGTTAATCAAAAAATCGGAAAAATATCTTGACGTATAGACAATTACCGTAACCTCGGGTAACTTTAGCCCTAGGGGGTAACATTGCCCACCCTAAAAACCATCGTTAAAATTTAATTATTCCATTAAATGTTAGATCAGAACCAAGCTACTTACATAGTTCTAAAATTATTTTAATAATTTAAGATGATTACCACTGAAATAGTTATACTTTTAAGGGTGGGCAATGTAACCTACTAGGGTTAAAGTAACCCGAGGTTACGGTACTTCTTTTTTATGGGAAAAATAAAATGATGTGTTCATCATTTACAGTTTATGAGAAATTTATAACAAAAAAAACTTTCAAAATTGTGTATTAAAATTTAGGCTAGTCAATAATTAAAATAAAGTTCATAACAAAATGAGTATTTTCTTTTGGTGGTTTGAGTGGTTACCAAGCATATTATCTTTAATACGGAGCCCTCAATGCGCGAGTACAACTCGCACTTGACCGGTTTTTATATTTTATTACTATCGTATAAACAACTATCGGGACAATGATCGACGAGTCAACATCCCACATGGCGGTCACCTCGAAGTCAAGCTACTTACTTGCTAAGCTAGTCCTTCTTAGCCTACACGAGGTTTTCATCATGGGAGATATGGCGACGTTGACGAGCACTGCCCTGCGTTGAGATCGATCTGTCAGTTATTGGGGACAATAGTCCTGTCCGTGATGACAGATCTATCCCAATAGAGCGTAGCACGACCATTTTCGAGAAGAAGGAGAAGAATGGTAATTCAACAAGACCGTACTGAAGAGCAAGTTGCTGATGGATGATCCGACGCGCGCGACAAATGTCGACCGTACTGTACTTCAAAATATATTTCCGGTAGTTATTCGTCATTCATTATCACCGCTTCTCAATTGCACAGACAAAACTTCGGTTTCCCCAAAGAGGTCCCAAAATCGTAGGCAGTCCACGGACGCTAAAAAATTCTACTTCGGGGCTGGTAGCTCCTTGCTCTTCCACACGTTCTTGCGGTCTTCAGTGCTCAACACCGTTGGTCTGCGCCAGTTCTCGTTTGCCAAGGAGAGAGGCATAAGGCTCCTGTCTACCGCAACCACATCACGATGCATCCCACATTTATTGCCAAGGAATTTACATCCCTGAGATTGCTCACGTCGCGGATGTGGATATTATTATATTAGCATTTAAAATGCCTCAAAGTCCGGGACCTCATGATAGGTGAGAGTGGATGCAACATGCGATGTGATTTAAATAGTAGACGGCCCTTCTATCCAGGGCGTCCATTATTAATATTTTTTTTTTTTTTTTTAACTCTTTGGATACGAAATGTATGAAAGTATGAACCGTAAAAATTCTAGACACTTGAATTACTGTAAAATAGCCGAAGTAACAGCGAATAATATTATTATTTTCGGTGTGGTGCGGAACCCTTCGAGTGCGAGTTCGACTAGCACTTGCTAGGTTTTATGATACGAACAACGTATAGAAAACTAGCGGCCCGCCAGCGGCTTCGCCCCGCTGCAAATTTCTGACTTTCAATTCATTTGTTACAAAAAATGTGATAAATGAAGAACCGCTCGACCGATTTTGTGCAAACTTCACATAAACCATCTACTAAACAGTCCGAACAAAGACCAAACATTTGGTTTGGACAGGTGAGCCCGTTCTTGAGTTATAAAATTACAACGAAAAATGGCATTGATTTTTATATATATAGAATAGATAGATAGGTAGATAGATAGATAGATAGATAGATAGATAGATAGAGGCAATCCATAAGGTCAAAGCAGCAAATAAAGTTTGCCGTGTAGGTATGTACGTTGCCGTACACCTCGTGGTCGACTGTTGTCCCATACAATTTGGGTGATAGAGAGAAAAGAAAAACTTTAGTAGCGTTTGCATCTTGGCTAGGGCCTCTGTACGTAGATTGTAGCTGTGCTGCTGTAGGGGACGTCGTTTTAATCGAGAAGGAGATACGCGGGCAGGACCCGTGTGTCCGATCGGAGGGCGTTATAGTATTAAGCGTCAACGTTGTAATCTGCCGGTCATAGCGGGATGTTCTTATTTGGCCAATGAATCGTAGCTAGCAGTAGGTAGGTAGGCTATACTTATTCATTCCCACCTAATGTATTTCAATATATACGTATATTTAAATTATTAAATGGCAGGTGTTTTAGGAAAGATGGTAACTCACTTCTAAGTGTCCACCGCTTGCTTTGCCTCTTTATAGCCTAAATAAAAAGCGGGCAACGCGTGCAGCACGACGCAAACATGTCCAAACAGGGTTAGTATAACATATTTTACCATTATCATAATTAATGGCTTTCATTCCTGTGGGCTTAGTATGGTACGAGTAAACTAGTGTTTTTGATAAAAGATTTTTGATAAAATGTACAGTCAACGAGAAAATCGTCAGTTTTGTTAAAAACAATATATGCCCGTCGGTCCCATTTCTATCAAGGATTGAAATAGTCTTTGAGACCAACTAAGGTAGTCTACGTAACGTACGTAACGTAGAACACCCACAAATCAAAGAAAAGATGTTCCATTCAGTTCGTAGGGTAATTAATTACAAAGTGAAATTTTCTGTAGCTTAAAGATCATTTTAATATGGAGACAACTACAATTAGATACGATATTGGTTTCTAATTCCTTGCAATTCTTCCAATACTGATTTGTCATGAGGATAATTGAATAGTTTTCTTTGATCCAATTCACAAATTGCAACACCTTGTAAACTTTCACACGACTCAAACTCACATAAGCCTGGCCTTTTGCAAAAGTTTTTTTGCCTAAATATACAACAGCCTATTTTGTAATACGACGAAGTCCTTCCAGTTTTAGGCGCTGAAAATAAAAAATATTATTATTTATTCATGTCTTTCAAGAGACGTTGCTAGCTATAGTCGTATTGTTAATTTGGAGAAGTTAAAAACCTGAAATAAAAATATAAATTAAAAGTTTTAAAAACCCCGAGTTTTTTAAAATATCTTTTTTTTTTATTGCATGGTTTTAAGACATAAAATTTGAATGAACCTCGATATGGCCACGAACGTGTGTACTTATGTATGTATGTAAACACAAACACTATCGTCTAAACACCGAAATTCAAAAACAATATATTTACAGAATAAGAATGTACAAATGCGAACTTATCTCTTTAAAGGATCTACGTAACCTAATGGACTGAGGGACGATTTTTTAATTGTTAAACCAAAGTATTTGTCAGTTAACGTTAGCTTTATTTCCTTCTTCAATCACCCAAAGGTTAGCTGGAAGAGATCCCTTAAAGGGATAAGTTCTTGTTTGTATATTCCTTTTCTGTAAATATCGTAGGTATTTGAATTTCTGTGTCCGTTCTGTACAATAAAATGTTAACATACATATGTACAGTTGTACACACGTTCGTGGACTTATCGAGGTTCATTCCAATTTGACGTCTTTAAACCTCGTGAAAATGACTTTTAGAAGAAAACAGCCTATTTTTAACCGACTTCAAAAAAGGATAAAAGAAGGTTGTTTTTATGAATGTTCACTGATTTCTCCGTCAATTGACAACATTTAAAAAAAAAAAAGCATTATTGTTTTTTCGCGTATAAATAGCTGGTTAAAAATTAGACTACCCGTATTTCTTGGTTTTTCTTTATTTAACTTAAATTCGTCGTTAATAATTTATTAAAGAAATAGTCATTAAAACGACCGTATATACAAAGTTAGGAATACTGATGTCGTGATCTTAGCATGATATAAAATAAAAAAAGTGTTTGTTGTGTTGTGATCTGTCATTTTCCTTAGTCGTAATCATAGAGTTACTTTATATATACTGATAATTTGTAATTAAAATAGAACGCCATTTCCATAACTGAACTGCTTTATTGAAAAAACCACAGAGTACAAAATCTTCCTCACTAGTGGTGTGCTTTGCAACTAGTGACGTCCCATAAACATCCCCCCTTTTACAAATACAAAAATAGACTTACCCATAATTAACTTAATCAATTTCAGTTTGATCATCGACATAATCGTTTAACCTGATTGGTTTTCTAACTACACGTCCGCTGCGTGTTACCTTAACATGATTACCACCAGAAGTCTCACCTACACTACAGTCACTGGAACAATTCTGTAACCTAGATATTGAATCAGACTCATCTAACTCCATATCAGGTACATCACTAAACATAGGTTTAAACCTGTTTTCATTAAGGTCATTTACATTGTCATTAATAATCTTATCACATTTGTCACTTTGCCTAACAGTTACATTAATGTATTTCCTATTTCTTCTAAACCTATTTCCTTCCTTATCCTCCACTAAATAAGACCGAGGTTCATTACATTTATTTACAATCTTTCCTTTAATCCAGTTAGAATCTACAGATTTCTTAAAATAGACTTCCTGGTCAATCTCTAAGTTTGAGAGAAGTCTGGAGTTTTTATTATAATATTTATCAACAGAATCTAAGTGGTTATAGTAATTATGGTCATATGTTTAAATGTTTGGTTTCAATTTATATTGCGGAGTTGGCAGCAACGAGTTCAAGTTTCTAGAAAACAAAAGCTGGGCCGGAGACGGCATATAGGGCTTCGGAGTGTTCCGGTAATTAAGCAAACCCATATACGGATCTGAAGCATCCTCCTTACATTTTTTTACAATATTTTTGTATATTTTTACACCACTTTCACTTTGTCCGTTTGACTATGAATGTTTTGGGCTTGATGTAATGTGGTCAAAATTATACACATCAGCAAAATGTTGAAACTTTTCGGACGTGAACTGTGTGCCACAGTCAGTTGCTACCACCGCTGGTATACCATGTCTTGCAAAGACAGATTTACAATGAACTATTACACAATCACTTGACAAATTTTCTAATTTGCAAACCTCGATATACTTTGAATAATAATCAATAATTATTAGATAATCTTTACCATCCTGTGTACAAATATCCATACCAACTTTGTGCCAAGGAATTTTTTCTATGTCATGATGTATTAACGGTTCTTTTTGTAAATTTGGTTTGAATTTGGCACACGGTTCACATTGTTGAACAAAATTTTCAAGATCTTTGTTCAAATCTGGCCAGAAAATACATGATCTTGCTCTAATTTTACATGTACTTAAGCCTGCATGACCTTGATGAATAATGGTTAACATTTTAGTTTTTAAACATTCTGGTATCACAATTAGGTTACTTTTTAAAATTACGCCGTCTAAAACACCTAGTTCATCTCTAAAAGTCCAATATTTTCTCAAATTTTGATCAACATCATTAATCTTTTTTGGCCATCCTTTTACTACATACTCCATTACCTTTTCCAGTACTTTATCTAATTTGGTTGCGGTTTGTATTTTCTTTAGTTGAACATTAGACATTCTCTATGCAATTTTACATGACAAACAATATTTTCACGTAGACACAACAAACATGGTGTCAGGTGGTTATCTCCCACCGCTCCTTCAAATGGATTTTCGAGGTAACCTTGTAGAAAATTTCAAGTCGTACCGACAAAGACTTGAAATTTACTTGTCGGCAAACGGACTCGATGACGCTAAAGACAAAAGAAAGATCAACATTCTGCTGAATTTTATAGGAGAAAAAGGCTTTCACATCTATAATTCATTCAATTGTTCAGGAAATGAAACCTTAAAAGATGTCATTGATAAATTCGAGACCTATTTTTCTCCTAAAAAGAGCTTAACGATTCAAAGGAATGAGTTCTTTTTAGTCACACAAAACAACATGAGATTGGAAGATTACTTCCAAAAAGTGATAAATCTTGGAATGAGCTGCGAACTCAAAGAGTTGAGAGAAAGTCTAACCGTCGGAAAAATAATTTCGGGACTGGATCCCAAGTTTAACAACTTAAAAACAAGATTGATGGCTGAGGATGACAGTAAATTGACATTAGACTTTGTCATGAAGTTCTTGCTAAGTGCTGAGGCCTCAAGAAAATATGTTGAAGATCAGGAGAATTTTAATAACCATAAAGAAATTTTACATGTCAGCAAAAAGGCAATAAAAAATTGCAGGAACGGCGGCCTCTCACATGATCTCAATCAGTGTCCAGCATATGGTAAAAGCTGCTACAAATGTCAGAAACAAAACCACTTTGGTAAAATGTGCAAAGGCAACAAGAAGCCTAATTACACAAAGCATGTTAATGTTATCGAGGGAGTGGCAGACAGTGAACAAATAGAGGAGGAAGGTGACTTTTTCATTGGATATGTGGGTAATGAAATAATTCAACAATTTACAGTCAAAAATGTCAAAATACCTATAAAAATGGATACAGGGGCAGCATGCAATGTGATTGGTAGTAAGGTATGTAAAGAACTTAACTTAAAAGAAACTGAAATTCTACCTTGTGATAAAAAAGTTATACAACTTGATGGAAAGTGTGTACCAGTTAGGGGTACTTGTTGGTTAGAAATTGTACATCCTAATAAAAAAAGCTAGTGTTAAATTTATTATTATTGAAGGCAAAATCCCAACTCTACTTGGCTGTAGAACATGTTTAACATATAATTTTATATCTGCAAATACAAAGCTTGTAAATGTACATAATGTTATGTGTGAAAAAACCACAGAGTACAAAATCTTCCTCACTAGTGGTGTGCTTTGCAACTAGTGACGTCCCATAAACAAAAAGTTACTTTGACACGTTACCTGCCATTACGAATATACTCGTAGTATCATTATAGCATACCTAATGCAAAACACAAAACAGTCCATATGAGTCCAAAAATTAAACATGACGTCTGGCAAAATAAATTTGTATGGAACTTTTTTCACTTAATAAACTTTATTATATTTCCAATGCCAAAGTTTTAATTCGTGCTCTCTTTTCCTTGCCAGCATTTTAATAATATATCTACGAAAATACTCGTAGTCGGCAGTGGGGACAAATATACCGATTACGAGTATACTCGTAGTTGGCAGGCAACGTGTTAAACAGAAACAGAACTGACTGTCATGTCATGTCACTCACTTGTCAATCATTCGCTGCCGTTCGTTCACAAATTTGTTATTCTGCGTAATTTAATTAATTACGTAATTTGTAGACGCCATTAAAATAAATAAACTATTTTGCGTAGAATCGAAAGCGTGTCGTTAGAATCAAGTAATCCGTCAGACAGATAAAAAATGAACATTACAATTAAGTATATTTTTTTGAATTCCTTTGGTAATAAAATAAATGGACTAAGGGCACTTTAAGTGTATTCCTAACATTCACAATCCAACTTTTTTTACTGTTTTTCCTAAATATAAAAAAACTAGTGCATAAAAAAATCCAAAGATATTTTTACTGTAATCAGCAGTGTAAAATCTAGAAACGGTATTTTATTTTACTACCTTAGCACAAAATGAATTGTTGTCAATTGTGGACCGATTTGAAAAATATTTTTTAATTTGATAGAGTATTCTTAGTGAGTAGAGGTAGTCCCGTTGTTACCAAATCTGAATCTGATGAGGAGATCAGTGAGGAATTGAGGGAACTCCTCAAAAATTGTAGGCAAATATATAGCGATTTTAGTAGGTATTTTTAGTAACAACTCTAGCATTTGCGTGGAACTGATGATGAAGACCGCAGGAGGCCACCGGAACTCCTCAACGGCACCTATTTCAAGGGTGGGGATAAGATATCTCGATTAGATAGTTGAGCGACTACAACGAAGGCCATTTAATTGTACAATTATGACTATGACTTTCCCGCGGCGTTGTTTGCTACGAGTTCTAAATTTTTCATATCAAGTAAGAAGAGGGACTACATAGCAGCTTATTATATTCACTAAAAAGTATAAAATAACATAAATGTTTAAAAAAACAATAAAACGCCTTCAAAAACGCATTAACTTAATAGAGCAATATACCTCGCTGATGCAAAGTTCATTTTATAGTTCGGCTTCTTTGCTATTCTTATTCTATGGGTTTCATTCTACCTCAACATTCTTGATAGATTTGAACGATTTATTTTATTATTCTAACAATAGAGCAATACCGAAAAATTACATAAAATAAGACGTTAACTCGTGCTTTAAGTTGCTTAGTCACACAAAAAATATTTTATTTCAAACGTTAAACGTTTACCCTTACGTTATCAATATGGGAGGGTTGCCCATAATCGCCGAAAATCAAATTTTAATGGTTGCAGAATTTCCATTCCCATTTTTTCGTGTTCTTATTTTTTCCAATCGCGTATTATCCTATTCAAAGTTCTCCCAATTGCAATTTTTTCCTCTAGTAATTAGGTCATAAAAGTAAGGTAGGTTTAGGTTATGTTAGTTTTACATCGGGCCCGAAAGTCCAAACACCAGAGAAATAGGACCTTAATTTCTGGAATGGCAAAAATGCGTCAGCGAAAAACGAGCCTGTGGGAAAACACGTCTGTGATCAGTGATCACGATCACGAACACGAATATGGAATAAACGTATTTGACATAACTCGGGTTTGACGTATGCTCGTGATCATGCATGCTAACCCCAACAACAAAATAACAGGGGGGCCATTTGCAACAATAAAAGATGGCGGACGTGTAATTTGTTTTAGACTTTAATTTTTGGGTAATTAGGTGTTCAAAGTTCTTTTCTGATAGTGATTTGTACTTTTTATGCCTTTGTGTCGCACAGTGATTGAAGACTTGGACTTATTTCGTGTATCTGGCATCTTTCTTCTCGTTTCAAGTGGACTCGCAGTGGTGCAGAGGTTAAATCTATCTTGACCTCTGACCTACAAATCACCGTACAACGCTGCCCCCAATCTTCCTAGAGAAGATTGGATTGTGTTTTATTGCTATATTGATTTATACTTATATGTATATACTTGACACTGGCGAAATCACTTCACGTGGAAACGCCATATCCCCGCGGTAGTAGCTGTTCAAGTCGCCGCGGGGGCAAAGAAAGAAGAAGAACAAAATAACAATCAATTACAAAAACGAATTTAATCAAAGTAAAAAATAAAATGCTGTACAACAGCTGACTTAAAGTAAAGCCCTCCATTGCACGCACTTGCGGCGCCGCCGTGCCGAGGCCCGCGCAGCGCTAAGTACTCCGCTTCGCTGCGATGCTCAGTCTTGACTTTAAAATATTTACTTAGAACTTCTATTTTTTTTCTCATAGACGTTGTATGATAGGTATGATAACAATATATAAAATATATATATTTTGAACGATGAATGAATGTTCTTATTTATTTGTATTGAGCGGGTATATTTATTTATTGTACGTACACACACGTCTCAAATAAATGATGTAAATTAAAACTTTATTTTTTACTAACTGAATAAACATCTTTTATCTTTTTTTTTTTAAACCTGCATAGGTTGGACTTTTCAACCGTATTTTTTGTAAATATGATGTTGTACATTATAAAATATTGTGTGTTGAAACAGAAAAGATAAGCTGATGTTGTGGAACTTCTTTATGTATCTTAATAAATGTATATAAAGGAGTGTAATTATTATATCAAAAATGTACACCCAACTTGTGTGTGGGGGCGTGGCGCTGCGGCGGGGCTCTGCGGGGCTCTGCGGTGCTGGCGGCGGCGGACGGCGGCTCGTCGTGCTTGGAACTATCTTAACGAATACTGGTAGTTTTCAAACAAACTTCCTCTCCGAATTTGTCAATGTTTTTTAATAGTAGATTGTTCAACACGGGACTAAAACAAGACATAATGACATGAGATGTTTATAATTCGAGTGTCATTTCATTATGGTTGTTTAGTCTCGAGTTAAACACTCTACTTTTCACTTTGAATGCGAGGAAAAAAAGACGTTCAATGCCGGATTGGTAACGTAGCAAGAGTAGCAAATGCTACGGGCCCCGCGCATTGGGTGGCCCCGCGCACCCACGTCTAACCTCTAAAATGGTACTCTGGTAGTCATTCTCCCGTTTTGGTGACGATAGGATGAATAATCCAGTCGATATTCTTCAGCATAATAATCTTGTCGTGTCTATGCGATGGTTTTTGCTTTTCTGCTGTCAAGTTTGTCACTGTGACTTTTATTCAATAAATGAAATGTTTCATACATGTTTATAATAATTTCAATTAGATTCATGCATATTTAACAATGGCGACGACGGAGGAAGAACTAACGCGACTTACTCGCTTACGCACTTCAATACGCGGTCAACTGACGAAACTGCATCAGCAACTAATGCAGCTACAATCCCCCACCGAATATGAAGTAAGTCAACGACTTACAAGCCTGGAAAATTACGAAAGAAAATTCGATACCATTCAAAGTGAAATAGAATCGCATTCGGCAGATATTGAGACGCAAATCGAACAACGTCATTCTACTGAAGAAAACATATTACAGTTAAAACTGAAGTTACACAGCTTACGCCCGTTACCATCGGAGGCACCGTCGACTTACGTCACGGCGTCCCAGCATGCCCGTAGCTATGAAGGTACACCTGAAAATACGCCCGTGGCTATCCACATACCTAAAATAAATTTTCAACCACTACAGGACCGGGAGAGTTTTAACAATTTTGTTAAAAGATTAGAAACATACATGAAGCTAAGTAACTGTCACGATGCTCGTACCCAGACTCTGCTGTTGATTAGTTCGCTACCTCCTGAAATACACCAAAAAGCTTATGATTTGTGCTCACCAAATGATCCTTGTGAAAAAGATTTCGACAGTCTCGTACAAACGTTTAAAGACTATATAGATCCAAAACCGAGCATTTGGGCTAGCCAACATAAATTTATCACGAGGATTCAAAGAGAAGACGAATCAATTTTGACCTATACATCTGAACTGAAGCGTTTAGCTCAAGATTGCGGATTTACCTGTAAAAACTGTAAGGCATCAATTTCTGATAATTTCCTGACATTACAGTTTATAAGAGGGCTACATGACAATTATATTCGTACGAAAATACTGCAAGATACAAAGATGTCGGAATTTGTGGAACTGCTAAGCACCGCGACTGCAATCGAAGTAGCAAAATCTGACAGTAACTACATGTCTCCAGCACATTGCTCTACACAACCGCAGGTGAAAACAATTCAATTGCATCGCAAACAGAACCAATATAGAGCTAGCAACAGACCATTAACGATTCAAGATTTAAAAGGAAAATGTTTTCGTTGTGGAAGTCAAGAACATCAAGCAAATGCTTGTAGAAGCATTAAGGACACCTGTAACAATTGCAAACGGGTGGGTCATTTAGCTCGAGTATGTCTACGACCACCCCAACACCTGGGTCACCACCAGGTAGAGCCAGAGAACGAGTTCGAGAGCTACGATGCCAACTCGGCAGACTCGGTCAACGACAGCACCCCGTGGGATGTGAACCTGATACGGTCCAACAATACCGACAAATTCATGATAAATGTGCGTATCAATGACAACAACATACAGATGGAAGTAGATACGGGTGCTGCGCTGTCATCTATTTCACACAAAGATTTTAGAAAATTAAATACAGGGTGTAAAATTTATAAAACAAACGTCACTATGAGAACATACACTGGAGAGATTTTTTCACCCCTCGGAGTGGCGTATGTCATATGTAAATACAATGGGCAACAGTTTCGAGGAAAGTTGTACATCATCAGGCAAGATGTGGATGCTATCTTCGGTAGAGAGTGGATCCGATCAATTCATTTAGATTTGGCAAATATCAATCAAGTTAATACAAAGATACATTCAAGTCTCGATAGCCTTCTGACTGAATTTGGAGGGGTATGTCATATGTAAATACAATGGGCAACAGTTTCGAGGAAAGTTGTACATCATCAGGCAAGATGTGGATGCTATCTTCGGTAGAGAGTGGATCCGATCAATTCATTTAGATTTGGCAAATATCAATCAAGTTAATACAAAGATACATTCAAGTCTCGATAGCCTTCTGACTGAATTTGCTAATGTCTTTGACGGTACCCTTGGATGCATACCAAACTACAAAGGCCACTTTACCTTATATGACGATGCAGTGCCGATTTTTGTAAAACCAAGACGGATCCCCTATGCACTTAAGGGAAAAGTAGATGAAGAAATTGAAAGATTATGTAACCAGGGAGTAATTACCAAAGTTGATAATTCGGAGTGGGGCACACCAGTTGTTCCAGTTGTAAAACCTAACGGCAGCATACGATTGTGCGCGGATTACAAAGTCACTTTGAATAAAGCTATTAAGGATGAACAGTACCCGATACCTATCATACAAGATATTTTGGTAGAAATGAATGGCGGTGAGCTGTTTTGTACATTAGATATCAGCCAAGCATACTTACACATGTTGATGGACGATGAAAGTGCTATGATGCAGACACTCAGTACACACAAAGGAACATTCAGGGTAAACAGACTAATGTTCGGCGTTAAAATTGCACCAAATTTATGGCAGAAGTTTATGGATCGTTTACTTCAAGGAATCGACGGTGTTAAATGTTTCTTTGATGATATAATCATTCAAGGATCCTCAGAACATCAGCTCATGACCAGATTACGCCTCGTTTTGCAAAAACTACAAGAAAATAATCTAAAATTGAATAAAGAGAAGTGTCATTTCATGCAAGAAAGTATCGAGTATCTGGGTCATGTTATTGATAAAAATGGCCTACATAAAAACGGAAACAAGGTTAACCCGTCGAGCGATATGTCAAAATTGATGTACATCAAAATTAAACTTTATGTCAAATGAATAAGTCACGTAATGTCAAAAAATCTACGCACACATGTTGTGCGTAGGACACCTGAGGGGTTAAAGCAATTGTAAATACAAGATGTCCAGAAAATGTTAATGAATTACGTACATTTCTAGGAATGGCTAATTATTATAATAAATTTATACCGAATTTAGCTTCAATAGCCTATCCGTTGAACAATTTACTCAAAAAAGGTAATCAATTCACTTGGACGCAAGATTGCCATGAAAGTTTCAATAAAATCAAAGAAGAGATTTTGAGCGAAAGAGTATTGACACATTTCGATCCGGCTAAAACCCTGATTCTTGCGACAGACGCTTCCCCGACCGGCCTGGGGGCCATTCTCAGCCACCGATTACCAGATGGTTCAGATAGGCCTATAGCTTTTGCGTCACGATCATTGACAAGTAGTGAAAGAAAATATAGCCAGATAGATAAAGAAGCTACATCGTTATTTTGGGGCCTAAAAAAGTTTTTTCACTATTGCTACGGCAGGAAATTTATACTCGTTACAGATCACAAACCACTTACCACTATTTTCCACCCCCACAAAACATTGCCGGCCATGAGTACAATGCGACTGTTCCACTATGCACATTTTCTCTCCGGGTTTGACTACACTATCGAATACAGGACGTCGATTGAGAACAGCAATGCGGATTATTTATCGAGATTTCCTGTAGATACAATAGCAACAAATATTATTGACGTACATTGTGCATTCCAACTACATCAAATGAATACTATCTCCATTGATCGTAAGAAAATCGCAGAGGAAACTGAAAAGGATGTCGAATACAATAACCTATTACACGCCTTAATGTCGGGCACAACAATGAGAAGGTATGGTTATAACGATAATGAAATGACTATTCAGGATGGGTGCTTAATTAAAGGCATTTGTATGAAACATTTCATTTATTGAATAAAAGTCACAGTGACAAACTTGACAGCAGAAAAGCAAAAACCATCGCATAGACACGACACCTCCGCCACAAATCTGTGTGACGTGAGTTCTTCACGCAACTGTGGTACATAACATTTGATCTAGATGTCGTTTACAGATCTCACCTGCATCAGTCCTGACTTCGTAATGTAGTCTCCCTAGAACCTTAGTCACGGTTCCGAATTCCCATTTGATCTGTCTATTCACGTAACTTCGTATTTGTACTCTCTGTCCGATGGTGAATGTTCGGATTGAAGGGCGTACATCATTATGCGTTTCGTCGCTCGAATTTGTAGTCGCCTTGAATTTGACGCTTAAGGTGTTTCTTATGTCTCTTCCGAACATTAATTCGTAAGGACTTCGGCCCGTGCTTGTGCTTGGCGTCCTTCGCAACTGTTCTTTTATCTTTAATAGCTTGTCCTGCATACTGCCTGCTTCAGTGCTTATACTATGAAGAGCCTTTTTGATAACCTGGACAAATCTCTCCGCCTGTCCATTAGTCGCGGGATGGTATGGAGCTGATGTCTTATGTGTTACTCCATTCAACTTAAGATACATCTCAAATTCATTTGAAACAAACTGCCGGGCATTATCAGACACCAAGGTAAAAGGGAATCCAAAAGTTACTACAACTACCACAAGTGCTTGGTGCATCAAACAATTAAAGGAACTTTTCGTAACTTTTGGATTCCCTTTTACCTTGGTGTCTGATAATGCCCGGCAGTTTGTTTCAAATGAATTTGAGATGTATCTTAAGTTGAATGGAGTAACACATAAGACATCAGCTCCATACCATCCCGCGACTAATGGACAGGCGGAGAGATTTGTCCAGGTTATCAAAAAGGCTCTTCATAGTATAAGCACTGAAGCAGGCAGTATGCAGGACAAGCTATTAAAGATAAAAGAACAGTTGCGAAGGACGCCAAGCACAAGCACGGGCCGAAGTCCTTACGAATTAATGTTCGGAAGAGACTTAAGAAACACCTTAAGCGTCAAATTCAAGGCGACTACAAATTCGAGCGACGAAACGCATAATGATGTACGCCCTTCAATCCGAACATTCACCATCGGACAGAGAGTACAAATACGAAGTTACGTGAATAGACAGATCAAATGGGAATTCGGAACCGTGACTAAGGTTCTAGGGAGACTACATTACGAAGTCAGGACTGATGCAGGTGAGATCTGTAAACGACATCTAGATCAAATGTTATGTACCACAGTTGCGTGAAGAACTCACGTCACACAGATTTGTGGCGGAGGTGTCGTGTCTATGCGATGGTTTTTGCTTTTCTGCTGTCAAGTTTGTCACTGTGACTTTTATTCAATAAATGAAATGTTTCATACATGTTTATAATAATTTCAATTAGATTCATGCATATTTAACAAATCTAAAACAAACACGCCAAATAGGCGCATATCTAAGTCGCCCAGTTGCGGAAAAGAGCCCGCCACAACCTGTTACCTAAAACAAACCAGGGGTCTCTTTTTAGGGTCCGAGTATAGCAAAGGAGGCCCGATTATAGGTCTTAGAAATATCTTATTTGCTACGGACCCCGTGCTTGCTCAATCCGGTAGTGACGACGTTCTATAAAAAACTAACTACAATATTGATATAACAAAGTTTTTTTTTTTTTTTTTTCCCCTTCCTGGTATGGCAATCTATGGGATTTGCCAATGTCGAGTAGGTATTCGTTTCTTGGTTAGTCGATTGATTGCTCGTCTTCAATTTTCATTAGGCTTCTTAAGTTATTTTCAGCGCGTTGAAATGGTTTTCGTGTTGAACTTCATATATTTTTTTTATTTTTTTTAAAAGGCGGGATCGATAACGCGAAATAATAATATTTACAAAGAGGAAACGAAGGATTAGGGGAAAAAAAAAAGGATCAGGAAAGTTTAAAGGAAAAGGGATAACTATTTAAAATTTTATAGAGTGGGATCTAATAAAATGGGATAAAATACTATATACATCACTATTATACTGCAATAAGGTCTGGATACATGTAGGAAGTGCAATTATTAATTTGGACAAGGAGTTGTATAAAAAGGAATGATCATACAGAGGGCATGAAAAGAAAATGTGGTTTAAATCCTCCACGTCATCCGCACAATCACACACTGCGTCTCTAAAAATTCCTAGCCTATGAAGATGAGAACGAGTACAAACATGCCCCAATCTCATCCTCACAAGCACAGAAGTAATAGTTTTGTCAAGACTTGTTCTCGAAAACCATGGTTTGATTGGAATATCAGGTTGAATACTATGATAAAACTTTCCTTTTATTTGTGTGCTTACTTTCCAGATATCATTCCATGCCTCTCTCAGAACAAGCTTTGGCAAATTCATGAGGTCGTGACTATAGTTCATGTACGGATACATGTCTCCACACTTAATCGCATCACTCGCCAGTTTGTCAGCCATTTCGTTTCCTTTGATACCAGTGTGGCTAGGAACCCAAGCCAATGAGATTAAGTAACCCATGGTGTTACATTTTAAAAGATACTCTCTAGTCTGCATTATAACTGGAGAGCATAATGCAGACTTGAAAGGAAACCTTACTAATGCTTTGAGCGCACTTAATAAGTCTGAAATTATGAACGTTTTAGGCAATTTCATTAAAAGGACATATTCAACAGCTTTAAGGATAGCATAGCACTCTCCCGTACAATATTATACTGCAAGTGGAAAATGCCAACTCCTACATTAAGGTTCTGTTTAGAGGCATCAGTAAATACTTGATGCCAACCAATCCAACCGTTGTCTACTAAATAATTAAATTGAGTATTAGCTGCTGGGCTGTATTTTCGAATTTCCAGATCAAACAAAATGTTGGGCACTAAAGTTAATGCATTGTAAGGTATATTGAAAAGTGGGAATCGTGGACATCGGTAAGTTCTGGGAGACAGTAGGCTTAGCCAAGAGCCCAACCGTGCTAGCGTTTTTCCATTCCATCGACTTTTAATGAATGGGATGACAAGTCGGTCACGTGGTTTATCACAAAGAAACGCTAAATGCTAGCCAAACGGCCTTACGTACGATCGCCTATGGAATATCGAAACGCCCAAATTAGCCATCAGCGCTGTCACAATGTCAAAACCCATACATATGTCTAGCCAAATGCCACTTAGCGTTTTCCATTCCATCATGATGAAATGTATGCAATGACAAGTCGGTCACGTGGTTTATCACAACGGACAACTAAAATGGCTAGCCAAATGCCCTCGGCAAGCGATCCGTGCTGTCAAACCCAGCCAAGTGCCCCTTTTGACTACTATTCTTTTCCATATTCCATAGTCGATTAACGTTATCTTTTCTCACAGCATTGGGTTCACGCTAAGAAGCCATTCCATTGGAATTTGTTTAAAATGGCGACTTTTAGTCAGCTGTGAGAGAAGAGTACTTTGGATAAACAAGTTTTTTATGTATTCCTTGCGACTTTTGTGGGTTGCTAACAATTGAAATTGTTGTCTAGTTAAAGCAGCAGCAAAATTTCTTAGCAATGGTCTCCTCTAGGGAAGCGCTGGTGGATATTTGACGTGAAAAAGTGCCCGATATGGCCAATGTTACGGCCTCCTAACTGAATAAATCTCTTGAGTTGAACACGGGTAATTATTCACGAGGTAAAGGAATGATGTGAGCTACGTTATTAACTGATTACACTACTAGTTACTTATCAAATTTGGATAAGTAAGTAAATAAACACGTATTTCATATTTGGGTTAATTTCCCAAGCAATATTTTAAGCTGGCGGCGCTGAAAACCGGGGTGAACTATGGTTAAAAATTAAACTGTTATTTTTTTCTGAATACTTCACGCAGTTGCCTATTTTGGGCAATAAGTAGAATTAAAATATTAATGGAAATAATAATTAAAAAAAAAAAATTAAGACCTCATTTCTCATCACGGTGAGCTGTCCGCAACCCAGTTTTGATTGCAAAACGTGGAATAAACCAAAAACTATTAATGATTATGAAAAACATTTACCTTTTTTAAAATACTAGATAGTTAGTGTACAAAAAGAAGCCCTGCCTTTTTTTTAACTATCACACATACCGTCCGGTACGAATAAATACGTTTGTCCGGAGAAACGTTATCATTACCACCGTCAAATGTTCTGTGCCTTATATCTGCTAAGCTTCAATATGTACGCCACCCACCTCCCGCGCACTCGTAGAGTTAGTCACGCGCAAGAGTTTGGTGCTAGCGGTTGTGTTGTACGCGTTTCTGGCGATAAAATATAAAGGTCAATTCTTGCTTCCGGTGGGGTGGGGACAAAAAAATCTTCATTCCGACGGTTGATTTATTTTTGGTAGTTTTTGTGTGTTTAGTTTAAGATTTATGTATAACACGTACGTAATATTTCTTAATTCTGGAGTAACATTAGTTTAAAGAAACCAGACTCCGTTGTTTTTTTAAAAATATTTTTGTACAGGATTTATCATTCCGTGGTTCTCATTCCGATGTTTCCGGTGTATGAAATACCCACAGAAATGATAAGCAAAACTGGCATGATACAAAAGTAGCTTCACTTAATTATCCAAATAATTATCAAATTGAATTATTTAATTTTATGAAGTCAAAGCAAATGTATAAATATTATAAGCGTTTAAACGTAAATAATTAAGCGTTTAACGATAACCAAATGTCAGTTATTTTGTACTACTATGCATATAGTATGCATACATACACAGCGTCACGCCTTCATCCCAGAGTGGGGTAGGCAGAGCTATTACCAATAACTCTAACAACTTGCTATATATTATTATATTATAATGAAGAAAGTTCTCACAGATGGAAAAAAATATTTGTTACATTTTTTTTTCAATTTAATTATAATTATAAAGGACAATGCTTAGTGTTAACATTGGACGTCATATTCAGTTTAAAAAACATTAAAAGGTTTAAATTTATACTAGTATTACTTTTTTTTTTAAGATCTGGGATATGTAAATTCACATCTAGTCTTGCACGTTATCATAATTTCATAATGTTACATTTTTGACTGAGCTTTTTAGGTATTTCATATTATATTTTTGAGGCCGTCCTTATGACGCACTAATTATTAAGTACTAAGTGATCTAAAGTCAGTGATAAATGATATAATTGCCACTGGGATATTTGTTATATTAGAATTATTGAGTTATATTTTGCTTGGTCAGCGAACTGTTCCTATTAGATTTACATAGAAGATTGTTATTTTTTTTTAATTTATCATAAATAAATCACAATATTTAGAACATCTTTGAAAACCATATTAAAGAAATAAGTAATAAATCAATCCGGTACATTATAAAAAAAATGTAAAGTATTTTTTTAAATTAAAAAATATGTTTATTTTATAAGCGAATTGTTTCAAAACATTAATATAAATGTCATTTTTACTCAAACAAAGACTTATAATTATGGTAATTATTAATAATATTAATCTAATTTTTAATCAAATAAAGACTTCTAATTATGTTAATTACTTACTACTAACATCAATGTCATTTTTACTCAAATAAACAGCGATAATTATGATAATTATTTACTTTTTTCATTTATTTTCATTCCGGTGGATAAGATTTCATTTACGTGGGTCGTTTCTATCATTCCAGTGGGTATTTATCACTTCGGTGGATACTTTTTATCATTTCGGTGTGTATTTATCATTCCATAGTTTTATCAAATATTCTATCTCGTATATCTCATAAACTATTTATGACTTTGAGTGTCCCTTAACACCACGTCTACAATATATAACAATGCATAGTTTAAAATGATAAACGTTCAAAAATACACAAAACTTAAAAATTGCACCGAAATGAGACAAAAACCAGAAATGTTGAAATCGACCCATTTGTGGTATTTTTCAGGTCTTGTTTATTTATCATGGGATGTGGCAACAGAAAATAGATGTCTTCCCAGTCCCAGTAAACTAGTACCTAATGCAAGCCCTCAACCAGCCATTAAAATATGAATTTGGTTTCCCAAACAAGAAGTGTGTGGACGAATGCTAAGCATAAGTGAGGTGGTTTTTCCTAGACGGCATCTTTCTTTATTAGTGCACCTCTTTGCTCTCCTTCATATATAATGAATATAATTATAATAATAAGTGAAAATAAAACACACTTAAGTATTCATTTTCTTTTCTGTCTCATAACAATGTTAAAGTTGGGGCCTCCTAGTAATTATTATAAAAACCTATCTAAGAATTATATGATAATTGTTTACATCTCGGCAGGATCAACACCAATTATGATAAAATAAGTGTAAGAAACACTCACTGACTCTGCAAAAATAAAAGTGGTTATTTCAGAACAAATTTTACTCTTCCTCATAACATTGTTTTTACCCATATGGCACAGCCCAGTTGGATTTTACTCATTACACTGATGATAAGTCAAGTCTCTACTTTACATCGTCATAAGGCTGTGAAAGTTGAGGATGATGTCAAGTTGCCTTAATAACAATTATTAATGATGCTTTTAAGGAAATTAAAAGACTTTAAATAATGAATATGGATTTATTTTCTTCCTTATCATCACCCGTGTAATAATGAAATGAAATAAGTTGTCTGGATAAAGTTACTTTGACTATATTATTACTATTACCTAGTACGTAGTTCTAAAAGAACTGCCATGAGGACCCAAAACTGTACAAATTTAACTCACATGTATATGTAGTTTCATTCAATATATTAATTCATAGCAACTCTTGTGAATTGACGTATAATAAGAAGTAAGTACAATGCACTAAAATGTCTACAATTCATATTATACAAACATTAAATTTAAATTACCATGTTCAATTCAATTAATTAACAAGTAAAAACACATTGTACACAAGTAGTCCAGCTCTTGGAGAAGCCTTGCGTACTCCAGCTCCACAATGTTGGCAAATGGTATTGGGAAGTTTACAGGAGCACTGTATAACAATAGAAAATGTACATACATACATACATTAAATCACGCCTGTTTCCCAGAGGGGTAGGCAGAGACTACTTCTTTCCACTTGCTACGATCTTGACAAATTTCTTTCGCTTCTTCATCATTCATACATCGAGGCGTGCCCGCAATAAAACAGAAAATGTAAATTAAATTTTATACCAAATCTTCTAAAGATTGACTTTAATTCTTAACAAAATACATTATTCATTAACTTATATACTCTGTCCATCTATCAATGCCTTTCTGAATAAAATAATTGTTATATTAGATTAGGAATGCTTGCATGTCCCCATTAAATCAGCAAAAATTTTAATTATGTAACTTATGATTACATACACATACATAAACTCACGCCTTCATTCCCAGAGTGGGGTAGGCAGAGCTACAGAATTACCAACAACTCTAATAACTTGTTGATAATTCTGTAACCACATTTTGCAAAATCAGGCTAAGATGTTTACCAGTGTATTAGTGACAGGTTGCAAGCCCATCGTCTAACAGTACTACAAGCCTATATTCCCTTAGTCGCCTCTTACGACATCCACGGGAAGAAATGGAGTGGCACTATTCTATCCCGGTAACCACACGGGCAATAAATAATTTAAACCAATGTAATTAATTTATCTCTGTATCTATTCATACAGGCAATCTTTAGCACAATCTGTCACACAACTCATACCAACATAGTTTTTGCTCCTACTGACATATCATAATTTGGTGAAAATCAGTTGAAATTTAGTGGGTGTAGCAGGACACAGCAAGTAGTTCGTTCCGGTCGGTGCGGTGCCACACAGGTTCCTTGGGGCAGGCTTCTTCTTCCTCTCCACCCGGGTAAAACCATCTTTATCTTGCTTGGCACACATAGGGGGCAGCAACCCGCGAACAGGTTTACTACGGTTCTGCTTCACCTCAGTAGGAAGCTGTGCTGGTTGCCTAGTGATTGGTTGCCCAGCAGCATCAGCATACGCGCGATTTGAGGTCGTCGACCGCACGCATGGTGCCGGGCGGGGCTGGTTGGTTATAGTATGTAGTTTTGCATCTGAAAGATGATTTTAAGTTAATTACATCTTATAATGAAAAAGGCTTTTATTCGGTGATCTATACTGCTACTTACATTAAACATAAATATAAATCTAATTTGTCAAGATCGTAGCAAGTGGAAAGAAGTGTATCTGCCTACCCCTCTGGGAATCAGGCGTGATTTAAAGTATGTATGTAGGTATATATGTATAAATCTAATTACATCTAATATTATTATTATTGATTAAACATACATACACTCACACCTTCATTCCCAGAGTGGGGTAGGCAGAGCTACAGGATTACCAAGAACTCTAAAACCTTGTTGTTCATTATTTAACCACATTTTGCACAAGCAGGGATTTGCAGATTGGGATAGAGCTTCCAATTCTATAGGGTTGTATTACCTTTCGTATTATGTTCATTTAACTTTCAATTTAAAAAAAAATAGCTCTCAGTAAACTTTGTTGTTGCTTGTGCTTTATTTATTGACAGTTGATTTCATTCATTTCATTACGTTGATTGACGTTTCGGTTAGAGAAAAGCATAGACAATAATGGATAAAATGCCAACATAAGCGACATAACGGATGGAAAAGGCGATCGGTAATCTAAATAACACTTGGCTGGCATATAGCGATGGATTCGTGATGGAATGGCAAAGGCGTTCCGTTTTGAATGAATACTTACTACAAAACTTGTGCGTAACGAGCACGTATTCGCTAAAAATCCAGTATTGCCAGGTGCAAAATCGTGCATTGCAGAAAAAAGTATCACAGTAATTAATTAAATTATCAAGCTCGCGTATTGAAATATTTTTAAATATATTTTTAATTAAAAAATAATAATTTTATACCAAAAAGTATTTAGCTCGAAATATTAAGTAAAATTATTAAGCAAACCTTACTGTGTCATATGCATCCTGTCAGAGGTTAGATTGGAGAAACTTCCTTACTACCAAACGTCAAATACAGTTTATTAGTATAACTTATTCGTATAATAATATTCTTAAAAGCATAAAACAAGTTCTGAAAATGGAAATTCAATTGTGGTATTGTAGAAAACGGCAAGGGAAGATTGTCAAATTGTGTTGTACAAAGAGTTATAGTATGAATCTTCTCAAATGAACTTTTCGCTTCGAGCCCTAATCTTCCAAACAAAGGCCATTGTTTCTATTATCGCAAAACCGCTAGCTACCGAGTTAGCACGTGCTACTACAACATTGATATTGAAAAACAAACGGTATCGTCATAGTATTAAGGTTCAAATTGAATGTCACTGACATTCTAGATGTTACGTTTTGGTAGTGTAGGACGATACCGCCCCGAGGCTCATACTATTTTGATACTTGATGTGGTGTTAAAAATTAAACACGGTTATTTATGATAAAGCGTTTTATATTTGTTATATAACAAAATCTGAGGCAACAATGTAAATTTAAGATTAAAAAGTTTAACATAGCTATAATCAACATTTTTTTTTAACAATTAAAAATAATGTAATACAAGATAAAATGATTTTTGTTGCAAATAAAGTTGGGATAGAAAGAAAAGGACAGCAAAATTAAATAAAAACACTAAATCAAATTAAATAAATCATTCTCTTACAATTAGAAGAAAACTACTTTTAACAATTATAAATCATCTAAAACAAATAAATAAAACATGCGTTAAAGGTAAATACATTATTTATGTTGCATCGTCTTCGCTTTCAGTCGACTCATCATCTGAAGCCGAAAGACGAATAACCACTGGTGGATGGCTATAGTTCCTGGCCATATTTTTTAGTTGCTCTCAGTGGGTACTTTATGTTCTTCATATCCAAAAATCTTTTTATTGCATCTTTATTGGAATTAGTGTTCGGTATCAAATGATTTTGTCGGGAGTGGTAGGACGCATTATCCATGACGATAACACTTTGTGGTGGTATATTGGCTAATAATTGTGTTTTGAACCAAGTTTCAAACATTTCCGCGTTCATATTTTGGTGGTAGTCTGCACTGCAATTAGCGACATTCTTAGCCGATAGCAACAATGCTCCGTGTACCCAGCCATCTTCGGAACCAGCATGCAAAATTATTATTCGCTTTCCTTGTGATGTTTTTTTTTTTTTTTTTTTTCATGCCATCCTTTTTTCGACACGTCGTGCGTATCGTACCATGTCTCATCCAGGTATATGACATTCCTCCCTTCTTCACGGTATTTCAAAATTTTCTTTAAATATATGTCACGAAGATCAATCAATCTTTTTGAGTCCATAATGCATTTCCGTGCGTTTAATTTTTTGTAGTCAAATCCCATACTCTTCAATAATTTAGTGAAATATGACAAGCAATATGGGAAAACAGCACCGTCCTTGGTCAATTCTTCATAAATCATGGCAGCAGAAGGACATACATTTCGTCTATAAAAATCGTGAATGATCCTCACAATGACATCTTTGGTAAAACTGTCAACTTTTTCAAATTTTTCTTTATTTCTTTTGCGTACTGTCGAACGCCCTTTTATTATGATCCTTCTGACCGTTGACACGTGACGTTTTGTAAGAAAAGCTGTACGCTTCAAAGCTCCACGTTTGCCTATTTCTGCACAAACCTGGGCATAAACGACCAAAATAGCACATTGAGTTGCAGGGTGCAAATGCTTCCACGGTGCCCGTGGAACTGAGGGTGGACTAGGATTGTTCACTGAAGATGGCACTGGGGTTTCCCATGGGCGGAATGGCCGAAACATTTTCGCTTGATCAAAGTCCGTAAACACAGCCGCGGTCGTTATTCAAATCTCTCTGTCGCACAAAAATCCAAATAGTATGCAATCAAAATCCAGGGTCACGTAAGCAGGTCGTCAGGTTTTTAACAATATCGAGCAGAGTACTTATAAAAATAACACGATGCACACGATGACGATATTAGAAACCGACTAAAGCCTGATCTAGGGTCGCTAAATGATAAAATTTTGTGCCCCACTTCTCAAAATTCAGGATCTTGCACACCGCTCTTCTCATAAACCTATTGTATTTATGCAAAACAATAGTGGTCAGGTAGCAAATCCTTATCAGTGTTTTTATTGTCACCATGCGTCGGCACCACATCAGAGGTGCTAATTTCACAGTATCGTTATTTTAAAGACGAGAAGAAATGACAATGCTTGCAGCTGCGTCTTTGTAAATTATTACATTTATTAATAAAATAATATAATTAATCACCACGTTTCATTTTTAACATCAAGTATCAAAATAGTATGAGTGCCGTATTGCCTCGGGGCGGTCTATCGTCCTACACTACCAAAACGTAACATCTAGAATGTCAGTGACATTCAATTTGAACCTTAATACTATGACGATACCGTTTGTTTTTCAATATCAATGTTGTAGTAGCACGTGCTAACTCGGTAGCTAGCGGTTTTGCGATAATAGAAACAATGGCCTTTGTTTGGAAGATTAGGGCTCGAAGCGAAAAGTTCATTTGAGAAGATTCATACTATATAAAGTACATTGCAATAAATATTGAGAAAACTTTTGAATCTCATATATTTCAATATGATTGTATTTTTATTTAATAGTATGATATCTACAGATTACTTTAAAAAATATCTGCTTCATAATTAGCAACAAATAAAAAATAAATACCAGATAATTCATTGCTACTTTTTTACTGAACCACTCCTTAATCTAGAAGCGGGAGTAACAAGGAACAAGCAAGAGTTAATTTTGTCTGGAAGGGTAGAAAACTCTGCAGACGCCTCAGGGAGTGGAGTGACGCAAAGAGCTTACGACTTACAGCGTTGATGTGAGCTGACCAGGACAATGTCTGATCCATAGTAATCTGATACCTAGGTTTTTGACTTTAGAGGAGAAGGGAATAGGAACCCCATCATAGAAAACATTAGGTACTACGGTCTCAGACAGTCTCGTGATAAAGTGACGGCTACCAAGAACAACTGCGACTTCTTGGCATTCACTTGTAGACCGAATCTCTCATATATTTAGATTGAGTGTTATGTAATATAATTAATAAAGAATTAAAGTATAAACTGTTTATTGATTACTCTTTATTTTAATAATTTATTATAATTAGTTTAACAAAATTTACATAGTTTTAACATGCATCTAATTGTTTACTATTATAACAAAATGTGTCGTAGATCACATTTATATTTCTTGAACAATAATCAACATTTTTAATTTGATATAAGTGTAGTAATTATTGAATTATTATCAATTTATCATACATCCTTTTTTAATTATGTTAATAATCTTTTCAAGATTTATTTTTTACTAAAGTGGACGTTTTAATATTAAAAAAACAGTATTCTTGCACTTCCTAAGAATGAAATAACTTTTATATGATAAAAATATATTTATGAGATCTTACTTATTGAGATCCTTTAACAGCCTACGTATATAAAAATATCAACAGCACAGTCTCTAAACAATTGAATATTATTTGTGTTATATCAAAGTAAAAATAGGAAGGATAAATTACACTCTTTATTAATAATTATGATTAATTTAAAATAAAAATAAAATAAAATAATAACAATCAGTCAACATTTAGGGGCTCGGTGTCCTGCTGGGCTTGCATATGGCCTAGCCACGCCTGGGACACCTCTGCCAAATTATTTATGGCGTCATGGAGGAGTGCGTCCGCCTCCACACGACGTGCGTCCACCTCAACGCGACGCGCCTCAATCCGAAGGCGCTCGGTCTCCTGCCTGTCTCTGTTGCGCTCCTGCATTTCCGCCAGCTACAGGCGCGCGGTCTCCTGCCTGTCTTGGTTGCGGTCGTGCCTTTCCTCCTTCTGCAGGCGTCGTTGTTCCACTGCCACGAACTCGCTCGTGGCGCGGTTGAACGGCGGCGTCGCCCTGCGCCGCATGCGCGTGCGCGGACGCGTAGGCCGGTTTGGGGTAGTGGAGTGCGGCGACTGTGCTGAGGGCAGCGGTGTAGTAGGGGAGGGCAACATGGACAGGCCGGGCGTGAGGGCTGGGATACTAGACGGGCCGGGCGCGGGGGCTGACCGTGTAGACGGGCCGGACACTGGGGTCGAGTGCCTAGACGGGCCAGTCACGGGGGCCGGGAGCCTGGACGGGCTGGGCAGGGGGGACGGGAGCCTGGACGGGCAAGGCACGGGGACCGGGAGCCTCCGGGGCAGGCGGTGGAGGCGGCATGTGTCGAAGTGGGCTCTGTAAAACAAATTACATATGTTGAAACTTTTTTCTGACATTTTAATGGCACAATCATTGTTAAAGTAGGTACAAATACCTACTATCACCCTTCTATTAAAATAGTCTGTGGCAATTCAGATGACTGTGAGATGACCGCTTACTAGGGTTTACTTTATTTTTGGCTGTTTGTTTTTTGATATTTCGGTAACACATTGTATATTGTGATTCTAATAATATGTGTTTGTGATTGTGGATCGGTAGAAAAAGCTTTCTATGAAACAAAAATTCTGCAAAGTGATACACTCTATGAAATGAGTGTCAAACAGGGGTAAACCCTAATAAATGTGATTTAGACAGACATTAGTGTCAACTGCCTGTCTAAAATAAAACACGAACCATCAAAAAATGTAGAGAAAATAATGCAGAAACAGCATTATTGATACTTACATTGAAGCCATGCTCCTGCACCTCGGGTAGCCCATCCACTGCAGACAACATGGGCTTGTTTGGCCAACAATCTCTCTTCGAAGGCCGTCAAAGCTTGTCTGCTATGTGGACCTCCACCAGTACCATCTGCATGCCGCCGTATCAATGCGGCCTTCTTTTTCGTCTTCGATTTAAAGTCCGCCCATACCTGAATTTACGCAGTTATTTTGCAGTGAAATGCAAATGTTGGCCGGTTTATTTTATGTGTTGACACAAAAAGCTACACATGCTGAAAACTATCAAGTCTTATTACCCTTTTCCACCGCTCCACTGACTTCTGCCCTCCAGTGCCAACCGCATTCAAAATGCTAGTTAGCTCCCGCCACAGCCTGTCAGCCTGTTGTTTTCCTTATGGACCCTCCAGGGGCCTCGAAAAATCGCCGTTCCTTTAAAAAAAAATACATACTGCTCCATAAAACTTAAAATAACTCAAAACTGCTCGTGGCTGGTTCTTTGGACTCTTGCGTCCATTTCTAAAAAGAATGAAAATATTATTGTAAAATCTAACACACAGCAAGAATTACCAAGTATATAATTTATCAACACAAACAATAACATGATGAGTACTTTAATGCTTCTTGAATTCTTTTAAACAGTAAAGAACTGTTAGTCTGCCAGTTACTTTGCTTGTCTAAAAATACGTAACGTTTTATTGATTTAGTTACACTAAAATACAACAAAAAGTTATTTCTAAACATGTTCGGCAGTTCGGCACCAAATCAAAAAGCAAAACGATATTTTAAATGAAAGAGACATGAAAAACGATTTGTATATTACTTACCGACATGTTAGGACACTTTGAGCTAACTAATATCCGTAATTATTCAGTTTTTTCACTAGATTTTTGACAGATTGTATGTATCGTTTCGTTGACGTTTCGGTTAGAGCAAAGCATAGACAAAATCCAACATAACGGAAAAAACGAAAAGAAAACGCGATTCCATATTCTTTTCCATCCTCGTGCCGTTAGAATCGCTTAGGCGTTGAGTTCGTTGGAAACGAAATCGCCTGGTAGCGTTGGGCTCTTGACTAAGCCTACAGGTCACTAAACATTCTTAAACTAATTATAATGCATGGAGTTGCTTTATGCCGCCAATAATTGGAGATAGAAATCAACTCCGTAAGATGTCGAAGTTTTGGGATTAATGGATGATTGCTATATTGAATAACACGGAAGAGAAACCGATTTGACAAGTACTGACGTCTGAGCTGTAATGGTGGTTCGTTACATTCTACTTGAAGTGTGTTAAGAGGACTGGACTTCATTGCTCCTGCTATTATTCTCAATGCCTTTGACTGTACACCATCCAACTTCTTCATAGCTAAAGCAGAGCAAGGTGGAAATAGGAACGTCCCGTAATCTATTACGCTTTTTACTATGGCATTATATAGCAATTTTAAACTAAACGGATGAGCTCCCCACCAAGCACCTGAGAGACATCTAAGGATGTTAAGAGAGCGTTCACATTTCGTGGTTATATATTCACAATGTGGGAGACCCGAGAGTTTCGAGTCTACAATGAGACCTAAGAACTTAATTTGAGTCTTAGTAGGCATTAGTTTTTTGTCGTAAGCAACGGTAATAGGCGGAGGCATTCGTTGCCTGGTGAATAAAACCACATTACTTTTAGATACTTATTGATAATTCGAGGCCGTTTTTATCCATCCAATATTTTAACTGGGTAAGTGATTCTGTTAATGAGGAACATGCATGATTAACAGAACTATTAATATTATATAAAACTAAGTCGTCAGCATATTGTAAAATATGAGATTGACAATTAATGGAAGATTCTAGATCATATGTATAAATATTATATAATAAAGGGCTCAGCACAGAACCCTGTGGAAGGCCCTTCCATAGCTTTCTGGACTGCCCGTCTAATTTTATAGATCTGCCGGACATGAAGTTAATAATAAAGTTTATAAATATAGATGGTATGTTTAGATTGTGCAATTTCATCATGAGTAAGACAGAAGCACATTGTCATATGCTGCTTTGATGTCTAGAAAGGCTGCGACTAGAGACTCATTGTTGGAGAAAGCTGTCCTAACATCAGTTATAAAAATGCTTAAACTGTCAAGTGTGCTCCTACCGTTTCGAAACCCAAACTGAGAATTTGATAAAAGGTTATTATTTTCAACAAGCCATTCGACGCGGTTTTTCACCAAATGTTTAGTACCTAATTTTACCGAGTACCGATGACATGGCTATTGGTCGATATAAAGCAACAATCGATGGGTCTTTATTTGGTTTTAATAGTGGCAACACATCATAACATTTCCATCCCTCTGGAACGTTACCTGTCAACATGGCAGAATTAATGATACTTAAATAATAACCTAAACTATGGGAGCCATTTGCAACGTTCAAAGAAAGCGGACGTGTAATTTGTTTTAGACTTTAATTTTTGGGTAATTAGGTGTTCAAAGTTCTTTTCTGATAGTGATTTGTACTTTTTATGCCTTTGTGTCGCACAGTGATTGAAGACTTGGACTTATTTTGTGTATCTGGCATCTTTCTTCTCGTTTCAAGTGGACTCGCAGTGGGGTTGAGGGAACTCCTCAAAAATTGTAGGCAAATATATAGCAATTTTAGTAGGTATTTTTAGTAACAACTCTAGCATTTGCGTGGAACTGATGATGAAGACCACAGGAGGCCACCGGAACTCCTCAACGGCACCTATTTCAAGGGTGGGGATAAGATATCTCGATTAGATAGTTGAGCGACTCCAACGAAGGCCATTTAATTGTACAATTATGACTATGACTTTCCCGCGGCGTTGTTTGCTACGAGTTCTAAATTTTTCATATCAAGTAAGAAGAGGGACTACATAGCAGCTTATTATATTCACTAAAAAGTATAAAATAACATAAATGTTTAAAAAAAACAATAAAACGCCTTCAAAAACGCATTAACTTAATAGAGCAATATACCTAGCTGATGCAAAGTTCATTTTATAGTCCGGCTTCTTTGCTATTCTTATTCTATGGGTTTCATTCTACCTCAACATTCTTGATAGATTTGAACGATTTATTTTATTATTCTAACAATAGAGCAATACCGAAAAATTACATAAAATAAGACGTTAACTCGTGCTTTAAGTTGCTTAGTCACACAAAAAATATTTTATTTCAAACGTTAAACGTTTACCCTTACGTTAGAATATGGGAGGGTTGCCCATAATCGCCGAAAATCAAATTTTAATGGTTGCAGAATTTCCATTCCCATTTTTTCGTGTTCTTATTTTTTCCAATCGCGTATTATCCTATTCAAAGTTCTCCCAATTGCAATTTTTTCCTCTAGTAATTAGGTCATAAAAGTAAGGTAGGTTTAGGTTATGTTAGTTTTACATCGGGCCCGAAAGTCCAAACACCAGAGAAATAGGACCTTAATTTCTGGAATGGCAAAAATGCGTCAGCGAAAAACGAGCCTGTGGGAAAACACGTCTGTGATCAGTGATCACGATCACGAACACGAATATGGAATAAACGTATTTGACACAACTCGGGTTTGACGTATGCTCGTGATCATGCATGCTAACCCCAACAACAAAATAACAGGGGGGCCATTTGCAACAATAAAAGATGGCGGACGTGTAATTTGTTTTAGACTTTAATTTTTGGGTAATTAGGTGTTCAAAGTTCTTTTCTGATAGTGATTTGTACTTTTTATGCCTTTGTGTCGCACAGTGATTGAAGACTTGGACTTATTTCGTGTATCTGGCATCTTTCTTCTCGTTTCAAGTGGACTCGCAGTGGTGCAGAGGTTAAAACTATCTTGACCTCTGACCTACAAATCACCGTACAACGTTGCCCCCAATCTTCCTAGAGAAGATTGGATTGTGTTTTATTGCTATATTGATTTATACTTATATGTATATACTTGACACTGGCGAAATCACTTCACGTGGAAACGCCATATCCCCGCGGTAGTAGCTGTTCAAGTCGCCGCGGGGGCAAAGAAAGAAGAAGAACCTAAACTATTTTCATCTAGAATTGCGATAAATGAATACGGTATAGGGTGATTCTTCGAGGCCCTGATTTTTGACGTCCGGGTGCTTAGTTCAATGAACTCTTAGTTTAGAAGGTTGGTTTTTTTTTCAGAGGTCACTGATGTTCATGTTTAACTAGGACATCGGTCGATTTTTGTGTAACTGATTATAAACATTTACAAAAAAATATATAAAACCCATTATTCTTATTACTGTCGTGTCCCTTCTCCATTTTCTTGAAAACCATAAACTTAAATTTAATCAACTTGATAAATATTTTGAGTGACCACATACAAACAAGATTAGTTTTTACATTAACAAAATTCAACAAATATTTTTTACATGCAATATTATTCTTATAACTGAGGATATAAGATTTGTCCGCCGTTAAATTCTTATTACTCTAGAGCGGGCTTCAATCAGCCGTATCCTAAAGACATTTCAGAACCTAGCGAAAACTCCCATGTGGGCCGGTTTTTACTGGCGCTCCGAACGTGTCAGGTGGTGGACGTGTCGGCTGATGCTGATCGCCCCGGAGTTACGAAGGTAAATATATCATTACTCTGTCCTTGGTTTACGTAACATTCTTATTACTTTGTTAGTTTTTTTAACACTTGCGTAATCTTTAAAAAAATGAGTTGTGCTTTTTTAACTGCTTTAAATGCTATCTTACCGTAGCATTAACGTCTGCCTTCCAGTATGATCGTTTTATGAACCATCAGCTTTCTTACTCCTCTGTCCCTTATTGCTTTGGAGTTATGGACAGTGGAATGAGAAAATTGACAGTTTCATCGTTTTTTTTCACATTAGATGTTGTTATTTATTTATTTATTTCGTCCAAGATACGAGGTAATTAAGTAGAGACACATGCAGTCGATTTAACCTGCTTCAAAAAATTATGTTATCAATATATTTTAATAAGGTTTTTTATAAGAATATTGTGATTTATTGAATTGATTAAAACAACAATGAATAATTGCACATTGTTTTATTTTTAAGTAATTAAAATACCGAGAAAATCACATATTTGATAATTTTTTAAACCTATTCTTACTCCTCTGTCGTCAATTTCTTATTCCTCTGGGCACAAAAATTTAACAGTTCATTATTTTCTGAGCGAGTTCATAAAAATGAGTGCCACAACCATATTCATGTTTCTAAATAGATCTACTTTCATGAAAAAACATATTAATTACACAAATAAGCAAAAAAAAATACGACAGAGGAATAAGACAAAAATCACGACCTCGAAGAATCACCCTATACCATCCTCCCCAGGGGCAGAATCACGAACGTTTGAAAGTATCCCTTGAAGTTCTTACAGGGAAAAAGGAGCATTTAAGGGAGAGTTGGGAGGGAAAATTGGGGCAGAGTGACCAGATATAATTAATGCTTCTTCGGGGACGAAAGGTGGAGCAAGATGATCTAAGTATTCTACGGATAAAGAAGAGGGTAGAGTCTGTTTGCTATTTTCAGACATAGCATTCCGGAACCTTCTTATATACTTCCAAACAAGAGAGGGGGATGTTTTTGGTGAAATCGATAAACAAAATTGTCTCCAGCCTGACAATTTTTTATCTTTTAACAACGTCTTTGTTTCATCTATAATTTTACACAACTTATCAAAATTTACTTCAGTCAATTTCATTTTTATAGATTTTTTCTGCCTCTTTCCTCTTCTTAATTGCCACAGTGCATTCATTGTCCCACCACGGAGGCGAGGGGACATCAAAAAGGGTTTTTTAGTAGGAAGATTGCTATCCGCAGCCTCTATTAGAAGTTTAGCAAGAGCCTCATTACATTCGTCCTCACTTGTCCACAATTTCTTCAGCAGTCCATTCCACAGGTATACCCCTAACTAATCCTATACGGGTGACACTAAATGTTGGCACAAATTCTTTAAGTTTCTCTAATGCAAGGCTACTGTGTCTAATAAATAGGTTGGCATCAGTGTGTTCTGAGAAAGCTATTGATAACCTATTGTGACCTATTCTTTTGATACTGCCATTTACAACATTGTAGATAAATATTATGCCTTTTAAGGAACCTACCAAAAGTGATGGGATGAAGAGTAGTCCCATCATTAAGCAATTGTTGTTCTCTTTGTACATTAACTAGATATATATGGTCCGTTATCAGATACATTATATTCTGTCCTACCAATTGGAGGAGGACGGTGAGGATTTGAGGAGTCTTGAGGAGTTGAAGGAGTTTCCTGAGATGACACCGCGGGTAAAGTAGTACTATATGTATCACTAGTACTAATTTTTTCTTTGATAGGTGATGCCGGCGCTAGGGGCGGTAAATTTGAATACTCCTTTTTTCTTTTTTTCAATAATACTTTTTTGGATTCTCGCGATCTTTTTAGTGAATTAGCAGACGCAGATCCGTCTGTACCCATTCCAGATTCGTTCGAAATGGTAACATAGTAAGCTACCGGGGGCGCCGAGCCTCCGGGGTCCGGAGGCTCGTTCTCATCCATGACTAAAGAAAAGTACTAACCAAGAGTTTATATACAATATATACCTACACTAAGTTAAAATTAAAATATATAAGTACATACAACTTCTCCTGATCACTCATAAACTAAAAACCAAAAATAAATTTTCGAAATCAAAAAACGCGGCCACCTTACTCGAACTTTCCCGCCCTTTTTTTCATGTTAGCTGTTGCAATCTATAACAAAGTTTCTTACAAATTTGTAACGCGGTTTTTTCTTTGAATTTTTTTGTGCTTTAAATGCTAGCATATTTACATAGCTGGGCATTAACTCGTTAATCCGTTAATCGTTAATTAACGAAGTTAACATTTTGATTAACGGATTAACTTTTAAAAATGTTAACGGACACGTTAACTTCCGTTAATATGCAGAAGTCCGTTAATCGTTAATCCAATGCCTACTATTTACCGCCCGGCACCGGGCGCGGCGCGAAAAACAGGTTCAGACAAGTTTGAAACGGCAAGTACCGGGCGGCGCGTGGCAGCGAGTGAAACCAAAACAAAACTATACTGCGTCCAAGATAACGAGTTAGTACTAGAAAACTGAGAACGCACGCGATTGGTCAGCGAAATGAGTCACAAATACGCATCAGAAAGGTTTACATGCCGGCCAAAGTTCAGTCAACATCTGTCTCTCGTACGGTGCGGACGCGTTATACTTTCTTTCGATTTGGCGATTTTTTACGTTTACCTGGCTTGTATACTGGATTGTTATTTTCTGCATAACTTGTGACTCGGCTTGTTTATTGGACTGTTTTCTACTTAATCTGCGACTCGGCTTGTGTACCGGACTGATTCCTGCTTACTGTGTGACTTGGATTGTGGACTAAGTTTTGGTGTTCTACAATGGTTAATTCACCAATTAAAAAGACCGAGGCGATATTTTTCTCCTCACGAAAAAGCAATGATTCACAATTTGTATGATACTTTCCTTAAAGAATGATTAATAAATTGTACATTACGAATATACATTGTTTTATTTATATAACTATCCAGCTACCTCTTTTTAAACTTTCCTTAATGATGTTAAAATAAAAAGGTAATAAAGATAATAATTCCTCGCTTTATTTGGGAAATGACCGCATTAACAAAAATATTACTTACATAAATATTCCGAACGAATGGCATGTAAGCCTGCCCAAGCATAGAGGTGCAATTGTTTACGCCCACCGACCTTCCTTTGTCCCTTTCATTTGCATACAAAAGTGCAACAGAGAGAACGCTATATTAACTCGTTATCTTGGACGCAGTATAGATATATTTTGCCGGCGCGTGCGAGTGAGAAAACTGCGAAGAGATTAGTTTCGTTTGATCATTTCATTACTTAGCGCCGGTGCTTAGAGTGACGAGTGTTTTGTTTGTTGTCCAGAACCTAAACCAACAGGTTTTAAAAGTTCACTAAGGGTCTCCCCAAACCAGTCGACGCGGAGTCAGCTTTCGCCGAGTGTTTTACACCACACTATTCGCATTTAGCCGATCGGCCGTCTCCGCGGTTGGACACCTGCGTTCAGCAGTCTCATCCTCCTTGCGGCCGTAGAGACGCCCGATCGCCTGCGATTTGCTATCGCAAAAGTTGTAAAGCGACGGTCGGCTCTCCCGTGCTCCGTACGGCCGTCGAGACGTCAGACAGCACGCGTACAGCCGTCGAGTCGGATGAACAGATGTAGGCAACAGCGGGCGGGTAAATCTCATTTTTGGAGACTGGTTGTTAGTAACAACGTGAGTTGGGAATCGGACAGACGTGTTAGAATATTTTCCTTCATATAATTAAATACAATACAAATATAAATTAAATACAAACGCATCAGTAGCTACTTCAGCCGTCATCCGGCCGTCGCCGGCTATGTTCGGCCGTCGAAGCCGCTGAACGGCTTCCACCAGCTCTGACCGGTCCTTATCGTAGGTACTCGGCCGTGATCGGAACTGTTCAACTCTTGCCGGCACCGAACGGCGGTACTCGGAGATTTATGAATGCGAACGTGTGCGTAAGGCTGCTAACAGCGTCGTACACATGTCCGCACTTGAGAACATGTCGAAGCAGATCGCTGAATTGACTCGTCAAGTTCAAGCACTATCGTCGAGTAATAACCGAAGATCCCGTTCGACAAACGACAAAATCCGCCGCGATCGCAGCAAATCGAGGCATACAAGGTCGCAATCTAGTTATCGAAAGTTTCCGATATGTTTGTATCATCATCGCTATCGCGAAAATGCACGAAAATGCTTAAAACCATGCGATTTCAATCAGGGAAACGCGCAAGGCAATCGTTAATGGCGACAGACGATTGCCCCAGTTCGTCTGGTCGCCTATTTGCCACGGATCAAATTACTAAGACGCAATTCCTCGTCGACACTGGTAGCGACATCTGCGTCTTTCCTCGGTCCGCAATGAAGCAACGACGACCAGCGACTTCATATGAACTTTTCGCCGCTAACGGGACGACTATTGCAACATACGGTTTCACGCACTTAAACCTGGACTTGGGCCTAAACCGTAATTTCACCTGGCGTTTCGTAGTAGCAGATGTTACCAAAGCCATTATTGGGGTCGATTTCTTATCGTTCTACAGTCTGATAGTCGATTGCCGAGGCCGTCGTCTCATTGATAGCAGTACCAAATTAGCTGTGAACGCTATTCCAGCCCCAGCACTGAATGCCATTTCTTCAGTTAAAACTACCACAGGTGAATCTAAATATTGTTCAATAACAAATTGAAACAAAAGGTTACAAATTACTGTTACCATAATGCAACTCTTTTGCAATTATGTAAATTACTTTTAAAAGGAAGTTTTGACAGGACCACCACTTTAGTAATTTTAATAGGAAATGGTCTTAGTGTGGATAAATACAGTGTTGATAAATTAATGTCAACACTTAACACAATTGAAGAGAATGGCATAGGTAAAATTATACTGTGTGCGTTACCATACTCACAAAGAATGCCATATAGTTATAATCATAGAATAGCTCAATTTAATTCGATAATGTATAATGCTATATCCTGCAATAGTAAATACCACTTTTTCAATTTAAATAAATTTTTAAAGCCCATCACACTAACATCACAAAAAATTCATGTGCCAAGGAAATATATTTTGACCTTGGTTGACCTATTAGCTTATAATATTGAACCTAATGGATATAGTAGTACCCAGCCCCAGCAAGCCAATATTGGCAATAGTGCCTTGCCTCATAATTTAAACTAAATTATAGGACAGCGGAAACACCCTTGAGTATAAATTTAATTCACCAAAATATTCAAGGTTTTTCCAGCAAAGAACTAGAAATAGGGTTGTTCTTAGATAGTGAAAATGTACAAATTATGTGCATTAGTGAACATTGGCTTAGACAAGACCAATTAATATTTGATTTTGTAAATTTTAAATTAGTTAGTTCATTAGTTGTTTTGCTAGAAAATGTGCCATTCATGGTGGCTCTTTAATAATAGTTAAAAGTACTCTTAAATCCAAGGAAAGAAAGGATATTGTCAAGCTATCAGTAGAAAGGATTGTAGAAATTTCTTGCGCAGAACTAGAAAGTTATATAATAATATGTATTTACAGACCACCATTGGCTGATTTTTGCACATTTGAATCAACTATGGAACATGTGTTAAAATTAGCTTGTAATAGCCAGAAGCATATTATAGTTTGTGGAGATTTTAATATTAACTTACTCGAAATGTCAAATAATACCAATAGGTTACTAAGTTTATTTAAATCTTTTAATTTAGGTAATCTGTTCTTTGAACCCACTCGGATAGGTGTTAGTAGTGCAACCTGCTTAGATAATATTTTTTGTAATTGCGAATGTTTGGATAAAGAAATATTTAATTGTTTTAATTCGGACCATAGTGGTCAGAAGGCATCTTTCGTCAATGATTTTTATCAAAAACCTCAGACAATAACATATCGACCTATAACTAATAATCGTTTGGAATCATTCAAAAATAAAGTCCAGAGTAATCTATCAGTGTTACCTTTCATACATAATGAGTGTAATAGTATTTATAATGACTTGTTTGGCGTAATTCTGCATCAATTTAATAACCATTTTAAAATGAAAACTTTAACTAGGTCGAAAACCAAATTTAGCGAATGGGCTACTGCAGGTATTCATAAAAGTAGAAATAGGCTTTACAACCTATATAGAGAGAGGGAGGACAATAAGAACGCTGACTTCCTAAATTATGTTAAGAGTTATTCAAAGACCTTTAAGCAAGTTTGTTTAACTGCCAAGGCAAATTTTCTTAGTCTTAAACTCAAATCGTCTGACAATAAGGTAAAAACTGTATGGAATAAATAGAGAAACGGGTAAAACTAAAACTCGCGATAATCAGGTCACACTCAGGTGACAAACAAATCACGTCAAATAAAGACGTCGCCTTAGCATTCGAAGATTATTTTTCCAACATAGCCATTAATACTACGAAATGTCTCAAATCATCCGCGGTTAAAGCTCAATCATTACTTTGCACTAATGTCAGTAAATGTAATATAAACTTTGAATTCAGCCCTATAAATTCAGTTTCAATAGTCAAAGTATTTAAAACGCTTAGTTTAAAGAAGACTGAGGATTTGTGGGGCACATCAGTTAGTGTACTTTTTCCTATCATAGGTGTAATTGCACCCCATCTAGCATTAATTTACAATAATTGCATTTCAGAAGGGATCTTTCCAGATCTTATGAAATATAGTAAAGTCATACCTCTTTTTAAATCGGGTGAGATGAGTGATATTACGAACTTTCGTCCCATTTCCATACTACCAGTTTTAAGTAAAGTCTTTGAGAAACTAATTCTGAATGATATGTTAGGTCACTTTAATAGAAATAAACTACTTAACAATAACCAGTTTGGCTTTACCAGAGGTCGATCAACAATTGATGCGGCATCTGTTCTCATTAAATATATATATAACAGTTGGGAGCAATCTTGCGATGCAGTAGGAATATTTTGTGACCTTTCTAAAGCTTTTGATTGCGTGGTTCATACGACCCTTATTTTAAAATTAGAACATTATGGATTGTCTAATAAAGCTATAAGTCTTATGTCTTCTTATCTCAGTGATAGAACTCAAACAGTTGTTGTAAACAAAACACAATCTGATGCAGCTACAGTGAAAATAGGTGTGCCTCAAGGCTCTATTTTAGGTCCTTTTCTATTTTTGGTTTACATAAATGACTTGCCACCATCAGTAGATAAACTTTGTGATATTGTACTTTATGCTGATGATACTTCACTAATTTTCAAGGTAGACAGAAAATCCATAGACTTCAGTAGCATAAACTCCACACTAGTTAAAGTACTTAATTGGTTTACTAGCAACAATTTGCTACTAAATGCTAAGAAAACTAAATGTGTTAGATTCGTTTTGCCTAATGTTAAACCGTTAGATTCTAGTATTATTCTAAATGACGAGTGTTTGCAAATCGTAGATAAGGCAGTTTTCCTAGGCATAACAATAGATAAAAAATTGCAATGGAGTCCCCATATAGCTGTACTGGCAGGTAAACTAAGTTCGGCAGCTTACGCAGTTAGGAAAATTAGACAACTAACCAATGTTGAGACAGCTCGCTTAGTTTATTATAGTTATTTCCATAGTGTTATGTCGTACGGTATTCTGGTTTGGGGTAAGGCAGCTGACATACAAACTATATTTGTGTTACAAAAAAGGGCCATTCGTTCTATTTACAACTTAAATTCCCGTGACTCCTTAAGAGATATTTTTAAGGAAATTAATATCTTAACTGTAGCGTCACAATTTATTTATGAGAATATTATTTATGTTATAAAAAATTTGGATTCTTTCACAAAAAAATCTGGTATACATAATTTAAATACTAGAAATAAAAATAAAATAGCTATTCGAAAATTCCGCGTCCGTAAAGTACATAAATCATTTGTTGGTCAATGCATTCATTTCTATAATAAATTACCTGAGGTAGTATTAAAGTTACCCTTTCCAGCACTCAAAAATTACTTGAAAAAGTCGTTAATGTCTAAAGCGTATTATAGAATCGAGGACTATTTAATAGACAAACATGCTTGGCCTAAACCCGAAACTTAATCAATAATATATTTTTTATTTGTTTTTTTTTCAAATTCAAAATCTTTATCTTGTCTGGGGGACACCGTTGATGTAGGAAAACATATCAATCTTATGTGGTCATCTTGCACCGTCTTATATACACATACGTAGGAGTTCTTTTTTTCCTTTTCTCTCTTTCTATCTTAAGATTTTGGTGTGTTTTCCTGCGGAAACTACGCATGATATTTGAAATATTTTTTAATTTGCTATTTATAGATTTATATAATGCTAGACTAAGTAGTACATACATACCTTCACGCCTTAATTCCCAGAGTGGGGTAGGCGGAGCTACAGAATTACCAACAACTCTAAAAACTTGTTGATAACTCTGTAACCACAATTAGACTAAGTAGTACCATTGTAATATTAAATATATTTAAAAAATGACTGACTGCTGAGTTTCTTGCGGCGCTTCTTCTCAGCAGTGGTCTCCTCTTGTGAAGCGCTGGTAGATTCTTGACGTGTAAAAGTGCCCGTGCGGCCTACTTACTGAATAAATGTCTTTATCTTTATCTTTACAGCGACCTGCTTCGAGATTTCCCAGACGTCACGCGCCCATCCGGAACTCAAAAAGTACCTCACCATAATACTTTTCACCATATCAGGACAATTCCTGGACCTCCAGTTTTTTCATCCCCAAGAAGATTGGCTCCAGACAAGTTGAAAATTGCAAAAACAGAATTTGAGGCGATGTTAAGTAACGGCACTGCTAGACTTTCTGAGAGCTCTTGGTCTTCGGCGCTGCATTTAGCCCCCAAGAAGGATAACGGATGGCGACCATGCGGAGACTATCGTATGCTGAACGCCCGTACTATCCCAGATAGATATCCCATAAAACATATACATGACTTCACTCATAACATATCTGGTTGTACTATCTTTTCAACAATTGACCTTGTAAAAGCCTACAACCAGATCCCAGTTTATCCAGAGGATATCCCCAAAACGGCAATTACGACGCCTTTTGGGATGTTCGAATTCCCGTTCATGACATTTGGCTTACGCAACGCTGGTCAAACTTTTCAAAGATTCGTGGACGAGATGACAAGAGGTCTTGATTACTGCTACACATACTTGGATGATTTTTTAATCTTCTCTAAAAACGAGAATGATCATCACGAACATCTCAAGCAAATCTTCACTAGACTACAAAATTTTGGAATGTTTATAAACGCCTCTAAATGTGTCTTTGGCGCAAAAGAAGTGACATTCTTGGGATATCGAGTCTCATACCTAGGTTTTAAACCACTCGAAACCAAGGTTGAGGCCATTAAGGAATACCCCGCACCGAAAAACGTCCGGGAACTCAGAAGATTCCTCGGAATGATAAATTTTTATCGTAGATTTATCCCCAACGCGGCTAGAATCCAAGGTCCATTAAACGCTCTGTTGATCGGTGCAGCAAAAGGATCTCACCCGATTAATTTAGTAGGAGACACACTATCCAGTTTTGAAGAGACCAAAAGAAGCTTATGCTGCGCCACTTTATTGTCACATCCAGACTTGGAGGCAAGACTAGCTGTGGTGACTGACGCCTCAGACCTGGCAATTGGCGCTGCTTTACAACAACAGAAGAATGGTTATTGGCAACCACTCGCCTTCTTCTCTCGAAAGCTGATACCATCACAGCTCAAATATTCACCTTACGACCGAGAACTTTTAGCTATATATGAAGCAATCAAATACTTTCGTCACATGTTGGAAGCGCGGCATTTTACCGTATTTACAGATCATAAGCCTATTTGTTACGCCTTCCATACTCAAAAGCAGAACTGTTCTCCGCGTCAGTTTAGAAATCTGGACTACATTGCGCAATTCACCACAGACATCCGTCACATTTCCGGGAAGGATAACGTAGTGGCAGATCCGTTGTCCAGGGTGGCAGCCATTATACAACCCATTGACTTAACCCAACTGGCCACCTCGCAAGCCTCCGATCCCGAAATAAAATTGGCTTTGAATGGAGACACGTCACTTCAGTTACGAAAATTGTTAATTCCTGGAACCAAAGTAAAACTATACTGTGATATCAGTACTCCAATGCCAAGGCCCTACGTTACTAAAGAACATAGAAGAAAAGTGTTCACAGGCCTTCATTCACTTAGCCACCCTGGTGCTAATGCGTCCGCAAAACTCGTGGCACAGCGTTACGTCTGGCCGGGCGTCAGGAAAGACTGCCGCAAGTGGACAAAATCGTGTCAAGCATGTCAAATTGCAAAGATAACCAGACACGTAACAGCTCCTCTAGGCACATTCAACCTTCCACGCGCCAGATTTCAGCACGTGCACATCGACTTAATCGGCCCTCTTCCTATATCCAGCGGCTTTCGTTATTGCCTGACTGCCGTAGATCGCTTCACCAGATGGCCCGAGGCAATTCCAATAATAGACATCTCTGCTGAAACAGTCGCCAAAGCCCTCATCTATGGATGGATAGCGCGGTTTGGATGCCCAACGGAGATAGTAACGGACCGTGGCAGACAGTTTGAGTGCTCCCTGTTTAAATTTTTGTCGGACACAGCCGGCTTCCAACATAAGAAAACCACATCATATCACCCAGCATGTAACGGGATGGTCGAAAGAATGCACAGGCAGCTTAAAGCATCTATTGTTTGTCACAATAATGAAAATTAGACTGAAACACTGCCTTTAATTCTTCTTGGTATGAGAAGTGCATACAAGGAAGACTTGCAATCATCATCAGCTGAGATGGTATACGGGGAAACATTAAGACTGCCCGGGGATTTCTTTAGAGAGAACTCTGCTACCACCACAGACACGACAGATTTCACAGCTCGCCTCCGTTCGGTAATGAACAACGTGCGACCGGCACCAGCGTCACGGCATATCGGCAGCAGAAATATATTCATATACAAAGATTTATCAACCGCTCAACATGTATACGTCCGCGACGACACCGTGAGAGGTTCGCTCCAACCGGCTTACACTGGACCGTATGAGGTTTTACAGAGGGACGATAAAGTATTTAAACTTCGAATGAGGGGCAAGGAAAAAACGGTATCTATTGACAGAATCAAACCTGCATATAAACTGCAAGAACTGCCAGATGATGGTTATGCAGAACCATCAATAACCGTCCCTAAACGTCCCGTCCAAAAACCATACGAGGAAGACAAAACGACACGTTCCGGCCGACGTATACGTCCTCCCGAATACTATTGACCATCTTAAGATGGCCTCTGGGGGGGAGTGATGTGGCGGTCCCACATTTATTAGTTATAATTATATATTTTTCCGTTTTATATTAAAATGTAAATTGTTACTATGCCAAGCCGTCGCGTAGTGTAAATGTCTTTTTCATCTACAAGCGACCGGCCGAGAACAATAGCGGGCGCCTGCGCCGCGTCATTCAACCAGTCCGCTATCAGCTTCCGCACCGGGTGCACGCACAGAACAGATAGGTAGTGCACGCTCATTTGCTCCGCAATTACCTATCGCATTCCTTACGCAAAAGCTACCGGTCTCGCTTGCTATCGACTGCTTGGCATCCTGTTGCGCTACTGTGACCCTTCCGTACTTACTACCTATTCTCCTACTGTGATAAATAATAAACTTTATAGTGACTCAGAGTTTGTTTCATCTTACGGCAACACCACAGGATAGTCACTACATATATTTATTTCCAAAATCTCACTTACACCTATAATTCTTACTCAGATCTAATTAATAGTATTTTTCACAATCGTGTTATAATAGAGAGCTTTTTAGTCGAGTACCGTGTTTAGGCCACGAAGCTTGCTGAGTGGCCTAAGTAAGGTACGAGATTAAAAAGCTTAATTATGACACTATTGTGAACAATACTTTTTGTACGAGTTCATTAAAATTAATAATTTAAGTCATTAATACGAGTATACAAGAAAACTAAATATCGTAAGTGTTACTATCCGACTTCTTTGACACAAGATAATTGAAAAGTAGATTTTTGACAGATGCCGCGACGCTGCTACGTTCCGAAACGCCACAGATTGGCAATTTTGTATCGGATCGAGTCTCCTTAAACAAGGACACATATATGGAAATCCAAAGTTCTATTTTCAAATTTTTTTCGGTTGTCTAGAGCGTATCGAAATAGTTATTTCGATTGTTTCGGAAGTAACAACGATGAAAAGAGTGACGTTGCAGTATTCTCTATGAAATCTTAATACACAGATTTTAATCGACGAGTATAAAAAATATTTTTCACCTCAGCAGCTCAAACAAGCAGGTTTTGCTGCTTAAAAACAGTGAGCAAAATTCAATTTTGCTGCGAGCGAGAGGCAAAGTAGCTTTTTAATTATTTTTATTAAATGCCGTGAGCAGTGCTGGGGCTACTCACAACATTCGAAAAAATTGAACTTCACTTTGTTCTGTCACTTTCACTTCGATAGGAAAAAAGCGAGAGATAGAAACAACTTGATTCGAAGTTCGATTTTCAAATTCAACACATAGTAGGCCCAAAAAGAAACGCATGTTCGGATGCACACATAACCGTAAAATTGCAAATAAAACTATCTGTTAAAGTTTGAAATGTGTTTATTATAACTATTTTATACAGTAGGTACAATCATTTTTTTTATGTAATGTTTTGAAGACAAAATTAATGAAAAATAAGAAGTTTATCATGTATCTACATAATTTCTCGACTCTGCCCGGTTTATAATGTCAAGTTCTCACAATGCCGAGATCGCACAATGCCGAGATCTCACAATGCCAAGATCTCATAATGCCGAGATCTCACAATGCCAAGATCTCACAATACCGAGAACTCACAATGCCGACATCTCACAATACCGAGATCACACAATGCCGAGATCGCACAATGCCGAGATCTCGCAATGCCAAGATCTCATAATGCCGAGATCTCACAATGCCAAGATCTCACAATACCGAGAACTCACAATGCCGACATCTCACAATGCCGAGATCGCACAATGCCGAGATCTCACAATGCCAAGATCTCATAATGCCGAGATCTCATAATGCCGAGATCTCACAATGCTGAGATCTCACAATGCCGAGATCTTATAATGCCGAGAACTCACAATGCCGAGATCTCACAATGCCGATATATCATAATGCCGAGATCTCACAATGCTGAGATCTCATAAGGCCAAGATCTCACAATACCAAAATCTCATAATACCAAAATCTCATAATGCCCAGATCTCGAGATCACCAGGCTCTATATACATTTAGCTAATAAATAAAAACGTATTAATTCAAAAAATATCCTTTATTAACAATTATAAACCCACTTTTAATAAAACAAAACTTTTTTTCTTCATACTTAGCTTACAAATCAAATATAAATACGAGTATTCCGGCTCGATCCTTACATTATCATTATCAATATTATTAATGTCGCTTACATCTACCTAAAATATTTCTTGTTTCTCCAAGGAAATACTCTTTAGAAACTGTATTGGTGAAATTTCTTGATTGGAAAGCATTTTTAATTGTGTATTGTATATTTTTTCAAATTTCACATATTTTCGCTTTTGAGAACAATTCAATGTAAACAACGATCTTTTGAGTTTCATATTTTGTAATTTTGCTTCTTTTTTTATGTTGTACAAAAACAAAATCAACGTAGGTTTATGAGGCATTCGGAGTTTAATCGGCGGTGCCATGATTCGATGCAATTGGTCGTGCGATGCCTCGCAGTCGAACAGTCTATGATAGACCCCATCTCACTCCATTGTTTAAGGAAATATTTTTTAAACTTATTCATTGGTTCACAGTCAGGACCGTTCTCAGCAATAGTTGCCCAAACCTCATTTAAATATGACGCAGGTAAGAGCGGTAAGTTCGCAGTCAATCTTGGTGTTTGTCTGCCTTCTTTTGAGGTTGTCAGTTTAAAGTCCTTTGCGTGTCTCCATATGGCTTGATTGTAATGGAAGTAGCATCCCGTCAATTATGAGCCCTTAAATACTGTTTTAAATGCATTCATTTGGGCAACTTCAAAATCACACTTATAATTTTGAATGTTGATTCCTATCACATCACGTAATATTGTAAATAATGCGTTATATGTTTCTTGTTTTTTGTTTGGGAGTAGTGCGAACACTGCAGGAACTACGTTACTAGACGTATCTCCACTGGCTGCCTCCACGTGGATAGTAAAAAGTTGTCTAAACGGTTTCGGGCATCTTTTGAACGTTCCGTCTCCAAAAAACTGTTTGTTGTGTTTGCCATGTGATTTCAACCATTGCCTGCTGAATTTGGTGCAAAAAACAATCATTTTTTCATCGGCATCACATTCGTACTCAGCCACTAGAAAATCTTCGGCAATCATTTTTGGAATTTGCACTTCATTACAATTTAAATATTCCGTATTTTTCACATTCAGGAATCTTTTACGAGCTCTGTATAAGCTATGCTTCACTGACTCGTACGATGCGGTGCTGCAGCTAGGAAACTCTGATATTATATTATCAGATTCTGTCTCCAACTGCAGTAAAGTAATTTCAAATTTTTTTTTTAAGTAAAGTAATTTTAAAAAAGGTTCCATACTTGTGCAGACCTCTTTTTTGCAGACATTGATAACTGCATCCCTTTGATTATGAACATAGTTGCGTTTGCAACTGTGAATACTTTGCCTTAATACAGTTGATCGACTTTCATCAAGGGATATCGAAGTACTGCACTCTTGCCGGTCTCGAGCACAACGCCATCGGCTACCATTTTTGATGATGGTGTCAAAATTGTAGCGGTAGCCATCGTACAATAGTCCTTGATTACTTTTATTATTAGATATAAATATTAATTCCTTTTTAAACATTTTCTATCAGTCGCAATTTTCAGGCCACACACAATATTGAAAATTATCGCTGTCATTTATTTGACAACATTGTCAAGTATAAGTTTTTTTGACATTTATCAAATGGCATATCGAGTCTTACTAAGAAGTTGAAATATCAACACGTATTAAAGAAATACTCTTTGAAGAAAATAATGTCGAAGCTAGTAGTAAGTTGCGGGTTCGAGTATTCGTGCCTATGAAGTTTTGAGACTGTACAAGACATGTAAAAGTGCCTACAGGAGCTAACTATTGAATAAAGATTTTCATTTTCATTTTTAAGACAAATCCAACGGGCTAGATATCTTATTTGGTTGCGGAGTTCCTATAGCCACCTTCCGACTGCATCATCAAACCAGCCGTGGTTTCCAAACAACCGTTATTTACGAAACTGAAGTCGTTTCACTGTCGTAGAATAAGTAGTGTGTACGCATATACATAGAAATAAATCAATCTCAATTCTGTGTTTTTTTTTGTATACTGTTAGGTACTCATTTATATACTCATTAATCAATACATGCGTTCTTCATTAATAAAAAAACAGGGAAGAGCACGTCGAACGAGTCGGGTTCCGTAGCTGTTACTACAGAGAAATTCATTAGAATTGAAAGAAAAACCCGATACGAAAGAGTGGAACTGCAGAAATGTGGTTCTTCATAGCACTGACGTCCTATTAAATACTATAAGGGCTCCATTTGTGCCGTTTTGGCTCCGGAACGCTCAAAACAACTAACTTAACCATATTTCGATCTTCTGTAAAATATTAATACTAATTTTAGCTTAAACGTTTTAAAAATATATTTTTCTTCAAAAATGTGAATAGTTTAAGTATATATGGCTATTTTTTGTCATTTTGAAACCTTGTCATTTTAAAACCTTGTTATTTTGCGATGTAGTCATTTTGAAACCTTGTCATTTTGCGATGTAGTCATTTTGAAACCTTGTCATTTTACGATGTAGTCATTTTGAAACCTTGTCATTTTGCGATGTAGTCATTTTGAAACCTTGTCATTTTACGATGTAGTCATTTTGAAACCTTGTCATTTTGCGATGTAGTCATTTTGAAACCTTGTCATTTTACGATGTAGTCATTTTGAAACCTTGTCATTTTGCGATGTAGTCATTTTGAAACCTTGTCATTTTACGATGTAGTCATTTTGAAACCTTGTCATTTTGCGATGTAGTCATTTTAAAACCTTGGCATTTTGCGATGTAGTCATTTTAAAACCTTGGCATTTTGCGATGTAGTCATTTTAAAACCTTGTCATTTTGCGATGTAGTCATTTTAAAACCTTGTCATTTTACGATGTAGTCATTATGAAACCTTGTCATTTTGCGATGTAGTCATTTTAAAACTTTGGCATTTTGCGATGTAGTCATTTTAAAACCTTGGCATTTTGCGATGTAGTCATTTTAAAACCTTGTCATTTTGCGATGTAGTCATTTTGAAACCTTGTCATTTTACGATGTAGTCATTTTGAAACCTTGTCATTTTGCGATGTAGTCATTTTAAAACCTTGGCATTTTGCGATGTAGTCATTTTGAAACCTTGTCATTTTGCGATGTAGTCATTTCACGATTTCTTGCTGTCATTATAAACCGGACTCGTTTTAACGAAATCTTTAATTTCGTGACATAAACCGCGGGGGCAGTTTCAGAACGCATTTTAAAAATAGCGGGATTATTGCTTAGAGAATTTAGAACACCGACTCTGCCGAGGTATAAGATCAAATGATCTTGTGCGTTTATATTAACAGCCGTTTTTATTCGATACTCACATGACCAAAGTCGTTTTCGATGAGTCAAGACCTCCAGGGAAAATGCCTTGTTGTGCCGTGTTTTATTGCAAAAACCGATCAAATATTTCATGTTTGCAGAAAGATGGAATTACATTTCACATGTAAGTATGTTTCACCGTGGATTTTGATTATAATTAAGCATTTTATGTATATTTACATCGCACGAAACAAACATCGATTCTCTAATCGATTTTAAAACTTTCAGTGTAATATTCGTTTTATAGTTAATGCGTACTCCCCACGAGACTCGGAACAACTTCATGCTATATTGAACCTTAAAAGAGTAGCCGTAAAATCAATTATCATTCACTTGATTTAAATATGTCTGTTTGCGTACAGTCTTGTGTCTGTGTTTGTTGACCACGTCGAATAGTCCGGGCGAACGCTGCAAATTAACTTACCCCATCGAGTTATAGGAAAATACCGCCTTCCACGAAGAGAACACCTACAAATTTTAGGTAAAAAAAAATATTTTCCGGGGCACAGCTGGGGGGGGGGGGGGGGGGTAATTCGCAGTGAAACGATATATGGTCCACTGGTTCTTTTTGTGGAACGTGGTATTTTCCTATAAGTCCTATAACTCGATGGGGTGAGCAAATTTACAGTGATGCCCCGATGTCTTGAATTAATGCGTACTCCTCACGAGACTCGGAACTATAGGGTCGCGATACATTTAAAACTAGTTTATATCGATAAAAAAGGTTAAGAATGCTTATGGTTTTAAGTCAACCTATATTTAAATAAATACAATTAACAATTGCAACAGAAAATTAAATCACAAAAAGCGAAAAAAAATGTTTGAACAATAAATAAAACCACCACAACACTTAACAGCGTTAAATAATGACCGGTCACCTTAGCCTCGTAAGGCCCACGTCAAATTTCGTTAGTCTGAAAAAGAATCTTGTGTCAGTCGACTAAAGTCAAAAGTCACCTTGACACATGTCCTAGATTTAGGACGTTGGGCGTTACGAGGATAAAATTGCCTATTTAGTGCCTTATGACATAAAAAATATCAAATTCGATGACAAGAATCAGATTAGGTACAGTAGGGGTAAGAAAAAGTTCGTCGCTTTTGGACCTTAATAGTATCGAAATAGAGTTAAAAAGTGACGAACCTTTTCTTACCTCGACTATACATTGCTATTGTGCATTTGACACCAGCTTGGATAAATTTCATGTTAGGCACCGAATATGCAATTCTAAGGTGACCGGTCATTATTTAACGCTGTTGAGTAGATTTTCGGCGGTGGTTTTATTTAAAAAAATATATTAGCTTCTCTTGTCACTACCTAACAAAACCATGTAATAAAAACTTGGAAGTCGATTTTAACAGACCTTCTTCTGATTGTCGAATTTTGCATACTTATGTACTTTCGACGAAAATATAATAATATATCCGCTAAACTTGACGTCGACCTACCAAGTTTAGACTCGCTGGTTGGATTTTGAAAACAGATGACTGTAAAGAAAGTAAAGTCGGTAACAGAGGATTGTCCCAAAAAAAAAAATTGTTTCTAAAAATCTTTTTAAATTATTATTTTGTAAAATGTTGCATTTATAACTTGCTAAATTACGCATGAAAGGCTGAAGGATTTAAATGAAATTCAGAATACGGATTATCATATAGGATACGTCCTTTTTCTCCCGGATTTTTTTAAAGAATGAAGCTCAATATTAAATGTCAATAATAATTTTGCAGGTTGTATGTATATATATTGTTGTAACAGCGCTGTGTAGACCTGTCTCACAGCATAAGCTGAGTTTTGAACCTTTTGCCAGAACTTTTGTAGACATTGTTAGGACTGTTGTAGTTTTGTAGTTTAAGTATCTATCTTAAGGAATAATTTGTAAAACTACTGTGCTGAGAGGGCAATAAATCTTTTTCTGTTTCTGTTTCTATTATCGTACTTATCTTGTAACTTTAGCTGCGCGTTGGTCGTCAAAACAGGTCTTTGTAAAACTGAAGAGTACCTAACTCAGCCTTATGTCGAACAGAGATCGTAGAACAAACGAAAGCTCGTCAATTCATAACTCTTCGTCGAACTCACGGCCGATTTGTTTTGGTGAGCATCAAAATCTTGTTTATCTATTTGTTTGTAATCTTAGTAGAATTAAACTATAGTATTTATAGTAGGTTCTCTGATCACTTACTGAATAAATGTCTTTTGTTCCATCTTATACGCTGGTAAAACTGAATATACATTTTATTATTATTTCTTAAAATAGTATTCTTTACCTTATGATATAATAATTTACAATATATTAATATATAATGAATGGCGCATATTTGGTTAATCTCGTGTAGTAAAGCGCTGCCATCTATATCACAACCTTAGAAATTATCGATATCGACAAAGTAGATATGCATCTCATCTCTAATAATCGTTGGATATTCGGTAAGATAATGCACACATCTTTATTTTAAAATTGTGTAAGCACATGTTGGTAATAAAAAAATGTGCATGAGTGCGTAATTTTAAGCTAGTATTTTGGTTTTTTAGTGGTGTAGGTGTGTAGCAATGAGAGCGAATTTTGCATTTGTGTTGAGTATTGTGTATGTAGTGTTACCTCACCTCCCCCAAAAAGTGACAGACTTTTGTGCTTAGGAAATTGTATCAATGCGTGCTCCAGTTCTAAACAAGGCCTATTAGGTTTTTTTTAAAGCCACAGACTAAATAAAGCTGTATAGAGTTGTGTTTGCACTACGGTATTATCAAGTTGAGTGACAGGTTTTATCTGTTTCATGTTTATTTTATCCACTTTTTATTTTATTAGTATTTTGCAAAAATGCTTGTGATTGATGCATATGCGATCGTGTCGTTATTTAGTCGTGTATTCACCAAATGGTCACAACGGAAGAATTGCGTTGGCCCTACCAGCTTCACGCTGTGTTGTTCTCGCTGCTGAGGTGAAAAGTTGTATGTCTCACACGAGACCAAAGTTTTTTACGTCTCGTATCTTTGAATCCCTCGCAGCAAAAACCAACTTTGCTCTCTTGTTGAACAAATAACTATTGCCATTTCCACTAGGTACCTACTTTGAATGAGCCATTATTATTTATGGATAGGGGGCCAGTTATTTATTTCTCAGCTATGTTATCATTAGCATACCATATCTTATCCTCTTTTTCTGGCCATTTAATAGTATTTGGACCAGATAACACCATCTTACCAACTTCTTTGCCCTGTTTGTCAATGTTTTTGACTATCCCTGGAAAACATTCTCCCTCATATTTTACTATTTCATATGACCCTAAATCAATTATATCATCTACCGATCGGGTATTTTTTCTGAAACTAGCCAAAGGTACATCACCCTCATTTGGAACAGATTCTATCGCTTCTTCTGCTCATCCTTTTAATTCGTTTTGCTTTAGGTTTCTCACTTTTCGTTAACTCTTGATACTTCTTTTTCTCTTTTTTTGCTAATTTCTTATATTCTTTCTCATCTTGTTTCTTTTTTTCTCATCCCAATACTTCATCCACTGTACTGATGTAACTGCATCATGCGATTGCATGATGCTTTTAGTAAACTTTTGTCTTACCGTTTTTTTAATGGTGATTCTAAGCAGATGCAAAGGAAGGGCTAATTGGAATTTGAGCTGACCATGTCGGTTTTTGTTTGTCAGACTCTTTCCAAAGTTCTCTAGGCTTAATGGGTGTTCTTTTCTGGTGATTTGGTTCCCTAGATGGTTCAGGTGAATGATATGCTGGCTGGCACTGTATTAAATGTAGTGTGCATTGATTCTCGGCGATTACTATTGCAACTATCTGCATCAAAACCTGGCTTATTTGGACTGCATGTTTGTTCTTGTTCAGATAGTTCCGGCGGTAAAGTTATTGTTAGTTGAGAAATTAAAACGGACTTTGAATCACCTACAGTTCGCGGAGACTCGGGAGCTACAATCTGATTATTATTCACTTCGTTTAAACATTATTTTGTGACTAAGCAAGGTGAATTCAAATGTGGTAGCTTTTGGTAGGTTTGTTGAGTTTTTATTGTTTTATGGACATTGGCAGATCCCGCGGCCGCACTCCAAGGTCGAAATCTTATAATGAATTGAAATTAATGAATTTATTTAACGCACACAAAAAAGAAAAGAAAATATTTTTGATATAAAAAAAATTGATGAATAACCCAACACACCAGCAGATAAACGTAGGGTCATGTGGTATACGGTGGCACACTTTTTTTCCAAGGACCACAGCTCCGAAATAAATAATCATAGGATGATGGTATTAAGAACCGTTATAGTAAATTTAATCTTTTTCACATATGTGTCATTAGTTTTTTGAAGTAAGCAATAGGTAAGAAGATAAAAGTGATTTTTTTAAAAGTTAGAAATGTGCCACTGTGTACGATGGGGTCGAAACAGTGGCTCGGCCTCATTTACACAGTGGTATGGGGTGGTACACACTGGATAATTTCGCGATAATTAACAGAAATTAAACCATTTAATTCGTAAATCAGTTTTTATTTATCATTATAATTATATTTCTCATTAGTTAAAAACTTAACCAATTCTTTTAGCCAGTAACTTATAAAAAAAACTCAACGTAAATAGGTAAACTATTTCTTTTTGGTTTTAGAAATAAAAATATCACATATCTTGTGAAAACAAAATAATATTTATTATTAATTAAGATATCAAAATGGTTCAGCACCATTAATTATTATATATTAAGAGATCAAATGGTTCAGCACCATTAATTATTATTAATTAAGAGATTAAAATGGTTCAGCACCATGTTCAACTAAAATAGGTCGATATAGTCACATTCACAACAAAAAAAAACAACGAAAATAAACCTTTTCTTTTTGGTTTTAGCAAAAAAAAGGAAACAACAAAAATTCACATCCTTTGTAAAAACAAATATCTACCTACTACGAGTATTATCATTAATAAAGAGATCAAGATGGTTCAGCACATGTTCAACTGAGATAGGTCGATAGGAAAGCAATAATATGATTGCTGCCGTGTTGTACTGCCACCAACTTCTGGCTTAGGCAAAATCAATTTAATATCATCCTCATTTACATTTGAGAGATCTGGGACGGCAGGCATATGATATTTATTACCACTTTTCTTCCTCAGGAAACTGATGTAATATTCTAAGTTTTTGTTTCTTCTTTCCAGGATCTTACCGATGTAATAAATGAGCTTCTTCTTTGTCGAAAATCTTACTAAGACGTATTCACCCTCCCTTGGCAATCTAGTTAATGGCTTCTTTATGTCCTTTCTAGTTACAACTTTATTTTCATTTTCTATCATATCTTCTTCTATCCACTCATCTTCATCAGATTCTTGATATGGAACATTAAATTCTTGGTCTTCTTCATCTGAATCACTCTGAAGTACCTGTTTAACTGCAGTGGTTCATATTCCACTGTGTACCTTTGCGAGTTGTTCCACTGTAAATGAACAGCGCCATTTTGAATACATTTAATAATGCTTCGAGAAATGTAATGCCTATTGTCCGTTAGATTTCACGCTTCTACCTCTTCTTCTACTTCCTCATATCCCACCAAAAACATAAATGTAAAAAAGGAGAGCCAAGTTCAATACAAAAATTATTCTCTGCTGTGGGCTTCGCCGCAAAAAGAATGGAGATCTGAGATTGAGTGCCAAGTTCTATGCAAAATAAAAATATGTAGTCTAAGGACTGACTTGGCTGGTTTTCCCATACGAATTATTATTAAGTACCTACTTTTACACAGTCATGGAAGAGCCTTATGTTCGATGGGTAGTTTCTACCAGCAAGCCAAATTTTCGGAATAATAAAATAAGAACCGAAAGGTAACAGGTTTAGAACATGCGAAGGCTATATAATTCGTATGGGAAAACCAGCCAAGTCAGTCCTTAGACTACATATTTGGATTTTGCATAGAACTTGGCACTCAATCTCAGATCTCCATTCTTTTTGCGGCGAAGCCCACAGCAGAGAATAATTTTTGTATTGAACTTGGCTCTCCTTTTTTACATTTATGTTTTTGGTGGGATATCATTACTTTTTGTAGGTAAGTACATATCCTCGTAACGCCGTGGGTCCTTTTAAAAGGACAAATTCAAAACTAAAAGTAGACTTTATAAATATAAAACAATTGCATTGCCAAGCCCACAGCAGAGAATAATTTTTGTATTGAACTTGGCTCTCCTTTTTTACATTTATGTTTTTGGTGGGATAATAGATTACAATATCTAATGCCGCCGTTCTAACCCGCCGGGCAAACCTGGCGAGCAGGCGGGTATGGTATGTAGAGGCCTTATTGATGCATTAATAAAAAATTTAATAACTTAATAAAATTAAAAGTAGACTTTATAAATATAAAACAATTGAATGAGTTACTGTATTTTCCTACGTTTACGGGGTATAATTTTCTTCTCAGTGTTATTTTCTATATTTTCTTGTACCTTTGAAATATTTGAGTGAATTGCCCATTCGGTATCCGGATTTTTTTTTTACGCGTTTTCTGTTTATACTCAATTTGGCCAAGTCGGGGCGGTATAACGTACGTAGACGGTTGTACTCTACAATAGAACTCTCTTGTGCCTTTATTTGACTCGGGTCTAAATTGATAAGATGTACTCCATCTAAAGTTTTAACTCTAGAGAGTCCAACGTAAGCCTGCCCTTTACTAAATATAGAGGAGCCTATGTCGAGAAGAGCACTGTCAAGGCTAAGGCCTTGTGATTTGTGGATAGTAATAGCATATGCTAAGCAAATAGGGAATTGTTCCCTGTGAACATATACATTACTTAATATCTGAAACTTGGTCTTAACTCGTTCTAGTTCGTAAATTAAATTATGTTTAAATTGTATCGTAATTTTACGTGCACAATTGCTGTTGTCGACGTCCCAATGTACCTTCACTATTTTTCCAATGGATCCGTTTACCAGTCCTTTACTGACATCTACGTTTCTCCGCAACATTACACGAGAACCTATTTTTATCGTGATGACATTTTCTAAGCCAGCAGTTAGCGACGAATTATCCTCGTACTTTTTGAGTACGTCATTTCCTCGTTTTTTCAAATAACGTGGACAGTCTATTTCGTCTATCGAATTTAATTTAATTTCTGGTTGCTCCATACTTGCCAACATTGCAGTATTAAACTGGTTACACATATTTTTAGTGGGAAATAAACATACTGTATCATCGGACAGCAATCTAAAATAAGATATGATTTCTTTAAGCCGGTCGGTTTGATTTTTAGCGGTTAATTTGAGGAGTCGTTTAGATAAAGTGCAACTGTCTTGACTTGTTACTATACCCATTCTTAAACGATTCAATATTTCACCGAAAAGTTGGTCGTTTTTTTGCCTCATATTTACAGTTAATTCCTCATAACAAAATAGTTCTTTCCATAAATTTGGAGCACTAAGGGATCCTAAACATTTAAGGACATCAGATGACTTCAAGTTTTCGAATGGCGACAGTTGTCTCACTGGAGGCAGTTGGAGCAAATCGCCAAACAACACTATATGAATCTTGCCGAACCATCCGTCATCAATGTCACCAGTATCATATATTTCTGTTAAGCGAAGATGGATGTACATTAATGTTATATTGGAAATCATAGACACTTCATCAATTATCAAAAGTACTACATCTTTTAAATCACATCTTAAAACTTTTAATACTTGGTCTGACAAGGAAGTGTACTTGGGACAGTTTCCGTGTTCTACAGGCAGCTGTAGGAGCCTATGTATTGTAAGACCGTTTACATTAAAAGCGGCAATACCTGTGGGTGCAGCTACCGCAGCTAACTTGTTCAATCGCTTCCGAACCCAATTTTTAATTGTATTGATCAAATAACTTTTTCCCGTGCCGCCTGTTCCACTAACAAACATTCTCAAAGTTTTAGATTCATCTAATAAAGTCTTACAGATCTTGTCGAAAATACGTTTTTGGTCTACATTTAAACCTTCTATCATTTGTTCGAGCTCTTCCTCAGATACCAAATCTTTAGCATTTCTGAAATCCTCCATTGCATTCACAGCTTCAACAGGTAAGAAGTCTAATGGATTTTCTAGGTCATCATCTTCTTGATCATTTTCCTGTCGATCTCTGTCAATTTCCGCTACTTTTTCTTCAATCATTTCAAACGCTTTCTCTATGTTATTTAAGAATACAGTCTGCATTTCTCCATAATCAAGTCCGTCCTTAATTTGATCTTTTAGAAAATTGAAGGCTTCAGTATAAGTATTTTGTCCAGACTTCAGTATTGCTAAATCTCTCCATGGATGAAACATTAACAAAAGTGAGAAATAGTATTTTTCAGGGTGTTTATTTACGTCGTATGTATAGTGATTTATTAAATAAGGTCTCTGTCGTTTCTTTAAATATTTATTTGATGATAATTTATACACCTGTGCCGCTGTTGCTGAAGAGGGTGGAGCTGTAACTATGTCAAACCAACGAGCGAAATCATATAAATTCATGCAATCTAAGTCTTGAGGTCGTTGAGGATAAATATTATCAACCCAAGATTCGAAATAGATGTCTGTAGAATCTGATTCAAGTTCAATTACCTCTTTTTTAGATTTTACCCTTCGGTTGCGATATATATTTACATCGAGCCATCGGATTGTGGTCTGTGCATCGGTACCATAAAGAGAAATCCCTAAGAGTGTATCGCTTGCTTCTAGTGCACCACATTCTCTGTTATTGAGTGCTCGGATACCTACGTTAAAAAGCCTGCTAGCGACAGATTTAGTAGAATTTATGTCGTCGAAAGTGTCTACTGCGTGACTTTTTTCACTTTTAGTCGTATATTTGGTAATATAATAATTTAGTACAGCTGTCTTTTCGCCTACATACTGTAAATCCATGTTGCCATCCCAAGCGAGAAGGATTGCTGGATTATAGTCGTTAATGTAACGAGATTCTTTTTGGCGAGGTATATTATAAAGCCTATTAGTTTTTAAAGTTTTCCTAGCCGCTATTGATTCGGTTACACTATTAATTGTTAGAGATTCGGTTACTGGTCGTGGAAATGCAAACCTGCAAACTGTTGTAAAGCTTGTTTTTGTTTTTTTCTTTCGTAAACAGTATGAGTTATGTTTATGCGTCTGATAATTAATAACACGATGATATAATGTTGGGGATACTTTTTTATCTGGGACAGAACATGTAACGTATTTAGTAATAAACTCTGCTACCTCCTCAACAGTCGAAACTTGTAGTATTGGTGCATCTTTTACCCATAACATCAGATGGAAATGCTGTAAACCCCTAGACTGGTATTCACGTCGCCAGAAATAATGTTCTATTTCACCTAAAGGAGCATCAGGTGATGTTAAAAAATCCAATATTGATTTGAATTTTATGTCAATAAACCGCGACGCTGAAACTGGGTCCATTGCTACTAACTCACTAGTAGATTTATTCTTTGCATCTGGACCATTGATTAGTTTAATATAATCCGCGAGGTCCGTCCATCTCCATTCAGAAGGACTGATTGTTAAAAACCAAGTAGCCGGTCCGTAATAACGAGTCATACACATAACATCGCTTCTAGGTTTTTTCCAGAATTGCTCGGTATTTCGTAATCTACTAAATATTGCCATCAGATCTCCTTCGAGTTCACCTTTCTCTATTTTCTCTAAATACTGTTGCGCTGTTAATTTTTGGTTTAGATTAGTTACGGTTAATTTATAAAATATACCTGCATTTAATTGTCTTATATTTGCATCATTTAATAAGTAAAATAAGTATTGCTGGTTAAGTCTGAATCGCGAGTCTTTTGAAGTTAAGCGAGATTTAATGAATTCTGCACTTGTAATTTTTTTTTCACGATCATAAAATTGACCATACTTGCCCTCATTAAATAAATCCGGAAAGCATAAAGTATCTATATCCTTATTGCGATTATCGATTGGTGCAGCATTCACTTTCAACATTTGATATAGTGCGCAAGCTGTATTATTTTGTTTCTTTTCGTGTAGCGGATATATTGTATACTCTTCGTAAATATCTTCATTATCTTCGGTTACCTGAGTGAGAATGGCAGACTGATTTTGTAACTCCTTTTCTTTTTCGTTTGACTCGATGCTATAGTTTAAATTTTGGTCGAGGTTATCTAATAAATTATCTGAATTCTCCGGTAAAATTATGTTGGTGTAATGAAAGTTATTCTGTTTCAAATAGACTAATGCCCTGTATATATTGCCGATATCTACTAAATCTTGCCACATTATTTTAGTTTTAGTCGGACAGCTTCGCACCAGTATAAAAAGTTCTTGATTTGGATTTAAAGGTTCTTCGGGTTTTGGCAATTTATTTAAAGTATTTACTGTAGGTAATGGTAAATGAAATGTCCTCCCTTTAACTTTTTTTATCATTTGTCTGTTAGGTATATTTTTATTTCCCACTGGATTCAAGCTGGTGACTACTTGAAAAGCTTTAGCTCTTTGTATCAACATTTTTTCATAGTTATTAAGATCACTCAATTGCTTAGGTACGTCACTGTAATATAAATTATTAAGTATAGAATTAGGAGGTAAATCATTAGCTCGGATTTTTTGTAAGCATAAATGACAGATAAATGGACTGGGCTCAATATTAAATGTTTCATTGAATATTTGTAACCTTTGCCATATGTCAGTTTGGATAGGATTTCTTAGTTTATTTATAGCGGACAGGTCACGTAAACAAAGAAGTCTTTGACAACATATGCAATGGTTTATCGGTATATCATTGCATCGTTTTTTCAAGCTATTAAAAGCGCGTTTATATTTTTCTATAATGAGGTCTTCGTTTAATTCGCTCTCATGCATATTTAACTCACAATGAGCATTTTTGATATCAAAAGGTACTCCTAATTCACATAATTTATCTACATTAACAGAGTTCAAATCACAATCTATTGCATTTATATTTTTGCAATAACATATTAACTGATAAAGTTCTCTAACAATAGTTCGTATTTTAGGGAAATGGGTTTTTATGTTACAAAGTATTTTAATTTTGTTTATAAATTCTTGGCTCTCATTAGATATTAAGTTAAATACGTTTATGGCTGACTTTGAATTTATATATTTAAAAACATCCAATAAACTTTTCAGTATTGATTCATCTAATAAACATTGTTTGGGATTACAAGACCAAGATACATCATTATGTTCATTCTGTATATTAAATATCTCAGCTTGACCCTCATCGTTTATTGGTATAGTTTCACCTGAACAGAACACTTTATACGAATTTTCATAATAGTATGGTTCTTGAGTACTCATATGTTTAGATTCTCCGGCAATAATAATAAATTTTTCTAGTATGTCATTGTCAGAAGAGATACTATTATTTTTTTCCATATTTATTGTAATTTTACTTTGAACGCGATCTAAAATTTTACAGTAATTATCTAGTATATTTTTACGACGCTCAAGAACCCATTTCACAATTCTTTCAGCTTCTAACCTTTTCTGTTTTCCAATTTTCTCTGTTAGTTTGTTAATTGTGTCATTTTCATTGGTATACGTTAATTTTTTTTTTGTGTAGTACAACTTCGACGATCCTTTATCTACAACTGGATTTTTGTCATTATAACGTTTTACCGCGGTTCTATGTATCTCTGGGTTTTTATCGGTATAACGTTTTACGGCTGCCTGATGCACTTCGGGGTGTTTGGCTGTATAACGTTTCTGAGAATTTTGCACTACTTCAGGATGTGCTTGTTTATAACGCCGATTAATTTCACGCCGTTGTTCTGTACGGGATTTCTCAGAAGTTTTAGGTCGACCTGGTTTACGTTTTCTAGGACGACCCCTTTGTGTCAATTTTTTTTTTTCGTTCATGGACTCCTTGTCTTGAATAATTATATCGGGAATAATAGACACATTATTGATGTCTTGTTCCACAGGAATACACACGTCATAATGGCCCGAAGAGAGATTTCCTGTAAAGAGCAAGCGCTTTGTAGGATATCCCGTTTCGCCGAACAAACCTAGCAGAACACCATCCTGATGATACACTTCGATCTTAATATTATACAAATTTGCTGCAGCCTTTAATTCAGAAGCAGCTCCATAAGTTGCCGAACAAAGCATGCTTGCTCGATACTCTTCTCTAGAGCAGTAAGGATCCCCGTTTGCAGCGCAAGTGTACATACACAAATCATCCCAGTTACGACATACATACTGTACTATAGTTTCACGCAATCTATTTGTTTGTTGTATATTACTACACTCAAACAAAGAATATGCAATCGAATGGAATAAGCAGCTTCCATCGGGAGGCATTGGAATAATTTGGTGTAAGGTGAGAGTGTCACCCACCCGTAATTCTATTGTACGACTCATTGTACAATACCTATACCTACCTACGTAATAAAAAGATAAAACTATTTGCTACTATCAACAAGTTCTCAAACTCAGAGTTAAGTAGGTATATACACCTACTTACTTTTAACTATACTTAACTTACCTACTTACTAAAAAATACAATTATTATTTATTTAAACTATTGCCTATACTATACTAAACCTACGTACCTACTTATTATAGGAATTGTAATAATAATATTACTACAAATTATAAGTTTTCCTTAAGAAAACAGCAATTTCGCAGCATAAATCGCAACCTTATAGGTCAGATATCGAGAGACAACCGGACAGCAAGACGGCGCTCGCGCTTATGAGCGCGGCTGCCGCTCGCTCGGCCACGTTCGCTTCGCGTCAACGGTTCGATTCGGTTGTCACAGCGCCCCACCCACCCCGCCCCCGCCGCTCCGGCGTCACTCGGCGCGCGCGCGTCGTGTATATACCGAAAATCTAAATGCCTATTATTTTATCATTATTTATGAGTAGGTAATGATTTTACACTATTGATGTGCGCTAAATATAAAAATAATAATTAATCCCAGTTTAATAACGTAGGTACCCTAAGTAATATTAGGTATTTATGTTAAGCGTTCATAATAGAATCTAATTATTTAAAAATTGACAGTTTTTTATTTATTCCTTTGTATTCATCTAATTACCTATCTGCATACCAAATTTTAACTCTCTAGGTCATCTGGAACTGGGTTAGAGTTTTGGTCTATAGGTCAGTCAATGATAAAAATGAGGAATTTTGGACATTAATATCTAAATAACCGTTTGAGATAAGCTTATGAAATTTAGAACACATATGTATCTCGCAAGTCTCAATATATGAGCCAAATTTGATACGTTTATGTAAAATAGTTTTTGATTTATGAGGGGTCAAAAGTGGCTCCAAATGGTTCGTGTAATATGACACGCGGTGCGGCTCGCCAGTTCTGCTTCTTGACCTTGGCTGACGCGCTCCCGCGGGTCTCGATATTTTAGCGGCAATAATAACAAATAAGATAAAAGTAAATTAAATTAAAATTACAGGGGGTTCCCATAAAACAAACGTTTTTATGTCGGCGTTTTTTGCTGTTTTAATAACGGTAATGGGTAGGCACTTACAATTTTTATTGAGTGTGTATTACTCTGTATAAGCTACTGCATGGATAAAATATAGCTATCCTTTGCTCGCAATTTGCTTCTGTGCCACTGTTCCTGCCTGTACCACCGTATAACACATGACCCTAAGTGTATTTACGTACAACATTAATTGAGTTTTTTGCTGCGTTAAAAACATGAATATGTACACAAATTGTAGAACAAATTCAAAAGTGGGTTAATTAATACGGAAAGATTTACATACATACATATTTACATAAACTCACGCCTTCATTCCCAGAGTGGGGTAGGCAGAGCTATAGAATTACCAACAAGTCTTAAAAAATCTTGATAATTCTGTAACCACATTTTGCACAAGTAGGCTAAGATGTTTCCCAGTGTATTATTACGGAAAGATTTAATAAACTATAAATATAAAATTGCCGAAATGTAGGCGAGTACCAAAACCATTTTCTTGAAAAAACCTGGCAAATGTGTAAGCACTACTTAGGTACAGAACCTTCAGGTTGAACCTAAACTGCCAGATGTTATCCGAACCTGACGGTCTTGGTCTTCATAAGATGATCCAAGAGAGGTGTTAGGTTATCAAAATTGAAATCTCATCCATTTTTGGCAATCCACGCCACTTTTTTGATAACTTACTTATTATTCAAATATTACAGTTTGCCACACGGTATTTTCTGCAATAAATTTAATAACCCATTTTTCTTTAGTAACACATTGGAATTAGTGATATAACATTGCATTGGTGGCCTAATTTCATACCTAGTAAAGAACAAGGTGACGACCCAATTCCCGGTCGGGTGGTATACTCGAATAATATATTTATAAGGGTAGATTGAGCTTCAATGGAACGGCAGCGCTCAGCGGGATCCGTGCACATGTAGGGCACCCAGTTACGGCCGCGCCGCGGGGCCCATCGCCACAGCGCCCGAGCCCCGTGACCTATTTATTACCTCTTTAGGTAGGCGGCACCGACCGCGTGCTCTTTGCCACTGCCGTCTTTGACACGTCCTTGCCCAGCTGTTTGTTCGATATAATAGTGCTCGTTTGCCTAAACTAACCTTTTTTACTGAATAGATTTTTAGCCGACTGACCCAGAGGGAGAGCAATGTTTTTCGCGCGTGTGTATGTTAGGTATGTATGTGGGGGGTATGCCTGTTCCTTTGTGACCTGTAGCCTAAACTGATCGAACGGTTTTGATGAGTGAGGTGTCGTTAGATTCGTCTCGGTTGTGGGAGTGTCAGGCAATAATGTTTAAATAAAAACAATGAGGATATACAGAATAATATATATTAAAAAAATATCATCATGTTGACGACAATATCAAAAAATGCAGTCGGGTTTTTTAAAGCTGGCGTTCCATTAGTTATTTACTAGGTACCTAAGTCCAACTAGCTAAATTTTATCTTACGAGTGTCTTAAGAGTATAGCTGTGTCGTTTTAGGCGCACTTTATAAGATAATTCTAACTCATACTTAACTTATAACGTTCTTATTGAAGATTAATTAACACTTACAATTACTGCTGTTGTAATACCAAAATAACTTACAAGGGTTTTATAATGGCACGGTTTAAGGGAAATAAGACAAAGAGCTCTTACGAGTGCTCTTAATTAATATAATTCCTGTTATATTGCACTCTGTAAGATCATTCTAGGAGTATTTATCACAACGGCAGAAAGAAGTGCGTGTTGCGAGCTCTTGTACAATAACAAACTTATGTCAATAACTTTTTTGTATTTGTAGTAAAGATTATTGTTTTTTCCAATACATACCTGTGTACTTAAACAACTTGCGGAGTACATATCTTAAAATATTTTGTGAAATTAATTCAAATATTTTCCCAGGCGAACTTCGTAATGTATTTAGAATAAATGGAACAAATTAATTAATTATTTGCAAAAATAAAAAACCGACGCCCTTAGACACTTGCAACAATTAGTCTTCTATAAGAAAGATTAAAGACTAAAATGTCTTATTTCACACTCCTTAAGTCAAATTTAAACCTTTTGGTCTTATTGAACACTTGCATAAGGTTCAGGTTGCAGACTTTTAATAAAATTAGGTTTCCTTTTGCCGTAAAACCGTGACATACTATACAACTTATCATCTTGTGGTAGTATATACTTATGTATAGTATAATAGGTACTATTATTTGACCTAAACTGACCCCTGGCCTCGTAACGCGGCGTAATTGTAATAATATTGAAAAACGCATTCCAATCGACGTAGTATGCATAACTGAACATAATATGACGGCAGACATTGAGATGTTTCTCTCGATCCCGAATTTCTGCCTAGCAACGAGTTTTTGTAGAGATCGAACTAGAGGTGGGTCTTGCATCTTAGTAAGAACGGTCTCCGTTACAAGGTACTAGATAACATTTAAAAAAAACGATTAAATGCTTATTTGAGTGTTGCGGCGTAGAATTGTGTGAACATAATATATTAATAATATGTGGATATAAAGTACCTGGCACTTGTCTCGACACGACCCGAGAAGCTTGAATGTATTCTTGAATTGACTTGTGACTCAAAAAATAATAAAGTACTTATATGTGGCGACTTTAATATTAAAAACACGCCAAAAAGCAGGGATTTTATGTGTAATTTATTAAGCTACTAGTCTAACTAACATAACATTAGAAATTAAACAAGTACTTAACACGACCAAGAAGTGGAACCTGCCTAGACAACTCTGTCCAGAACAAAACGCGGACTCGCTGCAGCGCCCCCCGACCCCCCGACCCCCCGACCCCCCGACCGCGCAGCAATTGGGATTGTTCATATTTTTACAATAACTCTAATTCGAAAACCATTTCCAAAAAAAGAAATGTGTCTTAAAATTACCTATTCTTTCGAATTATAATGTAAAAACCGTGAGTTATTTTTTTTATCCATCCCAATTGTTATAAGTAACGTAGGTACCGATATCAGCGGGAGACTCATGATTGGTCATACGACATCGGGAATACTCTGAATCCATGACTTTATTATCCTAACGTTGGTTACGAGTCTAACACCCGTATTTATAGACGAGTAAAAGTCATTACTTGAGTAAAAGTAATTACTAAAGTAACGATTTTTATTCTATAGTTAAGCTATTGCTTAGAAATAGAACTGTCAAAAGTTAGATTTCTCGGCCAAGTAATAGTCACCATTTTCTTTACTTAAGCATTTACTTCTGGTTACGACGCGACGGCGACGCTTGTCAATATTGTGAGGTTACCTACATTTAATAAAATGGAATCTTTGGACAGAATCGAAGAAACTTTTTCTGTTATAGACGATTTGGATAATGATTTGTTTGGGGAAATAGAAATTAGAAATCCCAAAGTTTACTTTCGTGATGTGGATCCATTCCATGATTATACGGAAGATTTTTTTAAATGAGGTTTCGTTTCTCCAAGAACATAGTGATGCTGATGCATGTGATTTTACCGAAAATTATTCACTCTTTACAATCGGAGACCCAAAGAGGGCTCCCTATTAGTCCACTGTGTCAGCTGCTAAAAGCACAGACAGCAGAAACACAAACAAATCTCATATAATCCTACTTAATAACATATCACTTGTCAGTACATCATTTAAGGCTTAAAACTAAACATTCAAATTGAGTAGGATAATATCGTGTCAAACGTTTTATTTTTGCAAATTTTAGTATTGTGTTTGGATAAAGTAAAATTATCTTTTACAGTTGAAATTACTTTCTAAAACGATAACTTTATCAGAATTACGGATTTAATTGAAATTAGATGTTATAATGCCAGCTTTTGCTAAAATAATCTATACCTCACATTTGTCTTTTCATGAAACGAAACGCAGTAAAGAAATGTTGCCAGACAGAAACAATCATCAAGCGTCGAGTCTTACTTAAGCAATTGCTTATGTAAGTAATGTGTATTACTTAACTATAGAATAAGATTTTGTTCTGAAGAATTCTATCATCAAGTAATGACTTAATTAAGAAATTACTTAGCAACAAGTAATTACTTCTTTATAAATACGGGTGTAATAATTTAATAAATTACCGATGTTCTGTCACATTATTTTTGACAGCTGATTTGATAGAAATACCGGACGACGAATATAGATATACTCTTTCTGTCACACGAATATAAACATGTCATCATTCGTTATCTATCAGTCTTTCACGACGATGTCACACGAGTATGCCCGATTTGCATTACCTACATGGCTAAATTATGAACAGATGCAAGTGGCTCAACAATCCCGTGTGATGAGTTGATGACTGTACGGTACAGTCCGTGCCTACCGCTAATACCCGTTCCCAGATTTAAGCCGTGGCTAGGTTAGGTTACCAACATCGAGTTAAAATTTGACATTTGCTTAAATGCTTGTCGCTGTCTTTCAGTTTTCAGGCTACTTATAAAGCTCTTCCGGCAGAACTTTTCTAACAGATATCATACCGGGTCCATGTGTATGGTGGCCTAGTTTCTGTGATCTGATTATTTGAGGAGGCTTTCGCGCAGGCAACGTAAATAGGTCGATCACGTACCTAGCTACGTATAAGAATGTAGGTCGATGAAAGGCCGCCACCTAGTAATCTGTTTAATTCTTTTAATACGTAAGATTAAAATTCTCGGGAAGACGAGTATATATTAAATTTATTGACTATCGTCAAAGTAGTGACGTGCCAGTTGTTAGTTGGATTTGACCATAGGTACTTGTTTCACGTAAATTATAATACACATTCCTGACGCAGATACCATCTGCTATGCAGATGATACTGTTTTTCTTTTTAGGGGCGAGACTTGGGATGATGCGTTTCGGATCGCTGAACAGGGGCTGTCTGAAGTTGTTGCCTGGCTTGACCAAAACCTCCTCACACTGAATAGTAGAAAAAACCCATTACATCTGTTTTTCAAAGACGTTAGTTTCGTCCCCGCCTACAGGTAAATCCTTAATCCTGCATACCTGTAAAAGTGGATATCCCTCATGCGTCTGCAGTCAAATAAGCAGACACACTTGCGTCAAATACCTAGGACTGCAAATAGATGAGCACCTCACCTTCCGGGAACACATTCATTGTCTATCAAAAAGAGTGAGGAAGGTCATCTATGTCGTGAAAAAACTGCGAGGTTGCACGCCCACAAATATGTATCATATTGTTTAATGTGTATAACGCGCTGCGCCGATCTATTACGGAGTACTGCATCACGGTCTGGGGCAGCGCAGGTAAGTCTGCTATACTTGAGTTGGAAAGAGTGCAGCGAGCGGTGATAAAGGTGATGCTCAGGAAACCTTTTCGCTATCCGACAGTGACTTTGTACAAAGAGACGAGGCTAATGACTGTCAGACAACAATTCATGTATTAATTTACATTTCTTTCAGTGTTTTCTTGCATGATTAGAATCACTGTAAAATAAAGAAGTTTTTAGCGCTACTAGCGCTGTATCGTCAAAAGTGAAAAGATTTGTCCGTTCCCGGGGTTTAGGCTGCATAAACTGTTAATATAAATTAAGAATAATGTCGGTCCCAGGACACTACCCTGTGGAACCCCGTAAATTATTTCTGTGTCATTACTGATGTACTTTCCAATTCTAACTCTTTGGGTTCTTTTTGTGAGATAGTATTTGAACAGCTTTAAAGGTGTTCCTCTGATGCCAATATGTTCCAGTTTTTTCACTAAGGCGGGCAGAGAAACGGTGTCAAACGCCTTTTTGAGATCTACAAACACAGTGAGACATTTCTGTCTTTGATCAAGCTGGCTAGAGATGAGTGAGCTTAAGGCATGTACGGCGTCTTCTGTCGACTTTCCATGTCTAAAACCATATTGTGCATCAGATAGGATACTAAATTTATTAAGGTATTGAATAAGTCTATTGTTAATTAGTTTTTCTATTATTTTAGAAATTGCGGGTAGTACAGATATTGGTCTATAATTGTTGACATCCTTTCTATCTCCTCCTGAACCGGCGTAATAATGGATTTCTTTAAGGGAGATGGGAATATTCCTGTAGAAAAACATAGGTTTGTTAGGTGACTAATAACTGGGATGACTTCAATCTTGGCAATCTTGAGAAAGCTGGTCGTAATATTGTCCCACCCAGGGGCACTGTCAGACTTCATGCTCATCAGTACGCTGTGAACCTCGTCAGGAGATGTATCCATAAGGACAAATGATGAACTGTGGGCAGTCGAGGCTTCCGCATAGCTAACAATTTGGCGTATCATAGAGGTGGTTTGGGGAATATTTTCGGCCAAGTCTTTTCCTACGCTGGCGAAAAAGTCATTTATGTAATTAACAGAATCATCAGGTGATAATTTACTACATAAAAGTTCGGTATTAGCCGTCTTTTTTTGACCTATGTGGGTTATTAGTTTAATGTTTTTCCATAAGGTTTTTTTAGTCTTTTGTAGATTTATTTAATAACTCTCTATTATATGCGCGTTTTAATTTTTTAATTAGATTGTTACAGTAATTTATATATCTTTTATATGTTAATTTTAAGATTTCGTTATTAGGGTCTGATTTTAAATCCTTTTGTAGTTTATTTCTGTTTTTGATGCAACGTAGTATTCCAGAGGTTATCCAAGGCTTTATGATTTGCTTATTTTTGGGAATACACACAGCTTTAGTATTTTCCTGTAATGATTCGGTTATTTTTAAAATTAGCTGTTCAATTATTACGTTTGGATCATGACTGAAAAGAAGTTCTGATAAATTCTTTTTGGATAGTGTTTCAAGGGCTTTGTGGAAATCTGTAGTAACTTTGGTTTTTATAATACTTTTTTCCGGTTTTTGCTTGATGAGGAGGAACACCATTAGGTGATCTGTAATGGACGTAGAAAGAACAGCAATAAATGCGGAGTTAGTTTCTTGATTAAGCTTTATCATTAGATGATCCAGGCAACTATTTTCTCTAGTGGGGAAGTAGTGTCCTGAAAGTAAACCATTAATAGATAACATGTTTAAATATTTAGACCTGTTATTTCTTTCGTACGAGTTTTCATTTGATCTAGGCAGTATGTTTATATTTATATCACCGGTTATAATTATGTTTTTATTTTTGTCTATGGTCTCTAAATGTGTATTGAGCGTATCTATAAACAAGTCAGCGTTAGGGTTTGACGGTGAGCGGTAGATTCCGAGAATAGTATGGTTTTTAGCTTCGATTTGGAGGCATGATGCTCCATTAAGTATTATTTCCTTAGCAGTAGATTCGATAGAATTTTTGACGTATATAACTACGCCATCATTTTGGTTAGTGTGCTTGATGGTTGCAAAAGAATTGTAAGAATTTAAGCTGGGAATCTGTTTGTCATTATTGAGTCTACATTCTGTTAGAACTATTAAGTCAACTTGAAAGTTCAGGCTTGTTAGCGTTACATCTAGATCGTCTATATTTGTATATACACTTCTTATATTTTGCGTTACGACTGTAAGATCCTGGTCCGTGACTTGTGCATGTTTAGATAATTCGTCAATATTACATTGAATAGCTTGGGCTATTTCAGTGTCGTCTATTGCATTTACATTTTCCATTTGGCTACCCATAATCTGATGTTATTAATGCATAAGTGGGATATGTTGGTATTGATGGTAATATATTTTTCACAATTATTTCCATAAAGGTCTTGTCAGTCTTTTTAATTGTACGAGTATAGTGTGATAAGTAAAATGTATGCCCGTGAGGATGTTTACCATTGGGTGTGATTGTGTTATTGTGGTGGGTTATAAAAGAGTATGTGTGTGTGAATTGGATATAGACGGGGTTGTGTGAGTGTGCGTGTTTTTTTGAGTTACATATAAATATGTGTATGACAAAACCGTAGATTAAAATTGAGTCTAATATTAGCAATAATAGCAAAGCATATAAATAATGATACACAGGTACATGGTATTGCCAGTCGATATTAACTAATATTAGTCAGAGTTGCTGTAGTTGATGTACCTGTGCCTCGTTATTTATTATAATAATTGGCGAGTTTTCGTCCTTCCGCACGTAGGCTTTTCCGTACGCCGTCCAGCAGAATTTGAATGCCTTTATCCTGGCAAGCTCTCGGGCGAGAAAGTGTAGGCGTGGCAGGATTGATTCCTTTTTCGGCACATACCTTTTTGGACATAATCCGTTTTCGGCATATTCTTGTTTCGGTACATTTTAGTAAATAAATTATACTATGAAATACTTATGATTTTGCTTGCGTAGTAAAATAAAATAATATTTATTCGTAAAATATTATATTTTAATCAATAAAAATAAAACACAAAAATTAAACAGTACCTACACTGATTACTTGAAACATTGGGCAACTAATTAATGATAACCAACTAGGTAGGTATCTAAATTCATATGCTTCATGGACCCGTCTTTTGTAAAAGTTGGCAAAGCCTATTTAAACATTCCATTACATTGGCAACGCATTTGCAGTCTTAGGATTGCATTGCAGTCTTGTGAATGCGAATGTCTATGGGTCACAGTTTCCACTTACCATCAGGTGGCCTGTGTGCTCGTTTGTCTGCTCAATGCCATAAAAAAAAAATATGTTTTTATTTACAAAATCTTAATTTACAACTGCTCGCAGCTGATTAAAAAAAACGATATCTTTTTTTCGACGTAAACGTGATTCATCTGAGCAATGAATCTATCTAATATTTCCATATAAGCAGACGGTACCTACATCTTCTTTCGGTAATAGTTGTAATATCGTACAAATTCTGGTGTTCCTTCTTCCGTTTGTATTGTACCAAATTCTTTCGCCTTTTTCCAGAGTGATTTTTTGAAATGAAAATAACATCCAGTTATTGTGGCTTCTGAAAACTCCGGTATCGATGCCTGGATGGCGGCGATTTCAAAATCACACTTAAACGTATTTACATGAATTAACGGTGCAACTTTAAATGTACCGTCTGCATAATACTCGTCCTCTTTTGAAATTATATCGAGGGTATGCGAACATCAATATTTTCTCATAATCATCATCATTAAGTACTTATCAAAAAGCTATCAGCGAGCGTGTCGGGAATTAGGTATTACGTCACTCAAATTTTCAGGCGTGCTCTTAATTCCGTGCATTGTACAAAGCAGTTTTATGCCTTTTAAAAGTTGGTATGATTGACATGTCTGATTCACCACCACACATTTCAACAATATCGTTGGTTTAATAGGTCCCATATCTTCACAAACTTTACGTTTGCATGCGTGTAGTTGAACTTCTCCTCGTAAGAAATTTGGTTTGCAAATGTGATTAGATTCTTTTATTACCTTGTTGGTGCTATCAAGCGTGATGGACGTTTGACAAATAGACTTGTTCGAACACCTCCAATTTGACGTTCCTTTCACGTTACTTCGACAAAATTATATTTGAGTTTTTTGAGTCTTTTGCAATTAACGTTACAGTGCTAATTGAACGTAGTGACAAGTGTATTTCGTAATATAGTGGTATTAAATTGTGATTCTCATATTCTGTGAATTTTTAACACCTTGCCCGAATACCCGCCCATGCCATAATAATCTAAGATGGAAATGGAACACACCGAGGATGAGATCGACTGTACTGTACTACACCGGACACCCGAGCTGTCCCTTTATATTTGTATCCCTCTCGCAACAAAACATTGTTAAAACCTCTATTGCTATTTATAAAGACTAGTCCATCTTAAGGCCTGTTGTTGGCGATTGTTTAGATAAAAAATTAAACTGTTTTATAATAAGCAAGTCAAATAACATTGCACATGGTTTTACGTTAGCTTCCCTGATTGACAATGACTGTCAATGACATTAAATTGATTTAGTTTTATCAAACGTTGTTATATTATGGCCAGTGCTAATTTGCTCTTCAATTGATAAGATCCTCATTACAAAAAATACCTTACTACTTCACTGCCGTCTACCTTGTATTAGGTATCTGTTGTGCGGACGTATAAAGTCTGGCAAACGAAAGCGTGACCTGAAAAAAATGGCAACACTGTAGTGTCATCCCTTTCAAATCAATCTAAGAAAAAAGGGACGACACTACAGTGTTGCCATTTTTTCAGGCCACGCTTTCGTTTGCCAGACTCTATTACAAAATAGACCTAGGCATTTTAAAATTTTAGAATAATGATGCTTTCGGAATTATGACTCTTCGGGATGTTCCCAGCCACGGGTGTGGTGGTTTATGTCTCATGTAATTTTTTTCGGGAAAGTTCGTATTTATCTTTATGACAGGCAAAGCGAGAGAGCGAGATAACAGGAACTTATATCAAAATACGATTTAAAAACATTATTTAATACATCTGTAAAATATTACTTCAAGCAATATTTATTTAATAAGGTATTTGTAGTAGATATTCACCATTGGAAAATAATTTTTGTGTTTATTTCTTGCTTGCTATTTCTAAATACTTATGTCTTGAAAATTAAAATAACTAGGTATACCTAGGATTGATTTCATTTGTTGTATATAATTGTGTGTAAGTATATATTTGTTGAAAACGGAATGTGCCGAAAACGGAATATGTCTAAATCTATGGTAGGTACTATATATATATGTGCAGTTTTGAGATTGCCGGCGCGTCTTAAGTTTGCAGTCCTGAGATTGCCATCGTAAGATTGCAGTCTTGAGATTGCCATCGTAATATTGTAGAATTGGATTGCCGTCGTAAGATTGTAGTCTTGAGATTGTCATCGTAAGATTGCAGTCTTGAATTGCCATCGTAAGATTGCAGTCTTGAGATTGCCATCGTAAGATTGCATAGTCTTGAGATTGCCATCGTAAGATTGCAGCCTTGAGATTGCCATCGTAACACACACACACACACACAAACACGCACACACACGCATACGCACGCACACGTATACGCACGCACACGCAGGCACACGCACACACACGCACACACACGCACATATACGCACGTAAATACACTCACACACCGACACACACTGACACAATCATACCTTTTTTATTGTTCCACAGACAGTGCGAACTAACACAGTCTCCAACATTTTTATTATTATTATTTGTAGGTACTTATGTCTTTATTAATCACGGGACTATGGGAGTCCCGGACCTTTGATAGGCGTACATGGAGCCGAAGCCAACACGCAGAGGTCCTTTAGACAAGTTTTAATTTAGTAAGTGATGGGACGACACCAAATGACGATTGTCCGTGAGTTCGGACTATAGAAGTATGCTCTCACGGAAAACCACTGGTTAGTGTAACACTATTAAAAAAGGATGGGAACATTAATAATAGGCTCTATGAATAAACATATAAGTATTTGAGAACTAGGCTATTGATGAAACTACAGCGCCTGCCTGGCCAATGCTAATTAATTACTTTGGTTGAAATGGCAGGCTGTGACTCGCCAACTCAATGCAATGGGCTACCCGAAATAACCGCATAATATATATAGCACCAGGGAGGCAACAGTTTCAGAGGGTTTCTGGACTTTAAACGACCTTGAGGTGCCATTTATGCAACACATCCGCTCTTCGAGCATATAGCTTTTGCGACTGCGACGGTGAGGGTATGTTCCTCGTCATTGTACACCGCAGCCGGCCGGTGCAGGCAAGCGTGAGGTGAGGAACCTTCCCTCGGGAGCACTCAGGTCCGTGGTGTCGCTACACTCGCTACTCACCTACATCTCGACACTAGCTGCTCTGCGGCCACATACGTATAATTATTATTTTCACACAAGATGCTTGAAATCGCAAAGTTCACGAGATATACAGTTACTTATGCATCATCCCGGTCGCGCTCATCGTCGCCACGGACTGAGTGACACGATTCAACAGGTTTTATACGATAAAAGAGACCTTAGGTATACTCGAGCGATGTTTTGGCCTATCATTATTATTATTCAGAGAGGCATTTATTGAATTTTGTGCACTTTACGTTTTTTATAATAAATATTCTAATATAATTATCTTCATATCCAAGAAGTTTCAAGACTTATTGGTAATTCTTTAGCTCTGCCTACCCCACTCTGGGATTACAGGCGTGAAGGTATGTTATGTTATGTTATGTTATTCTAATATAAAACAAAAAAATAATATTATAAAATCCCTAACAGGGGCAGGGCTCAAGCTGCCGGTGGTTAGGTAGGTAGGACTGCAGAGAGGGGAAACTCATCAGTCTCATCACAACTGGCACTTGAGCCAGCCATCTAGCGAGAGTCTCATGAGGTTTTGGTCGGAACCGAGACTCTTCGCTATGACACGATATCAGAGTTATTGGTGACAAATGTGACAATAGTCCTGTCCGTGATGACAGTTTGATCCCAATCGAGCGTAGCACGACCATTTTCGATAACTGGTGCCGGTACGTACGTATTTATAGCACGGCACTTCTGACCCAACAAGACCATATTGAAGAGGAAGCTGCTGATGGATGATCCTGGCCACGAGGTTATGTCTAGTCTAGTCTAGTATCTACTCGCCAAAATTCCAACAACCGGAAATTATATGTCTGTGGGACTCGCCGGGACGAGAGTTGATCGTCCTTATAACCTCTTCGGCAATTGCACAGACAAACCTTTCGGTTTCCCCAAAGAGTTCACCAAATCACAGCTAGTTCACGGACGCTAAATAGTCTACGTCCGGCCCTGTTAGGGTCCGGTAGAAGCATCCGTTTAGCTCCTTGCTCTTTCATACGTTATTTGGCGGTCTTGAGTGCTCAACACCGTTGGTCTGCGCCAGTTAAGTCGTTGGCCTTACTGTGATGGCCGGTTCAAGGGACTGAACCAGAAGCAGCAGTAGATCACGATACGCAGTGAGTTCTTCTCTCTGTAGCCCCGTAAGACGCTCGCTTGCATTCAATTTTTAATTTTGATTGTGACGAATGGGTGAAAAATGATAATTTCACTGAGAACAACCTGCCCGCACCCTAGCAAAAACCTTACTAAGCCCGAAAACTTTAAAATCTACCTACTGTTGGGGAGTTTGGATGCCGGGGAAAGAAAAACGTTTTTAAAACGGCGGAGAAATAAGGCACAGGTGTATGCTAGGTATGTGGATGCTTCGATCTCCGTCCCCATTCCTACGAACTTGTTGCTTGTGATACCCTTTTATTAAATCATACTGGAAGGGGTTTGTTTATGATCCAGTACCGGATACAACGTTGCGAGTTGGACGGCGGGGCACGGGCCGCGGGCGACAGCAGGTATAGAGCACACTGCGGCAGCGCCCTGCGTCGAAGCGAGCGGCGCGGCGCGCCGGCGCGCTGGCCGTCGCGGCCGTCATAAATATACAAAAACATGGAGGCCCCGCCGCTGTCAGAGCAGCGCCGCGCCGGCAGAAGCAACACACGATGCGTTCCGTTTCCCAGGTGAGTCTCTCGCTCTGCGCACTATGTTTGCATCTTATCTTGGCGATTTTCTTCCTCATTACGCTGGCGACATTACCTGGGTTACCGAGGCTTTATCAACCGCTTGAGTAGGCTTCTCTAAACATCGCATGAAATATGCAGCATAAGTCATACCAATATATTGGCCACTCATCAATAATCGACCTTTTCCGCACTCGATCCAGCTCCGAGAACCATGGATGTTTTTTATTGACATGTAATTTTCTTGTTCATTTAAGTAAAACTCTGGGTGTAGTATAAAATGTTACAAGCCTAGACCACCAATTTGTATAAGCGTAGTGTTTATCGTTTTTTTCAAGGCCCGCTTTTCTACATTACTATAATGTTTTCAATTCACAAGCGCTCACCCCGGCTGTCAAATTAACGTTGCATTTCTGCGTCCATGTTCGTAAAATAATTTAGCGGCCGGGCCTTCCTGAAATGAAAACACAACGTAAGTTCACGTAAGTGTAAGTTTGTTTTGCTGGGCGATGCCGTAAAGTCCCGCAACAACGTCAATCTGTAATTCACACGTACCTGATTAATAATTTACCAGTTCGGTTTTTTATTCATATTTAACTCTGAGGTTAGGTTACCAAGCTGTGCGATTCCTACAATGCGACATAAAAGAATAAAAAATAAATGAGGGCGCCACCGTCGTTCCCATAGTAACCCTGCCCATACTACCAAAATGATCTTGATACTTGCTATTTTTTAATTAATATTAAATGGTGGTAAAATTATATGGAAAGAATTCCTAAGTAATAATTGGTTGTTAGTGATTTCTATTTCTTGGTGCATTAGATTAGAATGCCTGTACCCCAATTTATTACAATAGTAGTTTATGAAATTGTTGCATAATGAGGGGTATTAAAACACGAGTGTGTGTTTAAGAACCGAGCCGCTAGGCGAGGTTTTTGTATCACACGAGTGTTTTGATACCTAGTTATGTGCAGTTTCATACACTACTTTATCTACTCTCATACATTGGGATTCAACCTACTAATTAAATGATCAAAGTTATTAAAGTAACTACAGCAAAACGTATTCAATGAATGGCGCCAAAACCTAGCACATCACCGCGCATGCGTTAAAGCGGGCGCTGTCACAGACAAGTAAAAATTGGAATGAAAACTTTTTGTAATGCTGTAAAAATGACGCGAACCGCATGTGCGTTCCATTATAAAAAAGTAATTGATATGGAACCTCGTGGTGACATTAATTTTTTGGATTAACTTGTATTATAATGGTAAAAAAATTACTTTATAACATTATTTTGTTAGAGAAAAAATGATATAAAGTGTTTTTTTTTTTATTTCGGTGTTGTGTTTATAAAGTATGCCAATATAAATTCGTTTTGAAGTTTATAATTCGAACTTTACGATATTAGAGTAGATAATAGGGATTTACACGATGTCAGCGCTGACACACAGTAACATAACTTACATTGCGGCATTGTAATGTTATTAAGGTGCCAGTACGGGCACTGGATAAATTCAGCATAAGCCGTTGGTCTCGAGTTGAAAGTCTCAACTTGATAATTATGAATTTTGTTGTATCCTACTTGTATTGATCAGTCATTCATTTTAATTAAAGGTATTAGTCCGAAAATTAATAGTAGAAATAAAGTTAAACTGTGACATGAATATTTCATAAACTAAAAACATAGGAATTTTAATTTAAAATGTCCAAGTCAAGTTATCTTCTGCCATTCTTACAGTTTCTTCATCAGATTGTTCATCAATGCCTTCATCAGATTGTTTATACAAGTTAACCTCCTCCTCAGACTTTGGTTGAGAACACTGTCTGATCCAGTTTGTATGACTAAATGTTCTGAATGTGTTCCAAATATCTTTACTACCTTCATTAGCGATTCGCCTCACAGTGCTTTCGGATTTCCCTATAACATGTTTAACATTTCCATTAAATATTTAAAAAAGAACCAGCATAATATCAAAATAAATTATAATTACTATACCACTTGTCAATCCCAAACAATAACATTAAAGTAACCTCAAAACACTAACTACGATTAAAATAGACCATCCCAATTGATTTATAAAATTTACAAGACGTTTTTGTCTTTGTTTATCTATCAATACAAAGTTGAGTTTTATACAAAAAATACCTGTCACATCAGATGTTCGTATGTAAACATCGTCTTAATCGGACAATACTTTGCCAGCTTGAAAGTCCGCTAAGTACCTACCTACCGTAAAAACACTTTATAAGTATACGACTTCCCTTGTTCCACTACGAATTATTTTGTTAATTTTTAGGGTTCCGTACCCAAAGGGTATAAACGGGACCCTATAACTAAGACTCCGCTGTCCGTATGTCTGTCTGTCACCTGACCCGAACCGTGATAGCTAGGCAGACTGTCGCCGCTCGTGCGGGAGTCCGGCTCTCACCAGGCCTGTTTGTATATCAATCATTTGTATTCCCGCGGAAAACTCACTAAATAGAAAATATTTTTAAAAAAATGGGCAAGGCGCACTATTCCAAAGGCGAACTTTGACAAGATAACCGGTGTTGCATGGTGCGTTGCTTTTTAGTTCTCTTATATTCGATTTCTACTCTTAATTGTCCGACTGTAAGTTGCCTACTTACCTACTTAGGGCGTTTTCATTTCAACTGAGAGTCGTTGTTAGGAACCGCTTCTTTAACGTGTTATTCAGCGTTGGCTTAATACGAGTATATCACTAATCTAACTTGGTGAACCTGTACCATCACCATCACATTAAATTAAACCAAGTAGATCTAAGTCATAGAAACAGCATTTTAAACGGTTTGCATCAGTGGCAGGTGCCAGCGCTGGCTTGACGCGTGGTTGCGTGCGCCGCAGCCTGCGCTATTGAGAAGTCATTGTACCTACGAAGGTACACAATGTACTCAGTCTAGTGTAGTGTGATAGTGTATAGCGAGGCTGCGTGACAGCGCTCTATACTTATGTGGAGAACCAAAGTTTCACCTAATTTCCGTACTGGAAAATTTCCATATTGTTTGGAGGAAGGGAATTTATTTACACAAGTACTATTTCATTATACCTACCACTTACAATACCTACTAGTGAAGCCAGTTAATAATAATATTTGAGGTTCTTATTATTATCCTACTTATTTAAAAACTATGAATAAATATGTAAAACAGATAAATAATATAAGAATAAAACTAGTTAGGTACGTATAATAGGGCATGCTTTGATGGTTCGGTCATTTGGAAAGGATGGATGAAAGAAGATTGACTAAAGAGATATACAGATCGAAAGTGATTTTTCTTTTTAATTGCCATGTTTTATCGAGCATATTATAAAACTTAAAACGTTTGTAAATGTGTTGCGTGTAGGTACCTTAGTCTCGTCGTTGTTTGAAGTTCCAGGAAAAGGGTTAATGTTATCGTAGAATACGCTCGTCCGCCGCTCCCGCTCAGCTCGCCGGCGCCCGCGCCCGCAGCTCGACCCGCCACGCCGGGGGCCGGGTGAGGCCACTGCTCAGCGGCAGGCACCCCCAGCTCGGGAAGCTGCATCGAAACGGTTTAGCAGAATAAGGTTCAAGATGATTTCCCTCGAACTAAGCGTCGGACAATTGAATAATTAATTAATAGTCTAGGTCTAGATACCAAATAGGTAATATTTTAATGTTTTCAACCCCCGATTTCACCTCCTTAATTGGGCCAAAAAGTTTATTCTTTACCTAATAGGTATCCTATTTTTTTACGAGTTAATGATCTTTTTTAAAGAGAAGAGTTCAAAAATGTAGAGGATAGGTGTACCTAAAGAAGTATATAGCATGCTAGGCAGTAAGAATTATTGACCTACCGAATATTAGGAAGGTATTTACTGAATAAATATTTCGAATTTTAATTTCGTTTTAGTCCTTAAAGATTTTTGTTTTAGCAGTAGAGAAACTAGGTAGGTAGGTAGGTATTGTATTTATTCACACACTGAGGTAGCCTAGTTTAATTATCCCAAAAAAAATAACGTTACGTTGTAAAAAATCCCATTAGAATATTTAGAATAGGTGGAAACGGTGAACGGGCTCGGTGGTTCCACTGTACATCGTGAATGTGCCGGCCATGTAGGTAGGTGGGTGCCCAGTGGGGCGACGGATTCTTTGTTCGCCTGGGTTGCGTTGCGTCATCGTCGTCGTAGAAGCAGGCATCTCCAGATTCTCCAGTAGTACCCACAGTGCCGGTTTTAGCACAACCAGCAACCTGGCTGAGATTTCTGCGGCGCCCCCAAAAGCTGCTATTCAAAACCATAGGAAGAAGGCAAGGGCTAACTTTCATGAATTCATGAATTAACCAGCTGCAGGCGTCCCTTCATGTCCGCCGCCCGGGCGGCACCCAGACGCGCCTTTCCCTAAGACCGCTACTGAGTACCCATTCAAAACAATGATTACGTATTTGACTTTTGTTTTCTGAAAAGCTGTATTTTTTTCAAGTAAAGCTTAGCGTCTGACTAGTTTCGTCAATGAAATCAATTTCGTAAATCGAACATTACCTAGTTCATCCTTGAGTTAAATGTTTTTTTGTGAAATCTCATAAGTTATAAATACGGTAGTAAAGAAGAACATAGTCGTTCTCATTCGTTCGTGTTCGGTACGCGCACCGCCAGGACCAACACCGCTAACATTATTACCTACACACTTGAATATTCCGAACGGACGCCCTCCCTCGCTGATGTCACAGCCATCCACGAAATTGCCGCAGTGTATGGTAGGTCGATTTCGCTTACACTTTTGTCCAAATAGTGTTGGTCCGAGCGGGGCGGGCCGGGCGGCGCGCGCGGGGCTCCGGCGCGCTGGTCGCGGCGCGGCGGCGGCGGCGGCTGCGCGGTAACTGTGCCCTAGTTATTTCGGGTGCTGTCCTAGATGCGAACGAGGTCGCTCGGAACGCCGTTTTCATCATCAGCAGTTGAGTTTTATTCGAGGGGGCCGCGGCGGGCTGTCCGATTGCAGATACCTACTTACCTACCGACCGACTTAGATATTTCCCGTTCACTAGTTGCTTAGGTACTCACCTACTTCTGGTTAAAAACACCATGTCGTTTAGTTTCAGTGAACTTTATATTAATTTCTAGTAACAAATAATTTATATGTCCCCATCTCCACATGGAGGGATTGCATTGATACACCGAACTTATATATATCTACGTAAAATACCTACTTACCTATTTTAAAGTTGCTCAAAATACTGTTTTTTTTTAGTCGTCAATAACTATACCTTGCGAATACATAAAAAAAATCGGTCAAGTGCGAGTCGGGCTCACCAACCGTGTGTTCCGTGTACCGCCGCACAGTGTAGTGTTACGATTAGAATTTGACTTCGAATCGAATCAACGCGAGACCGACACACTCTTGGCTATTTTGTAGTAGGTACCTATTTGATGTTTTTCTTCAGCGTTTGCACTATAATCTAGCGAAGTTTCGGTTTTGGTTTCGGTTTTGGCAGATTTCGGCATAAAAAACATGTTTCGGCCGAAGGTTCGGTTTCGGTCAAAAAGTGCCGGACCCCGGACCTTTCGGTCACGCCGAAACTTAAATACGTACCCGTATTTCCGGATCACGATCGATTAACGGCCAAACCCTATATTCAATCCGCGGACAGATAGGCTTACTTCGGATTAAAATTTTACACATTTTGTATGAGCAAATGTCAAATTTTAACCCGAGGTAAGCCTATCTGAATCCTCGGATTGAATATAGGGTTCGGCCGTAAGGGAAGCTGTTGTGCCCCGGACGAGTTTTACCTTGGACAGTTGTCAATATTTAAAATTTCCCGCGGTCCTCAAAAATAGATATTATCTATGTCTTACGTAGTCCTTAATTTAGGTGATGACGATTTGTGTTGGGTAGATTACGCATAATAGATTTAAGTATCTTAGTTTAAAAACACTCTTATGTACCTTTTTATTTGTTTGTAGTTGTCGTGGAATGGTGCATCGAGTCAAACCAAACTGTGGTTTAACGGTGCAGTTTTTGATATTTTGTAAAAGTTCGTTTGATTTACTTTAATAAATAAATAATAAATAAAATAAATGTCATTGGAACCATTATCTATGAAAATGAAAGTAAAGTTAGTACGAAACTCGAGCGCCCGACACGCGAGAAAATTATAAAAATATAAAGTTTGTTAAGTACAGAAAGCAGAGTAAAAGTAAGTAAGTAAGTAAGTTTGTTTTAGAACTTAATTTCAGACTCGTTTATTTGGTGTTTCGTAGATATATGATAAAACTGAATAATTCATGGTAAAGCTACATTAAATAGGTAGGTAGGTATAGCTATCAGATGGTGCGGTCGTTTTAAACGAATTTTTAGACAAAGTGCATAAACGAAGTTTACTTACTTTAAAAAAAGAGTTGCTTTGTTGTACCTTGGACACCACACTTATGTTGTACCTTGGACTAAGGTAGAAGACTTCTCAAAGTTTTCTAATTCTTAGGCGGCTGTCCCACTGCTCCGCACAGCGGCGCGGCGCGGCGCGCGGTGCTGTGCTTTTTAACTTTGTACTTTAGAATCTTGATTGGTACGCAAATACCGCACGGTGTGTCACACTGGCTGCGTCTCTCCGTGCGGAGCACGACTATTTTGCATTTTTTATGACAAATTAAATATTTGTTACTTTTCTTATTGTTGATTACATTTCTGTTTATATTTTTAATTGATCTCAGCGAGGTTTTCCATTTTTTCGGAGAGAAGGACAATATGGCATTTTCTAGTAAATTTTACTAAGGAACCTACGAAAAGGTACAATAAGGGTCTCCCCAAACCAGTCGACGCGGAGTCGGCTTTCGCCGAGTGTTTTGCACCACACTATTCGCATTTAGCCGATCGGCCGTCTCCGCGGTTGGACACCTGCGTTATGCGGTGTCATCCTCCTTGCGGCCGTAGAGACACCCGATCGCCTGCGATTTCCTATCGCAACAGTTGTAAAGCGACGGTCGGCTCTCCCGTGCTCCGTACTGCCGTCAAGACGTCAGACAGCACGCGTACAGCCGTTGAGTCGGATGAACAGATGTAGGCAACAGCGGGTGATCGGCAATCGTAAATCTCATTTTTGGAGACTGGTTGATAGTAACAACGTGAGTTGGGAATCGGACAGAGGTGTTAGACGTGTTAATAATTCCAATAGACAAAATACAAACGCATCAGTAGCTACTTCGGCCGTCATCGGCTCTGTTCGGCCGTCGCATCGCTCCGTCGGCTTCCGCCTGCTCCTTATCGTAGGTACTCGGCCGTGATCGGAACTGTTCAACTCTTGCCGGCACCGAACGGCGGTACTCGGAGATTTATGAATGCGAACGTGTGCGGTAGGCTGCTAACAGCGTCGTACAGCTGCGAACAGCTTTACGGCAAAACGCCGTTTTCCCGTCGAAAGACGTCGTTTCGCGTCGGCAGACCCGATTGACGTCTTATTCGCTCTTATTGCGTTGACATAAAGCTTTATCCGTACGCGATTTGCCGAAACGGCGTCGACTAGTTTGGGGAGACCCTAAGTCTTCATCCGACGACTTAGGCGGTTGTCACACTTCCGCCGCATCTCGTACGGATTTGCTCCGTATCTCCGTCCGGAACGGCGGTGCACGACGAACCGCATTGCCTATGGAGCGGAGCGGATTTACTATGGAGCTCGGTGTGGCATACCCTGCGTCCCGCACCGCTTCGCCCTCTGGAAGTGCGATCCGTCGTGCGATTCGCACCTCCGACCAGTTTTGCGTACAAATCAAGATTCTACAGTACAAAGTCAAAAACCGCAGCACCGGACGCCGCTGCGATGTGCGGAGCAGTGGGACAACCGCCTTAGGTAAGCCTTTTATTTCTTTAATAAATAAATACAAGATGATTATTATGTGTTAACTTGGCAAAAATGTTATGTATTCATGGTGCAACACCGAATGTCCAAATTAAGAAATAAGGAAATTAAAAATTATGATAGGTAAATATTTAAGAAACATCAATGTGATCTACGACATATTTTGATATGTTCTTAACATTTTAAACAATTACATGAATGTTAAAATTATGCATGAATGTTATTTTTTTTGTTGTAAAAATACACCTAACTAGGTAGTCGTTACAAAAAAACAAAGTACTCATTGTTTTAAAAACCTAGTAGGTACCTAGTTACCTACACTTATGACACAGCTTTTGATTAGTGTGATGTGGTTTGACGCTTATTAGGTACCTCCTAAAGGTCTGCGCACGTAAGCCTCAGCACCCCTGGAACAATGGAGATATTTGATGTTTAGAAACTACCCAAATGCAATACCTTATTTATTGAGCCTTATGAGTAGGCATCGGAGTTTTTGTCGCACGGTAAGACTAATAGCAAGCTATGGAGTCGTCGTTTGCCATAAATCTAAAATCTTATTCATATTCATAGGTACTCATTGATTTAATTTATCTTAAAATGCCTCTATAGCGGTCGGTCGTGTATAATTATCTAGGTCGTTATACCTACCTATATAAAAAAAAACGATTAGATTATAAATTCATAACTTGAACTATTTTAACATACAGTTCGCCACTAGTGTGGACTAAAACATTCCCTTCTGCCGTGTTTTAATGTATCTTTTGTTTATTTATAAAATTTCGTAATTAAATCAGTATAAAAATGGTAATTATTTTTTATTGTAATATTTATTTTCCAAATATAACATTAAATAATCGTTTCTAAACTCGTCAACGTTGTTGTCCTTGATTATAAAAAAAAACCTAAATATATGAGTATGAATATGAATAAGAGTTTAGATTTATGGCAAATGACGACTCCATAGCTTGCCATTAGTCTTACCGTGCGACAAAAACTCCGATGCCTACTTATGAGCTATTTGGTACCTAACTTCAAATAATTAGTACCTCTATTGACATCGAAAAAACGAGTAAAGAAAGTGGCCAGACATTTTGAGTTCTGACGTCAGGATGCCTGGACCATTTTTTTACATAGTTTGAGTCAGCAAAACTAATTTATCTTTTTGTAAATATTTAGTACCTTTTTAGTAAGTACCCTAAGATATAATTTTTTCCATTTTTTTTGGCGTACCAGAAAAATGTTACTCATGAAAAACTTGTTTTGATGTTTAGATAATACCAAAATGCACTACCTTCTTGGTACTATTTGATACTTAACTTCAAATAATTAGTACCTCTATTGACAGCGAAAAAACGAGTAAATAAAGTGGCCAGACATTCTGACGTCAGGACGTCTGAACCATTTTTTTTACATAGTTTGAGACAACAAAACTAATTTATCTCTTTGTAAAGATTTATAGTTCATTTATTTTAGCATGATACAGAATGAAATAAAGGTATTTTATTGGGCACGTTACACGCAACATAATAGATAGGTAAATATACAAAAACATTGCTCCAAAACGTTTTTTTTCACTGTTATTATTTCACAGTAAATATTAAATTAACGTTATAATCTATTGCAGTAGTACTTTAAGTCATATTCGTTAATATTTACATTGCGTTTTTTATTTGTGTTGATTAAATTTACTTACCTAAATTAGAAACGTGGTCTATAAAAGACCTAAAGAAGCAGGGGTTACAAACCTGTGTTAACAACATAACGAAACGTCTAAGCATATAACTCGACTAAATCAAATACTATCCTGTCACCTGTCAAATATAACGAACCTAGTGAATTTTTAAATTGATCATTAATAACGCCACAATTTGCATTTTTGACATATTGAACGTCACAACGATCTTATGTCACGCACATTTTCTCCCGAGTTCGAGAGCGTGAGCGTTGATATTGTTCCATAGTTGTTTTTGTTGTGAGTTGTTTGTTATTCATTTCCATGTTAAAGTTGGCAGCTGCTCGTTTAGTCCACATCTCTCGTCTCTACCCTACTAACGCACTCTTTAGCGGAGAAACGATGACCCTTCATCCGTAACAGTCAGTCTTAAATTAGGTAAATCAATTAAGTATAGCAGTTAGAAACCAATATATACGTATTCAAATATTTTAATAGTTAAATTTTGATATAATATCGAGACCCAATGTTTTGTCCAACACAAAAACATTAATGACACATGCACAGATACAATACCTATATTGAGTGCATAGATTCTTATTAATTCTGCCAGCGAGTATTAAAATTGACGACTACTGGTTCTTTTTTTTTTTTTTTCTCATCCTAAAATAAATGAACTATAGTTATAGTACCTTTTTAGTACCCTAAGATATAATTTTTTCCATTTTTTCTTTGGCGCACCAGAAAAATGTTACTCATGAAAAACTTGTTTTGATGTTTAGATAATACCAAAATGCACTACCTTTTTGGTACTATTTGATACGTAACTTCAAATGTTTAGTACCTCGATAGACTGCGAAAAAACGCGGGACGGGACGCGAGAGACCTTAAGTCTGAAATATACAAGTAAGTAGGTATAATGTTAAATACCTACATACCTATACATAGCTATAAATAGGGTGTTCTCAGCCCCCACTGCCCGAGCCTCGGAGCCTTCGGGTGCTGCGGTGATGGTATAGGCACAAAAAATCGGGGAGGGCCAGGCGCGCCGCCCCACTCCGCCCCGCCACTACCCAAGTAACACAAAACACCATTATAAAAAACATACAACAGCACTAATTGACGCGCAAAGCATTATATGCAAGTCCTATATTAGCTGTATATACTTCTATACAGCTTTTTTAAGAGCAATTTGGGCCCCAAATTATACAGCATTGAGCTTTATAAAGGCTGCTTAGTAGCATTACAATGATTGCATAAAGTTATTATTGAAGTCGGTAAAGAACAAATCACTAGACTTAAAGCATTTATTGCGACCATAGTACAGCCAATATACACCTTATTAATATACAATCTCTAAATGGGAACATATTCAAATGCTAATTGTTTTATTTCCTTTGTAGAAAAGAATTTCTCAATAGATTTAAAAAAAGTTATGTTAAATTTAGTATTTATTGTGAGTTTGGTGCAAGCGAGCATGAAGATTCGCGAGTAAATAATTGTGAAAATTAATATTGAATGGTAAGTAAACTTTATTTTCTGTTATTTGGTGAAATTCAGCTGCGGATGTCAGTTTACTGTGAAAACATGTTACGTTTTGTGGTAATATTTCCACGCGCCCTCGTGATAGTGCTTTTTATTATAAAAAATATAGAAATTTATAATCGACTCTTCATATGTTTTGTAAAATTATAAGCTCTTAGCTTAGTTTAATGAATAAAGTGGGTTCTATAGGCACCGCGCATAAAGTAAAATTATAGAAAGTGATCTTTTAATCAGATTTTAGACACTTTTAATCACTTTAATTGTTTCCGTAAGAAGGGGAAACAGAAAGCAAATGGCGTCAGATAATATAAATGCTTTACGCATTCAACGAATGTATAATAATGCTGTTAATCTTACTATAGCTAAACAAAATACTTTGAGCCTGTTTACCAAAGTATAAGACACTCAATAATAGTGTTCAGGTATATTGCAACACTTCATACGCACATTATAATGTTTGCTGCCATTATACATCATAGTGGTTAGTTACTATCGTGTTTATTAGGGTATCGCAAATCATTTGGTAAAACTAACCAAAGTTTTCTTTTGATTCCGCCTGTTCTTTTAGTTTTTTTCCAATCGTTTTTATCCATGGCGACAAATATAACACGCATGCACACAAATTCACGATGTTACTAAAATAACCACTTGCAAAATTGAATTACGATGTAATTATTCCTTGAAATAATAAAAATACATTTCTTTATATCAAAATACGACTAAAAGCTTTATTGAAGAAACCGATTATGGAGAAAACGGAGTTAAGATTTTATTAATTGTTTAGTTAATGTTACTATAGGACTAGTATTAAATGAACACAAGCACAGATCATTACAAAGTTTTTAATCTTAAAAATTAGCCACTACAGCCCAGTGCTGGATAAAATATTACGTAAATGCTTATTTAATGTATTGGGCTTTTCAAATTACTATTATAAGACTTTAACCTTTGTGTAAGTGTAAAAGCTATTTAAGTAGCTGTATATTATAAATACCCGATGCTTTAGTAGGAGTTTAATCTTTATTTAAAAGTATAGTATAGCTTTAAGCATTTCGAAACGAACCAAATGCTATTAAAAACTATTTTATCTTTGCCAATGCCAATTAAAAGTGTTATTCGGACTTTAGGACATAAATCCATATCCACTTTGGTTAATATACAGGTTCCGTGTTACTTGGGTAGCCACTCCGTCTGCTTATCTATGACTTAAAGCGTAAACTACATATTTACCTACAATTAGTAGGTAAAGTTAATGTATACAAATTATAGCTGTGTAGGTACAAATTACCTTTCGATCACTTGCTAAAGTCGATAGCTACGAAAAGTTTAATTAAAAGCGTGGATTATGCTTAGGTTAATTTACTGATCCTAAATAACTTTTTCACTTCTCATACTCTTAAAATGGTTCTATAGTCTCTGCGTATCGCGACTAAAACTCCTTATTAATCTCTAGGGATTAAAGTATTTTTTTAATTTACTTTGCAAATCCCCTAAACATCCAATCGCGGTGTTTGTGAATGGAGGATTATCGCCATTTTCAGTGATTTTGCATAGAATATTTTTAGGCCGTGGAATTCATCTCAAAATGACAACTGTGCATAATAGTACTTACCTAGATTGTTTAACAAGGGACTAAAAGAAGCCATAATGACACGAGATGTTTAGCTATAATTCGAGTGTATTTATGGTTGTTTAGCCTCGCGTTAAACACTAGGTACTTTTCACTTTGAATGCGAGAAAAAAAAGACGTTCAGTGCCGGATTAGCCAAGTAGCAAGAGTAGCAAATGCTGCCGTCCCCGCACATGGCCCCGCGCACCCACGTCTAACCTCTAAATGCTACTCTGGTAGACATTTTTCTGTTTTGGTACTTAAGTACATCAGTATGCGTGTACTCATATCCATCAGGGTTAACGATAGGATGAATAATCCAGTCGATATTCTTCAGCATAATAACCTAAAACAAAACCCAACGCAAAATAGGCGCATATCTAAGTCGCCCAGCTGCGGAAAAGAGTCCGCCACAACCAACGCTACTCTTGCTACGTGGCTAATCCGGCATTGAACGTTTTTTTCTTCTCGTATTCAAAGTGAAAAGTAGAGTGTTTAACGCGAGACTAAACCACCATAATGCCCCGCCATTACCGCTTGTTTTAGTCTCTTGTTGAACAATCTACTGTAAAACTGAAGGAACTCAAAGGGCAAGTGGAAACGTAATCAAATAGGTAGGTAACCTGCCTGGCTATAAACAAGTACCGTCTCCAGCAATAATACCTACGTTATTCAAGATTGGGCTCAAAAACATCTGACACATCTCCATTAAGATGCATAACAATGTGTAAAAAAGAGCCATGTTGCACCATATTAAACCAATGCTGGTATAATATTGTGCACCGCATTAAGGATCCGTTCATTCGCTCCGTCGGCGTCGGCGCTTCGGTGTCATAAACCGACTGACACATAGACCGACAGACACGAGGTCAAACCTAAACAGGTATCTACCTACTAAATAAAAGCAGGCGCTTTATGTTCTTCTCTTTCAAGACGGCAGTTTACATAAATTCAATCATGAATTCATGAATTCCATGAGACTATGGGCCGAGCTGATGAACACATTTTTTTAAAGTAAGCATATAAGAATAGGTGTCCAATAAAAAAAACCGGATAAATTAAAGAGCCGGACGAAGTCCGGACTAACCCGGACGGATGGTAAACCCTGTGTATTGAACTTTCTTCGTTTATGCACCCGTGAATTAGGTACCTAGTAGGTATTAACGAAATATATCTTGTAAAACCACAACCCCATGGGTAGGTAGGTAGGTACATCAATTCAATTTAATTGATTACTTACTTACTTACTCACTACCTAGTGGTGTGCTTTTAACTATGTCGCAGGGAGGGCCTCTACCTACCTAGGTACTTACTTTGTTCCTTTTTCACTTTACAATAAAAAGTTTCTTCGCACATGTTACCTTTCATAACGAAGATTAAGTACTGACCTACCTAATAGGTACTGAAGTATATTCGTCTACATGTAAGTATAGGTAGGTAGACGTCCCCGATTTTTAAATCAAAATTAAATGTCCCGCGCGGGACAGGTGCATCCCGCTTTTCGTTGATAACTCGGCCTCAACTACTAACGGGTTGGCTTAAAGTAATGAAAATGTAAGTATTCAATTACCAATAGCAGGCAATAAAAAAATACAAAAAGGATTTTGACAGATACCTATAAGTAATAGAAAATATGTAAATTTTGTTAATAAGGCAAAAAAATATTAACTGGTTTAATAAATAAGGTCCGCGAGGAAGTTATGACGTGAACGTGTCTATCGCCTACTTGGACGGCGTGAAAAATCTGAAGTGGTCTCTCATCACAAATTTGAAAATGTACTACCTCCTTCTACAATTTAATGTTTGATCCAGCGGTGGGAACTTGGTATTAGGACTAAAGATTCACCAAAAACGGGAAGACCTCCCATTTTTAATGATCGAGACCGCAAGTAGGTGGCAACACTGGCAACGTTTGTACAAAACAAAGTGGGTCAGTCCCAGATAAGTTAGCTGTAAAATATGATGTTTTTCGTGGGCGAATAAGGAATATTTTAGAGAAATACAATGTTGAACAGTTAAAATGTCAAAAAATACCCAAATATTCCAATAAACAGCTTGAAGATATTCCAAAAAAGTGCAGGAAGTTGCGGAGAAAGTATCACTATGCAGGGAGCAGCCAGAATTGACTAAAATAGCGTGACGTTCACTTCGTACCGAAGGATTCAAACCATCATCCGAACGTCCCTATAGCTCGTCCAATAGAGGATTATTTGGTAATTCTCAGTAGACTAGTTTACAGTGATGGGCGGGAAGCAAAATTACAGACTCAGTTGAAGCGCAAGGTACAAAAACAACTACTTAATTAACTAAAAAATGTAAAAATAGATGTTGTCCAACGTATGATGAAAACGGTAAGAAAAAGCTACGAAAAATTTAAGATGCGGGACTTTTTGCTGTATAGGAATAATTGATTATCATATTGGTTTTATTTCGTTTTTATGTAATAAAAAGCTATATAGCCCTAACAAGTGAAAAAATAAAAATAAAAACAGTTTTTGTAATTCTCATTACTTTAAGCCAACCCGTTGGGTACCTACATAACGAATATAACGATAGGGATAAATCTGATTCAAAATATCATATTTTTATTATAATACACTTTCTATGGCTATTTTTGCAATAGATTGTCACTTAAACGTAATTTAAAACTCAAATAAAAATACTTGTAGTACTGTTAGGCGATGGGCTTGCCACACCTGTCACTAATACACTGGGAAACATCTTAGCCTACTTGTGCGAAATGTGGTTAAGGTCAATGTGTCTAATTCCGTCTACGGGGTAATACCGTACACAAGCGTTTATGGCCAATCTAAGAACGGTACGCCGTTGCTACCTCTGTTGACAAAGCAGGGGAACTTTTTGGTTCAATCTCTTTAAAAGAGATGGCGCTATGTTGTCTACGATTGAAGAAAACAGTGTTTGAAATTTAGTTGTGCTCCGAACTCGAAACGCGAGTGTTGTGTGATGGTGTTTTCCCAAAGGTATGTTTCAAACCGTACAAGTTATGACTTTGTGAGTGTGCTTAATATGTTCCTTAAGAGGTGCGCCAACAGCTTCTTTTTTCTATTTTGCATGAATTTCAAGTGTTTTAGAATTATTTGCTGCGTAAAATTTGTAACCTCAGAATTGTCAAGTGGGAAAAACCGTCTAAAATTGAAGGGGCAACACCGTCATAAGCCGGTAATTCCCCATTCCAGATATAGTCAACCTTTTTGATCAGCTGTTAAATTACTTAGCACTATGTTAGTTTTGAGTTTATTTACTTAGTTATATTCTGCTGATTATAATAAGTTATATATAAAAGAATCGTGTGTAGCAAGGAGAGTTGTTGGATTATGTCTTAACCAATCCCGTAGATTACGTGACTCGTCTACCAGTGACGCGATTAAAGGCGAATAAAAACGAAAAACAAAATTTTAGCCTTGTGTCTTTGAGTTCAGTACATATATACCTAATTATGTAAGTATCGAAAATGTTTTTTAACAGTTTTGGATTATCTTTAGTTTGATTTACAATAAATACTTAAAAAATTAAACCATTGATTTTTATTATTAATTAATTTTACATAATATTTTATAAACAATGTATAAACATCAAATTATTATATTTAATAATTGATCGCACTTGCATAATAAGTAAATCGTATAATGTACACTCATACTTACATAAAAAAAGTAAAAAAACATTATTTTAAAGCCTTAGTAAAAAAAGTTTAACACCTCTGATTTTAAGAATATGCCGGAATAGCCCCGAAAAACGTTTTTCGCCGATAAAAGCTAAACTCGACTGTATATTTTACCCGTTACAGAACAGATTTGATTAAAATCCTCTATATTTCTTTCCAAATTGGATATCATTTGAAATAACCGTCTGATTATCGAGATATTGCTACTAGCCGGATTTACCCCAAAACCTCGGGAAAATCCGTCTACAGACCATGTTTTAAAAAAATATTTTTAATTAAATATACAAGGTAGTTACGCTTTTTCTTAAATATGGTTTCAAAAGCCAACTAAATTCTTAGTCGATTCCATACACAAATTCTAATAATAGTATAAAAAGACAGCAGTTTTCATCAATCAAAGTCAAACAAAAATAAACTATGCCGGTATTAGATTGACCTTACAGAATTATCAAGAAGTTTTAAGACTTGTTGGTAATTCTTTAGCTCTGCCTACCCCACTCTGGGATTGAAGGCGTGAGTTTATGTATGTACCTACCTACTTAAATAAAAATAAAAATATTTAAAAATTCTGATTAAAGGTACCTATACGTTTTTTTACTATGTCCCGCTTTCGACGAAAGAATCCCGCTTTGTTTTACTTAAAAAGTTTCCAAATCCCGGATTTGCCAAAAAAAAGCTGGTAACGCCGGTACGTGTACCTACTTACTATTTTAATCCTTGTTATTTATTAGGGAGGAAGGAGGTAGGTACTTGAGTCGTTTTCAAAAAAAGTGTACTTTTTCCTATATTTTTTTGTCCTCACTCAAAAATATTATATTATAAAGGTTACATAGCCAGTGAAATTTACTTGGTATGTTAATTACGTTATTTATACTATATTTTATTATTTTTTTAATTTAGATTATATATAATTTATAGACAAATAGCAAAAAAGCATGATACTATTAAAAAGTATTTTAATGTTTCATACAAAATTACGTTGTCCCACTCCTACTCTCGCAAGTTCGAATGTCCTCATGCTTATATAATTTTCAAATATTCATACATTTGTTACGGGTTATATCAGCTGAGATAGTTTTTCAGTTAAATACGAGTATTATTAATAAAATAATAATAATCATACGCAATAAAAACGAATTTAATTACATGTCCACTTTTCTATCAATTTGTGTAACTCCTATGTGTAACGACAATAACACGGATATTCGATCTATTCAGAACGCGACCTCCATTTATTTTAGTCCGGCAATACTTTACGGTACTACCAACTTAAGAAATGACAGCTTAGCCATGTTTTTTTCACTTACATTGATCCAAACCGGTTGTGTTTGAGTTTTGTCGCTAAAATTATTGTCCTGTATAACGTGAATTTCACAGGTAAGTAAATCTGATTAACACGAAATCTTTATTGAACAGTGTAGTTTCGTTTAATAATAAGGTAATACAAAAGAAATTATAAATCAATCTAGTAAGATTTTTCTGTAAATTGTTTGAGATTATGTTAACGCCACGAAATAATGGTTCTTTTGTGTAACGCTGAGTGTTACACAAAAAATTGTGTAACACTGTGTAACGTTACACAAAGGATAAAGCTGTATGTATACTGCACAAAGCTGTGTTTAATACATTTGCAGAACTTAAAAAAATAATAATTTCACTAGCCTTTATAAAGGTATGTATGTAATAAATGGTGTATTTTGTCGATAGATGATGAAAAATGGCTCCAATGACTTCAGCAGAACAGAATAAATATTATGATAATAAAATGCTTTTTCTTTACATATATCAAGGCTAAAAAAGTTCAATGGTGAACTGGCCTTTATGTACTCCATTGTGTAACAAATTTTAATTTGTGTAACGAAAACACAGAAATCCTTTGTTTATTTTTGTGTTACGTACACCTATTTTGAAAACGGCTCACTTACCTACTTATTGACGTGTGCAAAATAACAATAGGTAATTTGAAAATAACATAGGTACATACATAAACTCACTCCTTCATTCTCAGAGTGGGATAGGCAGAGCTACAGAATTACCAAACACTACAAAAACTTGTCAAACTTGTGAACAAACTAATTGTTATCAGTTAGGTAGGTAGGTACCTACATTTTGTATCCAATGAAGTTGGTTTTATTGTAAGTACCTACCAAGTAGGTAAAGCAGCTAATAGAACAGTAAATAGTTAGAGGAGTTCGTCCCAGCGTGCAACAGACAGAGAAGGGAAGGTGCTATGTCATTTGGCCTAAAGTAAGCCAAGGCCGCCATGGTGGGGATAACGTTTACACGTGTGACCTAGATACGGGGGCCGAGTGCTCGCGGAAACTCACGAGCTGAGTCCGAGCAGAGCGCCGTAGCGCCCCGTTTGGCGCTCGCTCCTCTGATCAATACAAACTGCCACCAGCTATGCATGTAAGTACCTTAGCTCTGTTGGTCTTGCCTGCCAGTTGGCCAGAATGACCAGTACCTTCCTCCGCTGCCGCAGGCGCCCGGGCGCCAGCTCGTGCGACAGTGATAGTAACTTAACATAAAAGTTATCAGCGGAACCACTATTCGTTATCCCACATGGAGGCAGGCCAAACACGTGTGACAGAAGGTCATTGACCTGCATTACACGACTCGCATTAGGGTTTCAAGAAAGTGAAAGAGCTAGGTTCGATACCTCCGAATCGACGTTTAGATCGAAATAAATTAGTACCTAGGTAGGTACCCTCCTGACTCATGATGCCGACTATTCGCGATTAGTTGATAGGCGTAGCTAATGGTACAGGCCGGGCCGCTGTATCCGCTCGCTGTCGGTGCGCGGCGGTTGCGTCGTGTGACTCGTGCGGAGCGGAGCGGAGTGCATCGATCGCGATTACATCATCACTTGCGTCCTTTCTCTGCGCGCGCACGGCCCGTTCCCCGCGCCCGGCGCCCGCGGCCAGCCCCTCGGCCTCTCAGCCGATCGACACTTCGACGTTGGTTGGCTCCGCGCCTCCATTCGCCGTTTAGACGTCGGACGCATCGGTCACCTTCACCTGCCTCGATCAATCAGTTCGTAATAGTGTAACTTTGAATTTAAAAAAGTAGTTTCATAAACTCTTGTTTTCTTGTGAGAAGCGCTGAATAAATTGTGCGATAGTAAGTTAGTAAGCTTTATAGTGACGACTCGATCGAAGGAAGTGATTTATATAAATATTATAATTGAAAATTGTGAGATGTTCGCGGCCTACTTTTATAACTTCCGCAATGTGGTAGAGCCGCCATTTTGATATTATTTTATCAATCGGTTGAAGAAGTTTCAACTTACTAGATTACTAGGTCGGCGGACGTAGAGCCGCACGGTCGCCGCGCCGTGGTTTGCGCGCCAACGATTATTCGCGGATAGGTTTTGCCAGTCCTAGGCCTCTGCGGCGTGGGACCTCAGATGCAGGGCCCGACGCAGGTTTCAGGTGCGGTGCAACTGAACTCTGTGTATATTTTGAGTCGCAGACCTTGAAGACTGGTGATCTGAAGAAACTGAAAAACTGAAGAATTCTATTTGAATGTCAGTCGTGTCGGGGGGAGGAATTGACTCGACTGTACCAGTATCAGTCAGTCTTTTTCTCTCTCCTATACGATCGGCATGTGACCGACATCCGCCGCAGCTGCCGCGCCGCTCCACCAGGCTAGTCCGCAGTGACCTCGGAGATTACGCAAGCTGTTCTATAAATTCGGCTGTGAAATCACTGAATTTTCTGCTAAAGACTGCCATTTTTATCTGTCTGTTGCAATTATGTTTTGGTGTGTTTTTTCTTAGCAACCCACATTTGATAGATTGTCGACGTGTTCTGGTATTTTCCGGAGAGAGGTGCGACATAGTTAGCACGGTCGAGCTCGGACATTTTATTTTATTAATGCCTCGTTCAGTTGGAATCTGTGTCGCAAGCGCGCCGCTTGAGTCATCGCGCCCGCCACATGACGAAATCGAGATAATCGCTGACACGGGCTGCGCTTGCGCAGGCAGGAATTGGGCAATCCCCCCCGGCACACCCCGCCGAGTGTCGAAGAGGCGCGAACACAACTGAATGATTAGGTACGTACGAGTACCTAGGTACGTTAATAATTTTAATCGTTTCAGCTATCACCAGCGTCCTTATCTATCGGCGTCGTCTTCGTCCCTGTGCTGTGTTCTTAATTGATGATATTGCTGTTTGCGAATGCTAACATACTAAATAAGTTCTGAGGTTTGCGAGATTATTTTAATATACATTGGATTAAACCTGTATTTTGGATTCTATCGCTTGTATGATACACTTGTCGACTATTTCATGGTCACCTATTACCTATTACCTACATATCTTCTAAATACCTTGAATCCCAAAAATAGGTTATTTTCAAAATTTACTTTGCTTACTTTGACTTGCAATGCATTCAAATATAGATTAAATCAAATATTTCATCAAATGTATTTTATTACTATTACTATACTTACCCGTAAACAAAAATAAATTTCCAAAAAAATATTTTTTTATATCTAATCCTTTGTCCTCGAAGTGTTCCTCAAATCATTAAAGCGTTGCAAAAACGAAATTTGCTAGATCGCTATCTCGCGAGTAGAATAGGTCGGTACCTAAACGCGATCTGGTAGACGAGCTCTACGACATGAGCGAATGCGCGGCGCGACGGACCACCGGCGAGCCGTGGCAAGCGATACATGTCTTGTAGAGTCTGCCGGACGCCGGCGCCGGTCAGCTGGGGCGAATCCCTGTACAGGACTCTAGTTTTACGCGTTCCTTGTAAGTTCCAATTTAAATCTGCACTCTGGGTACGTCGTAGAGCTCGCCTTTGCTGCGTTAGGGCCTGTTGTTTCATCAGTAGTTAAAAACCGTAAGTAATGGTTAAATCTCAAGGAAATGTGTGAAATTTTAGATCCCTTTTTCGAATTTTAACAATTAGTTGAGTTAATGACTGATCAAACAACAGGTCCTAAGACATTAACAACTGTTAACAATGGTAAAAAGTCGGGCGCTCCCGGCGCTACTTTCATGAAATTCATCTTATCCCGCTTTAAACCTCCAAACTACGCACCGCGATTGAAGGTCGTCTGAGATGTTTATCAACCACTCGATCGTTAATTAAATTTGGTTTGGGTTAAGTAGCTACCTCATACCTACACAGTAAATACTTCATATCCGAGCAAGCGAAATTTATAAACATCTTGAGGAAACCCGACGGCAGGTTGTGGTCTTACAGTCTTCACACCGCGCAGATGTAGCTTTGGTTGGAAGTACCTACCTAATTGCTACAAAACCCGATCGTGACGTACCTACCTACCTACCTACCGTTGGTGAAATTGACTTGATTTTCCTGATATATCGACGTTTGTTTAAGTTGCTAGGACATAATTCAAAAGCCGATACATATTAATTACCTATTTGACATCAAAGTAGGTACATGTCATGAAATTAAAGGATACATTTACACGTAATGTAAAAAAAATACAAGTTTGAGAGCACCTGTTGTTGTCGATTGTACCTACTTTGTTTTGCACAGTGACCGAGCGCACCGTACCGACCTGTCGACAGCACCTATCCAAACTCAGTGGTAGTGGTTACGTTAAATTACCCTTTACCTACACCCGAGCTGATACGATTGTGTCGGTTCTTTTCTAATTGAATTTGAATCGAGCAAAATAAAAATAAAAGTGTTACGAATGTGAGGTTTTTTTCAAATTAAATATGAAAAGTGTAAAAGAAAAAGATTGACCTCCAAAAAATTTTTTGTTTTCTTTTGATATCGGTACTTAAAAATACATTATCTGTATCGCTCGGGTGTAAAGGGATATGTGCACTGGAGATCATGTCTTCTGATCGGATCAGATCTTACGCCAGAGTACTTTTTGCATTACAATAGGTTTATATTACATTATGTTAGATAGGTAAGTATTTGGTATTCCATTTCCTTGACTTGCAAGATTTTCCCCAAAATAATCATCGGCACTCGGCCGAACCCTATTATTCAAACCGAGGATAGATAAGGCTTACCTCGGGTTAAAATTTGACATTTGCCCATACAAAATGTGTCAAATTTTAATCCGAAGTAAGCCTATCTGTCCGCGGATTGAATATAGGGTTTGGCCGTAAGTGAAGCTAAATAAAAAAGCTTGTAGTCGTAATCAAAACACGGGGTTTCTGATTTTTGACCATTCTTGAAGTTAAGTTCTCGGGTCTCTAGTCTTTTTATATGTTATATATATGACTGTCCCCTGATATTTATTACTTATACCCCCTGATATTATTCAAAAACTTATTACTAAACTAATATAATATTACTAGTAGAAACAGCTACTACTTATGTGCACGCGAGCTAATATTGTTTTGGGGTTATAGATGTAATTAGCTAAATGAATACGGCTTATTTTAGCGTGGGAGTGAATATTAAAATAATATATCGTCACTTGTAGGATCAATTAATATACTTACCTAACCGACAAAAATCGATTTTTCAGGAAAGGCAAACAACGAGTTAATTTTTTTTAAATTAATTTATTTCATTTAAATGACGTCTACGACACATTTCCTAAAATCTCGAGTATTTTGAGAGTGTAGGTATAAGCCGAGCACTTGTAGTTTCGGACATAGCATGGCGGTTACATTACTTTTTTGATAAAAATGTGTCCACACGTTAGGTAAGTCCTCAAAAAGCAAAAACGCATAACAACGTAACACACAAAAATAAATAGTAGATTGTTCAACAAGGGACTAAAACAAGTCTCGTAACAAGTTTAGTATCGCGTTAAACACTGTGGGTAAAAAACGACGCTCGATACAAAATTACATATTATTGAACAAATGTAACAAAAGTTCTGACGAATTTGTTTCGCAATTGTTTTTTTTGTAAAGTCACACAAACATGAAAACTATTTGCACCAAGCATAGGTAGTAAAATAAAATTATCCTTAATATATTTAAATAGATTCATAATTTAAATCAATAATCGTGATTCACGAAATTAAATGTTTTTTTGATATATTTTTGCACAGTTGTCATTTTGAGGTTATTGTCGCGTCTTCAAAATTGTCCACGCAAAAGTGGCGATAATCCTCCATTCAAAACACCATGGATTGGTTGGGATTTCCAAAGTAAATTAAAAATAATATAATTTAATCCCTAGAGACTAATATAATAAGTTACATTTTAAGAGCATAAGTGAAAAAATACTTAACGTATGTCACATGTAACGTTCTATACATTTTGAGAGTTACATTAAAGTTAGTCTACTGATGAAATGGAGCCTTATGCCGCAATGTGTTCTTTTTTATGAATGTCACGAATCTTATTCTTCTTTTTCATCTTATTCTTCTTTAATCACAAGTACCAAAATGGAAGCAATAATAGTTTAAAAGCTCAATAATTGTGTTGAATAGTTTGTCAAAGAATAGTCCACCCACATTGGACCAAAACCCAATATAGATTGTACGCAATTTTGTCATGACATGAATACGAGAAATAAACTAAACTACAAAGCTTTAATTAATTGACTCCACTAATAGTTTGAGCCGTTGAGCTAATGGGTATAAATATATCTTCTTTATAAAACAGCACGTTTCCTATTAAGTACACCTGGCTACACCTTTTTGTGTAGATAACAAGAAAAGGTTAATGAATATGACGTTTTTTCCATCTATTTACCATCATTCTTTTATTTATCAAGTTACGGCTTGCGGAATACCTCTAATGTTAACCCGGGTGCTCACTCACTATACTTCATTTAATTTAGAATGAGAAGCCACAACAACATAATATTGCGGCTCGTGAACTGTAATCTCTTTACAATTTGTACTAGAGTAACAATTGACGACACGCAAATAAAGTGACATTAAAACAATTTTATTTTGCGGCTCCCAGACTATTGTACTGTACTATTTGCTAGGTAATAAATAGTTGACCAAACGCAATATAATGTTATTGTGGTTTCTCATTCTAAAATAAATTAACTATAGCGCACGCGTCACCGTCGCACGCAGGGCCGTGACGCGTGCGCGGTCGCGAGCCGGTTCCCCGCTAGGGCTCCATGCTGTGACTGTCAAATCACTAAGACACGCGTCTAATTCACGGGTGAAAAATGAACGCGTTAATTAATTAAACAGTAGTAAAAAGATTTTTGGTACATAAAAGCATTTTATTTCTAATTTCTCGCTTAAACTAAAGCAGTTTAAATGAATTCAAAGGAATAATCTTTTTTACAAAAAGGTAATTCCCGGAAGCACGATAGCAGGTCCCTATACTTACTAGGATTTTAGCATAATGAATTATGAGGTGTCCTTAGATGCAATAAACTTTATATTTATTCAGTTCATCGGGTTTTTGATTTTAAATAACTTTTTTAAAGATAGATAGGGAACGTAAAAAGCAGGAGGAAGAAGCATTATTTTTTCTCTAGCAGATACAGCAATTAATTTGTTTGAATACAGTGTGTTACTGGCAAGAGGGCTTCTGCTTTGACTAACGATAGTATGTTGCATAAGTAATTATTTGCAGGTATAATTAAGTCGAAGTTAACTAACGTAACGCTGCAATTTAACTTCGTAGATTTTAACTACCATCAACGTAATGGAGCTAAGTGTAGGTATCGTAATCAGAATCGTTATTACTTGGTACAAGGCATACATTGGTACAGGGGCAAAACATAGAGAGTTATTAAATACTACTTGAATTTGTCAGATTTATGAAACTAAAATGACAGAAAGTTGTCACACTTGAACGAAAGTCATTCCTCTAGTAATACTCGTAAATTTATTGTGGAATAAATCGTGAGTTTAACTAATGGCCTACGACGCTCGTGAGATGTGCGACATGATTTTGTTGTACGGTGAAACACGCGGCAACGCAGCAGAAGCGTTGAGGTTGTATCGTGAAAGATACCCTGACAGGCGACACCCTCACAATCCCAGATTCTTATTGGAAGCCGTGCAACGAGTTCGGGAAAATAGGTATATTGTTCCTAGTAATCCAGAAAGAACTATGAATGGGATCGTGTCTGTGGCTCTGGAAGAAAGGGTGCTGGAACATTTCAGAGAATGCCCTACATCCAGTACTCGTATTGCTGGGCGAACGTTCGGCACTACAAACAAGACCGTTCATGGAGTTTTAAAAAGGAACAAAATGCTCCATTTAAATTTCTAAAGGTACAAATAATATTACCGAGAGATTTGCTACTACGAGTAGCCTATTGCAATTGGTTTTTAAGCATGTGTAGAGAGGATGATTCCTTACAACAAAAGGTTATGTGGACGGATGAAAGTACTTTTTGCCGGAATGGAATGTGGAACCGCAAAAATACCCACCACTGGACCGATAAAGAAAATAATCCTCATGTTTTAAGGGAGACTGCCCATACAAACCGTTGGACCATAAACGTGTGGGCAGCTATCCACAATAATACTATCATCGGACCTGTTTTTATTGATGGGACTTTGAACGCACAGAGGTTTCTAGAACTTCTAAGTGGTCCTCTGGTCAATTATTTGAATACCCTTTCTGAAGAAAATCGCAGTGGAATATGGTTTCAGCTGGATGGTGCTCCTGCTCATTCAGCTTTGGTTGTGAGAGAAAAGCTAAATGAAATGTTTGGACAACGCTGGATAGGGCGTTATGGCCACCAAAATTGGGTACCAAGAAGCCCTAATCTTACGCCTCTTGTTTTTTTTTTATGGGGAGCTATAAAAAATCAAGTTTACGCTACCGACAGCGAAACTCGAGACCAAATGAAGTCTAAAATAGTGGAAGCTTTACGTCAGCTAGAAACGACGGATTTCCGATCGATTCACGACAACATAAAACGACGTTATGAATTGTGCGTTAATAGTGGTGGTCGCCATATTGAGCATATTATTTAGATTTTTTACGTTGCTTTTCTTTTAATATTTAATATAATTTTTATAATGTCAACTGCTTTTAATTTTTCATACATTATTTTTAGCCTTAGTATCAGCCAACTACATTTTTAATAATAGTTCGTAAACATTATCCACATCGATACAAGCAAAATTAAGCTTTAGTTTCTTTGAAACACTTTGAATTGGGCTTTAACAGTTTTGAATTTGTTTACAATGAACTACGAATGAATCAAGTCAGACGTCAAATGGGGCTGCTATGGTCACTTATAAATAAGCTAAGTATGGTCACGTGACTTTACTAATTAACTTTACCGCACAGTGTACATTGCTTGCAATTTATTTTTTGTTAGAAAACAAGTGTGTCCTATTTTTTCTTGCGTTAATTGAAATAAACAGATAGGTACATTAAGGAGTTGCCCATTGTTACTCTGTATCAAGGAAAGCCCTCATGCCGGTAACACACTGTATAGAGTATAAAAACTTATTAATTGTATTGGTTAAAAAATATTTTTTATCGCTTTTATTGTTGATTATGCAGGGTGTTTGGTAGCTAGGTGCAAAGCTTTAAGGGGGTGATAGAGCAGCTCATAGGCTATCGATTTAACCCCCATGTATGTTCAGCAATCGTTATTAGTTTCGTAGATATTGATCATTTTTATCGGTTTTTTACGGTTTTTTACGGGTAACCCCTTAAACCCTAATTCATGTATTAAATCATTTTTATTTCAGCATTTTCTTGCATGATTAGAATCACTATGAACTAAGCAAGTTTTTAAAGCTACATACCAAATTTTATTTCATTACAAGTTTTTGAGTAAACGCACAAAGTTTGTTTTTCCATGCAAGGTGAAAAACGACCGCGGGGTGCTCTTAGTATGGAGAAAGTACCTAACTCTTATTTCTATTTTTTTTAACTGATTTCTGACTTTAAGGTTTAGAAAAAATACGCCAAAAGAAACAATTTTAATTCATCGGTTTTAGTTCCAAACTATCTTAAAATAGTATTTTAGCATAATTAAAAATAAAAACGAAAAGCCTAAATACGAAAACTTTCATGCGTATGTCTATGGGATCCGATTTTCGTCCCACAGCGCGGCGTTCCAAACTTAAAGCACAGATTATAATACAAGTTATAGTTGGTTCCAGTTTAAATGACGAAAATGCACTTAACGCAGGATTTTACAACTTCTTTTGTTGCTAAATATGAAAGGAAAAGATAACAAAGGGACGACCGAAGTGTGGCACGTGCCTTGGAGTAGCTCAACCCTTCTTGATCATTGGGTTTTACCTGAACCGGACACATTTAAGTAGGTGTTTTGTTTTCTAAGTACCTACTTAAGTACAGTGCGGTTAACATTCAGGTAAAAAGGTATTTTTAATACTATTCTTAAATTGTACACAGTATTTAATTATTATTTTAGAAACATTTAATTATTAAGTAAAATACCGGCAACATCAAAACTAACAAGATTGTTTGTTCACAGTATACTTTGGCCGTACCGACACACCTGCGTAATTGTTTTACAACCCTACTTGAAGATAACAATTGAAGAATAGATGTTGGTAATGGTTGGTTTTATGTGCTTTTCGTCATATTAACTGGAACCAACTATACTTACTACGTAACAGATACACCAGTTGTATGGACGGAGGGCGTCCCCGCCGCTGTCGATGCCTACCGCTCCTATTGGACGCGGGTGACGCAACGTCATTGGAATGTGCGCTAGGGCTGTCTCCGTTATCTAAATGCTAGCTTTTTCTCTCGCCTTCGCTCGTTTTGTATTTAAGGTAGGTATTCAGCGCTCAGGGGCATTTGGTATTTTAGGTATTTCATGTATCATACTGCCCTGCAGAGCTAATGCTAATGCAGAGTTAATGATTGACTTTCAATGATTAACACAAAAAACATTAGAAAGCTAGAAAAATTACACTTCATAGACATTTTTTACGTTTTCTCGAAATGAACTTTTTGCACTTACTGCGGTTTAGGCTCTGCAGGGCAGAATAGGCATTCTGGCAACGGAACCCTCAAATCATATACAAAATAATATGGGGATTTAGATCTATTCAAACTGAAATCCATATTTATTTTAATAATTAATTTAATGTTCAGGGAATGTTTCCACGTTTTGAGAATGTTTCAATATAAATATTACGATAACGTTTTCTATATACTACCTTCTAATGGACAAACAATAAGTCAGAAAATATTGAAAAGGCAAAAACATGCCATAAAAGTTGAATCGCTAATGAAATTTTATTAACTCGACAGTGTCATAGTTTATGTAGTAAACTAACTAGTAGGTACGGTATCTTAGAGAGCCTAATAATGAATTGAACCGAACAATAAATATGTACTTATAATTAAAAAAAAACTATGTGGGACTTGCACCAAACACAAAAAGCTAATTAAATACTTAATAAAAAATGAATAAAAACCAACTACAATCCGAACCAAATTTATATGGGACCATGCGCTGCGCGCGAGAGTCGTTTGCGCGGGAAACGTTAATTGTAGGCAGAGCCGGCCGACCGTGCGCAGCGAGGCGCGGCCGCACTGGCAGCCGACTAGCATTTTGTGTCTTCTAGGAGACACTTAGAGATCGGTATTTATCGCGCGCGTGGGTATAGCCTGCTTAAAGTATCCATATGTACATACTGTATCTGCGCACGGGCATGTCAACTGTACCGCAAAGCGTCCTAATTTAGACGTGCAGCGAGCGGAGGTGCGGTCGAATGTCAAATCGCTCGATAGCGTATCGCTTTGTGAGTAATTCGCATCTAAGTCCTAACCATCCTCCGATGACACCACGGGTGGGGTGAGATCGTGGTGTATACTCACTTGGAATACTTTGCGTCGCTACTAGAATGGTGATGAAGAAAGGTTTATAGTTGCAAAACTTTACGTGAGTATTTTTTCACGGTAAGTTCTAATAAAAAAAAATGTTATTCTCCTCATTTTTTTTCGCGGACGCCATATTGAAATGTTATATATACCCTATGTCATTCCGACAATTGAGACGAATCGAGTGACACCTCGCATGTTAAAATCCGTCAAGATGTTTAGGCTGCAGAGCGTGCCCAGAAATAGACATAGGTACATACATACGTTCAAAAAAATAACCCTCTTTCTGACGCAGTCGGGTAAAAATAGAAGTTTTACGGCTGTGCTTTAGGTATTTAGTAATATCTCGTGTTACGTAATGTATAAAGCATTATAGTAGTTTATGCAACAGTTGTATAAGAGAGGTCAAAAAAGACGAGTGGTGTGGTTACGATGTGAGCCGCAGGCGAACATCGTAAAGCAAGACGCCACGAGTATTTTATGACTTAGTTATACACCGTTGCATACAATACTTTTTCTACGACTAGGTTTCAAATAAAATGCAAAATTAAATTAACAAAATTTTATTAATATAATATATATATACAGGTTAGAATACGAACGAACGAAGCACAGAACAACAAACGAGCGGGAAACATTCGAAAACAACAAAATATGTGTCTATGGTTAACTTTGTTTTTAAATTGGTGTGCACTTGCCAGGTTTCATATTTTTTTTAAAGTTGCACAATCGATTTAACTTGTGAAATAGGGACTAAAAAACACCTAATGATTTGAGAAATGAATTCTTTTACCTGATTGGTCGATTTTAATATAGCTGCGTTCTGGTTGGTTGATACCAAATAAAATGTTTTTTTTAAAGAGTTAAATTAGTAAAAGAGTTTACATACCAAAAAGAACCTAACGTTCCGATTGACAGTCAATGTGTATTGTGATTGGTGGTTTAATTTGGTGAAGTATTTTGATTGGTCAAATTAACCTAGGTGTAAGCTTTGGCAGCTAGGCATATCGTTTTGGCTCAAAAAAGCACAAGTGCTGTTAAGGGGAATAGACTAGATAGACTTTTCTACGGAATGTTCTGCGGACATATTATCTATATTCTTATATTAGTGTTCGTGACTATATAAATGACAGATAAAAGTACAGGATTAGGAAAAAGTTTAAAACTATTAGAAGTAGTTCCTCAACGATCGACTTTAAGCTATATCTTAATATTGCGCTATAGGTAAGTAACTGTTATACTAAGTATAAACAAGTAAAAGTTGCGCATAGTTTGTGCATAAATATATTTTTTGTTATGTCTTCCCGAATGAAAAGTTACGAGTGGTGATAGTTTTTTTTTTTTTATAAATTTACAACTCATCCCTCATTTTCCGACTCGCGAAAACAGCAGCAATATGAATTTGTTGTTGCGTAGGTACGTCCATAGTCGTATTTTTACTTCATTTATATGTTAGTATTAAATTATCCCGTTCAAATTAAGCCAAATATGGGCATATAGAGTATTGTAACTTGTCAATAAAGTATTGAGAAGTTGTAATTTGGCTAGAGTATCGCCGATCAAGTTTTACATACTTAATCCGTTATTAAACTTCTTTAGTTCATCGATACTGATATTGAGAAGGACGGTAGCGAAAATCATCGAGTAACAGTGTCATAATAAAACATTTAAAAAAACAGTATGATTGAGTTATGATGACGCGTTAGCCTAGTCTGATTCTTGGATTTTTCTTTGTATTTAAGTATTTACATCGTGGTCTCTAGCTATATAGGTTCTTAACCCGAAGTACAAGGCTAGAGCTTAGTTAGGGACTTGGTCAATTGGTATGAGATTGTCCCCTGATACTTATTAATTATTTTATTATTTAATAGTCGTAAGTACTGTTCTGGCATTGACATTCATACAAGAAAATAGACTAAGACTACGCGCGACTGAGCCCTTTCATATGACAGCCCATTCACTATAATCAAATCACTTTAATTTTCTACCCCCATTCTAGACCCCTTTTCAATGATTTATTGTTTATTTCATATTTGGTTTTACTTGAAACAGACCCGGGCAAGGAAGATGTACAGCTATGCTGGTGTGTCACTATTCGAGTTGATAGCATTTGTAAATAGTTGCTGAGGAAAACTGGCGTGGCATACAGACAGACGACGAGGTCTTACCATAAGCGTGACCTCTTCACCGTTATGGTGCGGAACCCTAAAAAACCGGCCAAGAGCATGTCTTACCAAGCCCTGAACTGAGTCACTACACAAACACTAGATATCACCACGAACACAAGTATGGACGAATGCTCTTGTGTATAAACTTTTTAATCGCCGGTATCTGTGGAACCAATCAAGTCTACTTAGTCGTTATAAATTTCCTTCAAATTCGTTATTTGTACTATACTTAATTTAAGATATTCTTCACATATAGAAGGTATAGATACAGGTAGTATGATGGGAGGGTTTTCATTTTCGAGTGTATTTATGTATGTATGTATGTCTATTTCTTTGGCTTGATTTGTCTTGGTTGTGGGAGTGGCATAGACTATAATATTCTAATCGGAGTAATGAGAAGGGTACATTATTTTATATATAAGTATATATATATGTTGAGGGCAATGTCATTAAATGCAATCGCGTAAGTACACTTGCTTTTCATTAGATTTGTTTATAACTATTAAATAATTCCAGTAAGTATTTTTAAATGTATTGATACGATTAAGTAGTTACCAATATTTTTTTATTGAATTGCGTCATTAAATAAATGATTAATAAATACTTAGTAAGTAGATAATAACGAGAATCGTTGGCAGTGTGAAGTGAGCGGAATCCTCGGCGCCAGGCGTTCGCTCGTTGAATCGGTTATAAGTTATAAGCTTCGGTCGGCTGCCCGGCGCTCCGCGGCCGGCGAGCGGCGCGCGGCGAGCGGCGAGCGGCGAGCGGCGAGCGGCGAGCGGTGACGCAAGTCGACCTACACTCGTTACGTTATCCCTCTATTTAACAGTTACACTGAGCGCCGAGTTGGCAAGCCTCGCTTTTATAGGTAGGGCCAGGGAGGGAACAGTAGCTCGGTGGGAACAGTGGCTCGAACGTACTGTGCTCGAAAGGGAAAGAGCTTTATAGCGTTCAGTAAATGTGATTTAAAATTTGTGATAATTGTTTCTAAGTAGGCAGGTGATACCTAAGCGATTTAAAACCAAAATGACAATTATTTTATTACTGAGTTTATTTAATTCACAAGAAGATTGATTTTCTTTTTATTTTTGCCTTTAGAGGTATGGTTGTAGATGTGCTAAAATGTGATTTAATACCTATTTGTGACAATTATTTCTAAGTAGGTAGTAGATACCTAAGCATTATAACTTTAATTAAAAAAAACAATCCTTATCAATTTTTATTTTTACCTAAAGATGTCAGAGCCTATTTGGTAATTTAATATCAAAACGTAGCCACTGTGTACTGTAAGAACCACAGTGTACTAGGGACTGTACACAAAGGTTCGAGCCACTGTGCACTGTTAGAACAACTGTGTACTTGGGGGTACTAGTGACTGTGTACAAGTCGTAGTACACAGTGGCTCGATTCCCATTTTTTTTAAAAGACGATACCTCTTTTTTGGTAAAAGTTATAGCAAATGTATTTGCAACAAATGAAACTTCAATATTGCACTGTGCTTTGTGCTTGCAATAACTATTTCAGGGATTTATATTTTTCATGCAACAGCCTGTTGAAAAAATCCTAGCCACTGTTCCCTCCTTGACCCTACATCAAATAATACGCGGTTAACAACAGGTTAAATTTAAATATTTAAAAATGTAAGTAGGCTATGCCTACGCATAGCTTAACTTACTTTAAAATACCTTCAGTGCCTGGATCTCAATAGGGATTTTTTAAATCGCATTTCTCAACCAAATATAAAAATACCGTAAAAGAGATAACCAGTGCAATTAAAATTAAAATTGGCGGAGAAATACAGATGATACAAGCATTTTAAACTGCTAATTAGACAGCGATTAGACAGAGAGATCCGATACGCACTGTGACGTCATGTAACACGTAAACCATATAAACTCCATGTCAAATATGTATGTTTTGCTAGAAATAGATAGGAACAAATCTTTGTTGGTTTATTTCTTGGTTATTTTTATAGCTAAGTGTTCAAAAAATGTTTTTTCTCAACTGTTTGTTACATGAATCAGCTTTTATTGAAGCTGTGAACCAAAGCCACGAATATTCCCTGAAACACTCCCGAGGTTCAGTTGTGTTGGGTATCTAGTTTTACATGGCATTGATAATTATGTAAAATGTAAAAACATGTATCAGTTTGTTGAATTTCTAACTAAACAAATCAAATATTCAAATGATACACATACACAGCACATGACAAATGATGACACTTATTTAATTATTGCCGTCTTCTTAATCATGCGAATATCATGGTGCGCTTCCTTATGGCGCCCAGCGGTAACGCTCTGTGTCTTGCTTTATACAAAATGAATGTTATGCCGTAACCATCTTAAAGGGAGGCTGACTAGGGATTGCAAATCCGGATTTTACAGTGATTTCAATATCCGTTTACAAATCCGGATTTTTCAGAACCAATCCGAATTAAAGGTTTTTTTGTTAGAATGCCGTACAAGCGTTAAGTATAAGTAAGCGTTTGTCATCAAATTAAACGCATTTAAAAGAGGTTGGTAAAAACGCGCGCGCTGCTGCGACGGGGAACCTCGGAGTTGCGGGAGCGGAGCGGGGGAGGCTGCTGGCGCGCGCCACTGCATTACCATTAATCGTGCACGATCCACTTTTAGAAACGGTGATCGACAGAGTGCCAAAGACAAAAGTCTTCGACAAGAAGTACAAAATACAACTCCACGAAGACCCCTGGGAGGGCTTGAACCCTAAGGAAGTGAGAATCTTCACAGATAGATCTAAACCAAGGTTAGGGTCCGGCTCCGGCACATTCTCGGAGGACTTAAACATACACTTCGCAACACCATCAGGGGCCCACAGCACAGTCTTCCAGGCAGATTGCATGGGCATCATAATAGCTACGACAACAATCGAGGCACGGAACGTAAATTATCTCCCGAACCGAATACTCTCCGACAGCCGATCAGTGCTCCAGGCCCTAAAAAGCCTCACTGTAATCTGAGGTCCGGTACTCGAGTGCCACATTGCCCTGACGAAGGTTAGCAACTACAACAACATCCCCATCACACTTCAGTGAATAAAGGGGAGACTCACATGGTACCTAATGGCGCGGCCGACAAGCTGCCGAGACAGAGCTCAGGGATAGAAGCAGTGGGTCCAGACCCTATCTTGCCTCTCCCGTTCAGATGGCTGCGTAACAAACGGCGACGAACAACCGAGGTAGAACACCAGCGACCAAGGACGACTTATCTTCGGCAGCGACCGCAGGGACTGCAGCTGAAGTAGAGTCCATAACACGATCATATTAAGTGCAAGGCTATAATCGAATACCAATTAGGTATTCACGACGAAAGCATAGGAAGCACCTGATTTACCAACTCCTATTCATCATAATTATCATAAACAGGGTGGAAAGTTCGAATGCCACATGGAACTACCTTAAATATTGGAAATAGCACATTCTGTGTAAAGAAGACTTTCCTTTATTTTTAGGACCTATAAACTCTGCATTTAAGGATTATCGAAAAATCGTCTGTCTTAACTAGGACTCGAACCGGTCAAATGCGGAAAAATAACATCAGTCAAATAAATTCAGCCTTTTATGTAGTGGCATTCGAACTTTACACCCTGTATAGGTTGAGATGGCTTTGTATGAAAATGGAGGAAATCGAAGTGCCATGTTATCCTCTGTACTGTAATAGCTTTATTTTGTACGGGCTGCTGCGACATACACAATTCCCCTTCAGATGTCGAGATTTATCATTACGACAGTAATGACTAATGATAAATCTCTAATATTTCCAAAGTAGTCAATTTATTATCATATAAACAATAACGATTAAAAGTAATTATAATAATGCTATGGTGTGAGTGCTCGCGGAATGAGTGCTGTTCGTGAACTAACGCGAGGTAACATAATTTCGCAAAATGCAATGTGCGGTGTATGTGTAGCATGCGGACGGCACGTGCTGCCGGGCGAGAGAAAAGAGTGAACGATGCATAAATGATAATAATCAAAGCAATCTAATACAAAAAGCACTTAAAGTTACTTACTTACTAAAATATATTTCAATACAAAATAAGTCAATACTATCATAGGATAGACCAAAAAAAATAACTCACGGTTTTTAGATTCTAATTCGAAAGAATAGGAAATTTTAAGAGACAAATTTCTTTAATTTACAAAATTAAAGAAATTTGTCTCTTAACTTAACTCGACCCAATAGTTTTGTTTAAATATCTTTATTTATTTAGCAGACATTTTATGGATGACATGATTATTTTCAATTTGGGTTGTCATTTTCTAATAAATTACTACAATTAAATGATGTCGAATGATAAAAAGTGATTTTAATAGTGTATTAAAACATACTGTGACGCAAGTATACATGGCGTCACGTGACTAGACAAACTGAAGCTTAATTTCAATACATCAAGTACTCGCTACGGTAGCTCACTGGTTTAAGTGCGCGACTATGATCCTGAGGTCGCGGGTTCGATCCCCGTAAGGGGAACTCTTTTTCTATTTATTTATGTTATTTTAATAATTTTAGGGCATTTCTATTTTTCCTTGTACTGAATTAAAAAATTGTTAACGCAGCGTTAAATTAGTCCATTTGGTAACGCATTTTTTTAATGCTTATATTTAAAAATATACTTCTTGTTAAAAACTTTAAGATCAATCAGAAAAATCTATTAAAAAGTTTTTAACAAGAAGTATAATTATATTTTTAAATTTAAGCATTAAAAAAATGCGTTACCAAACGGACTAATTTAACGCTGCGTTAACAATTTTTTAATTGAATACAAGGAAAAATAGAAATACCCTTAAATAGTTGCCGTTTCGATGTTTAACCATTCCAGCTCATGGTTTAGAAGAGGTCACACTTGTGTTGCGAAGGTTGTGTTGCACTTAAAAATACCCAAAAAATCCAAATGTGACGGAATTTATAAATAATAGAAATTTACAGAAATTAAAGTCATTCTCTTTTTTGTGTGTGTCGTATTATTTGGACGAAGGGGTAAGTCGTAAGATTAAGGCTCTTTTAGATAGGTAAATTGTATTAATTTGTAAATAACTCGACTTACAAAGGGACATTCCGCTTGTTTTAGCCTCTGGTCATGCCCTTCGAAGTCTGACGAGACTTAATACGGTATCAATTAGCAAGACTGTTGCTAGCCGGTGACATTCTGGATTGGCAGGGTTCCCTAGGAAGCTAAAAACCCTCCTGGCGCTCAATACTTAGTCTTAGTTAGAAAATTTAAGTTAATGTTAAGAAACTAGGTTAGCTTATTAGAATATAATTATTGCTTTATAGTTGTTCTTTCATTTTGCCAAGTTGACCCGTAACAAAATAGCGCCCAACGTTAAAATTTGTTAAGGGTCAGTAGAGCGGTGGCATTTTTTATAGCGTCTTAGTTTTTTTTTTTCTTTCTTAGTGTATTCTCAGGGTATTTGTTGTATTTTTGTGCGGGTTTTTTACGACTTAGTAAATAAGAAATCTTGTGTGGAGTGGACATTAAAGTTAGGCTTAGGAGTATAGGTTTTGTTATATTACAATATTTTGTGACTAGGTATTCATAATGGATCCTAATCTTTTACTAAAAGATGAGCTTGAATACGAATTGGCGTGTCGTGGCATTTCCGCGAATAGCACCGTGCCCGTGCTGAAAAAATTACTTAAGGAACTTATGATCAGTGAGCAGTCCGAGGGTTCGTTGCGTGAAATTAAGGCTCCAGATCAGGCCGCTAGGAGGGTTGATTTTGAATTGGAGGTCTGTTCGGCAAAAATAAAAGTGCTATCAGAAATTGTAGGGAAACCTGATAACGCTCTTTTCAAGAGATTAATAACTAGGCTGTATCATGTACAGAATAGGCTCAATTTATTACAGCATGATACAGAAGATAACGGGATAAAGAAGGAAGCGCTCACACAACAGTGTCATGTGTTATTAGAGAAATTAGAAATACAGGACGACTTGGTAGAGGATGAAAACTTAACAGCAAACGATAAACATATGTTACAGGAAACTTTAGGTGAGCCAGGTCTCAGAATAATTCAGAAGTTGGAGGGCAAGGTAGACAAAGCCAAAGACGAAAGGAAACAAGGTAATGGCGAGGTTAGATATGAACAAGTAGACGCAAACAAAAGTGTTAGTTTCATGTCAGGACAGTGGGAAAATGAAAGGATAGGTAAGCCTAGCCTACGGGGAAAGCTGACAAAATATGCGAAGTAGTCGAAAAGCAATTTCTGTTATACTATTATTTGGGTCAATTTCCCAAGCAATATTTTAAGCTGGCGGCGCTGAAAACCGGGGTGAACTATGGTTAAAAATTAAACTGTTATTTTTTTCTGAATACTTCACGCAGTTGCCTATTTTAGGCAATAAGTAGAATTAAAATATTAATGGAAATAACAATAAAAAAAAAAAATTAAGACCTCATTTCTCATCACAGTGGGCTGTCCGCTGTCCGCAACCCAGTTTTGATTGCAAAACGTGGAATAAATCAAAAACGAAAATAAATGAAAAACATTTACCTTTTTTAAAATACTAGATAGTTAGTGTACAAAAATAAGCCCTGACTTTTTTTTTAACTATCACACATACCGTCCGGTACGAGGAAATACGTTTGTCCGGAGAAACGTTATCATTACCACCGTCAAATATTCTGTGCCTTATATCTGCTAAGCTTCAATATGTACGCCCCCCACCTCCCGCGCACTCGTAGAGTTATTCACGCACAAGAGTTTGGTGCTAGCGGTTGTGTTGTGCGCGTTTCTGACGATAAAATATAAAGGTAAATTCTTGCTTCCGGTGGGGTGGGGACAAAAAAATCCTCATTCCGACGGTTGATTTATTTTTTTGTAGTGTTTGTGTGTTTAGTTTAAGATTTATGTATAACACGTACGTCATATTTCTTAATTCTGGAGTAACGTTAGTTTAAAGAAACCAGACTCCGTTGTTTTTTTTAAAATATTTTTGTGCAGGTTTTATCATTCCGTGGTTCTCATTCCGATGTTACCGGTGTATGAAATACCCACATAAATGATAAGCAACACCGGCATGATACAAAAGTAGCTTCACTTAGTTATCCAAATAATTATCAAATTTAATTATTTAATTTTATGAATTCAAAGAAAATGTATAAATATTATAAGCGTTTAAACGTAAATAATTAAGCGTTTAACGATAACCAAATGTCAGTTATTTTGTACTACTAAGCATATAATATGCATACATACATAGCGTCACGCCTTCATCCCAGAGTGGGGTAGGCAGAGCTATTACCAATAACTCTAACAACTTGTTATTATAATATTATAATGAAGAAAGTTCTCACAGATGGAAAAAAAAGATTTGTTACAGTTTTTTTTTTCAATTTAATTATAATTATAAAGGACAATGCTTAGTGTTAAGATTGGACGTGATATTCAGTTTAAAAAACATTAAAAGGTTTAAATTTATATTAGTATTTCGTTTTTTTTTAAGATCTGGGATATGTAAATTCACATCTAGTCTTGCGCGTTATCATAATTTCATATAGAGGAGTAGATACTACAGTACCCTCTTCCGTTTAAGTTTCCTTGTAGCTCGAAAGGTCCAATGATATTGCCGTCCAAAATTCCCGTCCAGTAATTGATTTTAAATTGATACTTCCTTCGGTCTTCTCGCATTACTTTAAAGCTTAGTAAGGTGAAATTGTAGCTGCTACACGATGGATAAGTATAACTGACGGTCCCCAAAATCCTGTTTTTTTTTCAAATTGAACGATTTAAAAACCTTAAAAATGCCATTAATTCATAGATCCCCAATATTTAATTCCCAAAGTAACATAATTATAAGATACCAGAAGTCTCTGGTTAACCAGATTCTCTAAACGCAGGATTCAGTATACTTATTGGGTAAAAATAATAATGAGTACTTACTTACTAGATATGAGTTATTTGAATGTCAAGTTTTGGGGATTCCAGTAAATTGAGATCTGGTATTATTAAATTAAATATATTATTTCGAGAATGAGCAAATTATATATTACACAAAAATATTTTGACCTAACGGCAGCAAGAGCGTAGGGATTGCAAATCCGGAGGTGTTCGAGAAAATCCTAATTTACGAGTTCTAAATCGGTTACAAAACATCCCAGCCGCGGAAAACGCCCTCTTCTATTCGACACTAGTTGGGTTGGGGGAATCGCCAGCATCTTAAATAAATCACATCATAAATGTTTCAGTCCCGTTATACAGTAAAGCAGCATTAGATCAAATTAAGCAACAAATACAACAGATGAAGTCCGAGATTGTTCTAAAACAAGGAGTTACCATGACTTACTATATCAGTTGACAGTAATTTACGTCATACTGGCGGGAGCGATCATAGCAGTTGTATTGTAGTTGTCAGTTGGCGGCGCGTGAATAAATACCGCAGTGGAGGCGCCGAGCTAACCCGGGAGTGCCGCAACCCCGTAAGTGAACCTTCGAGGCTCGCGCTACCTTAGAGATCTTAGTAGACCAAATCAAGAATCAACTCAGGCAATGGAAATGAGGAGCAGTACCAGCTTCAAAGCAAAACAAAGCAACGCCAGCTCCCCTGTCCTCAACAGGAAGGTGTTCACCGGCAAATCCTGTAATTGGGATTGTTCATATTTATACAATTGCTCTGATTCGAAAACCATTTGAAATATTTATCTATTTCGGATATTTCGACAAAAATATATTTAACCTTTGTTTGACTTTCATTTTCGGCTTGAAGCCTTTCTAGGTGTATCTTACGCGTTAGGCGAAAACCGCTTGAAATAAATGAATGTGTTACGGGTCAACTTGGCAAAATGAAAGAACAACTACAAAGTAATAATTATATTCTAATAAGCTAACCTAGTTTCTTAAAATTAACTTAAATTTTCTAACTAAGACTAAGTATTGATCGCCAGGAGGGTTTTTAGCTTCCTAGGGAACCCTGCCAATCCAGAATGTCACCGGCTAGCAACAGTCTTGATAATTGATACCGTATTAAGTCTCGTCAGACTTCGAAGGGCATGACCAGAGGCTAAAACAAGCGGAATGTCCCTTTGTAAGTCGAGTTATTTACAAATTAATACAATTTACCTATCTAAACGAGCCTTAATCTTACGACTTACCCCTTCGTCCAAATATTACGACACACACAAAAAAGAGAATGACTTTAATTTCTGTAAAGGCTATAGCCGTGTTTCTATTCAAAATTTGCCTTTCTGTCAAATGTTCCAGTAATTTTATTTTTAGATACTCCTTGTAGGCAAAGGTCTGTTCCCCAAAGTAGAGCCATGTACACTTGTCAGTTTTCGTAATATGGCGGTTTGTTTTTTTTCACTTTTTAATTTTTTTCTTGAATTCAGTCTTTGCGATTAATTTGATTTTTTGGTAAACTATACTACATAATAAAACCCATCACTACAAAAAATATTGCTTGAAACTTTAGTACAAATATATGTCAAAATAATGGAAACTATATTTTTTATTTTTTTTTGGTGTTCTGGTGTAGCGGCACCTACAGTTTTTATTTCATAAATTGCCCATCTATAGACCTACTACATATATTAAATTCAAATTATTAGCTTTGGTACTTCATGCCAAAAACTAACTACAAATAAAATTATTCCTTACATGTTTCAATGTTTTGGATGTCAAAAACGAAACAAACTTCCAAAAATGACAAAAGACAAAAATAGGATGTATACGATTTTATTCATACAAGTAATTAAGGCAATTTAACTCGCAGCTTTTCAGAGATATATCGGTTAAATACAACAGCAAACTGTGGTTCACTCCGAATTACCATCCGCAGAGCAATCCCACTGAACGTGTAAACCGTGTAATAGGTACCATGATCGCTACTTACACGACACCAGGCAGACACAATACATGGGATCAAAATTTACAACAGATAGGAAATGCGATTAGAAATGCGGTGCATGAAACGACAGGATACACACCCTCTTACCTTTTTCTTGGTCGAGAAACTTTAATACCGAACTCTGACCCAGTGCCAGGTCAGTTAGCTCAAGGTCCAGATAATAACTTCCAGATTGATGTTACCGACTATATTATTAAGAACGATAAGCGACATATTATTTATGGCGATGTACAGAAACGGTTACGATCTGCACACGAGCACAGTAGTAGATACTACAATACCTCCTCGTTCACCGGATTTGAACCCTCTAGACTATTTTTATCGGGGTTGTTTAAAAGAAAGAGTGTACGGCAAACCTATTGCCTCTTTGGAAGAGCTGCGTAGTCGCGTCGTAGAAGCTAGCCGACAAATTGGTGAGCGACGATATGCCTCCGAACTCAAGAGGTCGTTCATGAAACGCTGCTGAGCCTGCATTAGGGTAGGCGGCAAGCAATTCGAACACTTGCTTTAAATTTAAGAAAATGTATTTTATTACCTTTTATCGTAGTGTCGTTGTATTTCACATTAATGTAAACTGTCTTTTAAAATATTTAGAACCAGCTAACCTCATTTTAAACGGAAGCAAAAGTCGTTTATTAAATTCGGTAGTTTGATAAAATTCAGTCTTTGTTGGACAAACTTAATAATAACGTCGCTGCTGTAATCAATAAACTCAATTGTTATATCATTTTAGAATCTCCATTAACCAGGCCAATTTTTAGGAAAGCAGCACTACTAGTCTTAGTACATTTTTTTAAACCGTGCGATGTTAAACTTGCCGCAAGTTAAACTCAGATTCCTAAACCTTAAATTTGATTTGAAAAATTAAAAAAACTGCTAAATTTTTATTAATTCCGTTGATAGGGTCTTATAGCAAATTTAAACAGCTATCTTTCACAGCAAACGAAACTGGAAAATTCTAATAAATATGGGCGCGGCATTGAAAATGGTGAAACAGGGTACCGCATTTCCAAAAAATTTAAAAGTTGAGATATCTCGTTTTTGGTGCGACTTTTACAAAACATAATTTATCATATTTTGGCCACTCCTGAGCTGAGCTATCTAGCCCTGTAAGGTAGTCCACTATTTACCGGACACCCTGTATATGTAATACATGTAAAATATTATTTTTAAAATATTTTCATAGCACGTCAAATTTAACGATTATAATCAATCGATTCAAATTCTTACTTGGATGAATGCGTACTCGGGGTAGTGAGACTCGGTTTTAATGCTTTGTAAGAAATAACTTAACAGTTTTTGAAATAAAGTCTATAATTTGTTTTCATCAAAATGATGTCGTCAGCATACTCCTTAGCGAGACTCGGTTTAGTGATGAGGGTAGTCTCGATGAAATCAATATTTATCGACAGTAAGGAATATATTTACTAAGGACCTGGAAATTGCCTAGGGGACACTATTTATTTTAAGTGTATATTTTACACTTTTCCAAAAACCCAGAATTTAAAAAAAAAGGGTGCCTACGCGAACTAGTTCCATATTTCGAAGCATTTTGATGCAAGTCAGTATCGAACGCTACCAAGCAAGAGGCGAAAGTTCATAGATTTTGCTGTTCCTACTTTATGTTCATATGAAAAAGTTAGTATATTTAGTATTTTAGTAAGCAATTCACATTTCACTCTTAAATATTTACTTATACAAAGAAATACCAATTACCATGATATTTTAAAACTTTTATAACTTTTGTTCAATAAGGTTTCTTCTCATAAAACAATAATAAGAAACATTGTGCTATAATCTCCATGAGTGGTCAAGAGGGCAAACTTAATAAAAATATATAAAAAACATCCTACTTTTCCGTTATTGTTAATTATAATTAACATGACTTAACAACTATTTCACTGACCAATAATATCCTATTACGATGCTCGAAAGATACTGACTTTTTTATGGCAGAGAAGACGGCACATTAGCGCTCGGGCCACCTGATGGTAAGTGGGAACTGAGACAATCTCAAGATTTCAATCCTAAGGGCCGTATTAATAAACTCATCTTGACTGAGAGATGTCCGTCACAAGATACGTCACAGTAAACGACAAGCCATAGAAAACTGTCATTTTGACGCATCTTGAGACTGGCATTAAAGTCGAGAAAAGTTTATTAATACGGGCCTAAGACTTCAAAGGCTTTGCCAACACTGAGTTCTACGATGGAATCTCTATGCTCGTAATTTCACCGGTTGTCTTATTCCGACACCGGAACACAACAATGCGAACACTGTTGCTAGGCGGCGGGTCAAAAATTTTATGCTTCTGCAAATCTCAGTAAAAATATCGATATGAGCCATCGACCTAATCCTCGCACCGTAGGTTATGCCGACCACATTGACATTTACGCATTCTTATACCGCGTTTGTACAAAGTCTTTACATGTGTGATATGTTTGTGTGCGTCAAAATATATTATGTGTTACATTTCTGTTAGAATTTACATTTGTATGTAATCTTTTGCATGTGTTATTTCTTTACGCCCCGCAAATCTCGACAGACATGATTGTACTCGAATACAACCTATAAGGCCAGTCCAGTCATTGTATGGTCTAAGTTCGGGGACCATCCCATAACCAAAATGTGAGCGTAGGTTTTATTCGAATTCAACGTCTGTCTGGAGCTCTGTGTAGTCGACTACTATTAAGGGTCTCCCCAAACCAGTCGACGCCGTTTCGGCAAATCGCGTACGGAAAAAGCTTTATGTCAACGCAATAAGAGCGAATAAGACGTCAATCGGCTCGGCCGACGCGAAACGAAACGACGTCTTTCGACGGGAAAACGGCGTTTTGCTGTAAATCTGTTCGCATCTGTACGACGCTGTTAGCAGCCTACCGCACACGTTCGCATTCATAAATCTCCGAGTACCGCCGTTCAGTTCCGATCACGGCCGAGTATAGTCTTTATTATTTGAACTGATCTTCTCCACAAAAGCTATTGTTTGTGTACAATCTTTCTTTATGTCCGTAACCGCAAGCCGATTACATACAAAAAAGTTAGAACTACATTGAATTTGAACTGAGCTTATTCTCTACACAATACTATCATCTACACAAGACTTATATCTGTATCTTGACACTTTACATTTTAAACCTACTGACTAAGAGGATAGGGTTGATAATTCAATGTACCTACATTCAATGTAGTTCTAACTTTTTATATGTAATCGGCTTGCAGTTACGGACACAAATAAAGATAATAGTATTGTACACAAACAATGGCGTTTGTGTAGACGATCAGCTCAGTTCAAATAATAAAGACTATACCTACGATAAGGACTGGTTAGAGCTGGCGGAAGCCGTTCAGCGTCTTCGACGGCCGAACATAGCCGGCGACGTCCGAACAGAGCCGATGACGGCCGAAGTACTACTGATGCGTTTGTATTTAATTTATATTTATATTGTATTTCATTATATGAAGGAAAATTATCTAACACGTCTGTCCGATTCCCAACTCACGTTGTTACTAACAACCAGTCTCCAAAAATGAGATTTACGATTGCCGATCATCCGCTGTTGCCTACATCTGTTCATCCGACTCTATGGCTGTACGCGTGCTGTCTGACGTCTCGACGGCCGTACGGAGCACGGGAGAGCCGACCGTCGCTTTACAACTGTTGCGATAGAAATTCGCAGGCGATCGGGCGTCTGGACGGCCGCAAGGAGGATGAAGGTAGGGACACACTTGTCCCACGTACGCAACGTATGCAATGCATTATGAAATCTGGACCCTGATATTTGTATGCTTAGAAACATACTTGTCATACGCAATGCTACCCCACGCGTCCCATGCAACGTTCGACCTGTCGCGACAGATCGGCGTGGGAACGTGGAGGGGATAAGCACACGCTTTCCTAGTTTTCCTACGCGTACGATCAGTGTGTTTCTAGATCTTACGTTCTTAGCGCGTCAGACTTCAAACCACTACACGCTCGTGCTGCAAAAATGGGAGATGAACAACTCATCGAATTGGTTAGGCGATATGAAGCCATTTATAATATTAAGTGCAAGGAATATCGTGATGCTACATTACGCATTTATTTATATATTTTTATTTATATCATGAACCCAATATCTTCTGTTGTTTCTTTTTTGTTTCTTTGTGACGCGGAGATATTCATTTAAAAATAAAAAAGCTAAATCGTCTTCAAATTCACTCTCAGAGTCGGAAAACATTGTACATTAGTGCACCCGGAGAACTAACAACAGCGTCTCATGTCAATACACGTCGTATACGTAGGACAGGTGTGCACACAATCTCTCCCACGTTGCATTGCATACGTTGCGTACGTGGGACAAGTGTGTCCTTACCTTAAGACTGCTGAACGCAGGTGTCCAACCGCGGAGACGGCCGATCGGCTAAATGCGAATAGTGTGGTGTAAAACACTCGGCGAAAGCCGACTCCGCGTCGATTGGTTTGGGGAGACCTGGCGTCATTACAGAGGTCTAAAAAACAAAACAAGATTAATAAACAAATCACTACAACTCCCTTTGAGTTGCAAAAATAATCTTCCTTGCCGGACCTTATAAATACAATGTTGCCTCACTACAAAAATAACTTGTGCAATCCATCCCTCATATGTTTATTTTACTAACATAACGAATTAAGTCTGTTTATTTCCTGAATACTAATAAAAATGATCTACCCCTTTTATTACGAATTTTTGTTTGTAAGTACACAGCGCCATCCAGGCAGCTCGGAGGGAGCCCGCTTTCCCCGCTAGATGCCCGGAACCTACCCTATCAGTTGTAAGCGTCTAGTGGCTTAGATAGTTGTCAACGCGCTCCGGACAGGTAGCTGTTCACAATTTGTTTAAAATAATAATAGTTATCCCTAGTTACTTGTTGCCGATATTAACATGAGTTATAAACTGGAATTGGGGTCATTTTACACCCGTGTTCCAGTACAGGGCCTCAAGAGAATATTTTCAAAATAAAATAAAATAATTATTGCTGCAGGACACAATTATTACAGCTTTTACAACATACACACAATAAGAGTGCAGCAAAAGGAGAAAACTCAGCTGGTGCTGGCCGTGGTCTTGCTGTTGCTGTTGGTTTTGCTGTTTAAGAAGTGGGTCCATTCTTATATTTGTTTAAACGTAATTGCCTTGACTTTTCAATACTGCAGATTTTTTCTACTATCGGGTGTAGGTATAAGAAAAATGCAACCATACACTTTTGATCAAATGCTGTGGCAAATCAAATTAAACACAGCATGTCTAATTGTTACGCACAGTAATCAGGAATAATACCTAGCCGCGGTTCGCGCTACATTATAACACGATAAGGCTTGCTGCTGATAGTATCTACACTAAGTCGCTCTGAAAACTATAGGTAATTCACATGAAAAACAACCAAGGAGCCGTGGTAGCGCCAGGCTGGTTACACCGAATGGTTGCCATAATACTCATACATTTAGAATCAGGCAAGGTGCTAAAAAAAACTTCAACGCTCTAATGCATTTAATAATAGAGTTTAGATATTTTTGAACATCTCCGATTCCATTTATTTGATTGCGACGACACATTACGTCATGTAAAATGTAAATGTTTCGCTTGGCTGGTATGTATGTTATCGTTATCCCATCGTATAATTATGTGGAGGGGACTACTATGGATGGGTAAGAACTAATGTACCATGCCATTACCATCATCACTCCCATCTCCCTGAACGTCGCATCATGTGATTATCTGACACCACCATTAAAATTAAGAATGTCAGTAGGTACGCCAAATCGCTTGAAACTTTGTAACAGTAAAGCTTGTACATAAGACTATTTTTTGTTTCATTCAGTAGTTTGGTCAATAATATTAAAGGGCGCGGGCGCCGTCCTGCTGGAGTGACGTCATCGCTTCACAACGGTGCGCGTACCGTGCCTTATATCGACAGTGGAAATGTAAAAATGCTTAAGCGCCACTTTTGCCGAAAATGAGTTATACAACGTGTTACAAAATACCCCGTAAAAAATATAATAAATTATCAAAGCCAAAAATATTGTCAACCCTAGTAAGCTGTCATGTCAGGGAACCGGAGGTAGCATAGATTATTTAACAGAGAGGCCTACCTACCAATTTTAATAATTGTCAACTTTAATGGTTTTTCTGTTTTTCATCCACAAAGGTACTATGATGTCATTATGCTTGTTGTTAATTTCAAATTTTCTTATCGATATTCTACAATTGTTCCGTGTTCTTCCATATTTTTTTCCATATTGACGATGTTTTCTAACTCAGAATATTACGATATGATTCATATGATGTTATGCGTAGGCCATGAAGATAGCAATTTAAATCGTGCTCGCGAACTGTATCGGAGGTTGTGCATTGAACAAGGCGGAGCTCACTTTGAGCCGTTCTTGTAAAATTGACGTTCATTACGAAAAAGTAAGTGTTAGTTTAGGTTTCTTCGTTTAAAATCTTCCAAAACTCGACTTGTAATATGTATCCAATCGAATTCTGTTCATTTTGTTCATATCTCTTTACCGTTTCGCGAATTAGGTAAAAATGTACATAAACATTCTGCATAGTTTACTTTTTAATTTTACTGAAATAGGGTTTGCACATGAATGAAAAAAATAATGTTTTTTTTTGGCGGTAAGTCATACAGTGATAGTACGGTTCTCAAATATTGTAAATGGACTTGTTATAAGGCACCATTTAACCCCCTTTCGGCTTTACGGGTATTTTTGTAACACCCTGTATACAATTGAATTATTTTTTGTCTGTGTCCGGTCTGTCTCGGAACCACGTTGATCGGAGCACTTTTTTGACGCTTAAAAGGCAAATTTTTCTAGATTTTTTGAGCACTAGACAACTAAAGTAACGTTTATTTTGATGTTTTTCGTGTTGAAGTATGTTAGTAATTTAAACTTAGGTAAGTAATTTTTTTTAGACTGTTACACTGCTTATGTCATATTTCGGATTCAGTTTCATATAAAAATATGAGTTTTCATTATTAATAAGAAGAAACTCAAAAAAAATAAAAAATAATACAATAAATACGCATAAAAGATAAAAAGATAAAAGATAAAAGATGTTTATTCAGTAAGTAGGCCGCACGGGCACTTTTACACGTCAAAAATCTACAGCGCTTCACAAGAGACCACTGCTGAGAAGAAGCGCCGCAAGAAACTCAACAGTCAGTCGTTTTTTTAATATTGCTTATATAATAATAACTTTAATTTAGCATTATATAAAACAGTGAATCTCACATAAAACAAAAAATAAATACATTCATGCGCGGTTGAGCAGGAAAATGTGTCAAATTTCAGAATTGTCACAAAACTAAGCAACAGTAATAAAAAGAATAAAAAATAGTAAGTATACAAGTTATACTTACCTGTGACGGTGCAAGACAACCTGCATAAAAGTTTCGATACATTCTCCTACAGAAACCGTGTCCCCTAGACAATATACAATATTTACATATTTTTTATGACTAAGTTATTATTAAATTATTTAGGTGTTGGCCAAGCATTTTTATCTGTTAGATAGTCTTCGACCCTTTAGACATCAACGACTTTTTCAAGTAAGTTTTAAGTACTGGAAATGGTAACTTTAACACGTTCGCTGCGGAGTTCAACTTGAAGGACTTTTGGCTGGTGCGGTTGAGATCGAATCAGCCCAAATCGGAACTCTTTTACAGTGCGGGTGAGGCCGAATCGCTCTCAAATTTCAGTAGTTACTTAAATACTTCATAACTTTGCCAAGAATAGGACCAGGGTTTTTTTTTGTGTTGTAGTCATTGCTCAGTAAATGTTTTAATATACACTTAGCTTCGCCCTTGGTTCTGACCTCTGGCTTAAGAAAAAATACCTAAAGAATTTTTGAGGTCTTTTAGCCCTCAAAACGCACTAAATTTTATCTGAGACTAGAGCAGGGAATGGCACTTATAGCTAAATTATCGATGAAAGAATGATCATCTTATCGAGCATCTTTAAAGGCGTTTTATTGTGTGTTATCACAAATATTTGTTCCTGGGTCATGGTTGCTTATCTAAAAATAAAGATAAAGATAAATTTATTGATTAATCAAGCACAGTAATATACAAGAAAATATCCAGTGGACTAGGCTGAGCCTGTTTCTTGGGGCCCAGTGAGCCGGTTTACAGACAGAAAAGGTAGGTAATTACAGTTATATTAAAAGGAACAACAGTGCAACGTGCATACACTAATACATATTTATCTGGTTTACAAAAAAAAAAACTCAATAAGTAAAAAAAAAAAAACTATATAAGTATTTATTTATCTATACATGCGTTTGTTAATTGCCGCTTAGTAGCAATAGTACAAGCTTTGCTTAGTTTAGAGGTAGGTTTGTATAAATGCTCTAACATGAAGAAAATAAATTTTGGTTTGTGTAAATAAAACCCATTCATTTATAACATTATACAGTGCAGGTACTTATACATATGTATGATAAAAAAGCTTGTCTCCAGATTTACTTGTGTAGAGTAAATTTTGTTTCTTTATAATAATGGGAAAATGTTTCTATTTCTATTTAAATGTATATAATAGTCAATTATAAAATGTGTGTACACTTATGCCTACTTTATAAAACACACTACACATAAAATAACAACACAATAATTATTCACATTTATAAACCATAACTATCTAGCAAACACTATCGATCGGTTACGATCACTTACGTATTCAATACCTAATATTTACGTAAAACACGCGTGGTTCAGCATCGATAACTATCACCGCACTGACGTCAAGCGGTCAACTCCCGCGTCGCTCACGCCCCGCTCCGTGCGGCCTTGAGGTCAACTTTCTTGAGGCTAAATTAACCTCAACCCGCACTGTGTGAAAAAATTATATACCCAGTGCGTTTGAGGCTTATTTAGACCTCTAACCTTTTTTCTGTATAAAAGAGTCAGCGTTTGAGAAACATAAATAAATGTATATTTGTCTTTATCATACGCCTTGTAAGTAAACGGCAACAGCTCCCGCACGAGAGAGATATCACAACTTTTAGCCCCGCACCGACGTATCGTCGAGCTTGAGGCGGTTTTGCCTCAACCCGCAGTGAACGTGTTAAAACAACGTCAGGTAATTTATTAAAGAAAAGTATGCATTGACCTACAAATGATTTATAAACCTTACGGACACGAAATTTTTTAATAGCAATTTTATTTTTATTTCTTGTAGGTATTCATATTATGTAGGGTCATGTGTTATACGGTGGTACAGGCAGGAACAGTGGCACAGAAGCAAATTGCGAGCAAAGGATAGCTATATTTTATCAGTTTCGTCATATTACGCAAGCCCTCGGTGAGCGGGGACGAACGAACTAGTCGGGTGGCGTCTGCGCCGCAAGGTTGTTGCTTGAGGAGGAGTTTTTAATTTTAGTGGTGCAAATTAGTACTTTAAGGTGAGTTTTATATGTGTTCCAGTTACTACAGTGTTCACCAATAATGCTCAGTGTATTTTTTTTCGCAATATATGCTTAACTGAGGAGGTAGAAGCGTGAAATCTAATGGACAATAGGCATTACATTTCTCGAAGCATTTAAATGTATTCAAAATGGCGGTGTTCATTTACAGTGGAACAACTCGCAAAGGTACACAGTGGAATATGAACCACTGCAGTTAAACGGGTACTTCAGAGTGATTCAGATGAAGAAGACCAAGAATTTAATGTTCCATATCAAGAATCTAATGAAGATGAGTGGATAGAAGAAGATATGATAGAAAATGAAAATAAAGTTGTAACTGAAAAGGACATAAAGAAGCCATTAACTACATTGCAAAGGGAGGGTGAATACGTCTTAGTAAGATTTTCGACAAAGAAGAAGCTCATTTATTACATCGGTAAGATCCTGGAAAGAAGAAACAAAAACTTAGAATATTACATCAGTTTCCTGAGGAAGAAAAGTGGTAATAAATATCATATGCCTGCCGCCGTCCCAGATCTCTCAAATGTAAATGAGTATGATATTAAATTGATTTTGTCTAAGCCAGAAGTTGGTGGCAGTACAACACGGCAGCAATCATATTATTGCTTTCCTATCGACCTATCTCAGTTGAACATGTGCTGAACCATCTTGATCTCTTTATTAATGATAATACTCGTAGTAGGTAGATATTTGTTTTTACAAAGGATGTGAATTTTTGTTGTTTCCTTTTTTTTGCTAAAACCAAAAAGAAAAGGTTTATTTTCGTTGATTTTTTTTGTTGTGAATGTGACTATATCGACCTATTTTAGTTGAACATGGTGCTGAACCATTTTGATCTCTTAATTAATAATAATTAATGGTGCTGAACCATTTGATCTCTTAATATATAATAATTAATGGTGCTGAACCATTTTGATCTCTTAATTAATAATATTTTTTTTTTTTTTTTCACAAGATATGTGATATTTTTATTTCTAAAACCGAAAAGAAATAGTTTACCTATTTACGTTGAGTTTTTTTTATAAGTTACTGGCTAAAATAATTGGTTAAGTTTTTAACTAATGAGAAATATAATTATAATGATAAATAAAAACTGATTTACGAATTAAATGGTTTCATTTCTGTTAATTATCGCGAAATTATCCAGTGTGTACCACCCCATACCACTGTGTAAATGAGGCCGGGCCACTGTTTCGACCCCGTCGTACACAGTGGCACATTTCTAACTTTAAAAAAAATCACTTTTATCTTCTTACCTATTGCTTACTTCAAAAAACTAATGACACGTATGTGAAAAAGATTAAATTTACTATAACAGTTCTTAATACTATCATCCTATGATTATTTATTTCGGAGCTGTGGTCCTTGGAAAAAAAGTGTGCCACCGTATACCACATGACCCTACATCACAATAGGGAATATGCATGGATTTTAAAAATCGCATTTCTCATCAAAATATGAAAATACCGTAAAAGAGATCACCAAAACGGAAATTAAAATTAAAATCGGTCAAGAAATACGGAAGTTATAAGCATTTCAAACTTCTAATTAGACAGAGAGATCCGATGTGCACCGTGACGTCATTGTGCACTGCGGCCATATAAACTCCATGTAAAATTCCGTTTTTCTAGAAAGAGATAGGAACACATCTTTGTTGGCTTATATCTTGGTTATTTTTATAGTTATTCAAAAAATGATTTTTGTGATCTGTTTGTTACATGAATCAGCTTCAATTAAAGCTGTAAAAAAAAACCATGCATATTCCCTATTCTTAACAAAAGAGTCTTGATTTTTAATGACATAAATAATATTCTCATAAATAAATTGTGATGCTACTGTCAAAATATTAATTTCTTTAAATAGTAATCTTAAGGAATCACGGGAGTTTAGATTATATATAGAACGAATGGCTCTTTTTTGCAACACGAATATAGTCTGTATGTCAGCAGCTTTTCCCCAAACCAGAATACCGTACGACATAACACTATGAAAATAACTATAATAAACTAAGCGAGCTGTCTCAACATTAGTAAGTTACCTGATTTTCCTAACAGCATAAGCTGCCGAACTTAATTTACCTACTAGTACTGCTATATGGGGACTCCATTGCAAGTTTTTATCTATAGTTATCCCTAAGAAAACATTCCATTGACTTGGCGAGTCACCGTCTGCCATTTCAGGCAGGAATCATAGTTTCATCAAGAGCCTGCCTAGTTTACCAATCCATATCGTGTCATATTATTGCCTATTATTAATGTTCCCTCTTTCCTAAATAGTCCCACACTAACCGGTGGTTGTCCGTGGAAGCTACTTCTGTAGTGTGAACTCGGGGACCATTGCCAGTTAGTGTCCCATCACTTTACTAAATTAATGTTGTCTAAAGGGCCGGTGCATGGTTAGTCCGGTCAAATTAGACTAAAAAATAATAGTAAAGGTACATAAATTTACAACAAGCTGCAAACACGTGTAATTGTTTAAAACATAATTAAAAAGAACATTTTAAAATTCCGAATCATTGCGATGCCTGGTTTATTTTTTATTTGAGGTCAAAGGTCAAAAATCTTGAAAAAAATTGATTTTTCGCGATTTTCAGCATAACGGTAAGTTTTATCATAAAATTACCTTAGATAAAAATTGTAGATCATAAAATTTTCTACAAAACATGTATCAATACTTTTTTTTCTGAGAGCCACCGTTTTTGAGATACAACGAGTCAAAGAGTTATCCTTGGATTCTCGCCGTAGAATTAGTAAAGTAAGTACTCTTAATTTTAAAGATTTAATTTTGGAAGTAGCTCGGACTCGTTCCGATGCTATAGCAGAAGCTGTTATTTCTCGAGTAGAATATGAATATGATTTGGTTGTTGCTGAAGCTAAGTATTATCATGATTGTTTGATTGTTATGTTTCTTTCTTGAAACCTTCCACTGGGGGTAAAATTGGTCGTCCTAAAGACGAAGCTATAGATCTGGCTATGGAGGAAATATTTACTTACATTGAAAACAGCGATGACTGTCAGTTCACTTTAAAAGAATTAAGTAATGTTTGCAAAACTACAACTTTAGATAACAGGACGATAAAGATACGGCTGAAACTTAAGTACCTATGGGGATAAACTGCTGAACGGGGTCGCTCGACAACCGAAGCTGGTGTTGAGTTAATTAAACATATTTTTGAAGCCTGGGAGGGGTCACATCATGCCTTAGGTATTTTCTGTGATTTGTCCAAGGCCTTCGATTGCGTTTTAACCATGACACATTGGTCAGGAAGCTACACCATTATGGAGTTAGAAGTACTGCGCTAAACTTAATAAAAACGTACTTATACGGGAGAATACAAAGGGTAGACGTGAATGGAAAACGATCACCTGGGTCTTTGGTCAAAATGGGCGTACCACAGGGCTCAATTTTGGGTCCTTTTTTATTCCTCATTTACATAAATGATTTACCATACCTTATAAAGGACAAACATGATATAGTATTGTTTGCTGATGATACCTCACTCGTATTTAAAGTCAAACGACAACAGGAGTTTCATATCGATGTAAACAATGCTATATCAAAAGTAGTAGATTGGTTCAGTGTTAATAATTTATTACTGAATGAGAAAAAGACTAAATGTATTAAATTTATGACTACAAATGTGAAAATTAGACAAACTACTGTAACTATAAAAAATGATAGATTAGACCTAGTTAATGATACAGTATTTCTTGGAATAACGTTAGACTCAAAACTCCAATGGGGTCCTCATCTGGCTAAATTAGCGAATAGACTAAGTTCTGCAGTTTTTGCGGTTAATAAAATTCGGAATATAATAGACTTGAAAACCGCTCGATTAGTTTATTTTAGTTACTTCCATAGTATTATGTCATATGGTATTTTACTATGGGGTAGTGGTGCTGACGTAAACAGCATCTTTGTTCTACAGAAGAGGGCTAATCGTGCTGTTTACAAGATGGGTCATAGAGACTCGCTTAGAGATAAGTTCAAAGAAACGAATATATTAACCGTATACAGTCAATATATTTATGAAAATATTATGCATTTTCATAAACACATAGGTAGTTTTAGAATGAACTGTGACATACATAATGTTAATACCAGAAATAAACTTATGCTCGCAGTGCTCTTTACACGGCTTCACAAAATAAAAAACTCTTTCATGGGTAATTGTATAAGGTTCTATAATAAGCTCCCAAGTAGTGTTACTCATTTATCAGTAAATAAATTTAAGAGTTACGTTAAACGTCAACTAATTTCTAAAGCGTATTATAGTATTAAAGATTATATGAATGATGACAATGCTTGGGACTGAATTATTTGTATTACAATTATTAATGACCGTGGAGACTATATACATCTCCTTGTATGCTTATTATTTTAATTTGACATCTGGAGACTCTTTACATCTCCAAAATTGACCGTGGAGACTTTCTACATCTCCCTTGTTTTTTGTGTTTTTTTGTTTTTTTTGTTTAATTACCTACTTACCTATATTTAATTTTAATTTGACATTTGGAGACTCTTTACATCTCCGGAATTGTATTATTATTTTAACCTGATATTTTTATTAATTTAATTATTATTACTACTGGGACCTGTACATCCCTGTGACATTTAAATTAGATAGCTTAAGTTTAGTATTGTAATAAGTTATTTATTAAAAAAAATGGCTTCCTGTTGAGTTTCTTGCGGCGCTTCTTCTCAACAATGGTCTCTTGAAGCGCTGGTAGATGGTAGATTCAGACTTGTAAAAGTGCCTACAGGGCCTACTTACAGAATAAATGATTTGAATTTGAATTTGAACACTTTTTTGCAACTGTAAAAAGGGATGCAGCGCTAAATGTGGTTGTAAAAAAGTTGGACTGTTGTGTTCTCTGGCATGTACACATTGTCAAGGCCAGTCATGTTCTAATGCTGAATCACCAATAGTGGAGGATTCGTTTGATACCAACGAGGAAACATGCGATACATCGCTATTGATGGAATTTACTTACACCCAGGATGAAGAAAACGAACAAGAAGAAGAACACGAAGAAGAAGAAGATCAAGAAGAAGAAGTATTTGAAGGTTATGAATCAGATGAATAAATTTCTATTTTTTTTTAGTTTCAATCGCTTTTATCATTTCCAACCCTTCCTAATATATATTTTACTATGCAAGTTTTCAATTATACAGAATCACAACAGACATATGGAATAGGCCTCATGGGGAAACGCGCTAAGTAGACTACCTCATAGGTGGCGTGGAAACGTGTGCATATAATGACGATTACAACTTTTTAACTCGTTATATCTCAAAAACGGTGGCTCTCAAGAAAAAAAGTATTGATACATTTTTTGTAGAAAATTTTATGATCTACAATTTTTATTTAAGGTGATTTTATGATAAACCTTACCGTTTGGCTGGAAAACGCGAAAAACCAAATTTTTTCGAGATTTTTGACCTTTGACAGCGAATATTTTTTTTCCAGGCATCGCAATGATTCGGAATTTTAAAATGTTATTTTTAATTACGTTTTGAACAATTACACGCATTTGCAGCTTGTTGTAAATTTATGTACCTTCCAATGTCTAGATTGACCGGACTAGGTGGCTTCCGCTCCATGTACGCCTTGCAAAATTTTCCTTCACATAAGTATGTAATTTTTAAATTTTATTAAATTAAATTATTAAAAGAAACGGAATCCGACTCCGATCTTTAGAAGTAAATACAAGTAGAATGTTGGCTAGTAGGTATAAAATCAACTTTGTTGTGAACGGATCCCCTTATTTACTATAAAATCAAAGACTACAAGTACTGTAAATTCAAAATGCTATAAAAGTTAAGGGATGGATATACATATACGAGTATATCCGTAGAACACGAATTGGAATTAATTCTTATCACATTCAACGTGTTAAAGCCCTTTTACCAAGTGACTATGGCCCAAGATTTCTGCTGCAGCTTCCCGAGCGTTTCCAACACGCCGATAAAAAAAATATGACTCCTTGATAATTAACAATAATACCATAAACTAGTATGTTGATAGAATCAGCATTAAATGGACAAGTTTTTACAATATGTGGTTAACTTTCGATACGGTAAACAAAAACACGAGAATTTTTACAAAATCGAGTAAAGATTTGGTTAGACAGAAGTTTTTGTAGGAATCTATTTATTTTTCTGACATAATGAACTTTTTTAGCTGAAAAACTCGTGTTATAGGTGAAAAACTGAAGTAAATGACCTGTTGCATGTAGTTGTAACCCATCTGTATGGAACGTCGACATTCTATATTTGTCATTTGACGTTAATTCCATACATGCAAGAGGTCATTTAGTTAAGTTTGTCACCTATAGAAGAGTTCCACTATCCCAAAATCTATTTAAAAATATAACAAGCCGACAGGGGCACAGATTAAAAAAAAAATATTTGAAAGATAGTAATTTTATGATTTAAAATAAAACATTACTTTTTAACGGTCAAGAATCGAATGAGCACTTATCGGTTAAAATGATTGAAAATGACCGCCTCTATGTACCTGTTCATTTGATCCACACTTCCAAGTACACCCTGTGTGTTTCGGTATATTAATATTCATTATAGCTCCGTTCGCGGTGGGCTTTAGGTCATGCGGCGCGGCGCCGGCGCGGCGCAGTTGTGTTTGTGTCACCGCGCGTGTTGCGATTATATTTTTTAAAACGTACCTTTTAAATTAGTCATGGAAAAACATTATAGCAGTCTATTTGGCTGTAAAAGTAAAAATGTCAAAATCGAATTAATAGATAAGATTTTTTTTGTAATAAAGCTTTTCCAATTTAATTTAAAAAAATGGCCCGGGTATAACATAAGCCATGTAATTTTCTGGAGATAAATTTACTTATAAACTATTATTATCTAAACTTGTATAACACATCCATAAACCGATTTAAATATATTTAGCAAGTGACAGCCCTAACTTTGGGCGCGGAAGACAGAAGGGCGTAGCGGGGTGAAGGGAGAGGCAGGTATTTAAAACGCGGCATTTTGGGCCTGGGTAATGGTGATTCGCTTCTACGTGTAGTTATTATTTATTCTTATGCTATCGCACTGTACACAATTATGTCACACCACAGCCACACCACTAAACGTGCCATGTCTGAGGCTAGAGTTGGGCTCGGGGTTATCTCAATATACGACACATCCAATTCACTTCGTAAATGGAACGCTTGATCATCGGCTGTAAACGTAAAAGAATCCTTAATATGTAGGCCATGCATGTTTCTCTTACTCGTATTTGAGCTACGTGCAAAGGTACATTAGGGTCGTCACTAAAATTGAAATAGACGGGAGGCTGCCGTTTGGCAAAAATGTTTGCCAAATGTATCCAACTTTTTCATTAGCCTACCCAATGTCATATAAATTTTCAAGAATTTATTTTAGTACCATCTCATCGTGTAGAGCCCTATAGATTAGGTTAGGTTCGTTTTTATAAAATTCTGAAATATTTACGATTACAGAAAACGAAGAGGGTTGGCAAATGAAAAGTTGGGAAACGATACATTTGGCAAACATCATCATGATGACTGGGTCGGAAGGAGGGTTATTGTAATAAAACTAAAACGGGACTATCGTGTAAAAACATTATAATATACCTCGACGTTTCGATCGTATTGCACCAGTCGTGGTCAGATTAAGTCCCGTTTTAGATTTATTAAAGTACCTATGTGTGAGCGTCGCGAAAGCTTAAAACGACCCAGCAGGGTTGTGTCGCCGGTGTGCACTTCCGTTTGATCTCGCCGCTGCTAACAACTTTATTATGGCATAGGTAAAGCAAACCAGCACACTGGCACCTGACGGTAGGTGAGGTCCGAAACCATTTGTAACTATTACCATTCTCAAGACTACCATCTTAAGACTCCCAGCGCTTTGCCAGTCCTGGGGGCCTAGACAAGAGGCAAACGCCGTTTTCGCTTTTCTGTTGAATCGCTGTCAAATGTATGAGATCACGAATTGGTCACGTGGTTTATCGAAGAGAATAGCTAAGTGGCTAGCCAACGTACTTGTTTTCGTTTTTCTGCAATATTTCTAAACGAACAGAAAAACGAAAAGAGCTGTCACAATGACATAATCCATACAAATGGCTAGTCAAGTGGCCCTTTTGACGTGCATTCTGTTCTGTATTCTGCCGTACGATGTAGAAAACTATTCGCACGCCGAAGACTTGCAGAAAAGCGCTAAGCGTTTCGAGTAAACAATTCAAAATGGCTGATACTTTGTAATTTGCTTGAGAGACAATAGTGTATTACTGTTTTAAATCCAAAATGCATTCTTTGCGTTTGCTGTGGGCTGCCCGCAACGAAGCTTGGAGGTTGAGGCGCCAACAAAGATACGAATCGCGATCAAATTTGGAGCTTATAGAAGAAATGCCCGAAGGTTTGTTCGCTGAACGGTTCCGGATCGATAAGGGCACATTTCGGCGTCTATGTGACGAGTTGAGAGCACAAACCTCGTTGAGAGGAACCAGGGAGATTCCTCTCGACGTTAAGGTAGGAATAGTGTCTTATAAGTGATCTTATAAGTGATATTATGCATAGCAACTATGTTATGTTGATGTGGACGCTTATTTCCTAGTTATTTTTTCAGGTTCTATGAGCTCTCACGTTCTTTGCGACGGGGTCCGACCAAACGGTGGTGGGGGTTTCACAACACTTGACGCAGCGGACACCAAGTCGCTGCATCAGGCAAGTGGTGCAAGCCCTCAACCATCCTAGCGTTGTGGGGATGTGGATAACATTTCCCCAAACACAACTGGCGAGGTTGGCTTGCAAACAAAAGTAAGAAGTAAGTACCTATATTCTAGACTGGAGCCCTATCCCTTTGATAATATGATACTTAATCACCTATTGTAAGCCATTGTACCTAACTATAAAAATATTGTACAGGTTTCAAAGAAAGTTCCGCCTGCCAGGAGTAATTTGCATTGATTGCATCCACATTGCCCTTGTAAGGCCAAGCGTGGATGAACACCAATATTATAATAGAAAAGGATACCATTCATTAAATATTCAAATGGTAAGTTCAGACAATTTATACCTACTATAATACAGATTCTATGAATAGGTAATTTACTTTCTATGTGTTTGGCTTCTAGGTAAGAATTCTTGCCTGTGTGGTTTTCTCATTACAATCCAAATAACAATAAACAATTTGAAGTGATTATGTATATTGAACAAGAAATGCACCAAATGATTTGAGTCTGGCAGAGCTAATTCTGCAAGTTAGACACCATTATAAGGATAAGTTACTTGGTTATGAGTTGTATTATTTTATTACGTAAGGGATAAATATTTTCCAAAAGGACTTAACTAATTAATATAAATGTTAAATTATGTTAGTTCAATAAATTGGTTTAGCTCCAAATATCACCCTGTTATATGAGAAGAAGGTAGGCAGGTATGTATTAATATTAGTAAGCTCAACAGTATGTAAAAAAATGGTTTATTAATTGCAAGTTAAGATTGATTGATTGATTGATTGTTTATTGTGGGGTAATTGTTGTGAGGTAGATGCTGTATTTATCCTGCAAAAAAAGTGTGTCAGAATACTGGCAAATATTGATCGTAAAGACTCCTGCCGCCCCCACTTTAAAATGTTTAAAATACTGACCCTTACATCCATGAATATTTTAGAATCTTGTAAATTTATCAGAAAACTTTCACACTTATTCCGGACTCTCACAGAAACAAAGAGAAATAAGAAATCTTAATAAACTTAAACTACCGTTAACCAAATTAAAATTAGTTGCGTCCAGTCCACACCATATGATGATTAAAATATACAACCATGTACCAAATTCCATCAAAAGTGAAAATAAAAACCCTTTATTTATAAGCAAGTTAAAAATATTTTTAAGTGATAATTTTTAAATACCGAATTTAGAGATAAATGAATTCAAGTAGGTATAATTCTTTATAATGTACAAGTAATATAATTACAAATACATAGGTATATGGGAAAAAAATATATATAAAACTATGCATAAAAAATAAATAAGTTATGTAAGAATTATTGATATGTGCAATATTCGTAGCTTTTATTTTATTCTAATAATTAGGTCCTAGCCCTACTGTCCTATGTTGCTACGCCCTTGCAGGGTGTCATATGTATACCTTCCATGTAATTCCATCTATATACCTGTAATATGACTTGCAATAAACGAATTTGAATTTGAATTTGAATGTTAAGATTTGGTGAAATAAAACTCAACTACATAGCTACATATTATTATTAAAATAATTAATTATACACTTCTCATACATAACAATCAATATATTAATTTAATACACATTGGGGGAAGCCTAATTATGCAAAATGTGGTTACAGAATTATTAACGAGTTTTTAGAGTTGTTAGTAATTCTGTAGCTCTGCCTACCTCACTCTGGGAATAAAAGCGTGAGCTTATGTATGCATGCTTTCTATAAGTCTGATCAATGTTAAACAATATTGATTTTTGTTTATTTGAGTCCACTTCTTTCCAGGAGTCCTGCAAATAGGTACATTCATTTGATTGCGCCTCCATTACATTGCACTTGCATTTTTTTTTTACAAAAATCTTATCAGTTCTTAAGTCTTAAGCCAAACAATATAAGTCTATATTGTTACTAAATAATATGAGCATGAAATAGACCAGCAATAAAAATTGCAGAAGTTGATTGCTGTCCTGCTTCAATCAATACAATCTCACACATTAACTTAGTCCCAAACTAAGCTCTAGGCTTGTAATATGGGTACTAGAACAATGATAAACATATTATGTAGGTATATAGAAAATTAAATATTTCAAAACTTTTTTTTATTTGCTATAATGTATATAATATAGGGGGGTACTTAACACTAACGTACACTCGTACGACATGAACCCGCAAAATGTATAAAGAATTGCATAAATATATAAAGTGCCTTTTTTATGTTAAATATATTATAATTTTACCTTTTCAAACTATCAAGATACGATGACATTTAGGTACCTATATGCTTGGTGACGATATTAAAAAGTCTCGAGCAAAACCTGGATCGATCGAAGGCTTCCTAGCGTTCAAGTCACTATCTAGTAGTTGTAAGCTAACCATGCTGTCTCAATATATTTTTTTTAATTGTTGTGTATTTGTTCAAGGCGACTCGGGGTATCCACTGCGACCCTGGTTGATGACGCCTATTTTGGATGCCGCACCAGGGTCAAGGGAGGAGACTTACACTAGGAGGCACGTGCAGGCCAGGAATTGTATCGAACGTTGCTTCGGCCTGCTCAACTTATTTTAATAAATAGTATTGTTTACCTTCATAATATGCTATAACCATTGTGAGATTTTTGTATTGTATTTGCATTTATTTAGCTAATTAAGATATTATGAAGGTTGGGTGTGTTGGCAGTTAGGCACTGCATTAATGTGGATAACCATCATCTATTCAATAAGCTCCTACATGTACCTACAGAGTTATTTTCATATTTATTAAAACATTTGGTAAATGGTGAAAATTTAATAAAAAATTAAATGTTTGAATTTAAAAGTATTTTAATTGTTTACCTTTATATATTAATATAGATAATTTTGCCATGCTCAATATTCTTTATTTATTAAATTACCTAAAGTAAATGCTTATAAGGAGTGCTCTGTGGCCACAGCCACCTACTGTTTGGCATCGACTTTGTGCAGATTTTTTGGATCCACTACATTAGAAGGACTTAAGGAAACACAAAAAGAATTGGTCTTTAGGTAAAATCATTGAGATTTCAGTTTCAGTACCAATTTGTGACCTGAAAGGTAGCAGTCTTGCATTGTGGACTCTCGTTCGAAGCGACGAGAAGCTAACCTAACTACTTAAATGTGGTTTATTTATTACTAGCTGTAACTGGGATCCGTCGCAATGCCATATAAATTAAAATAGTAGATATAGCTTTTTGGGCCAGAAACCCTCGAGGGCGTCCTCAGGAACACCCTACCAAAGTTTGATCACAATCTGATCAATGGTTTAGGAACGAATATAGAGGACAAACGTACAAACATTCAAGTATTTTTATTTAACAATTATAAACTCGTAGTCCCATGTCACCGTCTTCGTAAAGTCAGCACATCGTTCGCGGGGAACTTTATACGCTTCTACAATAAGATACCTACTGATATTGTCAAAATCAAATATGCCGTTCAATAAATTTAAGTCTCGCATTAAGTATTAAGTGCTGAAATTTTACCTCGTAACCTAACCTAAAACTTTGACTGACAGTTGTTGTCACTATGACGTTTGACATTGATGTTTAAATTTGCGCTAAGCATAGACAATTTAAGGCTAAATTATTATTATAGCGCACAATGAGCGTAACGCAGAATCGACAGCACGTTTCTCTATTCTAACTCCTCTTGTCTGACATATGTTGGACGCTAACGCCTAGGCGTTGAACTTTATAGAAAGGAAAACGCCTGGAAGCGTTTGCCTCTTGTCTGGGCCCCCTGAGGACTAAGATGGAATGTCTGTATGCTTGTAATTTCAACTGTTGTCTGATTCTCACACCAGAACACAATAATGCGAACACTGCTACTTGGCGGTAGGTTAAAGGTACCCAACTTTGTACCTATCTTGCTTAATAATGTTAAAATCCTCTACACATAGTGCAGCTCAATCCTAATGAGTCGGTGTGCGGAATTCGGAAACGAAGAGTATAAGACCTCTGGTAATCTTTTCTAAGGAACAAACGCCTTGATATTTATAATGGGGAAACTGCATTTAAAGAGGTTTATAAAAATCATGTCAACAGGTCTCTTTAAGAACTTCTTTTTACAAAGCGTCATCCATATAATTGTTATTATCAATTCATATTAGAAGACACTTTTTGAATAAAATCTATTTGTATCTAGGTTTTTTCGCTCACCTGCAGTGTCCCAACGCGAGGCACTCTTGTTACGAGTTAATTAAAACGTAAAAATTACCAACGTTACTTATTTTAAATACTATTTTTTACTTACATATGTGCTCAAAATTTAAAACTGCAGTGTCGAAAAGGAATACTATAGTTATATTTCGAATTATTAGACATTTATTTTTGCCCACGACAGTTTTTGTCGCTCACCTGTCATGAGATAAACGCTGCCTCTGCGGTTATGCTATCTCGTCTAACCTGCTCAACCCGCATAACTCCAGACTCCATAATTTGACCTACGCTGTTAGAAGTAACACTTCGTCAGTATGCCGTTGTCAAACATTATAAAGAAAAAACTTACGCGAACGGGAATTTGTAACGGGTAAGTAATCGCTATTCTATTATTAGAAAGAGGTGATAAATCCTGTGGTTTCTGTAGATGGCAGGGTATTGGAACGTCTGCGTAAATATAAATACTTGGGCACATGGGTAGATGAAAAATGGGAGAGTGACCTCGAAGTTAAAACCCGTATTTAAATCGCTCGTAGTGCTTTTAAATAGTAACATGAAAGGGGTACTTTGCAGTCGCAGCCTCAAAATATCTTTATCGTCTACTGCAATGCTATATATGGCCCATACTTCTGTACGGATGTGAAGCCTGGACCCTCAAAGAGCCACTTCGAAAACGTATAGAGAAGCATTTGAAATCTGAGCATACCACCAACCAATGGAACCAATGTTGAAGTTCTGCGTCGAGTTGCTAGGAAACGGGTGCTGATGCAGACCATCAAAAGGAGAAAAGGGGCCTATCTAGGCCATGTGCTTAGGCACTCAAGATACGAACTCCTGCAATTAATAATGATTGGCAAAGTTGCTGGAAGAAGAGCTGTCGGGCGCAGAAAGAAATCGTGGCTGCGATACATTCGAGAATGGACTGGAATCACAAGTGCAGCGGAGCTGTTTAACCTCGCCAAAGACCGAGAGAAATATGTGGAGCTGACTGCCAACTTTCACTAGTTGCTATGCTATTCCATATTTTGATAATTGTGTGATTTATTGTATTGATATTAATTTGTAGCACGTAAAAGATGTTTTTTTTGTATTCGTATGAATAATATACAGTTCGTTAACCAAGTAACTTGTATTGATGTTATAACTGTCATTTTGCCCATGTCCCGGACTCTGTATGTCATTCAGCTGTCTAAAAAAACAGGTGAACTACTTTTACGGCAGGCGAACGACAATTATTTAAAAACATAAACTGTAAACCAAAGATGTTTGTGGCGCTAATGTTTTTTACCCGACTGCACAAAGCAGGGTTGTTTGACGAGCGTATGTATGTAAGTATGTAGTACCCAGTAGCCTATACGGTTCACCGTATTTCAACATATGAGATGTCGTTACGCTCGAAAGGTAAATAAGGTGTGTTATTTTACATAAATAATTTAGTTAAGGAATAAAACGACTCAAAAATATTAAAATTAAACACTTGTTGTCAGTTTAATTTAGTTTTTATTTAACAATTTACTAACTATACCCGCTGTCGTTAACCTGCTAGCAGTTCCACTTGATTTGTACGTATTTGTCGCCAACCTGCCCCCGTTGTGGACAACCTTGTTAAAATAGTCATTCACCTCATCATGTCAGCTGAAAGACGTCCACTGCTGGACATAGGCCTCCCCCAAGGCTCTCCACTCAGACCGGTCTTGTGCTTTTCGCATCCACCGCTTTCCCGCGATCCTTACAAGGTCGTCACTCCATCTTGTTGGAGGCCTACCCACAGCCCACCTGCCTACAGCATAATTTGATTAATTTGATAGCTTCAAGTGATACCGATTACGCGATTTTTATTACTAGCGAGCTCAATTTAAAAAATCCGAACTATTCTGAAAAATTCAAAATTTATTCAGCGGTGCTAGTTTTTTGAGAACGACCCAAAAAATAGAGCCAGTAGGCTATCAATTAACTCGTGTTCAGATAATCATAGTTTATTTTTAAATATAGCTATTCGGCTCTTAGGCTCTTCAGCTCTGAGCGCTGCGTAGACACGCTGACGTAGACCCGGGTCTGGACCTCTGGCGATACTCAAAAAATCGCTTGATGTCGCTATTTTTAGAAACCTGTCTGGTAAGTCCGGCTGTGTCTGGAGTCGGCAATCATTTGGAGGTGAAACGTGTGAGAACGAGACGGCCGCTTTGGTCTAATAAAGCCAAAATAGGATGGGTATACCTATACAAAATTCTCGCATGCCAATATTCATTGTGGCTTGTTTGAGCCACGTAGCTCAGCTGACCCACTCATGGTTCTAACGATTGACGTTCTGCGATGCGCTTAACAGCTACAGCTAGCTACGTATGTTTAGGGCTTCTAATGGTGGGGTGTCCATCTGGGATTCATTAAAACTCAAATTACAATCATTCATTGCATATCACATTCCATCATAAGTAATAAATAGGCTGGTGGAATTGTAAGTAAGTAGGTCCATGTGACGCCCTGCAAGGACACATCAACTTGAGAAGGCTACGTTTTAAGGGCAAGTAATGTTCTGACGATGGAAGAGATACCGAAGTACACATTCAACTAAGTTGCATATCATTGAAAAATTCACATAAGCTGTAGAAAGATTTATTTTTTAAGAATACATACATACATACATACCTTCACGCCTTCATTCCCAGAGTGGGGTAGGCAGAGCTACAGAATTACCAACAACTCTAAAAAACTTATTGATAACTCTGTAACCACAATTTGCACAATTAGGCTAAGATGTTTACCAGCGTATTAGTGACAGGTTGCAAGCCCATCGCCTAACAGTACTACAAGCCTATATTCCCTTAGTCGCCTCTTACGACATCCACGGGAAGACATGGAGTGGCACTATTCTAACCCGGCAACCACACGGGGCATTTTAAGAATATTTTTAATTATTTGTTATTCGATAGTCCTACGCCGGCAGCACGCCACACTTCGCAATGGACTAGAACTGCGCGCCGCGCCGTCCTCTCTCGCCATTAGAAACCCGCCGTGTGTTGCGACACAATTGTTGCAAACACCGACTTGTTAGAAAGGTCGGTACATTTTTTCACGAGCCATGAAGTGAAAGTTAGTGCCGTCGGTGAACGGGCCTTTTTTGGCGTAGGTAGTTAAATAACGTAGAGTGCTTTTCAATGGTGGCTATCTCAAGAGTAATAAAAAATATACATACGCATTCATAGGTACTTAATATTACATTTTATAAATGACGAAAACAACAATCATTTGAAAAGGAGGTTTATTGGTCTTTTATTTCATTTTATTTTATACTTTTTAGAAGGTAATCATACCACTTCTTAATGAATGAGAAACAAAACTATTTATAGCATATTTCAATTTCGCCGTAAGCAACTCAGGACGACCTTATAGTGAAATCCAATCAAATTACTACTGTTGCCTACTTCAAAAATTAATAATTAATTTATTAGATTTATTATTTTCATGGTCGATTTCTAATATGAGTTTACTCACTATGCCATGTTGGCCATCTATGTTCTTCATCATCAGTTCCACTTCACTATAATATAGTATATATATAAATAAATAATAAATAAATAAATATCAGGGGACAATGTCACACCAATTGACCTAGTCCCAAACTAAGCTCTAGGCTTGTACTATGGGTACTAGACAACGATATAAATACTTATATAGATAAATATATACTTAAATACATAGAAAACATCCATGACTCAGTCAGAAACAAATATTCGCGCTCATCACACAAATATCTGCCCTTACCGGGATTTGAACCCAGGACCGCTAGCTTCGTTTTCAGGCTCACTACCAACTAGGCCAGCGCGTCGTATATGATACTTTCTGAATGCAAATGCTAGACTTGTTACAGAAAATAACTAAGTTGCTGAGTATATACCTATCCCCTCGTTAGATACTGACTTGGTGACAAAAAAAACCATATCGGTCCATAGTTATAGGGCCAATAGAAATACAAACTCTTCCGCATAATAAAAAATACAAAATTTCATCTATCTACCTATTAGCCGCGACAATATACTTAATTTCATCTGTCTACCTATTAGCCGCGACAATATACTTAATTTCATCTGTCTACCTATTAGCCGCGACAATATACTTAATTTCATCTGTCTACCTATTAGCTATTACGGTACATGATACACAAGCCGCCGCTGACAGATAAATAGACAATTAGACATATAGACATTGGAGGCTTAGTGATAGGTCCCGTTGGCACCCTTTGGGTACGGAACCCTAAAAAGATGCGCAAATCGGTACCTATCTGTTTATTATTCTTAAAAAAAAACCGGGCCAGAGCATGTCGGGTCATGCTTAGTGTAGGGTTCCGTTACTACAAACAAATTTGACCTCGCGACAAACTTAACTTTGCCGTTGGAAAACTGTTATCCATCGACAGAGGTCGCGGTCAGTTTACCAACACCGCAAATAAGTTTTCGGTAGGTACCTATAAACATTTAAACTGTTTGTAACTCAACAACCACTGAAGTATACTTAGTAGTGATAGTTCTCCTATTAAATTCATTATATGCAAGCAAGATATTTTTCAGATTTTATTATTTTTAGTTTTGGCTATAGGGGTGGGACCCTTGACTAACAAAAAATTGCGTTTTAAAGCTTAATATTTCATAAACGGATTACCTAATCGAAAAATTGTTTTCCTACTCCTGTACTTTTATCTGTCATTTATATAGTCACGAACACTAATATAAGAATATAGATAATATGTCCGCAGAACATTCCGTAGAAAAGTCTATCTAGTCTATTCCCCTTAACAGCACTTGTGCTTTTTTGAGCCAAAACGATATGCCTAGCTGCCAAAGCTTACACCTAGGTTAATTTGACCAATCAAAATACTTCACCAAATTAAACCACCAATCACAATACACATTGACTGCCAATCGGAACGTTAGGTTCTTTTTGGTATGTAAACTCTTTTACTAATTTAACTCTTTAAAAAAAAACATTTTATTTGGTATCAACCAACCAGAACGCAGCTATATTAAAATCGACCAATCAGGTAAAAGAATTCATTTCTCAAATCATTAGGTGTTTTTTAGTCCCTATTTCACAAGTTAAATCGATTGTGCAACTTTAAAAAAAAATATGAAACCTGGCAAGTGCACATCAATTTAAAAACAAAGTTAACCATAGACACATATTTTGTTGTTTTCGAATGTTTCTCGCTCGTTTGTTGTTCTGTGCTTCGTTCGTTCGTATTCTAACCTAGGTATATTAATTTAATTTTGCATTTTATTTGAAACCTAGTCGTAGAAAAAGTATTGTATGCAACGGTGTATAACTAAGTCAAAAAATACTCGTGGCGTCTTGCTTTACGATGTTCGCCTGCGGCTCACATCGTAACCACACCACTCGTCTTTTTTGACCTCTCTTATACAACTGTTGCATAAACTACTATTTCACAACCCACAATATTTTTGAAAGACCTATCCATCGGCACCCCACTCTATGGGCTAGACGAGAAGAATAAAACCGCTCCACGTTACGTGTAGGGCAGGCACCACTAATAAACAAATTACAACTGGGATCTATATTGTATAACGGAAGTAGCTATACTTCGGCTTGAACGATAAACTTGAGCACTAATATCATAGGAGCGGAAATATTTATCATTTTATGTAAATTACTATAATTAAAGAGAATGTGTCTGTTAAAAAGTGATCTAGGAGTAGTTAGTATACCTCTAAATTACCTCTAATATTTAATCACGATACTTACAGGCACAGTGTAAGATGTGGTGCATTCCTATTGTAGGTGTATGGTTTACCTGTGAGTGAAGAGTAACGAAACTGCGCGTGTAGTGTCTGTTTGAGCGGATACACATTAAGCGAATTTAAAATGCCGCGGCTTTAGGTAGGTAGGTATTTATCGTTATCGCAGCAGTTGCCGCGAGGCCCGAAACCGCCGGTTCATCGCACTAGAGTGGCCTAGATACAACGATTACTTCGATAGGAGAGGGCCGCTCGCGCTGCCGCATCATGACTATCTCGCTACCCACTTAGTTTACTTCTCACGAACATTCTCTGCAACATTTTGTTCTAAACTCAATCCGGAAAACCTGTCCTGTTTACATTTCTATTTAAGTTCTTGCTGGCTGCCTCCATATTACCACAGCCCTCTCAGCCAATGAAGACAAGACCCTTTGCCTTTTACCCGTCGCCGCTGCGTGTCCCGACACTACCGTAGATGGCAACAAAACAAGAGAGGGCACATAGTTACACCTACAGAATTTTACGTTGGTTACACGGCAGCAAAAGATCGCGAAACATTGAAACATTCCTGCGCACACTAGTGATACTAATACTTGATGGTGTGCTGTAGCCAAAAAAGTACCGTTGCCGTGTCCGCCGCGCCCGGGCGCGGGCTCGCCCCGCCGACCGAGCGTATTGTTTTGGTGAGTTTCCTACCGCGCTGTGTAAGTACGATTCAAATAACCCATTTATAGACACTAAAATTATGTGATGATCTGCTCAACCCAAAATATTAAATAGTCGGGCGCACAAGACCGGTCCGCTCTAGGGGCAAATCGAGCAACATGGTAAATATAAATTTCCTAATTATAATTTTCACGGGAACGGCGCTGTGTCGCATGCGGCGCGTTGGCTTTCCTCCAGCTTTAAATTTAAATTTAAACAGATTAATAGCAACCGTGAAGTTTTATGAAGTTTTTGAAATATTCCAAATAGTAGGTAGAATCTACCAGCGGACCGCCTTTTAAGTTTCGCCCGCGTCGCTCCAAATTGAGGGTGCGGTGCGGGCGGTAGGCGATGCTTTGTTATTTTAACAGGTGTCATTATCATCTTCGTATATTACTTATTCCGCTTTTTCCGGATATAAATTATTTTTACTTTTAAGTATTTTGAATTAAATGAAGTCTATTTCCGGTTCTGCTCCTATTTTCATCAGAGGTAGTTATAAGTAGTGTAGTACAACAAGTGTGCGCAGTGGGTAAGTGTGCGCAAACGTATAATTTCAAAAAGTATAGGTCATCGACATACCAACCAATAGACACTGGGTTCCATACAAAATTATCTTCAAAAAGTGTCCTAGGGCGACCAATACAAACTTCATACTTGTATAAAATCATTGTCAAAATAAAACATCCTAATTTAAATGGTATATCATTAACGCTATGCTTAATTTTGCTTGAAACAATTTATCTTCTTATGTCGCTTCGACTAGAGGCTCGTTTTTTTTACCTTATCCAGCTTCTACTAGCGGAGTGCCAATGTCACCGCCAACAGAGTACAAATGGAGTAGCTTTACACTTAATAGTATTTCTGTTTTGACGTCTCAGGTCGGTGGGTTTAATATAAACAACCACTCAACGTTATTTTTATTTCGCTAAACTTATATCAACTGACTTATTATGCGGTGGCAAAAACCATGTGGTATTCCTATTTGTGTAAGTATACCTACTTGACACTGACTTGGATATATAAAATATCATATATTTCATATACCTGTTAGGAAACGATAACCAATTTCCAAGAGACCGGTTATTTATTTCACCTTGTTCAGTGGGTCAAAATTATGAATGTTAAGGAAGCGAAAGTTATACTTGTATGCTCAGACCGGTGCACCTGGCATTCCGTAGTCTCTGCCTCCCATATTGGGAAACAAATGTGAAGCTATGTAGGTATAATGTATGTTGAGTGGATTTTTAAAGACGTTTTTTTGTAAAAAGAAAGTCGCTTTTCAGTGATATTTATAATATTATTCTGAGATTCACTACAGCACATAATTATACTCGTTCATTACATTAAGAAACCTTATAGTCTAATAACAATTTCCCATCAGCCTCAGCAATATTTCGCTATCCAATATGCAGGGCCGTTAATCATTAAAGAGTTCTCCCGGTACTTCACTTCACATGCATTATGTTGAATAAAAGTAGTTTCATATTCTTAATAGAGAAATCTCATCACTGCCCGTTAAACAATTATGATTAATGATTTCCGGGGTTCATCTTTGGTCATCATCAGTTAAAAAACTCCTCCTGCCGTTCACTCGCGACAATTGAACTCTATATCGCACAGTGAAATGGATCACAAGGAATCCACAAACTAATATTTAATTTATTACTGCAAAAATATAAAGTATTAAACTTCTCCATCACGCACTGTTCTGCAACAAACCAATATTGACAATTGTTGGTCCGAAACTAAAATATATTTTTATATTAGAAAGACTTAGTTATTTATCAATTAATATTACGAATCGACATTTACATGCCGAAAGTATGATATTCCGTCTGAAAGATGTTTGTTACGGTGATTATTTTTGCAGTTTCAGGAAAACGCATTGAGGCATTGTGACACGTATCACTGTTGGCGTAGTTGACAACGAACTTAACTGACAACATTAAAAAAAAAGCATTATTAGTCGGGTAATTAGTGACATAATTGTATGGGGAACCTTGCAAATCTTCAACGAAGGAAGCCGCTTGGCACAGGTATACCTAGTGGTCATCTGAGCTGATTTAGCCCGGTAGCCACGTGGTTCCACCCTGCAGGTGGGAGGGGAGGGGGGGGGGGGGGGAAATCCCATCTACCGCGCCGCACTCTTACGTCCATATCTCCATAAGTTTAGCAAATAGGTCGTGTTTGATATCGTTTTCGTATAATTCGAGGACGAGGAATTAATTTCAGGAAACGCATTTTCATTCGTTCATAGAAAAAAAATGAGATCCGTGATAAAGTAGAAAAATAGGAGATAAAAATTCTTACAAAATGTATGCCTAACATTAAACTATGAGATTATGCTTTATAAAAAAAATATGAGTAAATAGCCCTATTTATATAGAATATGTAATCATTAACTTTTCTCATACATTTAACTTACAAATGTGTCAAAAAAAAACATTTGCTCCGCGCGGCGGGGCTGAGAACGGGAGAAGTTCGTATTTTGGATAAGATTTGTCACTTATTGTGTAATAATTACTATGATTAGTATAGGTGTTTCTATATCTAGAGATAGTTTTCTTAAAGCAATATCGAGAGATAAGTCATAATATTTAAATAAATGACAAAATTACTGAGTTCACCACAATATTCTAGTATAAAATGTTCACTCCAATTTATAGTCCTAGAATTTTCCTTTAAAAGAGAGTTTTGGTTAGGTTAGTTAACTTTTGTAGAGGTATTATAATAATAACGAAGTAAACAACCAAATTTATGAACATTTTCCGCTGCAGCCACATAGTTCGGAGCACTTTATCTCTCTTTTCAAGCAATTGCACCTCCCTGCGCATTTTTGCTTGCATCTACACGTAATTAACTCCATGCAAGCAGCGGCTGCTGGCGGTAGGGTGGTCCACACAGGCTCCAATATGCCATTATTTTTTGCCCAACCCCAGTCAGCGGGACATGGCAGGTTTTGTAGTGGTTTTAAAAGCTGACCCCATACATGTCCTTCCTGAAAGGCCGCTCGTAGAATATGGTTGCGAAGGGCGTCTTTGGTTGGTGGTAAATTCTCCAGCCGTCTGTCTTTTTTTGTAAATAGCACTTTTCTACACTGATGGATTATATCAGAGCATGTGCAAGATCTAAAATGAAATGAATGTTACACGACATGCATGCCCACGATAACCTAAATCACTTCAAATCACAAATAAAAAAGCCAACCACCACCTTAACTTACTTGTCGTATAAAGCAATGACAATTCATTCCAATATTGGAAATGCCTGCTCTACATTTCCTTCTTTAGCCTGCTTAAATCCCTCTGTTGCAGTTGGATAAGCGCGCCAATCTTAGAAAGCACTTTTTTCCCCTTACCAGCAAAAGACGAAACGGTATCAGACGCGGCGAAGGCGTGGAACAGTGGCAATACTTCCGCCTTTTCTGGTCCTACGTAAATGAAAATAAACTTACCGGAGTTACTTTCAATTTGTAAAGTGCAAATTGTATTTATTTGGGTTACCTAACGAAGCTGCAATAGCATGACATGGCAGGACCTGGTAATTTATTTTTCCGTGCCAATATGAACCCACAGTTCTTCAAGCTGTGGCAATTGTGAAATCGCAAGGACAACAACATCGGTATCCACAGTACGCACCATGATTTTTGTGTGTCCTTGGGCTGCAGCATCACCAATGTGGACCATTATGCGCGTGTCTGCCTCCTCATGGTTGCATGGTTGTCTCTGGCGCTGTTGCTATCAACTGCTAAAAGTTGCTTTGTTTCTCACACTACACACTCGCTGCTACACGCCGCCCGGCACTGGTCGTTTAATACTTGTCTGAACCTGTTTTTTTTGCCGCGCCGCGGTGCCGTTCGGTAAAAATAGTAGGCATTGGATTAACGATTAACGGACTTCTGCATATTAACGGAAGTTAACGTGTCCGTTAACATTTTAAAAAGTTAACTTAAAAGTTAATCCGTTAATCAAAATCTTAACTTCGTTAATTAACGATTAACGGATTAACGAGTTAATGCCCAGCTATGCTTAGCACAAAATGAATTGTTGTCAATTTAAGTAAACTCCCAATTTGAAGTGAATATTTATTCGCTGGGCCGTGTTTTGTTCTCTGAGCCGTTATCTAGTTGTATTGTTGATCGAAGAAATACCTACATCAAAGGAAAGCGCTCCCCTCTCCTCAGCGGGCTAATATGCCACGCGGTCCTAGCGGCGTATGTTATTTTATTAATTAATGTTATTATGTCATACTTGAATTATGACAAATATAGGTAAAGTTGCTACAGTTAAATATAATCAATATACAATAAGAACATACTATAGCAAAGAAGCCGGACTATAAAATGAACTTTGCACCAGCTATCTTTCTCTACTTATGTACCTAATACCTAATAAGTGAAAATGAAGCAAAAAAATAGGTTGATTCGATCTTCTTCAAATTACTTTTTACAAGGTTTTAAGACGTAAAATTTTAATGAACCTCGATATGTCCGCGAAAGTGTGTACATATGTATGTACGAGGGGCGTTCAATAAATTCTCGGTATTGGTATCTTGCAAACCTTTTTAGTAAACTTCTTAATACTGGCCGCTAAGAGTCATTCATCGACAGTAAAAAAAAGTAAATTTGAAGCCCACCATGAGCGATTTTACAATGATAATTAAATTGGAGCATCGAGCCGTGATAAAATTCTTGACTAAACAGGGTAAAAATCAAAAGTGTAGGTATTAAAGAAGAAATGGATTTAGTTTACCGTGAGTCCGCTCCTTCATTATCTACTGTCCAAAAGTGGTCAAATGAATTTAAGCGTGGGAGGGAGAGCATAGAAGATGACCCTAGACCTGGTCGGCCTGTTGAAGCTACTTCACCAGAAAACATTCAAAAAGTGGAGAAAATTATACTGGAAGATGGTCGAGTGAAGGTTAGGTCTATAGCACAAAAAACCAATATTTCTATTGTTACAATACATGATATTATCCACGATCATCTTAACTTGTCCAAAGTTAGTGCGAGATGGTTACCACGAATGTTGACACCGTTTCAGAAGCATACGCGTGTTGCTTGTTGTTCCGACTTCATTGAGCTGTGTGGTGAAAACCCTGATGGTTTGCTCCAAAAAATTGTTACCGGAGATGAAACTTGGGTTCATCATTATGACCCTGAGAGCCAACAAGAGTCGATGCAGTGGCACGTTAAAGGAACACCTCATCCCAAGAAATTCAAAGTCGTCCCTTCAGCTGGCAAGATCATGGCGACAATATTCTGGGATTGTGAAGGGATATTATTAATAGATTGTAAAGAAAAGGGTTTAAATATTACAGGAGAGTACTACGCTTACATTTTACGCCAATTACGGGAAGCAATCAAAGAGAAGAGGAGGGGAAAATTGACCAGAGGAGTGCTGCTTCTTCATGACAACGCCCCTGTGCATACTGCTCATGTTGCCAAGGCTGCTGTTCTTGAATCTGGGTTCGAAACAATTACTCACCCGCCGTACAGTCCAGACTTGGCCCCCAGCGACTACTTTTTGTTTCCCAACCTTAAAAAGGATCTTCGTGGACATCGATTTTCTAATGATGAAGCGTCGAAGGCAGCGGTGGTGGAGCATTTTGACCCCAAAGACAAAAAATATTTTTATGAGGGGTTAAAAAAACTAATTGACAGATCTTATAAGTGTATAAGCATAGGGGGGGAATATATAGAAAAATAAAAATAAAACACTAATCGTAGGTATGCTTTTGTTTTCCTTCTCATACCGAGAATTTATTGAACGCCCCTCGTATGTACCTAAACACAAACACTTTATCGTATAAAACACATAAATTCAAACACAATATTTACAGAAGAAGAATGTACAGATGCGAACGTATCCCTTTAAACGATCTCTTCCAGTTATTTTTTGGGTGATAAGATAATATACGTATACAGGGTGTCTCATTTAAATCGGTCAGTATGGGAAAGTCTGAAACTATAAGACATACGAAGATCTGTTCTTGGGAACCATGTCATCGATTTTAATAAAAAGAAAAACAGCATTCATAAATTTAAAAAAAAACCTACTCAGTACTCAGTTTGGGAATCGAACCCGGTTGTTTTGAAAAAATAAACTTACACTATTTCTATTTAGATATCGATTGCGTAGGTCTTAAGCAGTAAATGGCTCTTTGAAACATGAATGAAATGAATAAAATGCATTGTTTTCACATACTTTAATTTATTTTAGAAGGTGTTCGAAGTGACCACGGTTACAATATTCAACAAGTTCAGGCATTTAAAATTGTCTCTATGGTTGTTTGTATGTAAGGGATACGAAAGGGCTTATTAGCCAACTAGCGAGGAAATTATGCAATATGCAAAACGAAAAGTATCCGGTGGGTTGTTGCGTTCTGTTTAAGTATGAAAAATCGTTAATGTCATGTTTTATCTCGGGTTTACTTAAAAACTTGACAATAAAAAACGGGCAAATGCATTTAAAAACTTCCGAGATAAAACATGACATTAAGGATTTTTCGTGACAAGGACATAAGGGAAAATCACCAAAATTTAGATTAAAATTATGAATATCTCAGAAACTAATAATTTTCGGTCGGGGTACTACGTGACGTAACTTGTTCGAAGTGAGCTATATGCCTCCGTGAAAGATTTGGCACACATCCTCACCCTGTATTGACATGACAGATAAGATGCTTTTTATCCTGTAAAAATTGGACGAAGTCGCGGGCAAAAGTTAGTATTACATACATACTAGTATGTTGGTAGTGACGACCTACCAAAAAGTACTGATATCCCACCAAAACATAAATGTAAAAACAAAAATTGGCCATTTTCACGAGGGTTCCGTCTAGTAGTCAAACCAGGAACCATTATAGTTTAGGTTAGACTCTTAGGTTTAGGGAAAATTTGTAGTGATTTTGAAGGACTACGCCTGTACGTTCCTGATTTTTGTGCCTTGAATTGGTTTTGTACTAATACCTACTACCTAGATATTCAAAAATCGGACTAAGGTTTAAGGGGCGAGAAGCGATATCGCAATTTGTATGGAAATTTCCAGCCTCACAATCCTCTTATGACCGGAGGGGTTTAGGGCACGTCTTTGATAAGTGATGACTGACGCTATCATTTGATTCAAAACTACAAACAATAACAAACTCTTGACGATTTTTGAATTGACAGGCGTAAGGCAACATTGCCATATGAAAATTGATGTACCAAAGATTCTGCTAGAACATAACTCTCCTTTAAAATAAAATTGATGTACCTCTCGTCGTATCGCAGCTAAAGTACAATTTGTTAATTAACCCACGAGGCGCAGGTCTCGCCTTACGAATGTACTCGTGAAGCGCGCCACGCCACCAAGTCAGGCCGCGGTAAGCAAGAAGTTACAGCTTTTAAGAGGACTGTGAAGCGCCGCTAAAATCGCGTCTAGTAAAATCCATACAAATTTAGCTCCGATAAAAATTGAGTTTCGATTTGAAACCAAGGGTCACAAATATCGTGGTGTAAGTTTTGTCCCTGTCAGTCGTCAAATTGATTTTAAACTTGATAAACGTTAAAATTTATAAAAAAACGGGGCAAGACCTTGTCTGACCAAGCTCAGTGAAGGCTTCCGAAGCCGTTACGTATTACTCAAAAACTATTTTTTACAAAAAGTGCATCAGCAAAAGAGCTTGCCTAGCTTCATGGCACCTACGTCCATTTGTTCAGCAGCGCAGTTTTTCGGAAATAACTCAAACACGGTATATCCGATCATATTGAAAATAATTTTATCTACTCTCATATCGTAAAGTTCGAATTATAAAATTCAAAACGAATTGGCATACTTTATAAACACAATACCGAAAAAAAATTAAAAAATCACTTTATAACATTATTTCTCTAACAAAATAATGTTATAAAGTAATTTTTTTACGATTACGATACAAGTTAATCCAAAAAGTTAAGGTCACCAACGAGGTTCCATATTTTTTATTTTTTTATAATGAAACGCACATGCGGTTCGCGTCATTTTTACAGAATTACAAAAAGTTTTCATTCCAATTTTTACTTGTCTGTGACAGCGCCCGCTTTAACGCATGCGCGGTGATGTGCTAGGGTTTGGCGCCATTCATTGAATACGTTTTGCTGTAGTTACTTTATTAACTTTGATCTTTTATTTAGTAGGTTGAATCGCAATGTATGAGAGTAGATAAAGTAGTGTATGAAACTGCACATAACTAGGTATTAAAACACTCGTGTGAAACTATTAAAAACCTCGCCTAGCGGCTCGGTTCTTAAACACACACTCGTGTTTTAATACCCCTCTTTATGCAACAATTTCATAAACTACTATTCATTGAAAGTTTTTATTAAACGTTAATCCCGAGGGAATTACGATTATCGAAATCTACGCAGACGAAGTCGCGGGCAGAAGCTAGGTTTGAATAAATAAATAAAATATCGCGGTCCGTGTAGACTTGTAGGTGGGTGCGCCGGGGCTAGGACGACACTTTGGCTCCGAACGTGGAACTGGGTCAAGATGATTTCAGAATCAATACTCGGCGCGGCTCCTCGCCGCAGCGCTGCGGCACGTCCGGAGCCGCCGCGACGCCCGGCTTCCTCCTCGCGCTTTACCTATTCCTTGTACCGACATACTTCCTAGTCGTCGACCTAATTATAAGTATTTAAATCAATTATGCTCAGCTAGTCAGCTACCTACCTAACTCTGCTTCATTGGTTTAAAAACACATAATTAATTAAAAAAAAACACTAAGGTTAATGAGAGAATGCGAATTTTGTGAATTTTCCTTACTGGGCGAATTTCTTCTATTTCTTCGATTAATAAATCGAGTCCTTACAGCTGAAATTAAGTAGTGATTTTTTTTCCGCTAGCTATATACTTATACCTTCCACTTCGATTCAAAGGCGGTAATTTGCTGTCTCAGCATGGACACAGCAATCCATTGAGTAGGTTAATTGTCGTGCTTGTGGAAATCGCTAAGAAATTTCGTATACTTACTTCTTAAGGTCGTAAAACTTTTAAGTCACCTTTGTGTTTGAAAATGGGGATTTCCTGTGTTGTTATTTAATTAGTTTTTGTGATCTGATGAACTGAGTGAATTTAGTAGTTAATTATAGTAGTAATAGGTATTTATGAAAAATTGAGAAAAATTAGAATTTGGTAATGACTCAACCTTATTTTGAACGTAACGTTTTAACGAACAGAGCTCGGAATCAGAAAAAGTGCACGACTTTTTAATTATTTTTTGATCATGAACTATTTATATAAACTACTTTATTTTTCCCATAACTAAGTGTTTGAAATTTCATGAGTATAAATTTACCGAACACTCGGACCCGTAATTTTTAGCTTACTCATTTATCCAATTATTTCAGGTCTAAATTCTAAATTCAATGTGTAGTATCTTGATAAGTTTGATGACGGTTCCCTTGGCGGGGACGCGGCAACTGTACTACAAGCATAGAAATAGGATTCTCATAGTAGGAGCTTAATGGGAAGCACACTTAAATGTATATCTATCATCTATCGTATACATTTTAACGCAGATTGACAATGAGACAAAGAGAGCAGCGCATTTCGGCTTAAATCGGCGTATCAAACCGGGGTCATATTTGAGACCACCGTGCTGACTAAACCCCGACTAAGGTAAATAAATGCAGCTATCAACGACCCTCCTAAGGTAATTTTGAAATTGATCATACTTATTAGGAATATTGGTAGCCGTCACAGTATTTTTATTATTTTTATATGGTGATATTGAATATTGGGTTTATATTTACCACGTTAAATGCTTCAAAATAAAGCATTTTCTTGTGATGCATTAATAAAGTGGGTAAGTCGATTGTTTCTATTACCGACCCATAGTAACGGCTGTGAAGCTATTAACGTTTTTTTTTGCAGCTATTAACGACTGTCAGAAAATAAAGAAAATCGAAGGCTGATATTAAGCATACAGTGGTCTTAGATCCTGCCACTACTTCACCTAAAAGTATAACTAAATCCCTCGTGGGGTCCAATCTGGTTAGCTTAGGGCCCGTTGTTTGATCAGTAGTTAACTCAACTAACTGTTAAAATTCGAAAAAGGAATCGAAAATTTTACACATTTCCTTGAGATTTAACCATTAGTAGGTTTTTAACGATTAGTTAGTTTAACTACTGATCAAACAACAGGCCATTAGTCTGCTAGACACTTTACATTCTATTTAAAAGTCGGTTAGATAGCAGTTTCGTTAAATAATCTCATACGATGAATACTACCTATACTAGACTACTTTCAGAAAAAAACACTGTTATAAACCAAACTGTTTTAATACTATCGCAGAATTAAGTGATCTGTTCCTTGTTGAAATTTCCCAAAAGTTTCAAAAAACGCAGAAACCAATGAAAATCGCTGGACATACACGGGGGTGTTTCAGATCGGCCTAGGCATCTAGATTCTCAATTTAATATATCATCAATTCTTGGACCACAATTTACACCAATATAAATAATATTACTTAACATGAAATACTTAAGTAGGTATACCTAATAATTTGTGTAGGGTCGCTAATAGTTACTCATTGTTGCTATTACCGACCCACATGGGTCGGTAATAGAATATGTAGGGTATAATAGTAAAATGTATTACCGACTTAAGAAAAGTACATAATATTTATAATCGGTGGTTTTCTGACTGTAAAAGAGACCGTGGTTGATTGAAGTAATACAACATTCAACTACAAAAACCAAGTTTTATTAAATTATGGTTAATTAATTATTGTCTCAAGTATATCGAGTTATGAAAAATGTAGTCATTATCAATAAATTTACAACGCAAAAACAAGAAAACTACACAAATTATTGTATAACGCTAATAGATTTATACAAAGGCTGATTGTTTGTTATTAAAATGGTTAATACAAATGCTTGGATAATTGTCAAATTTCAACAGAAAAGATATTAAAACGAAACTCTACGTGGCGGCCATTACCGACTCATGGCTCGGAAATGGCTGCAACTAGTAAAATGGAAGAAGCTATCACCGCCCTATTTTTCATTAAAGTTTTATGGTATAAAGTGACGTTTTTTCAATTAAATGAATTACAAATTCGAGAATTTATAAGTAAATGTATACATAAAATACTACGCAATAATTGTAGGTATCAATAAAATGCATTAAATGTCTTAAGCAGAAAAATTGGGTACTTACCTGCAGGAACAAGGCCCAGTACGACAAGACCTGCGTCCACGCCGGCCGCACAGAAACTGATGTATTTTATCTCCCTTTCGCACTGCCACGCACACTAACTTCAGAGTATCCGACGCTCAACGAAGAAACGCGTGTATTTTATCTATTACCTGTGGCTCAAACAGTCGCAGAAACGTTAAAAATTCGAATTACACTTATGGGTCGGTAATACCTGCAGATTTTCGATGGGTCGTTGATAGCTGCGTTTACGTTAATTAAAAATATGAACTTATGGACATATTGGGCAACCTCCAAAGATAGCTGCACAGATTATAAGGGATACCTGCGGTGCATTGTCTTTCATTGTTATACTGTCACATTGCTTTCAAAACCATAATAGGCCTATCTACGCGATACAACAAATTGTAAATATCATTCTTGAAACGACTTTATAATCCACACTTATAATTCATAATGGCCTACGCTGTCCTGGGATGTAAATCGCGCACGGTATTAAAGAAAATGCATCCGAATACATTCGCTTTCACAGGCAAGTCGGCATTTTGTTATTATTTAGTTATTCCTGCAGTGATTTTCTGTCTTTAAAAGCGTAGAATTGTAGAACAACTATATATTTAGTTGAATATTTTACAATATTTACATAAGTTTATTTTATTTCGTTATGCATCTTAGTAGAGATGGAATCCAATTTGACTTGGTGGCCTAATAAATTATTTACCTGTTTATTATTTTAGATTTCCAGAGCACAGTTTTGAAGGGAAAAATGGGTCGCGTCCATTTGCATGTCCCGGGCCAATTGGTCCTGGAAAAAACATCCCTGCATGTGTTCAAAACATTCTGAAACCAACTGTTTCCTTAAAATTGCCAATATCCAATAGTTATATGGGTTGGTATAATCAATAATTATGACGAGTTTAGCTTTATTTTAGCTCAATCCGCCGTTGCCCGTTGTTTGTTTCGTCGGCCCTTGGCGAATCATTGTTGCCACAGGCCTATGTGGCCTTATGTAACTAATTTCACTTTATTTTGTATACGTTTTCTAGTTACTTAATTAGCAATAAAGTTATATGTATATAATAGAAAACGATTTTACTTTATTGATATCAAACTTTTTTAGTATTTGTAGTTTTGGCTGTGGAAAGCTTAATATTTTATAAACGGACACCTTAATCGTAAAATGTTTACACAAACCCACAATATTTTTAAAAGACCTATCCAACGACACCCCACACTATGGGGTAGACGGGATGAAAAAAATACATCCCCAAGTTACGTGAAGGGGAGGTACACTAATATTTTACCACTTTGTTGACGTGACTAACATGTATATTTATGCCAAATTACAGCTTTCTAGTACTAAGAGTCTCTGAGACAGGCTGCGGACGGACACACGGACGGACAAGGCGAAACTACAAGGGTTCCTAGTTTGACTTCGGAACCCTAAAAACGCTGTAAAGAGAAGTGCATAGGAAGCTACAACACATTTTTTAAAAATATTAAAAATAATATAGAAAGTAATCCGAAAATATTATGGACATTTGTAAAACAGAAACGTAAAATAAATCCCTACTTCCATCATCCATGCATTTTGACGGAGAAGTTGCTCAAGACTGTCGTGGAATTTGTAATCTTTTTGCTAAAAACTTTTCATCAGTATACAGTATTGAAGTTCGCACTGCAATTGAGCTTGAGCAGCCCAAGCAAGGTGATATCAGTAATTCCTAATTCTTTAAATAAAATTACAATAGACGAAAAAACGGTGTTAATAAAGTTAAAATCTCTGGATTTACGGAAAGGTAGTGGCCTTGATGATGTCCATGTCGCGCCAACTCCCGTGATACCTAGTCGGAGGCTCTGCTCTCGAAGTTGTTGACGACTATATTTACCTGGGACAAACGGTCCAGTTAGGTCCAACTTTGAGGAAGAGGTCGAACGAACGTCGAATCCGGGTTCGGGAAGCTTCGCAGCACCTTTTCGTCCAAATTACCGCATTGTTTGAAGTCAAAAGTCTTTGACTAGTGTGTGTTGCCAGTAATGGGTTGATGACACTGATGACTTACGGATCTGAGCCGTGGGCGCTAACAATGGGCCTCATAAGGAAGCTCAAAGTCACTCAGAGGGCTATGGAGAGCGCTATGCTCGGGGTTTTTTCTGCGTGATAGAATCAGAAATACCGACATAGCCCGAAAACTGAAAGTAAACTGACTGATGGCCGATGGGGTCAAAAGGTTCTTGAGTGGCGTCCGCGGACCGGGAGACGAGCTGTAGGTAGGCCTCCAACAAGATGAGGTGACGACCTTGTGAAGATCGCGGGAACGCGGTGGATGCGAAAAGCACAAGACCGGTCTGAGTGGAGAGCCTTGAGGGAGGCCTATGTCCAGCAGTGGACGTCTTTCGACAACTTTTGCCGCAACTAACGGACAAGCAGCACGGATTCATTGAATCCAGATCAACTAACTCAAATTCGGCAGCTTTTGTTGAGTCGGTATCTGATCAAGTCGATCGTAGGATACAAGTTGGTGTGATATATACCGATTTCAGTAAGGCTTTCGACAAGGTCAACCATGTGTTGCTTCTTGAGAATTTGGGTACGGTGTCGGTGATTTCTTGCTTGGGTGGCTTGAGTCCTACCTTGAAAATCGTAGGCACTGTGTTGCGGTTAACGGAGAGCTATCTGATTACTTTATGGCATCATCAGTCGTCCCACAAGGCCCACAAGGCTCACATTTGGATCCCATATTGTTGTTGCCGTTCATAATTGACGTAGTGGACGGTTGTCTTCATTCGGAATCTTTATTCTTTTGCTGACGACCATTTATGATTATGAGGCCAATCAGAAATTCCGAGGATAGCAAGCTTCTTCAAGATGAAATTGACTGTCCGTTTGTTCTGAGAAAAATGCAATGATCCTGAACCCGGATAAATGCTGTCATGTTACTTTCACCCGCAATAAGATAATAGTCGGCAGTAAATATCAGTAAATAACTCGCTTCAAAGTGCAAAAACTATTAAGGATTTGGGAGTAACGTTGGATAGCCAGCTTTCTTTTAATCTTTTAAAAGTGAGTATAGAGAGAAAGTACTGCTCTCAAGCTTGATCTTCCCTATTTGAGGTCCACAAAAGCCAAATTGAAATTGTCCAAAAAAGTTTCCTATCTGTTTTAAGCTATAGGTAAATCTGGAAAAAAATATCACTTAAATCGTTATTTTATGACTAGCCTAAGACCCCATTTTTTGTTATTTATGATATATTGTCTGTTGGTAATCCTTAATTATTTTATTTATTAAAATAAAAAACAAAACAACGCGACACCTCAATCACAACCTCGCTTCTGTAACGCTAATCTTATGGGTTACCTACCTACAACAATAAATTGGAATAATTTATTTTGCTTATAACATTTTGTACATCGAATATTTATAAATAGTTTACTTAATTAAGTTTCTATGAAATAAACGGAGAATAAAACTTTTATATTTGTAATCACGTAAATAATCGACGGCTGTATGGGACGCAAATATTATTATGGTTTTAAAGACCCAAGCCAAGCAGCAGTGTTCGCATTGTTGTGTTTCGGTTTGGGGATAAGACAGCCGGTGAAATGACTAGCATAGAGGCATTCCATCTTAGTATGTATGTATGTATATAAACACTTTATTGTACAAAAGAACAAACAGAACAATACAATTAATATAAAAATATGTACAAAGGCGAACTTATCCCTTTAAGGGATCTCTTCCAGCTAACCCTTGAGAGATTGAGAAGAGTGAAAGGTTGTGCAACGAGTAAACAAGTGTACAAGAAGAAGAATATAACACATTAAGTAACCAATAAAACTTATATAAATAAAATTAAAATAAAACTACAAACAAATAGTACTTAGTCCTCAGTGTTTTCAACGCATTTGCAGTCCTTGTGAATGCGAATGTCTATGGTTCACAGTTTCCACTTACCATCAGGTGGCCTGTGTGCTCGTTTGCCATCCCGAGCCATTAAAAAAAACCTATAATTTTCTAATTTGATAATTTCTTAGTTGTTTTAACTTTAATCGGGAAATCCTGAAATAGGAACCTATTTTTTTTTCATTTGATACGAAGAGCAATTAATGAATTATACAGTTTCAAGTGACCAGCTCAATCAAGTAACTTTCTTTATACTGACTTAGAACCCTCTTTTCCCCCCGCTTCCATTATCATATCTTAATTTTTTATTATAGATTTGTGAACCGGGTCACTGTTTATTGAAACGTTTTAGTGAAAACCGCATTAACATTGTTTCAGTGGTTTTCAATCTATGCGAGGAGAAACAAAATCTAACAGACAAACAGACACCAACTCAAAAAATGTAGAAACCTGTTCTGCTGCTCATTCTGAGGGCCTTTATAGTATTTTTAAGTTCATATCTCGAATGTTTGGATTTTTATCTACTCTCATATCGTAAAGTTCGAAATATAAACTTCAAAACGAATTTATATTGGCATTTATAAAGTATTATAAACACAATACCAAAATAATAAAAAAAAATGTAGTTTATGAAATTGTTGCATAAAGAGGGGTATTAAAACACGAGTGTGTGTTTAAGAACCGAGCCGCTAGGCGAGGTTTTTAATGCGTAGTATCACACGAGTGTTTTATTAAGGCCTGTACCGAAAAGTTTTTTTACAAACTCTGCACATGATATGGTACAGGTCAGTTATAGTTTTTTTATTTTTTATTTTATGACTTCGTCTTTGTCATTTTGAACTGTCAATCGACACAATTATCTCCGAAAAAATATCGCTTTTATTTAAAATGCAGGACGATAAAATAATTCGAAGAGAAAATTTTCTGCGACTTTACCTGGAAAATCCTAATTCCACTTTTGCGTCGGTCGGAAAGAGAGTTGAATCGTGCCACAGTCCGAAATATTGTTAACCGATACTTAAACGATTATAGAATCCAAGAAAAAGCTCGGCGTGGACGACCGACAGGTCCTTCAAATAAAAAATTAGAAATGAAAATAGTGTCCACTTACAAAAATAATTGTAATCTGACTGAGCGAGATGTGGCAAAAAAAGTTAAAACAAGTGCATCTATGGTGCAAAGAGCAAAAGTGCGTCAGAATTTAAAAACCTACAAAAAAGTAAAAGCCCCTAAACAGTCGGTAAAACAATACAATACCTCCGTAACAAGGTCGCGAAAACTTTACAAACTGCTGTGCAATTTGAGTGGAACATGCGTTCTTTTGGACGATGAGACATATGTGAAAAACGATTTTTCGACTTTACCAGGTGTCCAATTCTTCACTACCGAGAATAAATAGAATATTAGCGATAAGAATAAGTACATTTATATGGAAAAAATCGGAGAAAAATATTTGATCTGGCAAGCAATATGTTCCTGTGGCAAACACACTGGGTCATTTATAACGAAAGGGACCGATAAATGGTGATATTTATGTTCAAAAATGTATAAAAGGGTTTTTATTACCATTTATAAGGAAACATGAACGGATTGTGATGTTTTGTCCCGATCTGGCTACTTCACATTATGCCAAAGCAACACAGGAGTGTCTTGCTTTGAATAATGTGCAATATGTGCAGAAGGAAATGAACCCCCCTAACTGCCCCCAACTACGACCCATTGAGCGGTATTGGGCGTTATTAAAAGCGGAACTAAGTAAAAACTGTGCTCCAACAGTATCAGAGGAAGATTTTAAAAAGAAATGGAAAAAGCATGCCACCAAAGTCTCCGAAACAACTGTGCAGAAATTAATGACGGGCTTGAAGAAAAAAATTCGCTGCTTCAGCCGCCAAACCCTCAAACCATAAAATGTGTATATTTATTGTAAAAAGGCACAATTACTCATTATAACTAAAATAAAATATCTTTACTATTAGTTACAGTTTTATTGTTATCGTGAATATGGTATGTAAAAAAACTTTTCGGTACAGGCTTTACCTAGTTATGTGCATTTTCATACACTACTTTATCTACTCTCAAACATTGCGATTCAACCTACTAAATAAAATATCAAAGTTAATAAAGTATCTACGGCAAAACGTATTCTCAATAGTGTCCGACCGAAACACGATTTTTAGCCGAAACCGAAACCGAAACCGAATATACGGTTTTTTTCTGATTTCGGCCGAAACCGAAACCGAAACCGAAATTTTTGAAGATTTATGAAATTATTCAAAATGACTGTACAAATCGTAAGGAAAAGGTTATTGCAAGGATTTCTTACATGAGAACAGCTACTGTTTTAGTTAAACAAAATAAAAACGTTTATTTTTAATGAAAATAGATATAATTAGAGGTAAACTATGAAATTTTAAACCAAATAAAATCAAACTAATTTACTGCAGTTATCAAGACTTCACTAATTCGCGGCATAGGTATTATATTATTCAAAACAAACAACCTATTCTTATCACGTCTAAACTAAATTCACAATCCTAATATCAAACGTATCGTTCATTAATCACAGCATAAAATGCAGTAACAGATTCTAAAAAATACATAATAATTTAATAAATAAACAACACACTATATTTTCTCGCGCGCCACGTGGTTCACAAACAAACGTCACAAACGGTATGAATATGAATACTGTCGGTGGTCCCGGCTGGGACGGCCGCCGATTCATTACCTATACCTACCCGGCCGAGCGCGCCCGAATTAAGCCGAGCGCTCCCGATGCGAGAGCCGCGAGAGGCCGCGAAGCAATTTCGGCCCGGCCAAATGTTTCGGCCGGATTCTGGCCGAAACCGAAACTGCGGCCAAAATGACTTTTTTGGCCGAAATTGGCCGAAACCGAAACTTCGGTCGGACACTAATTCTCAATGAATGGCGCCAAAACCTAGCACATCACCGCGCATGCGTTGAAGCGGGCCCTGTCACAGACAAGTAAAAATTGGAATGAAAACTTTTTGCAATGCTGTAAAAATTACGCGAACCGCATGTGCGTTCCATTATAAAAAAAATTATTGATTTGGAACCTCGTTGGTGACATTAACTTTTTGGATTAACTTGTATCGTAATGGTAAAAGAATGACTTTATAACATTATTTTATTAGAGAAATAATGTTATAAAGTGTTTTCTTTTTTTAATTTCGGTATTGTGTTTATAAAGTATGCCAATATAAATTCATTTTGAAGTTTATAATTCGAACTTTACGATATGAGAGTAGATAAGAACACTTTATAACATTATTTCTCTAACAAAATAATGTTATAAAGTTTTTTTTTACCATTACGATACAAGTTAATCCTAAAAGCTAATGTCACCAACGAGGTTCCATATCAAATATTTTTTTTATAATGGACCGCACATGCGGTTCGCGTCATCTTTACAGTAGGTATTACAAAAAGTTTTCAATCCAATTTTTACTTGTCTGTAACAGCGCCCGCTATAACGCATGCCCGGTGATGTGCTAGGTTTTGGCGTCATTCATTGAATACGTTTTGCTGTAGTTACTTTATTAACTTTGATCTTTTATTTAGTAGGTTGAATCGCAATGTATGAGAGTAGATAAAGTAGTGTATGAAACTGCACATAACTAGAAATTATGCAACAATTTCATAAACTACTATTTCCCTTGTACAATTTTATTATATTATTATGTATAGATAGATTACTTTTTCAAGTAATTGTACCTGTATTTTATTGTACGGTGTGTTTTTACCTTTTTATTATTAAATTATTATGAAAATCTTTTAGTAAACATTTGTAGGTATGTGGGTTGTTTGGTACATGTAAGCATGTAATATTACAAGTAACATTTGAACCGCTTTCCGATGTCTGATTGTACAGTCAACGTCAAAAGTAAGTGATCAAAATTAACATTTCAAAACATGTTCAAGCATGACGCCCCAGATAAAACAGATTATAACAAAGTGTCATTCTCAACTGAATATTTAGTTAGTCAAAAGAAAATGATCATAAACGATGCCATAACTGTCTCTTTACAGACAATTTCTATAAAGAATAATTACTTTTTTTACCTGAGTGTCAAGTGTCCAACAAGATAAAGTCAAAATGACAAAATCTCCAAACGAAAACTAGGGTAATCACGGCAGTTAAAAAGGATTTATTTTAAATGTTGCAAAAAAAACAAAGCGAAGTAGTAGGAACTCATTTCAACCCTTGACGGAAATGAGAGGTGTTATAGTTGTTTCGCGTGTTTGTCTTACGAGTATAACCGACATTAACCGAACGTCTGACTTGTATTCCGAGGTGGTCTTGAGAAGACATGAAGGCCCAAACATTAATATTCACTTACATGTGATACTTTGGTAGTATTACTGACTATTGCTATTTTAGAAAATCAGTTTAATTTGAATCACTCAGTAATGACTTTAACTGTTTAAATGGCATGTCACTTACCTATGACACATTACGAGCTAATTTACTTATGCTAAACTACAATAATCAGAGACATCTGACTTAATTTATTGTATATACTATTTTGAGACCCTATTTCATCAGTTTCTTTTGCTGTTGACTGTACTGAAATTTTGAATACCTGCGTAACTGGGTGAATCAACTTTTAAGGTACTCCCCATTTTTCGTCATGTTTTACCAATTATATGTTTTTAGAAAAACTATATTTTTGTTAATGACGTGGCTTACACGCTTATTAAATCAGACAAATAGGCTCACATTTGAAGTTATTGGATTTAAAATAATACAGTTTTAAATAATAATATAGTTGGTAACGCAGGGGATGACAATGTTGTCCCTAGGTTTTGTATGGAAAATGTGCATTTTCCCCTGAGTTACCAGGTTTTTTCGCGGATTAAAAAATATTTGAGCTGTTTAACGTGTAAGGTCTGTAAATTTGGTGGTCTGATTTTAATATTCATAGATCATTATTAACCATAAGTCACCAGGTAAGTTTTAAAACCGCAAAAGAAAAGGAGTACCTTAAAAGTTGATTCACCCAACTACAATGATAATGCAATAATATGATAGATAAAACCTGCCGCTGCAGCCTCACTAGGGAACTCTTGTTCAACGGTTAGTAGCACGGTCACGAAATTGTGTTAGTTTAATTTTTATAGTTCTTGAAAACCTAATTGTTTGATTCAGAATTTAGCACACCATTAAAAGAATCAATAAATTATTAAAAAACAAAAAAATATAAAAAGCAAATTGTACAGAGTGGTCCAAAGACAGACGTGTCTAAAAAAAATGTATGGCTCACATCCGGGGCAGGTATACTGTTGCTTCATTCTTCAGCGAGAAATGTCACGAACTATTAAAATACGTAGACTTTCCAGGGCCCTATTTCACGAATCTACAAGTCTACGGATTTACTTGTTACCAGTCACCAGTGTTACAATTACAAGTTCTAGTAAATCCTGTTTCACTATTACCTCTTATTAGACTTGTGGAATCCTGTTTCTCAAAAGCTATCAGACTAGTATTACTATTCTATGGACTATTATTTTTCACTAGCTTGTAAGATTACGTTTCACAAATTACAATATTAATCTACCAGATACTAGTCGCGAACTAGTAAATACTGGCTAATTTCACCATGGTAAACTGCTTTTTGTTACACGAAATTTGAAAATAATAAATACACTTGTTAATTACAAGCCTAAACCTACCAAGGTCGGAAGCTTTGTAAAAATTACAAGTTGAATTTACTCTTGTCAAAAATATCGATTTTATTGTGAAAATTGTTGTGTCTTGTCGATTTTAAGTGTATTGTAAAGTTTTTAAAGCAATGTGGACTGATTCCGACGTTTTGTTAATATACTAGAGAATCCCCCAAATAAAACACCTTTATTCTATAATATTATTCTTAAAACTGTAAGTTTAAATTCCATTGTTATTAGTTATTATTGTTCAATTTATTAGGACACGACACGAATGAAGCTAATCAAAAAATCGCGGGCCGTTTTTGATGTTTGTTACATTCATCCCACAGATAGGCAAAGGGTTTAAGACATACTGCCAAGTCTTGTGTCGATTACCATTAAAATAGCAACAAGTTTTTACACGCTTAATAATTAATACGATACTAAACAATAATTAATTAACCTAATTAGATCCGGCACCTCAAAATAATGTGTGCTCGACTCTCACTTGACTGATTCCTTGAATAAAAAAAATTGGTACCTAATTCAGCCTTGATAATAGCGTAAACAGCCATTCGGTAACTAGTATTTTTAGTCTGTGCACCGCTACTAGCTACAAGTCTTGTAAAAAAAGTAATAAAACGTAATTTACCAAGACTTGTACATATTAACTAGTTACTACTAACTAGTAAAGCCGTATATTTGTAGATTCGAGAAACGTACACTAGTAATCCTAGTATTTACAATTTTACAAAGAAGTAACTAGTAACTTACAATTGTAGCTTGTTGAAACCCACAATTGTAAACTTGTAAAAAATATTAGTCCATGGACAGGTATTACTAGACTAGTACCTTTCGTGAAATAGGGCCCAGATGTTTTACGTAATTGTTGTAACCAAATGTATAATAATTTAAATCATCAAAATTATATTGATCAATTGTATGAAGATATCACAAACTCCCTAAGCACCGCAGCAACTATTAGCTACGATTCAAAATTGTTTAAAAAGAGAAGACCTATAATAGGATGGAATAAGCATGTTGGCGAGGCTCGTAGAGAGGCTCGGTGTAGATTTAAGCAATGGTTAGGGTACGGCGAACCTAAATCGGGTGATATTTACGAAGCCATGGTCAAGACTCGAAGAGTCTTTAATGCTCGTTTAAAATGGTGTCAGAAACACGAAGAACCAATTAAAAATGGATATAATCGCGGAACACCATTCTAAGCGAGACTTTCGTAATTTTTGGAAATCTACCAACAGATTAAATAGCAGGCCCAGCCTGCCTGTGAGTGTCGAGGGGGTGGGCGATAGTGAGTCTATAGCGGAATTATTTAAGGAACACTTTGCAGTCAAATCACCGTTAGGGCCACCGCAGACGTCAGGAATGGTAGACTCGGTCACGTGTTCAGGAGATGAGGACTCAATTCACTGCGAGGGATGTTAAAAATGCCTTAAGCTCCATCTCGAGAGGGAAGTCCCCTGGACACGATGGGCTTAGTGTCGAACATCTACATCATGCCGGCCCACACCTACCGCGAGCGCTCGCCATGTTGTACACTTTGTGTGTGGGACACTCGTACCTGCCGGCCGACATGATGAAGACTGTAGTGGTTCCCATTGTTAAAGTTAAAACTGGTGACATAAGTGATAAGTCCAACTATAGACCTATTTCGCTCGCCACCATTGTCGCCAAAGTGTTTGACGGCCTGCTTAACTTTCAACTAGATAAATATCTTAAGCTGCATGATAACCAGTTTGGTTTCAGGCCAGGGCTGTCTACTGAGAGTGCTATTTTGGCGTTAAAGCAGACCGTCAAATATTATACAGATCGGCAAACAGCCATCTATGCGTGCTTCCTAGACCTCTCTAAGGCATTTGACCTGGTTCATTATGATGTTTTGTGGCAGAAACTTGAAGATATTAGTATACCGAGTGAACTCAGTAGTATTTTTAGGTTCTGGTACCAGAACCAGGTCAATGTCGTGAGATGGTCAGATGCATACTCGCAGCCGTACAGGCTAGAATGCGGCGTGAGGCAGGGCGGGTTGACCTCGCCGAAATTGTTCAACCTCTACGTCAATGCGCTTGTTGAGGAGCTCAGCAGCACCCGTGTCGGCTGCCATATTGACGGAGTGTGCGTAAACAACTTGAGTTATGCGGACGACATGGTGTTGTTGAGCGCCTCGGCGTGTGGACTTGCTAAGCTTATTTCTGCTAAAAGTTGTCGGACTGTTAAGACATTCGCTTCAGCGTACAGGGAAGCTGTAGGATATCTGAAAGATTTATTAAATATCACTTTTAGCACTGACCGTTGAGCTCTCTCTATGACTATCATGGAAGACTTTGTGGCGCTGCCCCAAACTGGAATGCAGTAATTAATTACAGACCGACACAGTGCGGTATAGACTAAAGTGAGCAGGGGTTTATCGGCAGAATAACGGTTTTTTTTTAAAACAGCAATGGATTTTCTAATTCTAGAAGAAAGTTTGTGAATATTAGTTTTAAAATTTAGGTTTTCATCCACGAATAGTCCTAGGTATTTAATAACATTAGTACGTTGTATGGTTGTACAGTTACAGTTACCTGAGGGAAAATCTTTACAAGAGTGAATTTTCATATTAGTATTGATGGTTGGTTTGGAAGAGGCGGTTTTGTGAAAACAGATAAATTTGGTTTTATCGCTATTTAGAGTTAAAAGATTGAGGCGAAGCCAGTCAGACACGATTTTCATGCCAGTTTCTGCCGCAAATAAAGCGTCTGCCCAGGTTTTTACATCTAAAAAGAATTGCCGTATCGTCGGCGTAGCAAATTATTTCGGAGTTTTTAATAAAGAGGTTGTGTATATCATTTATATATATTATAAAAAGGGTAGGGCCAAGGATGCTTCCTTGTGGGACTCCAAAGTTAATAGGTTCGGGATCACTCCTAACAGAACCGACTCTTACCAACTGTCTTCTGTCTGAGAGATAGCTGTCGAACCACGCTAGTGCGACACCGCGAATACCAAAACTTTCAAGTTTGCGGAGAAGAATAGGTCTTGAGACAGTATCGAAAGCTTTAGCCAAGTCCAGAAAGACTCCAATACACTTAGAGTTACTGTCTAGATAGGATGATGTAAGTTTAATCAATAGTGAAGTGGCGACTTCCGTAGATTTATGCTGTCTAAAGCCAAACTGTCTGTCGGAAAGAAGATTAAACTTCTCCAGGAACTTGACGAGTCGCGAGTTTACAAGCTTTTCTAAGATTTTAGAAAAGGTGCTCAGTAAAGAAATGGGCCTATAATTTCCGGGAACTTCTTTGGGGCCGTCCTTATGAATAGGTGTGACAGATGCAATTTTCCAGAGCTCTGGAAAATAACCTGAGCTTAGGTTTAAATTATAAATGTAAGTAATTGGGACAATGATATTTTTTTTGATAGTGCGGATAAGATTGGTATTTATTCCGTCTAGCCCTGGAGCACTGTTTACTTTTAATTGCATTATAATGGTTTCTACTTCTCTTGCGTCTGTGGGTTGCATGAAGAATGATGTGTCTGAGCGTCCATTTGGGCGTACTTTGGACGCAAGATTAGTTTCTGTGTCTCCTGATTTCGAAAGAATATGAGAGGCTAACTTATGTCCAATAGATGAAAAAAATACGTTGCAAGCATTAAGGGACTTGACTGGATCATTTACGGGAATTAGTTCAACTGGTTGAGTGTTACGTTTATTCATATTACATACCTATGTTTTTAATAGTGCTCCATAATTTCTTTGGGTTTTTCATATTTGAAGAAAGTTCAAACTTTTCAAATTCTAATTTGAGTTTTTTTAAAAGATTATTGCAAAAGTTCTTGTATCTATTGTAGGTCATTTGTAGAACAGCGTCTTCGGGATATTGCTTGGATTTGAGGTGTAATCGATTACGGTGTTGAGTACACCTGAATAGACCAGGAGTCATCCAGGGTTTGAGGGTGAATTTAGACCTGGGAATCTTCACCTGCCTTGAGTTCATCTTTACCGCATTGTTAATAATGGTCATAAAAGTGTTCGTGGCTGCATTCACCTCAGCTTGACTAAAGACTTCAGACCAGTTTGCTGAAGAAAGCTCAGAGGCGACACCTTCAAAGTCAATTACGGTTTTATACCGATTTGGTTTTTGGTGACTCAGAACAGGAGAAGATACTCCAATAGCGGCAGCTTTGTGGTCTGTCACGTTAGGGTCACACACCAGGCCAAACACCGGAAGATTCGTTCTTATGAAAATATGGTCTAGGCAGGCTTCTTGCCGGGTCGGTATAGTGATTGCGGGAGTGAGACCATGCTCGGCGAGCAAGCAAAGATATTCCATTGCAGAATCGCATTGGGTATTATTACTTAAAATGTTTATATTAATATCACCAGCGATTATTAACTGTTTCATGCGTTTAAGAGAATTAAGTTTTCGTTCTAAATCTACAATAAAGCTTGTAGTGTTTTTAAAGGAAGGGGATCTGTAAATCCCGAGAATTGTAGCTTGCTTGGGGATGTCGATCATTAGACAACAAGCTTCATTAAACATGGGCTCAGTGACGGTTGCGTTCCAATGGTCTCTAACGAACGCTAGGTACAACACCGCCGTTTTGGTTAATGTTGCGAGATGTAAAAAAGGAGGTGTAACCCGGAATTTGCTCAATCAAAGGGGCATCTTGTAATCTGCACTCTGTTAAAATAATTATGTCAAATTCAGTTTGCATACGATGAAGATTTAAGAGGAAAAGGTCAAATGTTTTGTTTATACTACGAATAATACTTGAGGAACAGCACGGGTTTGTAAAGAAACGGTCAACAGTAACAAACTTAACTATCTTTTCGAACTTCCTTTTTGAGAGTCTGGATGATCGTGTCCAAATAGATGCGATATATACCGACTTCCAAAAGGCTTTCGATAAGGTGGGCCATTCGCTGCTGCTTAAAAAACTCGCCTATAATGGAATAAAGGGTGATTTACTCCGATGGTTTAAGTCATACCTTACAAATAGGTCTCAGGCAGTAGTCATTAGTGGTTACATATCAAAAGAAATGGTCATAACTTCCGGCGTGGCTCAAGGATCCATTATTGGACCGTTGCAATATATTCTGTTCATTAATGACATAAAACGTTGTTTTAAGTATAGCAGCTTTTTGATGTACGCGGATGACTTGAAAATTTACAGAAGTATTAAAGCCTATGATGATTGTGCGAAACTACAAGAAGACCTTGATCGCCTTAATTTATATTGCATTGAAAATAAGTTGTCTCTCGCCTACAATAAATGCCATAGTAAGTATTAGTTTTTCCAAAAAAATATCTACACTTAAATATGACTACAATATTAATGGACACGCATTGCAGTCGGTTGACCAAATACGTGACCTAGGCGTGTATTTTGACAGGAAACTTGTTTTTGATAGTCACATAAGTAACATATGCAATAAGGCATATAGTTTGTTAGGCTTTATATTTCGATGTACTTACTGTAGGCTTTAAAAGACCCTTAACTTATCTTATCTTGTATAAGGCACTGGTTCGTTCACAGGTCAAATATGCAAGTAGTATTTGGAGTCCTTACTATAATGTTTATAGGGATAAAATCGAAATGATCCAAAAAAAGTTTCTCCGTAGATTAAGCTGGAGACTAAAGCTGCAACATACATCCTATAAGGATCTCTTAATAATATATAAAATGACCTCGCTAGCTGATCGCCGAACTTCTGCAGATATTCTCGTGCTCTGGAACATCTGCTCTAATGTATACAATTGCCCATCTTTAGTAGAAAAAGTAAAATATGCGGTATCTAATATAAAAACTAGATCGAAAAAATTGTTTCACTTGCCTAAGACACGCACAAATGCTGGCCGACGCGCCCCAATCTATCGCATGACAAACTTGTATAACAAGAAGTTTTTAAATATTGCTATATTCTCCCTAAATAAAATCAAATTTAGGTCAGAGGTGAGTAAGATGTCGAAAATGATTTTGGCTATGCCTCACACCGTCGCAGTTTCCGGTACCTGTTTCTATTGCCTTAGATTCATAACAGTTGTTTTCAAACCGCGTTCCATCATGCCGATGACAACTCCCTTCTTCTTATTCTTATTTTGCTTGTTTTTTGAAGTGTTGTTGTTACTGTTTCTGTTATATATGTTACCATGTTATTATGTGTTTTTATGTTATCTTATTACTTGTACTTGGTGTTTGCATCTCAAATTGGTGTTTTATCATAAACATACATACTTTCACATTATTATTAAGTACCTACAAGTCACTGTTTGACTATGGTTAACTAATATTTTTGTCGTGTAGTTCATTCTCAGTCCTCACTAATTTATTGTAACGTGTCTTTGTGAGAATTGTTCATGGGGTCAAATTTGTTAATTAAGATTGATTTACCTTTGTACTTACTTTCCTATATTTGTATCCTGTTTTTTCTCCTAATAAAATAAAATAATATTAAATGTTAGGACTTTGAAATTAATGTTAGGTTTAAATATTTTTTTACACGATTCTAGATAATTAATCTCGAGACAATTGATTTGAAAGACAGAATCAAGATCTTCCGCTACTTCAACACAATCTATTTACGTATGGGAAGATCATCATATCGCCTGAAAAAATGCGTTTGCGTAAAAATAATGTGTAACTGTGAAAATAGTTTGCTAGCAAATGTGCCCAAATACAGAATTTAGATGTGGCATGAGTAGCAAGATTTCGGAGAACACGCAGCAATTAATTTTTGTATTCAAAACTGAAAATTTAAATCCTAATCCTAAAAAATAGGCACTAAAATTATCATAAACAAAGTTTGAAAAGGTAAGTTTAGCATAGCAGCAAGAGTACAATTTGTTTGACACTGTGAGAGAATTTAATGGAAACTTTACAGCAATATTTGCAAACCTAAAGTTATAGACAGTAAGAGTAGAATTTTTTGTTTTAGGCAGCTCAAATTGAGAAATAATTGAAATGTAAAAATATTCATTTTGACAGGTCGTGTAAGTCACAACATTAAATATCAAATTGAAAATGAAGAAATCTATCGTTAAACTTACTATCAGACAGTAGCTTACGGTAGTATATAAAATAAAACAGACGTGAGACGCCATTGATATAAAACTTGAAAAATTGACATAACCACGAGGTACCAGCTTTCAATTGTCATGATCCCGAAACGGCACCGACTGCCTCATATTCTCCGGTTCTCCACCAAGGTTCTCCAGGACTGCTTCCGATGAGACGCGCAACACGGAGCTGGTTTCAGTTCGGCGCATGTAAATGCTGCCATTTGAGGTCCAGACGAATTTAAATTTGTGATGGGCCCCAACCGCACGCGCTTTGCTAAATAGGACTCTGTTTCCTTTCGTGAGGTGTTCATTTATGAAAACACGGCGTGGGTTTCCTGAAATCTCTAATTTGTCCGTCGTGAGTCCGCGTCGCACTCTGGCAGCGCGCAGGATCTGATCACGAGGCGCTCGGCGTGTCAATGTCAGCACGACTGGTCTCGGCCTCTCGAGGCCGCCGACACCGCCGCCGCGCTGGCCTACACGCCTCACGTCATCTACTCACGAGGGTCCAACGTGACACCTAGCGTATTACATATGGTGGTCACCAATTGCTGTACGTTTTCTCCGTTATGTTCTGTCAAACCTGTAATTTCGATGTCTTTGAGTAGCCGACGCTGCTCCCTAGTATCTAATTCTTGGCGCAATTCGGTAACTTCGGCACGTAAGTTTTTAACTTCATTTTTGTAGAAGTCAAGCTCTTTTAATTGGCCTTTCATTTCAGTGATCTCACTGCGAAATGTAGCTATATCCTCTGTGGTGTAATTGAGGGATGAAGTAAAATCATTCATATCCCGTTTCATCGTGTCAAAGACTTGTTGGAGTTGACGGAGTGCAGTGGTAAACGAAGACAGTACCTACTTCACTGGGGACCGTCATCGCTGCCAGGTTCTGGGCCGAGTTGAGAAAGTTTGACGCAGCGCATTCGTTTTGTTCATTTGTAGCATCGGGCTGACTAGTCGAAGAGCAGGTATTTACTGGCTTATCATCTTTACTATAACTTGGTTTGACCATCTTGCAGCTCGGACAGGCGTACTCATTCAGTTTTATAGTTTTATTTTCATCCCTCGTCAGCTTGAGACAACCAGAGTGGTATTTTTTTGGACACTTGGAACAAGTAATGACGTTACCGCTCAATTTACTCTTTATATCACTATTACAAGTACCACAAAGCATTTTATCTACTCTCATATCGTAAAGTTCGAATTATAAAATTCATAACGAATTTATATTGGCATACTTTATAAACAAAATACCGAAAAAAAAATTAAAAATCACTTTATAACATTATTTCTCTAACAAAATAATGTTATAAAGTAATTTTTTTACCATTACGATACAAGTTAATCCAAAAAGTATATGTCACCAACGAGGTTCCATATTTTTTATTTTTTTATAATGGAACGCACATGCGGTTCGCGTCATTTTTACAGAATTACAAAAAGTTTTCATTCCAATTTTTACCTGTCTGTGACAGCGCCCGCTTTAACGCATGCGCGGTGATGTGCTAGGTTTTGGCGCCATTCATTGAATACGTTTTGCTGTAGTTACTTTATTAACTTTGATCTTTTATTTAGTAGGTTGAATCGCAATGTATGAGAGTAGATAAAGTAGTGTATGAAACTGCACATAACCAGGTATTAAAATACTCGTGTGAAACTATTAAAAACCTCGCCTAGCGGCTCGGTTCTTAAACACACACTCGTGTTTTAATACCCCTCTTTATGCAACAATTTCATAAACTACTATTGTTTGTTTATTTGCGAGTGACCCGGAACGTTGATTGAAGCGTAAGAATTCGTGATGTCAGGTAACCGAAGGCGCACTCTATTGGCGAGAACGATGGACTACGCCAAGAACTCCGCAACTTAGCGCCCACCAAATTTGCTATCGCAAAAGAGTTGCTGATATAGATAAAAAACCACAGATGGCGCCACTTGCTTTCGCGATAAAAATAGCGCGTGTAAATGTTGGAAATAACCTTCAAGTAGTCTTTTTTTCCAGTTCGATATTAAAGAGCCTTACTAATATCGAAAGAAAATAACGCGCACACACTTCACACAATACACCGAGTCGCGGGAAGGGCTCAAAACGAGGTACAAAACGACTTTTACTTGGTAAACACAGTTGTGATTTTAGCAAATTTTACGGAATATCCGGCAAGATTCACTGAGATAACATTTACACGTTAACTAAATACACTAAGGAAACACTGAGACTAAACAAAACATACGACAGTTGTGAAAAATTAGTAGTTTTGGATTTTATAACTTGATAGAAACTTTTGTTGTTGTATGCGCTTACAGCGCCACCGCGGGATACCTGTTAGGCAACGATAGGGAATTTCTAGGAGACCGGTCATTTATTTCACCTTGTTCCTTGGTGGGTTAAAATTATGAATGTAGAGGAAGCGAAAGTTATACTTGTATGCTTAGACCGGTGCAACTGGCAGTCTCTGCCTACCCCACTGGGAAATAAATGAGAAGCTATATGTATATGTATGTTTAATGGATTTTTGAAGACCGTTTTATTTGTAAAAAGAAAAATCGCTTTTTAGTGATATTTCTCATATCATTGAGATTTTCTACAGTGTGCTGTAGAAAATCTCAATGATATGAGAAATATACTCGTTCATTACATTAAAAAACCTTATAGTCTAATAACAATTTCCAATCAGCCTTAACAATATTTCGCTATGCAATATGCAGGGCCGTTAATCATTAAAGAGTTCTCCCGGTACTTCACCATCAATTGCACTTCACTACATGCTTTACGTGAATAAAAGTAGTTTCATATTCTTAATAGAGAAATCTCATCACTGCCCGTTAAACAATAATGATTAATGATTTCCGGTATTCATCTTTGGTCTTCATCAGTTAAAAAACTCCTGCCGTTCACTCGCGACAATAGAACTCTATATCGCACAATGAAATGGATCACGAGAAATCCACAATCTAATATTTAATTTATTACTGCAATAATATAAAGTATTAAACTACTCCATTGACATACTGTTCTCCAACAACCAAATATTGACAATTGTTGGTCCGAAACTAAAATAATTATTTATTTATTAGAAAGACTTAGTTATTTATCAATTAATATTACGAATCGACATTTACATGCCGAAAGTATGATATTCCGTCTGAAAGATTTTTGTAACGGTGATTATTTTTGCAGTTTCTGAAAACGCATTGAGGCATTGTGACACGTGTCACTGTTGGCGTAGTTGACAACGAACTAAATTGAAACAAGCTCCCAATTTGAAGTGAGTATATATTCGCTGTGCCGTGTTTGGTTCTCTGACCCGTTATCTAGTTGTATTGTTGATCGAAGGTTATGAACGACGAATCATATTTCAAATTAGATGGAAATGAATGAAAAGGGAATTATTATTTCAAAAACACGAATGGCTCAACTGAAGAAAACGTGAATTAAATTAAATTAAATTAGCAATTCCACCTAACGCCCCAGATTTTTTGGGTAAATTTGAAACGGCGAGCCTATTCAAATAATTTTCTCGAAGAAAGATTAAATTAGAATTAAATAAAACGAGTGAACCTGCGGGCTAGAGCCCTCTCTGATAGCGCCCTTCGCTCCCTCTCCATATCGTCATCGTCTTTGAGGTAAACATCGTATATTGTCTAGGGGACACGGTTTCTGTAGGAGAATGTATCGAAACTTTTTATGCAGGTTGTCTTGCACCGTCACAGGTAAGTATAACTTGTATAATTTCTATTTCTTTTTATTACTATTACTTATTAGTTTTTGCGACAATTCTGAGTTTTGAAACATTTTCCTGCCCAACTACGCATGAATATATTAATTTTTGGTTTTATGTGAGATTCAATGTTTTATATAATGCTAGGTTAAGTTTATTATTGTATAATATCATAAGCAATATTTAAAAAACGACTGACTGTTGAGTTCCTTGCGGCGTTCTCTTGCGAAGCGCTGGTAGATTTTTGACGTGTAAAAGTGCCCGTGCGGCCTACTTACTGAATAAACATCTTTTATCTTTTATCTTTTTATCTTTAGGTAGGTACTTAGTAAGCCAGTGCTCCAGATATTTAAATTGGTATAGGTACCCTTTTTAAGGGGCAGGAGGCACGCTAGTAAAATAAATTTTCAGTACTTTATCATATCATAAAATAATTAAACGAAGACTTTTTTGCAACTCTCCAGCATGAGAGGAATCCAATGACATTATATTTATCAAAATCGTAAATATGAGAGAATGATTTAGTAAGTATACTAGGGAGCAAAGAAATCGAGCCACTTAGTACTGAATTTTCATAGAACAGTGGCTCGATTTCTTTGCTCCCAAGTATATATAAACTTTGTTGAAATAAAAAGACTAGTCTAGTGTAATTTGCACAAAAGAAAAGCAAATTAAAAATTGACACAATGCGTATGTCATCCATGTAAACATTGTCATCGTAAATATACCGTTTATTTCGTATTTTGTTAATTTTCGTGGTGTTGCGGTTATAAGTAGCCGACTCAAAACTTATTTTCTCATGCTAAAGAACTTACAACAGGTTTGCGTTAAATTCTTGTTTATTTATTGACATTGTCATCTCAAGTCAAAGCAGGGGTCGGGTGAAGTGCCATCACGCAGTAGTTTTTCTAAATTAATCTTTCAGTACTTAAACATAAAAATAATAAAAAAACTAATCATTTGTCAATATCGGACCATAACTGTAGATCTGTTGCCATGTACCTACAAAATTCAGCCCCGCGTAATCTATCTATATAATAAAAATGAATCGTTAAATGTGTTGCTAAGCGCAAAACTCGAGAACGGCTGAAACGGTTTGGCTGATTTCTTTTTTGTTGTGTTTGTAAATGTCAGGACAAGGTTTGTATGAAAGAAAATAATTGAAAAATCCACCGAGGAAGTCAGGTGCAGCGGGGCGAAGCCGCTGGCGGGCCGCTAGTATTATTGATAAATTAAATGCCGACATCTTTGTTTACGTCAGCCATGGACAAAGTTCCACGGAACTGTCGCAAAACAGCTCGCAAAGGAGTAAATTATTTTTTGCATTAAACATTTTTAATAATACTATCATTAATTGAAAACTTTTTGCCAAAACAGTTTTTTTATTACATTAAATATGGTTTTGAACTTTATTAAAAACCACTCCGCATGTGTTATGCAAGTCTTCATATCTCGGTCTATTCCTACTAGTTCTATTGTAAGTACCTTATAGCTATAGTTAAAACTAGGTAAGTACAGTCAAGTTGGTTGGTTGGAGTTGGTTGGGGGAGGCCTATGTCTTGCAGTGGACGTCTTTCGGCTGACATGTTGTTGATGATGACAGTCAAGTTCATAAATTTATGTACACTTTAGTACATTGTCACTTTAATAGCTGCGACAATTCATGTTATGGCAGTTTAAGGCTCCGGCACACCGAACGCGTGCCAGCAGCGACGCGCTTCGAACGCGGGCCCGCGCCTGTTGTACAACCACAACACGAAGCGAATCCGGCACATCAAAAAGTAACGCGCGCTAGCACGGGAAGTTGTACTAAACACGGCCGCCTTATTTACCGTCACAGTGAGATGCGGCGTCTAGTGTTGTATTTTTTTACAAAAGTGCGTTGGATACAAACTAAATAAAGTGTTTATCCCATTTGTAAAATAAACTTTGGCGTCCGTCTTGTAGAGCAGAAAAACTTACCTGGGTCGTTCTTCTTTTTTACCGACAATAGCCTGTCTCTCATCTTATTATGCGTCTCATTAGATTATGGACAATTATGTTTTTCGTGTTTAATATATGTCCATACTTTTATTTATGTAAGAGTACCAAATAATTGTGCTCTTTCTTTAACCCACGTTTTTTTTAATAATAAGGTTTTCCGTAGAATGCCGTGACAGAGTGGTCATCTAATACTTGGTCTCGGCTGAAAACGGCCACTCTGTTACAGTGTTTCTGGTAAACTACACTTGGGAGCAAAGAAATCGAGCCACACTTGCAATTTTAACTTCGATGCTGATTGTACAAAGGTCGTAAGTGTTATCATGAAAATTCGAATGCCATATGATAGGTAATTTCGTCTTCTATCGAATGACTCAACTTTTAGTGGTGGGAATGGGTATTTTCCGTCATTATGAGCAATAACAATACCCCCTTCTAATTAGCTCATTAGTGCACATACTGATTGTGCCACATCATTAGGTATGAAACCATTTTGTTTAATTGTTGTTACATCATTTTTTTATGATACGTCATCCTGAACACATCTCTGCTCGATTCTACTGGAAAACCTTGAAGAAACATGGATACTACCCCGTCTGAAGCCGCCCAAGCAGTTGCTCTGTTGCAAACAGGGTTGGGTCAACGTAAAGTGGCCCGACAACTGAACCTGACACGATCATCTGTTCAAGGTATGTTCCAGAGGTTCCAAGCGATTGGTGCTTTCTCCAGAAGACCTGGCACTGGCCGGGTATGCTCTACCTCGGATCAAGATGCCCGCTTCATTGCTGTCAACTCGCTACGGAATCGACGACTCAATGCTGTTCAGCTTCAGCGGAAGCTACGAGAGACCCGGAATGTGTCCATCAGCCGATGGACTGATAGAAGGAGACTTGCAGAGAAGAATTTAACTTTACACAAGGCTGCGAATGGCCCTAAACTCACCCCGAGTCACCGTCAAGCACGTCTTCGCTTTGCTCAGGAATATGAAAACTGGACCCTTGAGCAATGGAGGACAGTACTCTTCTCTGACGAGTGCAGGATTTGTCTTTTTGGCAATGACTTCAGAGAGAGGGTCTAGCGAAGGCCTGGAGAGCGATTTTCGCAATGCTGCATCGAAGAACGAGTCGCATATGGAGGCGGTTCATGCATGGTCTGGGCCGGCATTTTTTTGGAAGCGAAGACAGACATTGTGTTCGTCACCGGGCCTGGTGTCGGGCCAAATTCAAGAGGATTGACTGCTCATCGGTACATTGAAGAGGTCCTCGCTGAACATGTGGTCCCATTTGCCGGCTACATCGGTGACAACTTCATGCTGATGCAAGTTAACGCCAGACCACATACAGCTCTGATCACTCAGGAGTACCTAAGAGAGGTTAATATCCCTACCATGGATAGGCCAGCACGAAGCCCGGACTTGAACCCGATAGAGCACGTCTGGGACGAGCTCAAGAGGCGAATCCGGGCCAGGGATTCCGCTCCTAAGACCCTGCACGAGCTCAAGACAGCGATCGAGGAAGAATGGGCGGGGATACCCCAAGAATTTCATCAAAAAGTCGTGCGTTCGATAAAAAATCGCATGCGTTCATGTCGATTGGCTAGAGGAGGGAATACACGATATTAAAAACCGATAATTTGTTTTAATTTTCATAAAACTCTTTAGTTATTCCCTTGTATTCTTCTGTTCTAAAGTATGCATTTTGAGAGCCTTGCGGTTTTCGGCCCTGAAATGCACTGAAAAATCCACCCTCACCATTATAAATTCTGTCATTCGATAGAAGACAAAATTACCTATCATATGGCATTCGAATTTTTATGATAACACTTACGACCTTTATACAATTAGCATCGACGTAAAAATTGCAACGGTGGCTCGATTTCTTTGCTCCCAAGTGTATATTAAAAATAATAAAATATTAATGCAGGACAGGAAGCATTAATTAGTTTTAATACAGAATAAATGCAACTTTTTTTGCAATCGAATACTGAAACCATAGTTATTTATAGTTCAAACATCAAAAAAACCGAAAATCGACGGTTTATTGTCGGTAAAAAAGAAGAACGACCCCTTTCAGCTGGGAACCTATATATTTTTTTAAATTCACTAACGGCCGAACCCTATATTCAAACCGAGGATAGATAAGGCTTACCTCGGGTTAAAATTTGACATTTGCCCATACAAAATGTGTCAAATTTTAATCCGAAGTAAGCCTATCTGTCCGCGGATTGAATATAGGGTTTGGCCGTAAGAATACACTTACCGTAAACAAATCGATAGCCTGATAGCCTCTCTGAATATATGTATGTATGTAAATACTTTACAAATGGGAAAATAACAAACAACAAAATAGAGAGAAACAGAAAAAGGTAGTATGTACAAAGGCGAACTTATCGCTTTAAGGGATCTCTTCCAATTAACCTTTGAGCGATTGGGAAAATTTGGTTGTAACAACAAATAGCTAAAATTACAACAGTGAAAGTGACTAGATGTGTCATAATTTCGTTATTATTACATAACAAATTTAAAGGACTAAAGTTAACTAATTAATAATATGAGATACATCTTAGTTAAATAATGTTATATGGATATATACTTATGTGTACTTATTATATATTATAGATAAACATAGACAATTGAATGTTATCTCGGATCTGAAGTTTGTGTCCATTTTGTTTATTTTGAAACTGCTTTTGGACATTTTAAAATACGTTAAAAATCGATATACGTGATCATATATAAAAATGAAAATATATTGAAAATTTTTGAATTCGGTTAAAAAGAAAGACTTTTAATATTTGCTTACTAGACAATATTTTCAATCTGTAAAGCCTTGGCAAAAAATCTCAAACAAAACCTGTTGAACCCAGCCACCACGACCATCACTATTGTCAGACTCTTCCCTAGACTCAACAACAAGGTTATTTCCTCTTCGATTCAGCAATGAAAATATAATACTCATAAGCCATTGTATGAAAGGGTTTTGATATGTCACTTCCATATCTTCATTTGTTATCCTTTGAATTACATCTAGTACTGTTGTATACAAAACACTTTGCCTAGTTGCTGGTTTGCATATACACAAATGGTCCAGTGGCAGTTGATAAAACACACCACGCCCCAAATCTGCAGAAACCACCTCAACAAAATATACAGGTACTTTGAATGCAGTCACCAAAGTAGGCATTGTTTCAGCAAAACTGATTGTTTCCCAGCCATATTGATCAGCAAACTTTATAAATGAATCATGTAGCTCCAGCAATGTGGGGGAGTTCTCTTGCAACTGCCTAACATCTGCAGAAGGCCACAGCACGGCAGCAGCAGCCCTGGGCATACTAGCTAGAGCACTGCCTTTGTGCGGTGTACTGTAGAATAATACTGCTCTAGTACTTTTACACAATTGATTAAAGTCAGATTTTTCACTTTGTGCACACTCAGTAAGCACTTGTTTTACAATAAGCCCACCCATAGAGTGGGCTAACCACACTACGGGTATATTTTTAGTACCTACGCCGGCATCAATTAAAGTAGGCAATAACTCAGAGGCACGGCCGGCAATATCATTAGTTTGAAGAGGACAGCGCTCCAACCATTCTGACAGGGAACTCCAATAGTTAATACCCAATATTCTAAGATTATTGCAATCTTTAGGTAGCCATTCTTTAGGCCAGCAGTAAGTGTACTCATAACTGTCCTCTTTCTCTTTTATTAGACTTTTGCGCTTTTCATTTGCAGTATAGGCAGATGGCTTTATAGGTTCGCGCTTGGCTTCAGTAGGCAGATCATGCAACACTACATCAATATCAGCTAGTAATGCATCATCTTCCAATTCTATTAACTCTTTCAGAACCTGCTGCATTTCAGGATCGATATATTTTGTAGTTTCTGTTACTTCTTCAAGGTCATCAGAATCTGATGCTGCCACTTCCATGATACCTAGGGGTTCAGCACACTTGCGGTCACGCTGTCTCCAAGTGACAAACACTCCCCCTCGTAACCCATGAATAAGCACAGTATCACAACGTGGGGGTGAATCAGTTCTAAAGATTGGGTGCAACAAATACAGCCCAGGTCGGTAGCAATATTCTCCAGATAAATTTGCTAAACATACTGCAGCAGAACAAGATAAACGGAGATCTTTTGACCTCACCAGCCTAGACAGTTCTCTAATCAGACCGTTTTGAAAAAAGTCTGTTAGTAAATTGGTATGAACACTTAACACAGTAAGAATGTGTAAAACAGTCACATCCGCCTGAAGATCATCACGATTTCTTAACATAAACTCAGCAAGGCAGGGCAAAAGCCCCATGTTTATAAACAAAGCTGATGCCTGGTCTTCACTATAATCTGTGTTATAGAAAAACCTTAGGTGGTGGTAAATGGCATCTAAACACAACATACACAAGTCGCGCTCACTTAAACTGTCTGGTTTGGCAGGAATGGTATCAGCCTCCATGGCTTGGTCCTGTATATTGGCAAAATGTTTTGCAAGGAAGTGCTTCAAGCAGGAATGAGGCTGCAACTTGTTGGCCGCGACGATCAGGTCGCGCAGCTTGAAGGAGAGCAGCTCGGGCGAGGCGGCGGCGCGACGCACGTGTGCGGGCGGCGGCAGGAAGTAGCGAAGGTCGGCGCCGCGCGTGCGAGCCAGCAGCACGGCTGTGTTCTTGTCAATGGCCTGTGCCAGCTTCGTATAGTCCCACACCTTGTTGTTCTTGAACGCAGCCAGCTGGTCCAGGGCGATATTCCGCTGCTGGGGGTTTCCGTACCGGCATAACCACAACAGTCTCCATGCGAGCGAGTGTTTCAAACTCTTCCAAATTCGACCTAACTCGATCGATTGTCTTTTCTCTTTATCGTACTCGGTTATGAGGGTTCGACTGTAAGACGGGTCATCAATATAAATGTACTCAGCGGTATACTTTTTTTCGATATCGAGAACGTCCGTATTTACTATCCCTTCAATAAATTTATAAGTTCGACGGACATGGTAAGCAATAAAAAAACCACTGAAGCCGATGACTGACGGTATTTTTAATATCTTAGATAAATACTTGAGACTGTCATGAAGGCTCATATCTAGATATTTTTGTTAATAAGATATTTACAGTTCAAGTTTCGTTATTTGGTAAGTATTTACAGTTTTTGTGTTGGCTTGGTTGGTTTACTTACACGACGTTGACAGATGACAGATTGAACAGATTAGACAGACAGTCTCATTTTTTTTTCCTTTTCAGGACCCGCTCGAATGCTTAGACATTAGTCAAGTATTTTTTGGCATTTTTTTAACAACAGCCAGGCAATCTAACATGGAATATTTTACTACGGTCAGGGCCTTTATTCAACACGGTAAAAACAATATCGTGTTTGAGCTGTTATCGTATTGTCACCTTTTTGATAACCGACTTATGCCCAGTTCCTATATTCAAGAAACGAATCGTTTTCCTTACGGGCAGTAGCGTTATGACATTTGCTTCGTACAAAATGTGTCAAATTTTAACGAGACGTCACAATTCTACCAACGGTTTTGAATATAGGAACGGGGGGGCCATTTGCAACGTTAAAAGAAAGCGGACGTGTAATTTGTTTTAGACTTTAATTTTTGGGTAATTAGGTGTTCAAAGTTCTTTTCTGATAGTGATTTGTACTTTTTATGCCTTTGTGTCGCACAGTGATTGAAGACTTGGACTTATTTCGTGTATCTGGCATCTTTCTTCTCGTTTCAAGTGGACTCGCAGTGGTGCAGAGGTTAAAACTATCTTGACCTCTGACCTACAAATCACCGTACAACGTTGCCCCCAATCTTCCTAGAGAAGATTGGATTGTTTTATTGCTATATTGATTTATACTCATATAAACCTTGACACTGGCGAAATCACTTCACGTGGAAACGCCATAATATCCCTGCGGTAGTAGCTGTTCAAGGCGCCGCGGGGGCAAAAAAAATAAAAAAAATAGACACTGTTTTTGTTCGGAATTTTGTGAATTAAACGTTTTATCATGCCTTTGGGCATACTCAAAAGCAGTGCGAGGGAAATCTTGCACACGATGATCAATAAGTATCATCATGTGAAAAGTGAAATTGAAACTGAATTTGAGTTGAAAACGCAATACTTAGATACGATCATCGCATCTGCAGGTAGGTTCTTTAGCAAATTGGTTTTGATACTTTGATTCATAATTATCGATCGACACAATTTTTTTTATATTACATTACTTTTGAAGTACCGTGTGTTTCACATTTTACGTGTTTGTTTCAGCAACAGCAACTTAGAGAATAACGAAGTGATCAGAGCAGCAGTTGGAAAACTTAAAGAAATTGCGGAAAATAAAGTATTGCATTCCCAATCAAAATATATGGAAACAATTTCATCCATGACAGGTTCGTGTTGTTACTTATTGGTTCAACTAAAATATTACATCAGCATATCAGTTCCAATACTAAACTACTTTTATTGTGTTATTTACAGGTAAATTGCAGATCATATCTAGACTGGTTGCATTATCCATATAATATAAGAATCTATCTTTATTTATTTCTTTCTTTTATATAATATAGTATAATAATATCCCCATAATTTATTTTCCTCTTTCCAGATGTATCTGTTAGGACCTTGAACAGAATTAAAAAAGAAGGATCTCTAAATGAAGGTGTCTGGAATACACCTGGTAAAAAAAGGGCTCGTAAAACGACTGTATCAAACCTTGATGATTTTGACATTTCTGCTATTAGAAACAAAATCAATGAGTTCTACACGGTAAAAAAACAGGTTCCTACACTGAGAACATTACTCACAGAACTCCGAGAAGCAATTAGATTTGTGGGATGCCGAGAAACTTTAAGGCAAATACTGCTAAAATATGGATTTGTATTTAAAACCAATCAAAATGAAAGGTCAACACTTATTGAGCGATTTGAAATATCAGCATGGAGGCATAAATATCTTAGATCAATTGCTGCAAAAAGAGCAGAAGGAAAACCTATAGTATATTTGGACGAGACCTATGTACATCTCAACTATAGAGTTAAAAAATCCTGGCAAGGTCCGTCTACCAGTGGTGTGACAGACAAAATTTCAGCAGGGAAAAGATACATTATAGTACATGCCGGTTCTGAAAATGGCTTTGTGCCCAATGGACTCCTGGTGTTCAGCACCAAATCAAAATCGGCAGACTATCACAATGATATGAATTCAGAAAATTTCACAAAATGGCTGAAAGAAAAACTTATACCTAATTTGAATGTACCCTCTGTCATTGTAATGGACAATGCAAGCTACCATGTGAAACAAGTAAATAAAGCACCTACAATGCAAAATTTAAAAGCCACGTTACAGGAATGGCTAAGTAGCAAAAATATACCATTTGAGGAATGTTTTACCAAGGCAGAACTATTATGCCTAATTAATGAAAATAAACCAGTACCAGTATATGAAGCTAAAGAAATTTTGAAACAACATGGTCAAGAAGTACTCAAGCTTCCTCCATATAACTGTGACCTAAATCCTATTGAGATGATATGGAGTTTAGCTAAAAGAAGAGTAGCTAGTAGAAACATGGGAGTTCCTGCTTCCGAAATGGAAAACTTAATTAAAGAATGTTTTCACAGTGTTAAGACAGAGGATTGGAAGAAATGCACAGACCATGTTCAGAGAGTTGAAAAGCAATATAGAGTAAAAGACAATATATTGGACAATGAGTTAGAGCCATTCATTATTAATGTAGGTAATGAAAGCGATAGTGGTGATGATGACACAGATTTTTATGAAGACATTGAATACTTGGAATCTGACTTAGAATAAGTAAAAGTATTTTAAACTGAGGTGTTTTTTTCTTGGCCTTAAACATTACGGTATTGTGATTTGTTTGTCCTAACATAACTATCCACTTTTCTATACACCTAGAGTTCTTCTATACAGGGTGGAAAAAAGCAACACCACATGGACGGCAACTACTTTAAATAAAATACAATAATACAGTACTTTTTGTTTTCAAAAATAAAAGTAAGTAGTTAACTTGCTATTTCCAATATTTAAGATAGTTACCATCCATGTAGCGTTCGTTTTTTCCACCCTGTATGTATAGTATGGTGGAGTTGGTCCTTAAGTTGGGGCATTGACTGCACAGTCAACAAGAAATTACTTTACCACCCCTGCGGGCCTAGTATGGCTGCGTCTATATGGCGTGTCAAATGTGGATAAAGAATCCGTCACTCTCGTACTTATTTACGTGTCAGAAGGTGACGGAAGCCTTATCCAAACTCTGTCACGCGATAAACTCAGCCATATTAGGGCCCCTGTTCTTTGATCAGTAGTTAAACTAATGGTTAAATCTCAAGGAAATGTGTAAAATTTTCGATTCCTTTATCGAATTTTAACAATTAGTTGAGTTAACTATTGATCAAACAACGGGCCCTAAAAATTCGATTTAACTCAATCTTGCGCAAGTTTTACGAGAGTAAATATTCAAAGCGTATAAAAAATATATAGCCGCAGTGAATTATTCTAACTTAACACTCATTAATATTTGTTATCATAATAAGAAATATAAAAATAATTAAATGTGAAAGATGACACAATTTTCAAAGTCGTCATCAAAGCACTCAGAAACTTGTGGCAGTTTGACCGCTAATCTGAAAAGAAAAATGTACTACCTACTAAAAAGAATAACAAGTATCTAATTTATTTAGTCCATTAATTCACAGGGTTACCAGTGCAAAACGTTATTGTGTCAGGTTTTCTTTTTGCTAAAAAATGGGTTGCCAATCCTATTTTTTTTAAATTTGCCTCCATATTCCATTGCCAACTTATACTGGCCAGACTCTAACAATACCATTTTAGGTTAACTACGATATCGCTTTTACCGCCTAGAATACCGGCCCTGTTCAAGCTAACTCTGCAATAGAATAACCTGGCAACTACGTGTGAAACTTTATATGGCAATATTATTTAGCTGTCTAAAAGCAGGTTTTATAAGTACCTACCTACTATTAAGTAGCCACTCACCCGATGGCTCACGCGGTGGTCCGTCGCTTCACCCTAGGATATTACAGTACCCAACACTATTTGGCCGTCGCTTCACCTTGAACACTATGGTGTCCACGGCAGCGTGTTTAGTCGGAGCTCTTAAATTTATATATTTTCCACTCATACGCATGAATTTAACGGCTATGAAACATTTCTATCCTTTTCTTGAAAAAGTTATTTTCTTTTTCCTTAAGGTGGCGCCTGTTTACGATTTATAGTTTTCAAATAAACTCAAAACAAAGTTCATCGTTCAGTTCAACGTCGTTACGCAATTGTGTGTTAGCAATTAGTGGATAATATAATCAAATCCCCAAAATTACAGTTTATAATGTAATTTTAAATTTTAACTACTTATTTTATGAATATGTACAGTTTTATTGGTAATTCGACCTATTCTCCTCTAGGGGTTATGGGAGAGGTCATTTGCAATTATTTTGGTCCCATAATACCCTTTGCAAAAGTGAACCTTCTTCACGCCTGTAATCCCAGAGTGGGCTAGGCAGAGCTACAGAATTACAACTTCAAAAGTTGTTGATAATTCAGTAACCACATTCTGAGATAATTTAAATTTAAGTTATTTGCTAAAAATCTTCAAAAATTTACAAATAAAACAAATTGCACTTTAAATCAATTTTTATTAATAGCTTTTGTACAAGATAAAATTGCTGTTCTTATGCAATATTAAAATTTGAATTATCTGTACATGTTTACTTAAGAAGGCGAGACCAAAAAGTAAAAAAAAACATGTTTTTTTTATCAGTTTATCCAACATAAATGACACAAAAACGGAAAAAAAAACATACTATGTTTGCGTAGGGGGCCCCCATAACCCCTAGAGGGGAATAGGTCGACTTACCAATGCGAGGGCTGCCTTTTAAGTCCTGTCGTTTGCCAAACTCCCGTGATTATTAAAAAAAACCTAGTATCATCTTAAAATATTTGAATTTAGAATTCGAAAACAAAAGAATGTCTCGAGATCGGCCGAATCGTTTTAGTACAGCGTCGTTCAAATTTGACAAGTCAGATGTGAAAATGGAAATTTGGAAGGAAAATTTACGTGCGGTAATTTTTTACAACTTTAACGGGTTTTACGCGTCTTCAGTGCTTTGAAAAGCTGACTACGGTTTTTAATAATAAAGCACCATGCATCCGGACTGTGGAACGTTGGTATTTGGAATTTCAACGTGGTTGCTCTATTGTTAATTTATTTTAGGATAAGAAAAAAATAAGAAACAGTGTTCGTCAATCGTCAACTCGAATACACGCTGACAGAATTAATTAAAATCTTTGTACTCAATGTATTGTATCTGGGCGGATTTCTGGAACGTTGTACACCGTAAAATAGCGTGTCCTACGACTTCTAACTCGTTTACCACAGAGGCATCGATTTATAACATCATATTTTTGGTACCTATCGATTAAGTAACTAATAACCTGTTGACTATCTATATTAAAAATAACTATAAACCTAAACCGACTAAAGAATTACAGTAAAACAAAATATTGGGAGCGAAATTTCATGTGTCCACACCCCTTACGCAAAGTTTGAAGTGAAATTTTATATTGTTGTCCCACTCTTTGATACCTTCTGGTTTAATTTTGTAAAAAGTCATATATTCAAAATATTGAAACCAACCGAAAGACAAGACATTTAGAGCTCAAAACATTATAAAACCTACAAAATTTGCAAGTCTTAAAATATGTTCCTGAAGAAATTCCGCAACACGTCACGACGATTAATTTCAAGATTCAATGTCAAAACTACCAAAGTTAGATTTTAATTTGATAAATGGCATTTTTTTTTACCCTAAACAGCCGTTAAAATTTGTTTTGACAGATTAGTTATAAGTAAAACATTGAGTGAAAGTGTAGACCGTCACGTGGCCAAAATATTACTTCCACAACGAACGGGCTTTTTTGAAGGTAATATTACTGTTTAGCGTTATGTTTTTGTAGTTATATTTTTATAAACTATTAATAATTTAAGTAGTAGTATCAGTTTGCAATAATAATCAGTAATTTACAAGTAATTTTAATTTGAATAACAACAGGTAGACATACGTCACATCCATTACGTGACATTACATCCATACGCAAATTGTGGAACTCCATTACATAACGAACAACGTTCCAGAAATCCGCCCATCTGTGCATGTGTCATTAATATTTGATTGTTGGACAATACATTGGGTTTCGATATTAACAGCCCAAATGCAAAAGAGTTCGTCTATTAACAAATTTACGATAACCCGTATTGTATAAATGTAATATCGAGATCTGCGAATAATGAAGGCAATAAACAAATATCGTCAAAACTTTCAAATGTAATGTAGGTATTTTCATTTGATATAACATGGTACACATTTCTGTAATTTAACATAAAAAATACATATCTGCTATGAAATGTCACTTAGAAATAAGTATTTTAAACAGTTATCGAAATATTTAGTATCGAAAGGAAGTCCCTAGTTAATTGACGTTTTTGATTATTACATTAACTGATGGGGGAATATATTTCTATTACCGTATCTTAAGCCTAGCTATTTTCTCGGACACCTAAAAAAATACCGTTTCAAAGGATAATCTAGTGTCCTTTTTTTTTTTTTCTCAAACATGCTCGGAAAGGATGGACTTTCTTTTGAAAAACGAAGCCAGGAGGTGCCTCATTTTCTTCCTAGGAGTATTATAAACGTATGAAAACACTTTCCGTCCATGTCCATTATGTTTTTTAAAAGTGATCTCTATTGCGTAATTGAAAGGACAATAAAAAAAAATCCGTACACTCAACTTGGGTGTGGGGGCGTGGCGCTGCGGCGGGGCTCTGCGGGGCTCTGCGGTGCTGGCGGCAGCGGGCGGCGGCTCGTCGTGCTTGGAACTATCTTAACGAATACCTACTGGTAGTTTTCAAACAAACTTCCTCTCCGAATTTGCCAAAGGTTTTTTAATAGTAGATTATTCAACACGGGACTAAAACAAGACATAATGACATGAGATGCTTAGCCACCCAAGCTTAGACCATACAGTAGTTGGACTGGCCTTATAGGTAATTTCCCCTCTGCCGAAAAACTTGCACAATGTGCACAAAGTTATACAAAACCTATTTCATAATCGATTAATAGTCATTCACAAAATCGCCTCTCCAGAGAATACACTCATTGGAAAAATGCTCGCATGTGCTATAAGTTCGTGTAAAAAACGATCAACTACTTCAAGCTTAGAAAAAGATGGCACAACTTTTCATTTGTTAGTAATTTTATATATTTAATACGTGTAAAATATTATTTTTAAAATATTTTCATTGCACGTCAAATTTAACGATTATAATCAATCGATTCAAATTCTTACTTGGATGAATGCGTACTCGGGGTAGCGAGACTCGGTTTTAATGCTTTGTAAGAAATAACCATAGCTGGGCACCGTTAATCAAATAGTTAACTTCGTTAATCGTTAATCCGCTACAAAACAAGTTTAACTTCGTTAAACGTTAAAGCGTTACATTTCGGAAGAATTAACGTTAACTTGCGTTCGTTAATCCGTTAATATGTGTAAAAAAATGCATTTTTATATCGTTGCGTTAGTGAACTTATAGAACCTGTTGGTTTAGGTTCTGGAAGTTAACAGGATAGGAACAAAACAAAATACAAAAGGGCATAAGGTGCATATTCCCTTTCATGAACATTAACATGTTGAAATTCTCGTCTGAAAGCGAGGCTCGTTTTGGAGTTAAAATGTCTTTACCCGTGGAAAACAGACGTTTAATTGCAGCGCTTGAGGGTATAAAAAAAATAAAAATGATTTATTTCGGACCTGACAATCCATATTTAAATTAAGTAGTTACACTTAGAAACCTTAAAGACTATGTTAGTAGTACAAGACAAAACAAAATATAAAAGAAAACAGCAACTTTATTAATAGAAGGGGCAAGCACCACACTGTGAATTGCCCTACTTGACCCTCCCAATAACAACATCGACCCAGTATTTTGTGAGCGGACATAGCAGTATTGTATTTAATGAATAGATTTATGAATATCTGTTCCCCGAGGAATGCAGCATCTTTGAACGAGTCTTTTGATTTCATGTCCAACCACATTTTAACGAGACTTTGCGCTTTACTCTTTAAAGAGTTGGAGCTCTTTGGTTTTTCTATAGACTGAGTGACGGTATTGAAAAAGTCTTCCTCGTCATCATCGTTGTTTCTCACACTACACACTCGCTGCTACGCGCCGCCCGGCACTTGTCATTTCATACTTGTCTGAACCTGTTTTTCTTGCCGCGCCGCGGTGCCGTTCGGTAAATAGTAGGCATTGGATTAACGATTAACGGACTTCTGCATATTAACGGAAATTAACGTGTCCGTTAACATTTTAAAAAGTTAACTTATTAACGGATTAACTTTTATCCGTTAATCAAAATGTTAACTTCGTTAATTAAGGATTAACGGATTAACGAGTTAATGCCCAGCTATGGAAATAAAATAACTTAACAGTTTTTGAAATAAAGTCTATAATTGTTTTCATCAAAATGATTTCGTCAGCATACTCCTTAGCGAGACTCGGTTTAGTGATGACTGTGATGAGGGTAGTCTCGATGAAATCAATATTCATCGACAGTAAGGAATATTTACTAAGGACCTGGAAATTGCCTAGTGAACACTATTTATTTTAAGTGTAATTTTAGACGTTTCCAAAAGACCCAGAATTGAAAAAATATGGACAGCCTCATGCAGCAGACAAGCAAATTGGGTGCCTACGCGTACTAGTTCCATAATTGTTCGAAACATTTTGATGCAAGTCAGTATCGAACGCTGCAAGAGGCGAAAGTTAGTTATAGTTCTGTTCCTACTTTATGTTTAAATGAAAAAGTTAGTATATTTAGTATTTTAGTAAGGAATTCACGTTTCACTCTTAAATATTTACTTATACAAAGAAATACCAATTACCGTGATATTTGACATTTACGTATTCTGATACCGCGTTTGTACAAAGTCTCTCGAATACAACCTATAAGGTCAGTCCAGGTATTGTATGGTCTAAGCACCCAAGCGAAGCGCTTTAAATGCTTGCATATTTAGCCTGCTTCAAATTTGAAAACTATTTCGAAACTAATTGGACTATGCATTATAAAATGAATTCATCCTTAATTGTATATGTATATTGTTGTGAAATTGGTCTGTATATATTTGTTTAATAGGGGTTTTGTAATATAGAGATGGGGGGGGGGGGGGGGTGCCAAAGCGACCCACACAACGGACCCAGAGGTCGCTGCAGATAAGTATATAGTTCATTTATTTTAGCATGATACAGAACGAAATAAAGGTATTTTATTGGGCACGTTACACGCAATATAATAATTATACAAAAATATTGCTCGAAAAACGTCTTTTTTGACTGCTATTATTTGACAGTAAATATTAAATGAACGTTATAATCTATTGCAGTAGTACTTTAAGTCATATTCGTTAATATTTACATTGCGTTTTTTATTTGTGTTGATTAAATTTACTTCAATTAGAAACGTGGTCTATAAAAGACCTAAAGAAGCAGGGGTTACAAACCTGTGTTAACAAAATAACGAAACGTCCGAGCATATAACTCGACTAAATCAAATACTATCCTGTCACCTGTCAAATATAGCGAACCTAGTGAATTTTAAATTGATTATTAATAACGCCACCGTTTGCATTTTTTGACAGATTGAACGTCACAACGCCCTTATGTGATAGGTATGTCCCATGTTATGTTATGTCATTTTCTCTCGAGGTCGAGAGCGTGAGCGTTGATATTGTTCAATAGTTGTTTTTGTTGTGAGTTGTTTGTTGTTAATTTCCTTGTTAAAGTTGGCAGCTGCTCGTACTATAATGTTTGCAATTTAGAACAGCTGAAGAACATTTATCATTCCACCATGGAAGATTAAGTTTTTTTAAAATAGGTTTTCTATTAGAAGACTATGAATGATTGGAACTTTTTGTTGAAGTTATTTTACAATTGGGTATGGATTGAGAGACAGCGCCTAATAACATTTTGGAAAACAGACTGTACGCCTCGAGTGGCGGATACGACTCTATCTGAAAATTATTTAACAAATATTTTACCTTTTCAGTATACACTTTCCAATCTACATTCTTTAAATTTAGACACGGGTAGATGGGCAAATGTACACTATTAACAAGAGTATTTACATTATTAATATTATTATGTACATTATTATTAAGAACCAAATTAATTATTATAGGTAGATGATAGCTACCAAGAGGATCATTATGTACCGACCAACTACAAACAGGGGGCCAACGAATGAGAAACTATAGACAAATCTGACGCATTTGGACGCCATGTCATGGAGCCGTGTTAGATGCTCCGAAGGTTAACCGAAAAACCGATTAACCGAAACTTTTTGATCTCGGTTAAAAACCGGTTTTTTATAACTTTCGCCGGTTATTAACCGAATTGGAACTTTTCCTTAAAAGACTGTAAATTGCCTTAAATAGATACCCCAGAATATTGTTCAGACTATAAAATGACAAAAATAGCGGGGAAACGTATTTTAATTTTGTAAAAAATAAGAATACATACCCGATTTTTTCGTGTAGCGAATAGCAAGAAGTTTTATTAATTAAATTTCTTCATGAACGTGCTGAACGGTACAATACAATACACGAGCCATATGAAGACAAGGATGACATAAGTACCTAGTTTCTATTTTAGTGTCGTTATTGGGCAAAAGTACCAACTATATATACTGCTATTACAGTAACAGCCCTTGACTCCTCACCAGAAACGTCGCAAAGTTCAGAAAATATTGAACCTGTTCCGTCTACATCTGGTTTATCCGGAAGTTTATTTATTTATTTATTTATTTGAACTTCTTTGCACTAAATACAATAAAGTACAAATGGCGGACTTAATGTCCACTTAAGTTCTATGTCTGCGAAAGATTTATTAAGAGAAGAGTTGAAACAGAAATCATTGATGAGACGTGAAGCAGAAAAGACCCATATGGAAGTCCTGCAACAACAGCTGTGTCCTAACGTGATGATCGTGACAGATCGAGATGGCACTGCATGAAAGTGGCGGAACCAGAGGGAGATATTTAGAAATGGCATACAGCTCAAAAAATCACCAATAGTAACCAAGAATAGTAAAACTATCGTCTAATACTTCGATTTCAAATAGTTTGCAAAAAACCGGATAACCGGTTATGAATCCGTCGAGGTGGTTATTAACCGGTTTTTGATTTTCACCGGTTTTTACATTCCCTAGTGGCAATCATGTTGCCATAGCAGCAGCGTGCCATTTAAAAAAAAAAAAATTGAAGAAAATAAAATAAAATCCCGGTCAGTTCAATATTCAGAACTATTTAATGAAAAATCTTTCCCACAGCTAAATGATAAATCCATAGAAACATCCAAAATCCACATAAATAATGTAACAAAATCGGACATATTTATGAACTTGCTTGTAGAGTCAATAATGAAACTAGTTTCAAATAAAACTACACCAATTAACTAATCTTCCATAAAATAAAGTTTAAATTTCCACTTTTAGCAAAAAAACTTAATTACTAAACTAATGGATAGTTTAAAAATAATTCAATGGAATGCGCAAAATATTGTTAGTAATAAATTGGTACTTAGTAACTTTTTGTACGAAAACAATATACATATATAGGAATTATATCAGAAACTTGGTTAAGACCAAACCAACGGTTTAATATTAGAGGTTACAATGTTGTAAGAAACGACACTGGTAACAAACATAACGGTGTATGTATTTTGATTCATAATAGTATTGTTTATAGTAAAATTAACACATTTTTTAATGACTCTCTTCAAAATATTATTCAAATAACTATTAATGGCAAACAGATTAGTATAGTGAGTTTTTATAGTCCTACTAATTGTAACCCAACTTTTAACAAAACAAAATTTGAAAATTTCATTCTATCTACATATACCTATGATAATCTGCGGGGACTTCAATGCTCATCACACTTCATGGGGTTGTTGTTCCACTTCGCCACGTGGACGAGCCGTGGTAGATGTTGTCGATGATAGATAATTATCGACAACATCTAACACGGCTCCATGACATGGCGTCCAAATGCGTTAGATTTGTCTATAGTTTCTCATTCGTTGGCCCCCTGTTTGTAGTTGGTCGGTACATAATGATCCTCTTGGTAGCTATCATCTACCTATAATAATTAATTTGGTTCTTAATAATAATGTACATAATAATATTAATAATGTAAATACTCTTGTTAATAGTGTACATTTGCCCATCTACCCGTGTCTAAATTTAAAGAATGTAGATTGGAAAGTGTATACTGAAAAGGTAAAATATTTGTTAAATAATTTTCAGATAGAGTCGTATCCGCCACTCGAGGCGTACAGTCTGTTTTCCAAAATTTTATTAGGCGCTGTCTCTCAATCCATACCCAATTGTAAAATAACTTCAACAAAAAGTTCCAATCATTCACAGTCTTCTAATAGAAAACCTATTTTTAAAAAACTTAATCTTCCATGGTGGAATGATAAATGTTCTTCAGCTGTTCTAAATTGCAAACATTATACGTATACTGCATTTAAACAAAATTTTAGTGTAGAATATTATTTGGAATTCAAGAGACTACAAGCTATCTATAAAGAAACTGGTTCTTAAAACAGAAAGACAAAACTCTTGGGCTGATCTGTGCAATTCTTTTAATCGCTTTACCCCATTGTCAGTAGTTTGGCGCATAATGCGCAAATTTAATAAAACTTATGTCCCTCAACATTCTGATGGTAATAAATTAATAATGAATGGATTTTAAACTTTCTACAAAAATATACTCCTGATACGGTGGAAAATGAAAATAGTTTTTCTTGTGACTCTTCTAACTTGCATAATAATTTCCTCATAAAATTATTCACTCTTGAAGAATTGAAGTCTGCAATTTTTTCGCGTAGGTCCACTTCGTTTGGTTTGGATGGATTACCATATATGATGTTCAAGAAATTGCCAGATAGTTGTCTGATTATTTTATTAAATATTTATAATGCACTTTGGATAAGAAATGACATACCGCCTGAATGGAAAACTGATTGCATTATCCCTATTTTAAAACCAGACAAACCTAGGTTTAATCCAGATTCGTATCGTCCTATAACATTGACATCGTGTCCAGGGAAAGTCTGAACAATTGCTTAAACAGCGTATTGAGTATTATGTTGAACATAATGGATTGCTTCCAGCTAATCAGTTTGGTTTTCTTAGAGGTCGTTCAGCTCGAGAAAGTATTTCTTTGTTTCATTTTGATTTATTTAAAAGCATCAGTGGTAACAACAAACTCATTTCAGTGTTTTTTGATATTACTGGGGCTTTTAACAATGTAAATATTCATATTATATGTACAGACTTTTAAATTTAGGGTTTCCAGTTAAAGTTATGCAGTGGATTAAACTGTTTTTATCTAGTAGAAAAGTTTATGTTAAGCTTAATGGTGGATTGTTTGGTCCTCGATTGTCATCTGTAGACCAGTGGCCTATCCCACAAAACTTTACAAGTGTACAATTCGACAAAATTGTAGCATTGTAAACAAACACATGTAACACAACTATTACAAAAAAGTATTCGTTACAAGTTTGTAGTATACAAATAATTTACTTTTGTGGAAGCGTATCACAAAAAAATAAGGTATGTCATGACAACTACAAAATTGTGGAATTGTAGATTTGTAAATATACAAATAAAGTAGTGTAAAGTTACAATTTTAAATATGTAACAATTTATTTTGTGTCGGATGTTGAAGATGTCCTCCAATAGTCTGTATAAGGTATTCCACGGTAGATTTACTAACTCTAAATCTTTGATTAAACGTAAAATCCGTAATGTTGAAAGTTAAATTTATTCGTTCTATATTTCTCCTGGGACGTCTTACAATTATTAATTCTGTTTCACTATCACTGTCACTTGAATTAAGCATTTCATTAAACTTGGGATTGTAAATCGTTCAATATAATGCAATGCAATTACGAGCGTTGGAATAATTGTAAAAAGGTAATGACACACGTTTGGTGAATTGTCAACCTTTAGCTACAATTCTACAAATATGTACAATTATTTCTACAACTTACTGTTGCATGATACAATTGTCACCTACAAATTTGTAAGTTTTCCGGAAAAGAGGTGTGCAATATGTAAAGTTTTGTGATACAACAAATTGTAGGTTTTTTATACAATTTACATATTTGTAGAAATTTTACAGCACAAATATGTAATTTGTATATTTTGTGGTACGTAATTTGTAACGTGACAATTGTAGAATTGTAATTGTAAGTTTTGTGGGATAGGCCACTGGTGTGTGCGAGGGTGTAATTTTATCGCCTTTGATGTTCATTTTATATATACGACGTTTAAATTTGATATTGGGACCTGGTATCAAAAATTTGCAATAAGCTGATGACCTTGTTGCTTATTGATCAGGTAATAATTCTAATCTTATTATAAATAACATTAATTTAGCATTAATTAAACTGCATTATTAGTTACTTTTCGTATTTAAATCTTGAAGTTAATCCATCAAAGTTGTAATTCTGTAGCTCTGCCTACCCCACTTTGGGATTACAGGCGTGAAGGTATGTAAAGTATGTATGTATGTAATCCATCAAAATCGAAAGTTGTAGTCTTCGGTCAAAAATGTACTGCTATGTTGCCTTCTTTATTTTATAACAATACCCCTTTGCCAGTTGTCTTAGATAACAAGTTCTTAGGTGTTATATTTTGTCATAATTTGTCCTGGAAAAAATACACAGATCATTTAGTAACCAAAACTAACAAAGCTTTCAATATCCTTAAGTCATTGTGTGGTACTAATTGGGGGGCTGACCCCAAAATATTACTTATGCTATATAAATCTTTAGTTCGCAGTCATTTTGAATATGGGTTTATGTGTTTCGCTTCTGACTTAAAAATTGTAGATATTTTAGAAAATATTCAAAACAAGTGTATGCGTTACTGGAGCTTTAAAAACCACTCCAATTGTTTCTCTACAGGTGGAGTGCAATCTTCCTCCAGTTGCAATAAGACTTGCCTATTTGAACGAAATATTTGTTTTAAAACTTCATTCTGAAATCAACAACCTTCTTTTACTTAAATCAGTTTTCTATTAGGTAGTAATTTATTACGTAGCTCAAAATCTTTCTATATGTTACAGGGTCTATCTGAATTTACTGATTATCTAAATCAGTTTAGTATATTTAAAAGCAATAATCATATTTAGTACATTTAAGCGCACACTGTAGTTTGAAAATATTAAAGATTACAAAATTTAATCTTTTTTGGATTGAAATATATTTTTCACGACCTCAAGGCATTCATTTTTAGCCGAACCTTATATTCATACCTCGGACAGATAGGCTTAGTCCGGATCATGTTTTTGTGAATTTACAACTTATAGCACGGCCGCCAAATTACCAATTATTTTCAAAGAAATACCAAATGTTTAGCGACTTGTCTCTAGTCAAAATGTTTACCTATTTCTGGCTGCAGAAAGTAAAAGACAGAGACCGAAGATAACTGTGTCCGGCCGTAGGATTTAAAAGACAACCGATACCTAGCTAGTAGAAGATAAAAGTGTGTTCGACCATAGGAAACTGAGGTGACCGGTGGGTGGACTGATTCTGGTAAACCGGTTAATGGGAATTAATTGTAATAGTTTCATACTATAACTAGAGGACGCCCGCGACTTCGTATGCGTGGAATTAGTTTACCGCTACCCCCCCCTGCTGCTTCCTGTTGGGGGTCGATTTTCGGAAAATCTTTTCTTTGGAATTTCTAGATCCAGCGGTATGAGCTGTGCGTGCATTGATATGTTAGTAAGTCACTCAGTCAGTTTCTTCTTTTATTTATTTAAGTAACCCCCTTGGCTCTGTAATAAGTGTCATTTTTCTACCGTAAATTAAGAGGCCGATACCGGATATAATGGTGATCGATCAATAACTGAGTCAAAAGGCCGATACCCGGTGTTTTCATTCATTATATTTTGTAAGTATATTTTTTGTATTAAGTGATTTAGCTTTATTTTACTTTATTACTATCGTAAGATGCATGACATGATAAATTATTGAAGAGTGTTGGTGTTCAGCATGTTGATAAAAATCTACACTCAAGTCAACAAGTCGCCTATATTTACCCTACTACTACTTATAAAGTCATTATTCGCGGGGCTGACATGATGTCATTCATTACCCAGTAGGACCCTTAGTCTTTACTCGGCCTTATGATTATCTTGAACAATGCTGTGGAAATTGCTGTGGAAAGGAAAACATACAACTGAATCTGTTACGCATAAACATGTCATCCCACAATTAATTAGAAATAAAATGTCAACCCATAACGATGGTACTGAGGGTAGTACATTATTGCTTATCAGCGTCCAGCTATAGGTATATGTATATACAGATAGAGTTACAAAAGTTGGTGGAAACAAGGGAAGACCCACAACGAAAACCACGACATTTTTATAGCTCCGATCAAAAGCCCACATGAAACCGCCGCCTCCCCCGCCCTGGATCCGCCTCGGGGTGCAAAGTCCAACAAGTTTGTGGCCATTCATATTATAGCCGAAAAAAATCTTAATAACGAGGATATTGAACCAAAAGACTACACAAAGATTCAAATTGTCAAAGGAGCAACAAAACTCATCCCCTGTGCTCCTTTTTGTGCATTTGCTATTGAAATAAGTTAGGAGTTAAGACGTACGGGGTCTATTTAGAAAAAATATTGATTTAACACATACCGAAGAAAAACAATAGACAAATATAAAGTAAAAGGAAGGGAAAGGAGAAGGGAGGGGTTGAGGATAGGATCCCTCGCAGCATTGTGCCGCAGTGAATCAGCGACGCTGATTTTCAGAGGGAACCTGACTTAAAAAAACTAAACCTAAATTAAACATAAAACAGATCACAGTAAACAGGCAAACAAGTAAGGTAGCATTATAAACACTTGCGACAATATATGAATACAACTGCACATTTACTACCTAAACATACCTTTTAATATTAGAGAAACATGACAAAACTACTAATAATAGTGAAATAATAACAAACAAAAAAGGACAGTTAACAAAACAATTAAAATTAAATTTGTACTTAACTAATCTTGTCTTTTTTTTTTTTTTTTTTTTTTAAAGCTAATCTAAACGTTGGAATGGTATTAAGCAATTTAACGCGAGGGGGCAAATCGTTTACTCTATCTATGCGAATACCGTCAATTTTCAATTCAAGGTTTTTATTTCCCATTTTTACAATTTGAGTTTTCGACCCGAGGACCATGTATTTAGAATTAAGTGGATTTAAGACCAAGTAATTATTTTTAGACCATTCAAATAATCGATTGAGGTCTTCGTTTATTTTGCTAACACATGTTTGTATGTTATTTATTAGTAGACCTAGAGATTTTCCTAGCACGAACGACGTGTTGTTAGTGCTTGACACAATAAAAACATCGACAATCCTGTTATCGATAACCACCACTTCAACGTCATAGAGGGAATAATTGTCATTTTATAGTTATTAAGTATATTCACAATGTCCTAAAACTCGTTGAAGTACCTACCTAGTAAGGAAATAGCGAAATCATTTCATCAAGGAAAAAAATTACAATCAATGTCATATGATTCATATAACAATGTTATGCGTTTTAAAACTTAAAATAAGGATAATAAATAAATAACAAAACTATCAATTTATTAATATTTTACATACTTCAGTGAAAATCGCTCTATGACATTGAAGTGGTACTTATCGATAACAGGATTGTCGATGTTTTTATTGTGTCAAGCACTAAAAACACGTTGTTCGTGCTAGGAAAATCTATAGGTCTAGTTATTAGGATGAGTGGACATGTAAATCTGGATATCATGAGCATGCAGGTGATTTTTACAGTGCCTAATACAGTTTACAATATCCGCGCTGTACTAAATAAATAGGATCGGACCTAATATGGAACCCTGCGGCACGCCACGTGTCACGGTTTCAAGATCAGGCATAATTTTCACTTCATCTGTTCTTTGTATTTCTACTACTTAGTTGAGAACGATTACTTAAATAGCTATTGAACCAGGCGATGGTTGATCTTTCAAACCCATAGTACGACAATTTGACAAAAGAAGCGTAACGTTTATGGAATCAAAGGTCCGTGAAAAGTCTAGTAGGGCTATTTAAGTACCCATTCCCTTATCTTGTGCACTTAAGATATTATCAATGACATCTAATAAAGATGTGACAGTAAGTACTTCGACCTTTGCGGAAACCGGGCTGCTTTGATGGAAGAATTTTATTGCTTTCAAGATACATGGTCAACTGTTTGCAGACGGCTTTCTCTAATATTTTATTTAATATTGTGGTTGAATGTTGTTTTAAAAATCCGAAAACACTTCCTCATAGAATAACATAAACGCCACTAAAAGACATAATTTTCAAAAACTTTAATGATTACATTGATTGGAATTTAATTTAAAAACAGGATAATCTCAATGATACGATTCTAATGTTTAACAAATATATAAATAATTTATTTTTCCTACATGCACCAGAAGAAACAGTAACTATTTACATGCACCAGAAGAAACAGTAGGTAGTTAGTTACCAATTTTATTAAACCTTAATCAACGTATTAAAAGAAAACTATTCACTAGATCGCGTTCAAACCAATTTTCGGTAGAAGTTTGCATGGTAATGTACATCATATATATCTTTTTTTTAGTTTTATCATTCTCTTATTTTAGAAGTTACAGGGGGGGGGGACACACATTTTACCACTTTGGAAGTGTCTCTCGTGCACACTATTTAGTTTAGAAAAAAATACATGTATTAGAAACCTCAATATCATTATTGAAGACCTATCTATGATACGGACAGACAGACAGACAGACGTGACGAATGCATAAGGGTTATTTTTTTGCCATTTGGGTACGGAACTAATAAAAGAGCTGTTACCAACCATACTAAAAACCAAAAAAATAAGTCGGCCTCTGAATGCATGCGTTATTGGCATCATTTTAGCAAAAGGCCATACATAAGTAAGGAGTACTTAGAGCATAAATCACTACATAGTATAAAACAAAGTCGCTTGCGCTGTCTGTCCCTATGTATGCTTAAATCTTTAAAACTACGCAACGGATTTTGATGCGGTTTTTTTTAATAGATAGAGTGATTCTTAAGGAAGGTTTATATGTATAATACATTCCACGCGGGCGAAGCCGCGGGCGGGTCGCTAGTTGCATATAATGTAAGAAATCCACGGCTGGCGATTACATGCGTAAATTTCGCACAAGTTTTACTCGGTGAAACTGGTGGCGCCATCTTTGGTTACAAATTAATATTTTTAACCCGTTGTGACTTGTTAAAGTTGTTAACAAGTGCGTAACACAGAGTAGCACAGGCACAAGTTTATTTCAATAAAAAATCACAGATGGCGACGGTTTAGTATAGGCCCAACAAAAAACACAGATGGCGCTGAATGTAGAGCTTTAAACTGTGTTGAATGTGTTGAATGCGAAATTCGCATTCAATGCTTTGTTTACAATTTCGAATTCAAAATTACGATCAAAGTTAACGGCACAAAAACCAAAACAAGACCGACTTGATTTAAAAGTGCAACAGAACTGTGGTAATGAATGTTAATTCGTTGTTGTGTTGTGGGTTGTGGGGTTATTACCTATTGTCTCGGTAAAGCACTACAAAGTTACGAATTTAGTATGGATCACGGTAAAATATGAATTTAGTTAGTCAGGTTATAATCACTTATTTTATTACAATAAAACTAAGTATTGTTTAATCCACATACCACTTTCACTGTTATTTACACCCGTATTTATAAAGAAGTAATTACTTGTTGCTAAGTAATTTCTTAAATTACTTGATGATAGAATTCTTCAGAACAAAATCTTATTCTATAGTTAAGTTATACACATTACTTACATAAGCAATTGCTTAAGTAAGACTCGACGCTTGATGATTGTTTCTGTCTGGCAACATTTCTTTACTGCGTTTCGTTTCATGAAAAGACAAATGTGAGGTGTAGATTATTTTAGTAAAATCTGGCATTATAACATCTAATTTCAATTAAATCCGTAATTCTGATAAAGTTATCGTTTTAGAAAGTAAATTCAACTGTAAAAGATAATTTTACTTTATCCAAACACAATACTAAAATTTGCAAAAATAAAACGTTTGACACGATATTATCCTACTCAATTTGAATGTTTAGTTTTAAGCCTTAAATGATGTACTGACAAGTGATTTGTTATTAAGTAGGATTATATGAGATTTGTTTGTGTTTCTGCCAGAGGGGGGACAGTCTCCTACATTGTGCTATGTTAAATATATAGTTACGCCATCTATACTTCTGAACAGTAAAAACACCGATTGTTATCATGAGTCTCCGATAGATGTCACTGCATGCATGTTATCATTACATATAAATCAATAAGAAATATCCTGCATTGAAAATAATCACAAAAATACTTTTATTTTGAAATAATACTCCGAATAATCTAATTTTATTAGATCTGGCCGAGTGAAACATGATTTTTGGAATGGCAACCCTGCCTGCCTACCAGTCATTTAACATGGCCACGGTCCACGGTTGTATTTGATTTGAGTGTGATTTGAATTGAATTGCATTCCGGTCTGCAAGTGCGATTCTGCCCTGGTTTTTAGGTGTTTTCGTTACCACAAACCTGACAAACCACAATACTTCAGTTCTGAGCTTGCTCCTCCGTTTGGGTATTGACTTACTTCGCGTGTGAAGTTAAATTTCTGTGATATGGACGCTTATTTTAATGTGCGACAGGGACGTTGTTTTTTAGTTTGTGTACTTTTGTATTATATTGTTGATACAATAATAATTACATATACAAATGTAATAATTTACAGCTGGTGTCAATCGGATAATCGGATTTTGTCCGGTAAGTTAACCTATGATGGGGATGACGAAGTAAAAATAGCGACACAAAAATATTACCTACAACGGCTACAACAAACGTAAACATTATAAAAATAGAAAATAAAGCTATAAAATAATACTTGTTGTCATTTAATTTCATTATACCCTCCCGCCCAATTAGTTAGGTATTTCCCAGTAACAAACTATTTTGTTCTCGTCTCGTCGTAATTCTTAAATTCAGAATAATATTAATCAATTCTAATTACGACAAGACGGGAGCAAAATAGTTTGTTACTGGAAAGCCAAGCCATTAAATTTTAAGAATACCTGTAGCTGGCTATACGTATATATATGAATGGTACTTGTTCAAAAATGTAGATGTCGCTTCAAATGAGTCTGCATGAATAACCCGTGAGAGGGCTCTCTTTTCCCAGTATATCGTCGCTGCGCGTGCAAAACCGCGGAAGAGCACTTTGTAAATACCGCGTAACAGCAAAAGGCGCAAAATTGAAATATCGCGCCAACAGATCCTTGGTGCGGATTCGCTTAGTACTAGTTCTCACGCGATTGGAATTAGCCAATAGGAAGGCTCATTTTAGCATCGAAACAATACCGCGAAACGGTAGTGTGCCTAAACTTGGCTGCAAGTCCGCGTATTTAACGAAACAGTGAAGACGTTGTGACACGATTAATGAGTGCTCCCGGAAAAAAAAGGTTTGCCGTGATTAATGACTATGTAAGTACGTTTTGAGGCCATTTGCAACGTTAAAAGATGGCGGACGTGTAATTTGTTTTAGACTTTAATTTTTGGGTAATTAGGTGTTCAAGGTTCTTTTCTGATAGTGATTTGTACTTTTTATGCCTTAGTGTCGCACAGTGATTGAAGACTTGGACTTATTTCGTGTATCTGGCATCTTTCTTCTCGTTTCAAGTGGACTCGCAGTGGTGCAGAGGTTAAAACTATCTTGACCTCTGACCTACAAATCACCGTACAACGTTGCCCCCAATCTTCCTAGAGAAGATTGGATTGTGTTTTATACTCATATAAACCTTGACACTGGCGAAATCACTTCACGTGGAAGCCATATCCCTGCGGTAGTAGCTGTTCAAGTCGCCGCGGGAGCAAAAAAAAAAAAAAAAAAAAAGTACGTTTTGATTGTTTATAATCTATATTTACGAATATATTTATGCTTTAATACGATGGGGTACATCAAATTCTTTAATAATTTAATGACTTTGCCTATTTTACTTCTTACATGTATTTACGCGGTCTTGAAATTACGTTATTTATTTATGTTGGTAATATACGCGGTATTGCATTGGAGAAAAATTAACCGTTTTTAATTATTTTTAGATAAATACCCTGAAGTAACGCTCATAATAATGGAAGATCGAGACAATGATGAGGCTTTTTTAGAAAATGCCGATATTAGCGGTGACGTGGTAACTCTGAAAGATCTATGTGAACGGCGAAACATGCTGCTGAAAAAAAAGAGGGCAATATTAAATAATTACCAAAATCAACCAGAACCGCAAATAGTACACATCCCTTCGTCAGAGATATTAGATCAAGAAAGACAAAATCAAAATTTTACATCTGAGTTTACTACACTTACAACAATTTATCCTGCTTTAACACAAAATGAAGATGAGAATATTACTACTCCTATTGAATTGAATGTTAATGTGATAGAGCATGATAATGATGGCGTTGATTTTTCGTCCGACGATTCAGTTGCAGATCCTTCTTTTGTCGCCCTCTCAGATATAACTAATTTAAGGCCACTATCACCAGAAAATACGGAGTGGTTTCCCGAAAGGGATATAGAAGAAACGCAAAAAAAAAAGGAAGCGTAAAGGGAATCCAAATAATTGGGAAAGAACGAAAAATAAGCGGCAGAGAATGAAAGGAGGAGAGTATATTGGATTTAAAAAAGACGGTAATAAATATGTTCAGAATGATCTAAAACCAGCCAGAGCAATGGGTCCATTATGTATGTCATCGCGATGTTTCAGTGGTAAAGCTATGTATTGTGCAAAATTAACAGAAGAAGTTCGAACAGAATTTTTTAAAGTCTTTTGGAATATGAGTTGGCAAGAGAAGAAAATTTATGTATCTTCAATGGTGGATCTGAAACCTACAACTAGAAAAACTAAGACCTCAAACTCAAGACGAAGTGATACCAAAATGTACTATTTAAAAGTTAATGATAAAAAGCAAAGAGTTTGTTTAAAAACATTTTTGGAAACATTGGCTATAAAAGAATGGACAGTGAGATATTGGCTAGGAGAGAAGAAGTATAATATTAATGAATCTGAACCAAGAGATGTAGCAGTCACTGAACCCAAAAGAGAATTGGCTAGAAAATATTTAACTGCACTACCGAAACTACCGTCCCATTATTGTAGGCAATCTACTTCGAAGTTATATTTGGAACCCATAATCCAATCAAAAGCGCAATTGTATCGTTTATATGTAGACCATTCAATTTCGAAAAATGAACCTGTGGCTTCAAGAAAAGTATTCGAAAGTGTTCTATTTGACGAGAATATAGGACTGTTTCAGCCAAAAAAAGATGCATGCGATCAGTGCTGCGCTTACAATGCAGGTAATATATCGCAGGAGCAGTATACTAAACATATTGAATTGAAAGACTTGGCTAGAGCTGAAAAAAACTCTGACAAAGAATCAGCACAGAAAGGAACCATACATGCATTAACAGCAGATCTTCAGGCTGTAAAACTGTGTCCTTTCCTTAATGCTAGTGCACTTTATTTTAAAACAAAACTAGCCGTGCACAACTTTTCAGTCTACAATCTGGGCAATAACGGAGTCACGTGTTACTGGTTCGACGAGACGGCATGCGATTTGAAAGCCACTACATACGCTTCATTTTTTGTGGATTATTTAACTAAATTACTGGATAGTGACCCCAAGGATGTTGTAATATTTACAGATGGCTGTACAGCCCAGAACCGAAATAACATTGTATCGAATGCGTTGTTGCATTTGGCTATGGCCAAGAACATAGTCATTACTCAGAAATATTTGGAAAAGGGCCATACTCAAATGGAAGTAGATTCGGTTCACTCCGTGATCGAGAGGAAATTGAAAAATCGAGAAATTGTTTTACCCTCACAATACGCAACGATCACGAAGGAAGCAAGAAAAGTACCAAGTCCCTACGAAGTAATTACACCTGATTATACATTTTTTAAAGACTTCGGTCTTAAAGAACGCTTGATTTATGAATCAATAAGACCTGGTCGTGGGGCAGGTGATCACTGTGTTGTTGAAGTGAAAGCACTGAGGTATAATCCAAGTGGCACAATAGACTATAAGCTCCGCTTTACAGATGACTTTAGTCCTTTGCCTAGAAGACCTAAAAAAATGTCTTCGATTGACAGTGTGCCTTCACGTTATGAATCTAGACTACCAATATCCAAAACCAAGTATGATCATCTACAGGAGCTTAAGAGTGTTATACCCAAAGACTGCCATAGTTTTTATGATAATTTACCTTATAAATAATGTTCCTATTTTGACTGAGTTGATTCTAAATGCTGTGATTATAATTATTATAAAAAGTAAGAGTTGAGTTACTAAAGTTATTGATTTTTGTTATTTTTATTTAGGCATGAATACTTTTACTAATTAAGTATGTGTATTTTCGAATTATTTCGTTGATTATGAAAAATATGCCTAGGCTAGGGCATCTTTGTTACCACACCATTTCAAGTACTAAAACGTTATTTTACTTTGATACTTTTTTCGTAAAACCTTTAACAAAGATTAAGTTAAGGGGTCGTTCTAAAAAAAGTGGCACCGTAACCTGTCAATGAGTTTTTGAATACAAAGTGTGTTAAATGTTTGTTTTTCAGAAAAACTAAAAACGTTCATAGATAAGCACCGAACATTTGCATCGAGGCCAAGGCACTTTTTAAAAAAAAAACATTAAATTTGTTAAAAAAAAATGGTAGGCACCATTTTTTACTATAACCTGTCTTGTCCAAATGCGACTTGCTTCCAGTTTTTAAGGTCTTTGAACTATTTGTGTATATTTTATTATATATGTTTTATAATATATTTCAAGAAGAATATTATGACATTCAATAGTTATGATATGGTTTTAAAAATATATGCATATACATCAATTTTAACACACGACAGTTTGTCCGGTGATATTTTAACTGTAACCTGTGTGTCGGTGATATTGTATCTCACTCACATACGAAAAATAATAGGCACACCATATTTCTCGGTAAACATTCGGCCTGTGTTTGGCTCTCCACTATACGAAACGGTTGGAGACTATCTGTCATAGTTTTGTGGAAATTAGTGATCAAATGCGGTAATCTGGAGTTTGTAACGGGTATGTTAACTTTATCTTGTCTCGATTATTTAATGTTAACGGTATGGGACATAATTAAATAATCATTTGAACGTGGTATTCTGATGTATCTACTTATATTACTAAGAGTGGAACATTCATATTTTCGTCGGTTTAAGAGTAAATGTCTTGTAAATATACTTTTAACTCTAACCTGTGTAACTTTTACCTGTAACTTGGTTAGATAAGGTTAGGCACAGGTTAATGTAACTCTTGACAGGTTAAAGAGACATTGTGCAGGTTAGTGTGACTATTGGCAAGCTAAAGTGAATGAATATTTAAAATATTTTTAATTTAATAACTTACATATAATTTCCCTGAAAAACTGTACAGATGCTTTATGAAGCAGTACCCATTAACAGTGCTCTACCAAAGTAAATGTAGGGAATTTCTTTTTTATAGTAATTTGTATTTTAATATAACTCTTTTTAACCTGGAACCTTTTCTCTTCTAACCTGTCTAATAACACTTTCACCTGCATCTCCATATTTCAACAAGCCATAATTCTTTTATTTTCATGAATATTCCGTTCCCTTTTATAAATATGTAACAATTGGAACACCAAGAAGCTTATTCTAAGCAAAGAAGGTAAAAAACCACTACTTTTTTTTTTGGAGAAACTTTAGCCTGTCTGTGCCACTTTTATTAGAATTACCCTAAGATACTGTGATTTTAGAGGAACCTAGGAGACTGATTTACTCAGAAAACGTATTTAAAGGTCAGTTAAAGAGATAGAGATATTTTTCTGTTAATATGTACGTTTTTTAAGATTTTTGAGTTTTTTTTTGTTTATTGGTAAGTAAAAGTTGTGAACTTCTCGTGCAAAAATTAAATCTTCTAATCTCAAAAAAAAATATTCATTGCTTGTACAATGTCTTATTCCAAAATGTTATAACATACTAGTATTATTAACTTTATTTTTCACTGTACAAGGAATGAAAAAAGATAATAATTAGAAGAAAAGAGAATTCTAATAGGTAGAAGCTTTAATTTTGTCATGAGAAGTTTACATCTTTAACTTAACAAAAATAAGTTTTTTCTTTGTAATGTTGATTATGAATAGTAAAAAAAAATTGTTTTTCTGATAATATTTACTTCTTTTTAAGATATCTGTATTATTTTTTTAATTCTTTCGTCATAATAAATAATTCTTCTAATAAAATGTTTTACTTCAAACCCGCGTACCTGCTGATAATGTACTACTTTTTCTATAATTTGTTGCTTCAAATCCGCGTAAGTAACTTAACACGGAATTGAAACAAGTTATGGGTAAATTTACATTATTTTCCCATAAAGTAAGTCGCAAAGAAGTAGCTACATAGTTTAGTCGGCAAAATATAGTTAAATAACTGAGATATTAAGTTTTTTCTTCCTCCTGTAAAATCACGAAAATGCAGATACGCGGTTTTTACAAAGTGCTCTTCCGCGGTTTTGCACGCGCAGCGACGATATTACACTACTCTTTGGTTTCTGCTGTCTGTGCTTTTAGCAGCTGACACAGTGGACTAATAGGAAGCCCTCTTTGGGTCTCCGATTGTAAAGAGTGAATAATTTTCGGTAAAATCACATGCATCACTATGTTCTTGGAGAAACGAAACCTCATTTAAAAATAATCTTCCGTATAATCATGGAATGTATCCACATCACGAAAGTAAACTTTGGGATTTCTAATTTCTATTTCCCCAAACATTTCATTATCCAAATCGTCTACAACAGAAAAAGTTTCTTTGATTCTGTCCAAAGATTCCATTTTATTAAATGTAGGTAACCTCACAATATTGTCAAGCGTCGCCGTCGCGTCGTAACCAGAAGTAAATGCTTAAGTAAAGAAAATGGTGACTATTACTTGGCCGAGAAATCTAACTTTTGACAGTTCTATTTCTAAGCAATAGCTTAACTATAGAATAAAAATCGTTACTTTAGTAATTGCTTTTACTCAAGTAATGACTCTTACTCGTCTATAAATACGGGTGAGAGACTGCTGTTATTTAGTACTGATACTATTTTTAAGTTAAGAAACACTACTCTTCTATTTTTATTAGATTTTAAATACCTACAGAGCGCGACTAACTCAAATGAAAAGCGTACCTACCAGTATTTGATGCACACTTATTATACGAGTAAATAGGGTACGAAACAAAATTTCATTAGCACGTTGATCACTGAGATAAGAAGACATAAGACTTATAGCTTTATTAGACAATCCATAATGTTCTAATTTTAAAATAAGGGTCGTATGAACCACGCAATCAAAAGCTTTAGAAAGGTCACAAAATATTCCTACAGCATCGCAAGATTGCTCCCAACTGTTATATATATATTTAATGAGAACAGATGCCGCATCAATTGTTGATCGACCTCTGGTAAAGCCAAACTGGTTGGATGATCGAATGTCTTTCTGCTTGTACACAGGAGTTCTCGAAGCACTATTCCATTTGCTGAGGGTTCACTGCTCTTCTTCCACACTTCCTTTAAGTCTTAGCCACAAATTAGTTTAAATCTTATATAAAAACACGTTTTTTCCTTCAGAGCAGGCGCGCGCGCGGTCGTCGTGATGAAACTTTTACTCGTGTAGGGCGGGGGGTGTGTGCGCGGGGTGCGCTCGATAAGTTCCGATTTCTTCCGATAGATGGCGTTAAAGGAATGGGATTAGAGAAGGGAGTTATCAGTTTCCTAACAGCTGCTATCAAACCTGCACCAGAACATTTTGTGGTCAGATGAAGCCACTTTTACCAGGGTAGGATTGTTTAATATCCATAACGAGCACTGGTGGACTGACGTAAATCCTCACCTGGCACGCAGAGATTCTTTTCAAACTCGCTTTTCGTTGAATGTTTGGGCGGGAATTCTCAACGGTTGTGTCATGGGCCGTATTTTATTGAAGGGACCCTTAACGGAATAAAGTACGAAGACCTACTAAGAAATGTGCTACCAACTCTTCTGCAAGAAGTTCCTCATCATAATTTAGAAAACTTGTATTTTCAACAAGACGGGGCTCCAGCCCACTTTTCTTTGCGGGTTCGTGCTTATCTGGACCAACAGTTTCCCGACCGGGCGTAGTGGTCCAATCCCGTGGCCCCCGAGAAGCCCGGATATCACGCCACTCGACTTTTATTTGTGGGGTGACATCAAAAGGCGTGTATACAAACGAGAATCGAGTACTGTCACAGAACTCCGTGAAAAAATAATACATGCTTTCGAGGTCGTCAAAACCAACGAGTTTATACTCGGTCGTCTGAGGGCGAATCTAAGACGACGTGCTGAGTTGTGTTGCCGAGAAGGTGGTGGCCACTTTGAACATTTATTAAAATACGTTTAGGGACTATACGCAATTATGTACTTAGTTACAAAATAAATTAAAAAATAATTTAACATAGCTTATCATTCGATTAAATGTACCTATTACAAGTTGCTGAAAGTATTGTGGTATGAAAATTATTATTAACCTGCGATTGAGTACAGAGATAAGATAATTTAACAAGTTGACATGACAGCTAAGTAGGTACTTGTTGTAGGGTGTCCACAATTTTCAAGATTCAATATTTTTTTTGTTAGAAGATTAGTAAAAGTTAAACAATGCGAATGTTAACAATTTACTAATTGCATTATATTATTTTTTAACAACTGAATCGGATATTTTTGTTTTGTATTAAAAAGATACATACATACCTTCACGCCTTCATTCCCAGAGTGGGGTAGGCAGAGCTACAGAATTACCAACCACTCTAAAAACCTGTTGATAACTCTGTAACCACAATTTTCACAATTAGGCTAAGATGTTTAACAGTGTATATTAGTGACAGGTTGCAAGCCCATCGCCTAACAGTAGGTACTACAAGCCTTTATTCCCTTAGTCGCCTCTTACGACTTCCACGGGAAGACATGGAGTGGCACAATTCTAAGTCGGCAACCACACGGTACGGTATTAAAAAGATAAAAAAGATAAAATAGATTTATTCAGTAAGTAGGCCACACGGGCACTTTTACACGTCAAGAATCTACCAGCGCTTCACAAGAGGAGACCACTGCTGAGAAGAAACGCCGCAAGAAACTCGGCAGTCAGTCATTTTTTAAATATATTTAATGTTACAATGGTATACTTAGTCTAGCATTATATAAATCTATAAATAGAAAATAAAAAAAATATATTAAATAAGCTGCGTAGTTTCAGCAGGAAAACACACCAAAATCTTGCGAGAGAGATAGAGGGAGAAGAAAAAAAAGAGAACACCTACCTAGGTGTAAGTATATAAGACGGTGCAAGACGACCACATAAGATTGATATGTTTTCCTACATCAACGGTGTCCCCTAGACAAGATAAAGCTACTGAATTTGAAAAAAAATAAAAATATTAAGTTTCGGGCCAAGCATTTTTGTCTATTAGATAGTCCTCGATCCTATAATACGCTTTAGACATTAACGACTTTTTCAAGTAATTTTTAAGTGCTGGAAAGGGTAGCTTTAATACTACCTCAGGTAATTTATTATAGAAATGAATGCATTGACCAACAAATGATTTATATACTTTACGGACGCGGAATTTTCGAATAGCGATTTGATTTTTATTTCTAGTAGGTAGTGTTACGCTCCATTGGGAAAAAGGAGCACTAACTGATCCTAGGACTGTGCCTAGGATAAACGTAGAAATTTATTACAAATAAAAAATAAATTGTAACCTAAAGATAGTTTATTAAGATTAATTAAAGGTAAATTATAAATAAATAGTAACTAGTTTAGGTGGGGTGACGATAATATAATAACAAACAAATTTAGAGGTTAGTAAAGACGAAAAATTAAGGATTAACACAAAAATTTAGAGATAAAAAGGTATTCCAAGAATGATTTAAGTTACGTTTCCGAATATTGGCCGAAAAAGAACAAACGTTCATGGAGCGCGCGGACTCTTTTAGAATTTGGAGAAACAATGCACGATAGCAATAATAATCAAAGGGACCCTAAAAAAAAATATGCGCATATCTTTTGTATTGAAGTTCGGAGATGGGAATTTTAAATGCTTAAATCAAAAATAAATTTAACATGTACGCAAATATAAAAAAATATAGAAAACAGTTTCTTATGCTAAGCTTATCTTGAAAAAAAGGTCTCGTAGCCGAAGTCTCCGGAGTCACACGCGTGCGTTGTACACAACGCGTGTAAGTATATGTGTCTCGCTATACGCGTGTGATTGCACAATAATCGTCCGCAGTTCGCGTTTAGTGGACTACTTCTTCAGGGGGGAGGTGGACCGGATCAAGCCGGTATTATTTGGTGCGAATACCACTAGGAAGTTCCTTCCTTTCGCTCAGCAGATAGAGTGACCGTGCACCCAACTATGCGAACTAGGTCACTGTTAAAACTGCAATTGTCCTTGTAATTGCAAATGTACGAAGTCGAGAACAAAAAATATATATCCCTTCGGTTACGAGACTGAAGCACCAATGTCAAAAAGAAACATCTTACGTCCATGCCGAACAATCTGACAACACATTCAAAATTTTAAAATAATAATCGAAACCATCAACAACGCAGGCCAGCAACTCTAACACACAAAGGAGTTCGACACCTAAAAAATAAACAAAATAAACGCGCGAATTTGAAGCGATTTTATAGCGGTAACGCTACAATTATCTTCCAACTATAGTTAAAAAAAAAAAAAAAATTGACTTCCCCAGAATTAATTAAAAGTAACAACCCTAAAATTAATCACAAGTTCATAACTAAACACTAAGACAACAATTAACACCCTGTAGCATCAAGGTCAAGTTCACAAGGTATCGCCAACCCAAAACATCTTGAGACTAGACTAAATTAACCTATGAACAAAATTAACTAACCTAAGCAACCTAATACGGATAAGCTGTACACCATCACAGCAGTAACCGTGACCGGTTATCCACGTAAACCATAGCCAATACTCATGGTGGTTGTTTATATTCTAATTCCTAACATTAAAATCTAACAATTACATGACACACAAAAAAGGAAACATTATTATCATCGATGCAGCAAAAAGATGAACTTAGGCACACAAGAGTGCACAAAGTTAAAGAAAACACGAAGAACAATTGGGATACTCTATTTGAAATTTTCAGGCACTAACACTTAAACAAAGGTACACCTCGTGCACTAAGTTCGCTGACCAACAAACCACTACAATACTAAAATCACTGGTTAAGCAGTTTGCGCAAACTACCTATCCGTTGATTCAGTAAGATAGCCCGACAAAATCTCAAGCCAACCTGAAAAATTCAACAGAGTCTCGAAACAAATATCAAGACCTACCCAACACGCTATAATAGACATAACTACGCGGCGAGCGTAATATGTAATAAAAAACCAATGACTGGTGTTATGTGATAATGATAAGAGATTGAGCGCCAAAACCATATTTTAACGAAAGGTACAAAGTACAGTGCGACCAAAAAAATTAGAAATGTCTACCGAGACCAGATCAACCTATGGCCTACTGGGAATAAACCTATGATATACAAAAAAAAATTATGACCAGAAGATGAATCGAAAAAGGAAACGTTGACACATATGGGTCTTTTAGAATTTAGGAAATAAGGTGTACCGAAAAATACGAAACAAAAGAACAAGGTACAAGGAACAACTTTTGATCTGTAAAAAGTACATTTAACTTTTTAAAATATCTTTAACGTGGTAGGTTCCCGTGTGAGACGTCTCTACGTCGGCCAATTCATAAACTTGTGGTGAAATAACACGGCTAACTGTACATTTTATAAAACGTGGCGCAAATTTGCCACCGAGAAACTCATCCTGACCTGATCGCGCAAAATTACGCCTCCAAACTAAGTCACCAACTCGATAGTGAACCTGAATCCTATTACGGTTAAATCTGACAGAATTACGTTGGAAAGTCAGACTCATTGCGTCAGACACCTTAGCATAGACTTCTTGAAGTTTCTCAAGAGACGCAGCGCGTTCATTCCGACTGTGTTCCACACCTGGGTCCACAGTCTGAACGTTATTACGCTCGTGAGATGAGAGAACTTCGCGTCCATACATAAGGAAATTGGGAGTATAGGAAGTCGCAAGATTCATACATGAGTTCAGATATAGCGCAACCTTGGGAAGCATCTTAGCCCAATTACGATCGTCATCCGCCAAAAGTATGCTAAGGGTGGTAATTACACTCTGATTATACCTTTCGACAACGTTAGCCTGAGGCGAATAGTAAGGTGTAAAAATTGGATCGGGAATGCGATAACTCGTCAAGAACCTTGAAAACTCGGAACTATGGAACACCGTCGCATTATCGCAGAGGATATTTTGAGGTGTACCATATCGAAGAAAAACCTCAGATTCCAGAGCTTTTGAAATATTCTGAGCGTTAACGATTTTTAAGGGTACCAACCAGACGTATTTGGTAAAAACATCAACCATGGTTAAAATATAACGGAAACCATAATAAGCGGGAGGAAGAGGTCCGATAAGATCGATAGAAAGCAGATCGAGTGGTGCATTTACCGACCTGGGATACAACCTAAGACCATGTGGTGTACCGTTAGCAATTTTGTAAGCTTTACATACTTGACACTCAGACAGAATAGAAGCGACTGACCGATACATCGAGGGCCAATAATATATATCCCTTAGTTTACTGTAGGTCTTCATGACACCAGGATGAACATTAGGAAAATTACTGTGAATCTCGAGAACAGCCTCCCTGACTTTTTCAGCCGGTAGTACTATACGCCAAGCGTTATCACGCAAAGGATTGTCGACAGCCATTTTACGTAAGAGGACACCGTCGCGTATACAATACGCATGAAACATCTGAGGGGACTTCAAAACGCCATTAAAAACACGCTCATACCATGGATCGGAAGAGGGATTATTACCACGACAGAAGGAAATAACACCAACTTGGGCTCTAGAAAGCGCATCTGGAACCACATTAAGAACACCACGCCTATGAACAATCTTGAAATTGAACTGGGAAATGATCGTTGCCCAACGAGCCAATCTACCGCTTGGATTATCATTAGCCATTTCAAGGCGATATGGTCTGTAACTATAGTGAACTCCACACCATCAAGGTAACCGCGAAAGTGTTTTATTGAATCCAGTACTGCAAGAAGCTCACGCTCTGTGGTACTATAGTTTCTCTCGGCTTTAGAGAAAAGACGTGAATAGTAGGCTATTGGGTGCTCTACACCAGCTATCTCCTGGACAAGAACAGACCCAAGGCCTGAAAGACTTGCGTCGCATTGAAGAATGAACGGAAGGGTGAAGTCAGGACACGACATGACAGGTGACTCCATAAGAACCGCCTTCAACTTAAGAAAAGCAGAGTTAGCGGCATCATTCCACTCGATAGGGTCCTTACCCTTCCTTTTACCAATCAGCGCGGTCAAAGGTGCGATGATAGAGGAGAAATTATCAACGAAGCGTCGATAATAAGATGCCATACCAATAAAACCTCTGAGTGCTTTGGCTGTTGTCGGTACTGGGAATTCATTAATGGCATCAAGCTTCTTTGGGTCGGTCTGTAACCCACGTTCATTAACAATATAACCAAGGTACTTTAGCTCTGGCTTGCAGAATTCACACTTTTTCAAGCTAACCGTCAAACCGGCTTCCTTGAGACGATCGTGAACCTTGCGTATGAGGCGTAGATGACTATCAAAGTCTTTGGAGACGAGGATCAAATCATCGACATACCCGAAGACAAAGTTGTCCGAGTCTGTCGTGTATTCAAAATTCACGATGAGATCCGTCAAACGCTGCATCTCAGACGCTGCGTTAGTAAGTCCGAATGGCATACGGGTAAATTCAAACAGACCGCGTTGAGGAACAATAAATGCAGTTTTCTGGCAGCTTGCGTTATCAGCTAAAGGAATCTGCCAAAAGGCACTCCGAAAATCGAGGGTTGTTATAAACCTAGCTCCACGAAGGTTGTCCAAGATATCTTGTATGCTTGGCAACGGGTAGGAATCACGGATAGTAACACTATTCAGCTTACGACTATCGACACAAAACCGAACAGAACCATCTTTTTTGGTAACCATAACTACTGGACTAGCCCAAGGTGACCTGGATGGACGAATGACACCCATTTCCAACATCTTATCAATTTCCTCATTAAGGATTTTCAATTTAACGGGTGAAAGTGGGTAATACCTCTGCCTAATCGGAGGTCCTTCGGTAACTATTTTATGGGATAGCCAAGACGTACACCCTAAACCTTTATTATCAGACGAAATATCATTAAACTGTTCGATGACCGATTGTAATCTAATTTCCTGGTCGGGAGACAATGTCCAACGAGGATGTATATAACGAGTTCCTAAAGAACCTATACAAGGTTTACTATAAGTTTCGACGGATGGAACAAAAAGTGTTTCGGAATCATCACATTCAAAGGCACGAGTTATTAGGGCTGTTAATCCAAAATAATTCCAGAACTGGATACCTAAAATTAACTGTGTCGGTAAATTCTTACTAACAAGACAAGGATGTTGAACCCACATTCCTCTAAAAAAAATAGGAAGGTCAACACTGCCAAGTATCTCGATAGGTGAACTATCAGCTGAAATAACAGTAGGTCGCAAATGGGAGTTAAAAGAAATTTCCAACTTATTTAATAATGAAAGATCGACAAGGGAAACTTGTGCACCACTATCTAGTAAAGCTTTAATACGAGAATTAGATAGAGTAATCTCTAAAAAAAGACGATTATCCAAAGAATTAGTTACGATGACAGGTGATACGTTAGATGAGCACGTATCACCTTTTACAAGTTTTTTTTGAGGTTGGGGATTGCAACTGGCGCAATCACGAGTGATAACGCCTGGGGCCCTAGACAAGATGCATTACGCCGAGTCGCTTTTCTGTTCGTTTCGTTTTTAAACCAATCGCGTCACTGCTAGATCACGTGACTTTTCGTATTACGTGATCTAGCAGTTTCTACGCTTATTACGTGATCAGTATTTTAGCCGAGCTACAGACAGCACAAATTGAATTTTGGGGTTGGAATGCCTCGAAATTTGATGTTATGTGCAAGAGTGCATCTAGGTCGATAATCAGGTTGGTAGCTAGACACGGATGGTACCGAGAGTGAAGACCATACTTGACGATGGTAAATAGGTCAGTTTCCTCAATAGGATTACGGAGCTTGGAGTTGAGATCACGAGCAGAGATTATGAAATCTCTAGCAGTCTGAGTCGCACCCTGTCGCAATTGTCGAAGTTGACGTTCAACTTTAAAGTCGTAGTCAATAACGTCGAAGGTACTTAAAAAAGCGCCTTTCACTTGAACATAAGACAACCCAGGAAATTTAATTGATCTGAAATACTTGAGAGCACTATCTGAAAGGAGCTCATGAAAACGGCGAACCACGTAATCATACCCGACGTCTCTAGCTTCCGACTCTTCCTCTACGCGCTGAAAGAAATCTCGTACACAACCTTGTCCGTCGAAGGTGATTCCCCATTTTTTTTTTTTTTTTTTTTTTTTATATCATAGGAAGGCAAACGAGCTCACAGGCCACCTGATGGTAAGTGGAAACTGTGACCCATAGACATTCGCATTCACAAGACCGCAATCCTAAGACTGCAAATGCGTTGCCAACCCTGAGGCCGAAGATGGAATGCCTCTATGCTAGTCATTTCACCGGCTGACTTATCCCCAAACCGGAACACAACAATGCGAACACTGCTGCTTGGCGGTAGGTTAATGGGTAAGATGGTGGTACCAACCCGGACGGACCCTGCACAAGGTCCTCCCACCTCCAAAACCCCATTTGCATAAGGATTCCTGTTTTAAACAGCGTCGACTTGTGAAAGCCGGCAACGGAGTAGGTTCAATCCCACTCTCGCTGTCGAAGAATTCATCGGGATTCTTAATCGGAGGGTTAGGCGGTGTCAAACGTTTTGGGGTCTCCATTACGGGACAGGGATGGTCAGCGGATTCCATACTAAGAGAGTAACAATTCCAAGAACAAAATACCTCAGGTAACTAAAAGCTATAAGAAAGCGTGCGCTAAACGAAAAAATATATGCCTGTGAACAAACACAAACACATGGCAAAAAGAATTAACTGTCCAACGAGACTTACCTTAAAAAGAGCCTGCATACAACACACTAACAAAAGTCTATACTATGATCATTAAAACACAGATTTCAACTTTATTTGAATTGAGAAAAACAGTTTTAGAAGAAATGGTTTAAAATTATTTTTAAAGTTATGTAACAATTACAATTCACCACATTAAAATAATCACCGTCGAAGCGGGAACGACCCGACGAAGTAAGCGAGCGAGGTGAAACAAACACCTCAACACAACAGGAAGTTCAACGGGGACGCAAACCTAGAACACAACGTGAAGAATTAGTAGAATGGGTAAATTACTATTGGTCTTCTAGACCAATCTCACCAAAAAGGACACAAAAAAGAAAAGGAATCAATTAAATATAACGAGAAAAACAATGAAAAAACTTACTTCGGGCGCCATTTGTTACGCTCCAATGGGAAAAGGAGCACTAACTGATCCTAGGACTGAGCCTAGGATAAACGTAGAAATTTATTCAGTTAGTGCTCCTTTTCCCATTGGAGCGTAACAGTAGGTACTTATTGAAATTATGTACATCAGAATTAACATTTTTAATAACATAAATAATATTCTCATAAATAAATTGAGACGCTACAGTTAAGATATTAATTTCCTTAAAAAGTTCTCTCAGCGAGTCACGGGAATTCAAGTTGTAAATAGAACGAATGGCCCTTTTTTGTAACACAAATATAGTTTGTATGTCAGCTGCCTTACCCCAAACCAGAATACCGTACGACATGACACTATGGAAATAACTATAATAAACTAGGCGAGCTGTCTCATGGCGTAAGCTGCCGAACTTAGTTTACCTGCCAGTACAGCTATATGGGGACTCCATTGCAAATTTTTATCTATTGTTATGCCTAGGAAAACTGCCTTATCTACGATTTGCAAACACTCGTCATTTATAAAAATACTAGAATCTAACGGTTTAACATTAGGCAAAGCGAACCTAACACCTAACCTAACCTAACCTAACCTAACCTAGTCTTCTTAGCATTTAGTAGCAAATGGTTGCTAGTAAACCAATTAAGTACTTTAATTAAAGTGGTGTTTATCCTACTGTAGTCTATGGATTTTCTGTCTACCTTAAAAATTAATGAAGTATCATCAGCAAAAAGTACAATATCACAAAGTTTATCTACTGTTGGTGGTAAGTCATTTATGTAAACTAAAAATAGAAAAGGACCTAAAATAGAGCCTTGAGGCACACTTATTTTTACTGTAGCTCCATCAGATTGCGTTTTGTTAACAACGACTGTTTGAGTTCTATCACTTAGATAAGAAGACATAAGACTTATAGCTTTATTGGACAATCCATAATTTTCTAATTTTATAATAAGGGTCGTGTGAACAACGCAGTCAAAAGCTTTAGAAAGATCACAAAATATTCCTACTGCATCGCAAGGTTTCTCCCAACTGTTATATATATATTTAATGAGTACAGATGCCGCATCAATAGTTGATCGACCTCTGGTAAAGCCGAATTGTTTATTGCTAAGTAATTTATTTCTATTAAAGTGACCTAACATATCATTCAAAATTAGTTTCTCAAAGACTTTACTTAAAACGGGCAGTATGGAAATGGGACGGAAGTTCGTTATATCACTCATCTCACCCGATTTAAAAAGAGGAATGACTTTACTATACTTATTTCATTAGATCTGGAAAGATCCCCTCTGATATGCAATTATTGTATATTAATGCTAGATGGGGTGCAATTACATCTATTATATGAAAAAGTACACTAACTGATGTGCCCCACAAATCCTCAGTCTTTTTCAAACTAAGCGATTTAAATACTTTGACTATTGAATCTGAATTTACAGGGCTGAATTCAAAGTTTATATTACATTTACTGACATTAGTGCAAAGTTATGATTGAGCTTGAACCGCGGATGATTTCAGACATTTCGTAGTATTAATGGCTATGTTGGAAAAATAATCTTCGAATGCTAAGGCAACGTCTTTATTTGACGTGATTTGTTTGTCACCTGTGTTTAGTGTGACTTGATTATCCCGAGTTTTATATTTTCCCGTTTCTCTATTTATAATATTCCATACAGTTTTAACCTTATTGTCAGATGATTTTAGTTTAATACTAAGAAAATTTGCCTTAGCCGTTAAACAAACTTGCTTAAAGGTCCTTGAATAAATCTTAACATAATTTAGGAAGTCCGCGTTCTTATTGTCCTCCCTCTCTCTATATAGGTCATAAAGCCTATTTCTACTTTTATGAATGCCTGCAGTAGCCCATTCGCTAAATTTGGTTTTCGACCTAGTGATAGTTTTCATTTTAAAACTGTTATTAAATTGATGCAAAATTACGCCAAACAAGTCATTATAAATACTATTACACTCATTCTGTATGAAAGGTAACACTGAAAGATTACTCTCAACTTTTTTTTGAATAACTCCAAACCATTATTAGTTATAGGTCGATATGTTATTGTCTGAGGTTTTTGATAAAAATCATTGACGAAAGGAGCCTTCTGACCACTATGGTCAGAATTAAAACAATTAAATATTTCTTTATGCAAACATTCGCAATTACAAAAAATATTATCTAAGCAGGTTGCACTACTAACACCTATCCGTGTGGGTTCAAAGAACAGATTACCTAAATTAAAAGATTTAAATAAGTTTAATAGCCTAGCGTAGTGGTATCATTACGTCTTATGTGTCACCCTGTATAAAAGTGAAAAATCAGAACAGGATAAAAAACGAAGGAATAACCGAGGTGGCGCCTTACAAATTTCAAGAACATTATTGACACGTTTCTCGAAAACAACGCACGAAACCTAAGAATAACCTTTTGAAATTTATTCCCTCGACATGAGAATAGAACAAGAGCATAAAATTTACGGATTTCCCTGCGTATTATTTTACAATTACGTAATGAAATCTCGATAACATTGACCGTCGGCCATTGTACAGAAATGTTTCGGCTAACGTTCGGATCGGTCTCGCTTCATACCTTACGTTTGAGTAGACGCAGTTGGTCTCTAATGGTTAGTGATTAAAGAAATGTATAAAAGTGCAATACGGAGCTATAAGTTCCGATCTGCTATTGCAGGTTAAATTGGTTCGCCTGGGACAGGTTTTATAGCTTCGGCAGTCCGACGAGTTATTATGTTCAGTGTTTCTTCTCTGTGGCTTCTTAAACACTTTCGCCTTTCGGACGCATCGTGTCATAGTTGGCTCTGCTCAACTCTGCTATGACTATGATGACTAGAGATATAATATAAGCTTACATGGAGCAGAAAGAACTAATCTATTTTAGTGTCTTAAATTACGCGCGTCTGTGTGGAGGTATTTTGATTTTACGTACAGGCTGTTATGTTTACGCACGAATTTGCAAGATAAGATAAAGATAAAAACATTTATTCAGTAAGTAGGCCGCACGGGCTCTTTTACACGTCAAGAATCTACCAGCGCTTCACAAGAGAAGACCACTGCTGAGACGAAACGCCGCGACGCGCCGCAAGAAACTCAGCAGTCAGTTATTTTTTAAATATATTTAGCATTATATGTATAAATTTATAAATATTAATAAAAATATATAAAATAAGCTGCGTATTTTCCGCAGGAAAACACACCAAAATCTTACGAGAGAGATAGAAGGAGAAAAGGAAATAAAGGAAAAAATACCCTACTTATGTGTATATAAGACGGTCAAGACGACCACATAACACTGGTATGTTTTCCTACATCAACGGTGGCCCAATGGCAAGGTAAAGCTTTTGCGTTTGAAAAAAATATTATTGACGTCTATTAGATAGTCCTCGATCCTTTAATAGATAGGTACTGTAATACAATAAGTTTATAGCATCTAAAATAAACCTTATTGCATTGTACTTTTTATACGATACGTCTCATTTGCTTTTAATTATTTAAATTTAAAAGCGGATGATTCGATAGAACGGCGACTTGACTGTCTTGTATAAGTCGGGAACCGCTTTCCCAAGCTTTCATTTGTACTTTTTTGTTTTAAGACCGTGGAAAACGTTTTTCCGGTCGCGTGAAGCATACTAAGGTTTGTTTTTGGGAAAAGTTTGGACGGGTTGGGTGTAATTAACAACACTTTTGTCCAAGTATATACAAGACTCCAATCACGGTTCAGTAAATGTGACTTCAGTAAAACGGTTCGGACACGTGTTTCGATATAGGTACTGGAATGTAGCCAAGATGCAAACCTACTAACATTTTGCTAATGTAATGATGTATAGAATGTATAGGACACATTTAACATTACATTTTGAGCGATAGAAAATAAAAACTTTAGTGGCATGTGTATGTTGTTTCTTAAGGTTCATATAATGACCAAAATTTCAATAGTTTTAGGGATAAAGTTGTCGATATATATCAAAGTAAGTAAAGAATAATAATTTTGTGCCCATCACCCCAGTTCCGTCAAACAGCGATGACAGCAGGCGAAGCTGTTATCCTATCTCAGGGTTTTTACCCTTTCATAAGCAGATCGATTAGATTTTTAAATAGAAGAAGAATATCAGTACTTTTCTTGAGCATTTTACGCGACTTATTGGTGTCATGTATATATTTTTTATTTCGCCAATTTCACATTTTAAAAGCAATAAACCCAGCGCGGAGTATTCTCGTAAATCATTTTATGAAACAGTGAATAAAAGTATATTTCAAAGTAGCAGTATCAGTATTTATTTCAGATAAAACCCCACATTTACTATATGGTGGAGGTGCGGGGTAATGTTAGCGATGCTGTGGCCCAAGGCGATGGAACCACAAACATTGCTCAGAACCTGCTTGAGATAGTACTCACTACAGTTATCATTATAGCCGAGTAAACACTTATGTGTACTGTTTGACTGTTTTACATTTTACCAGTATTTTCCAACAAGAGCGACACTTTTTTGTGCAGGTAACTTTCAAGTGACTGCGCGCGGGCTGCAGTGCAGTGCGCAAGCATCGTATTTTTAGCCGAGATAGAGAAGCATGTTGCCTTGTCGCGCAGTTGTCGTCGCTGCCCCTGCGCGCTGCGCAGCCGATATCCTAAGTGCGTCTCGATGACAAACTACCTTAAGAGAATCTTCTGCTACTACACTTCAGTTTTTGTAACCTTTTGTTATTATTCTGTGTTTAATCACAACTAAGTACCTATAGGTACTTAGGCAGGCACCTACTCTGACTGTAATGCGGATAAACCATGTTTGCAAAATGTATTAATAGGCCAGTCTAATATAGATATCAACACAAAAAAGTCAAGAAAACATCGCAAACGCACATGTAACTATGATTTTAATATATTTGGTTATGTCTCCCCCCCCCACTGATCTAGACTGAATGAGACCTGGTTCTTCCAATAGTGAGATAGTCTAAAGTGTTTTTGCTTAACCATGTAAAAAGTATTTATTATTTATAGTTTAAAGTTATGTTTATGTGTTTTTTTTAATGTTTACGTTTATTTGTTTTGATACCATCAATTTATCATCTTACATCTTAAAAGTCAGTTTTTTGAGAAATACATACATACATTATTCAGTACCGTGTATCGGGGTTACTTTGATCAAATTCAAAGTTTAACACGAGTTTTTAAAGAAACTAAAAGACAAATTAATAAAATAAAAATATTCAATAATCGGTTTTTCTTGTTTTGTTTACTTGACTAATTAGAAAAAAAATGAGACCTTTAGTTTCCCGTAAACAAAATAAAAACACTATGATCAAAGTTAAACTACGAATACTTTGAAAACACTAAATATTTGAGTGAATATCTCAAGTACACCCGCTGAAAAACACGTAAAATCTAAAGAAATATAGAATAGATGTTGTTCTTTTCCGATACCACTAATTAGATTTGCTTAACATATGACACCATTCAAATTCAATTCAAACATGCGTTTTTGCATAACATAGGTACTTACATTTGAAGTTTTTTTGCCTCAAAAATCAAGACAAAAAGCACGCTAACTGTTCATATTTTTTTCTATATGAAAATAGGCAGTAACATGCGCACTACTTTAACTTTCGGAAGGAGCAGCTATCGCCGCTACCAGTTGCGAAAAAAATACTATGGGACGTATTCCAACTCCTCAAAAAATACATGTTTATGTAGAATGGTAGTTGCTATCAAAGTCACCCCGTAAATTAAAGTATCCAATGGTACAATGTTTACAGCGTTTAACCAAAATCCAACACTATGGTATTAAATTGAAGAAAATCAATTTCCTACAATTTTTTAGCGTAAGTATAAGTTTTACCTACTAGGAGCAGTAGTTCAGCCGGTACGTGGCTTAGAATATGACCCTAACATAACGTATTCTTTTTTTGAAGAAATTGCTCATCTTTGTCTTGCCGTATCTCCGCAACCAATCGACCTAGGGCCGTATTATTAAGATCCGTATTAGGAAGATTAAGAAGTCTCAAGATGCGTGAAAAATTACAGTTTTCTATTTTATCTTGTGATCTCAGCCAAGATGTGATGATTAACACGGCCTGCAAAAAAATTGTAGTTACATTCGCGTTTGCGATATTGGATGTCGTTATAGACTGGCCATTGTAACAGTAGGTAATAAAATAGGTACTGTGAAGGTTCGCTGCTTGTAGCGCGCCGGCTGCACCTGCGTTCCTATATACTGGCTGGCTATTATTACGTAAGCATTTAAATATTTAGGAATTACTACTCTGTTTGTAAAAACAGCATCAGTCGCTTATGTTTTACCGAGTGGTGAAGCCCTAGAAAAAGTGTAATATTTTAAAAGTGCAATTATAATAAAATAAATATAAGTGAGTGGGTATTATTATTTATCTAATAAAGAAAAAAAGGCAGCCGGGCACTGTGAGCCTCCCACAGTACCTACCACTATGATTATATTATGTTCAATATTTTTATCAACAACATTGTAATTTGTATCAAATATTCGAATATTGGCATGTTTGCGGACTTGAAGATAATTAATAATGACGATTGGCTCCACAATTTATTTTATTTCAAGAAGTTTCAAACAAGTTTGCTATAATTGTGCACCTGTAATAAAATGATTTGAAATGCTAATAAAATTAAATACATACATACATACATACCATCACGCCTTCATCCCAGAGTGAGGTAGGCAGAGCTACAAAATAAAATGTCAACACATAAACCGGTTCAGGTGTTATTTTTGAATATGAATTAAACTTCAAAAAACATATTGACCAAATAACTGGCAACGCATTTAAAATCAATCGCTCACGTCGCGTCGGGCGACTTTGCCGAAACCTGGAAGGTGGCACTGGTAACACCGTTGCCAAATCAGCGAAATGTGTCTGAACTCAGAGACCCTCGCCCTATAGGGAATATTTTACTTAAAGTATTTATTTTTTCTTGTTGATATTTATTTTTTCATGTTATTTTCACAGCTCCAACAAAAGCTGATTCCCCTCTTTCCTAGCTGTAGGTACTGTACTTGATTAGTACCATCAATGGTACTACTGGGATTTTTGTATTTTAATATTCTTCCCAGTAGTACCATCACTACCATCATCTACTGCAGCCCCGAGTAGTCTCAACATTTACCAGGACTATCACTAACAAACACCCAGTACAATAACAGTTGAGAAAAATCATTTTATGAATACCTATGAAAATAACCAGGATATAAGCCAACAAAGATTTGTTCCCATCTCTTTCTAGCAAAACACCATTTAACATGGAGTTTATGTGGCCGAACTGTTACATGGCTGCGAAGTCGTGTGCACAGGGAGCGCTGCCTCATCAGCAGTTTAAAATGCTTGTATCATCCGTACTTCTTGACCAATTTCAATTTTAATGTAACTTTTGGTGACCTGTTTTCAAAAATTCATACATATTACCTATTCTTCTTACTTACATGCATATCTAAAATCATTGAAAGGGTAGTGCACATGCAAATGAGCTTGTACCAAGAAAACAACGCCGTGTTACTTCCTGCTTCAGGAAATCCCACAGTACTACCACAGCTTTGCTTGGTAAAATTCTCACTGCACAGGATGGGGCATGGGCAAAGGTCGTCACTAAAATATATAAATATTAATAAATGTAGACATTTCAAAAAACGGAATAAATACATAATTAACTAAAAAATGGTCGCATTCATTTTTAACTATAAAATTAACTAAATAAATGTTGTTTTTAAGTGTGAAAATTGTATTGAATTACTTCTCAGGAACTCAGAGAAATTGCGTTTCTTAGTTTTTTCTATGGAAATAGCGTTGTCACAAGATATTTTGGTAAAATAGTTGAATCCATTGGTTTTATGCTTTTTATTGGTTATTGTTTGTCGGATTATATTACAATTTCGTCTTTTCAGTGGTTTGAAATGAACATTAGGTATCTGATGTTATTACGTATCGTGCTCCCGATCATAACGCCTGTAGGTATTTATTCCTCGACTCGCCAGCTTGCTCAGGTATAGTTGGTTCCAGTTTAAATGACGAAAATGCACTTAACGCAGGATTTTACAACTTCTTTTGTTGCTAAATATGAAAGGAAAAGATAACAAAGGGACGACCGAAGTGTGGCACGTGCCTTGGAGTAGCTCAACCCTTCTTGATCATTGGGTTTTACCTGAACCGGACACATTTAAGTAGGTGTTTTGTTTTCTAAGTACCTACTTAAGTACAGTGCGGTTAACATTCAGGTAAAAAGGTATTTTTAATACTATTCTTAAATTGTACAAAGTGATATTGACACAGTATTTAATTATTATTTTAGGAACATTTAATTATTAAGTAAAATACCAGCAACATCAAAACTATCAAGATTGTTTGTTCACAGTATACTTTGGCTGTACCGACACCTGCGTAATTGTTTTACAACCCTACTTGAAGATAACAATTGAAGAATAGATGTTGGTGATGGTTGGTTTTAAGTGCTTTTCGTCATATTAACTAGAACCAACTATAACACACCTATCGGTAGTGTACTGGATTCTATAATATTCCGACTATGTATCAGTATCTTGTGCAAGGTGATGGACATGTAGATGACATGAGGATGTGGCAGCTAAGGCCAAATCTCTCAAGCAAATGTTCAACACCTTTTATGTAATACATTTTGCAGCCGTCACAATAAACCCCCATGTCCACCATGATCCATCGTCATTTTACTTTTATCCAGACAATAATTCTTAAACCTGAATAAAAGCATTAAAAGCGCTGAACCGTAAATAATAAGTTGGACAATCAAGCTGTTTAAGCCCTAAGTCAGCTCTGTACCGGCTTTTTCTAGAAACTGTGCAGGCATTAAAGAGTTCAGTTCAAGCCTGGGAAGTTTGGGGCCGCTGTTGGCATTGCAAGAGCTATAGATGGGTGGATCAACTTTTTGTTGTTGTTTTTCTGTCCCGTAAGCCAGGAGACAACAGTGATAGAGTTTCTTAGAAAAAATGTTATAACATTATACTTCCAGCACACTCAGGAGAAAGGCCATAAAAGAATAGGTGTGTAATTGCCAATAAAACAGTTTTTAGTGGACTTATATCCTTTGAAATCATAGTTGTAAAGAGTGACCCAGGAGACGTCACCATGGCAACGAGCTACAAAGAAAAGTTGATTGACCCAGATATATCCGCTGACAAAGCCTTAGTACATGTACGAGAGATTAGTAATTTTTTAACTAAGCAACTTGGATATTAGTACTGTTTATAAGTAAATAAAATATTATTATTTTTGCGATTTAGGGAAAACTACATGGTAAAAGGGGGTTTCAGTTTGTTACTCCTTCACGCTGCAAGGGCTGGACGGATTTCGATGAAATTTACAATGGGGATAGCTTATACCCGTGATCAACATATAGGAAAATCACTTTACGGATTTTTTTAAAGTTCCCGAGGGAGTAACGATAATGTTTTAGATGTTTTTCTTTAAATCGTCATGGGTGTCACTTTCTTTGATTTTGGAGACGGAGATTTTGAAAATGACATCAAAAATAGAATTCAAGATGGCAGCCATGATGATTTTGGAAAAAATCCACATGTGTATCACTTTCTTAGTTTTAAGGCACCTAGATTTAATAACATTTATATTATATCAATTTATAATTAATAAAGACTTAAATTAATGTCCGGGGTGAAAATACTATGGCCCATAAAAAAAACAGGGGATGTCTTAGGTTGCGTTCGACCAAACTGGAATAAGGTCTTATACCTAGATTAAACGCCAAATTTGTATAGACTATTCTCGGAGTAAGTCTAATTTCGAGTTTCGTGAAATGCCGCATAAAAAGGTCATTTACTCTATACAATTCGATAACTTTATCGACTTGTAAAGAGTAAAAACCGTTTAATAAATCTGCCCAATTGAAACAGTACTGCTGTTAAAATTCCTATATTGTGAAATATAGGTACCATTACCAATGTTAAATGGGGCCCTGGATTTAATTACTTCAACAGTGAAAGTGTAATAAAATAATTACAATTACCTAAATAGAGATAACTTTATTAAAACGATAAATCCTTACGAATACTAAAAATATTGAAGTATCTAAGTACAATAAGCTCCAAAATTCATCTGATTTTAAATCATTTTATAAAATACGTGACCAATTTATTAGTCATCTTTGGCTCCGTTGGTTTGACAAAATAGGTCGCCCACCCTGGGTCCGCGTTGAGTGTTCACCTGATCGCGGTCGCGGTGCATAAAGCATCCGTCGCCCTCGCACTTACAAACTGGTCAGACAGTGACAAATCGCCCCTTTATAATTGTAGCTGTAGACTTTATATAGTTATTGCTACAGAGAACTAACTCGACATACAACATTTGTGAATTAGGTCACTATACTTAATTCTAGAGATGCGACATGATTTATCGGGTGCAGACTCGTGGTCACACCAGGTTGTCACACCACTACTATTCGACGGAGCCCTGCCTGAGGCAGGGCTCCTATTTCTCAGCGATTTGCCCTTCGGGCATCTAAAGATACTTAACGAACCAAACCTACCTACTTTTGCGGAATAAAAATAATTTCTGTCGAATTTCCGACCAAAGCGAATAGCAGTGGTGTGACAACCTAGTGTGACCACGAGTCTGCCCCTGATTTATCCACGTTTATCCACATAGTTACATCCATAAACACGATCACAATAAGCGCCACAATACTACTTCCACCTCAAAAATATTCTACACGACCCTACAGAGGCACTAGAGCAGATGTATACATCTTTTGCTGGTATCTGTTGGTTCTTACAGCATCTGTATGTCTAATTTGCTCTACGAACTTAATTTACTACAAAATATCTAAGCATAAACGAGTTGTACGAGTATGTTGCATATACAATCAAGGATTCCAGAAAGAAGAAAAGAGAAGTGAGTCGACTTGAACGTGTTTATTGCTACCACTGCTGAGACCGCGGGCGCAGGCGCGAGCGCCAGCGCACCGCGCGGGTGACGCTCAAAGAGACGACCACCTCGCGTGGCTGACGCGTCAGTCACCAGACATAATATATTATCCAACATTGGGCGCAAGAATATCTGACACGCTCTTATACCTCTAGTAATAAAGTCCTGTCAGAATTTTTTGCGGCCAATGTCGGATAATATATTATCGCTGGTGACTGTACGCGTCAGCCACGCGGGCGGTCATCCCGAAGTGCCGGAATTCTAGAATAACAGATTCTCAACTCAACTTACTGAAATCATAAAACTTAATATATACCTATTAAAGTTAAGGTATGTATTTTGGTTTCAAAGCCCATATACAGGGTGTCTGGAAAACCTTCGGAGAAATTTTAACTGTAGATAGGGTGGATGATTTGGATCATCCCTATATTGGTAACTTTTGTTTAAGTTAATATTTGACTGAGTTACAGACAGATTTATCATCGACTTTCCTGACGATGCTCTCAGTGTGCCCCATCTTAACGGATTCATTCATAATATCGTCGGTGATACTGCAAAACCGCGTAAGTAACAAATTTATGATAGAGCAAAATAAACCTTACGGTCTTATTAAAAAGGTGCATTTTGCTCCTTATTTAAAATGTCACTTACGCGGTTTTGCAGTTTCACCGACGATATGTGTCACAACGTAATGTAAATAAACAAGTTGTTCCTTATGAACAATGTTTCCAATCATGGTCAAAAGCTCCATGGAGTTTAGAAAACTGACACATTATCCTGTAATGTGAATGAAAAGACGGTGTCTGATAAGGGCTATTATGTGAAATAATCTAAAACTGAAACTTACGATTATGATTTTTACTCACACTTTTCTCACACTCACACGGCTAAAATAGCACTTGCACTCGTAGGCACATTACTTCTTTTACGAGATCATGAATCATGGCTGTATTTCATTGATTTGTACCACTATCAGGGCTTCCGACGAATAAAAAACACAATAACTAATTATTGACAATTTGACATATTATCTTTTTAAATCTTGGACCATTAAAACTCTTTATGAAAAGAGTTTTAGGTTTCATTTGTAAACAAAAAATCCTACCTACACGTTACGTTTTATCAAAATTACATTTAAAGCTGGCATCATACATGTTGTTGCTAGATATTCGTATCATAGAAGAAAGAGAAAAATAGGATCGCTTTGTAAGAAGAGGTCGACGTGATTACACTCTGTGGTAAAAACCCTTAAAAGAAAAAGGCCACTAAAGCCGGCTACTCACACACCTGCTGCAGGGGCAATATGGGAATTGGACCCTTGATTGCCTCCTTAATTGTGATGTGTGTAGGCAAGCAGGAGCAATTTTTAGATTGGGCCTGCGGCAGGGCGGCAGGGGCGCAAGACCTTCCTAGCTCCCTAGATTGTGTCTACCGCCCTGCAAGGTTGCTGCGTGTGTAGTAGGATTGGGGCAATTCCAGTCAGTTCATTGGTGACAACCGAGCGGAGTGGACAAAAATGGAAAAAATGGTGTTACCATAGCCAGGAGCTCTTCAAAAGAATCAATATCCATTCGCAAAAAGTTTCTAAGATCATCTACTTCCAATTCTTTCATAATATTCATGTGGCACAATTTGCTTCGTTTCTGCAACCAATTCTTCACCCAATATCTTCTCTTCCTTTTTTTTTTGGTAGCACCACAGAAAGTGCCAAGGCGATACCAATCCTCTGGTGTTTCGACAATACAGGAGGCTTTCTCGTGGACGTGCGTTCAGCGGGACTATCAGTTACACACTGAACGGCAGGCTAGTGTGTAGAGAACAGCCTAAAATTGGTCCAACCGCCGTGCGACCGGTATTGCCCCTGCAGCAGGTGTGTGAGTAGCCGGCTTAAGGAACACCCAGAAAATATAAAACGTGGACTACAATCACAATCAGTCAAGGAAGCGATGTCACAAGCGAAGCGATGTTTGGTTTGGGGTTTGTTTTGTTTACTTGCATGTGATGTGACTTCACATCACACTCACAGGTTATAAAGTATTTCTAACATCACATAGCGTTTTTGCCACAGATTAAATTTCAAAAAAAATCCTTATTATTTCGTGTAATTTCCAAAAAAATTGACATAATTTAATGTGAAATAAAGTGAAATTGACGTAAGATACTACGAACTGTTGGAGTAGTATACTATCAACGTCAAAATGTCAAGGTCGAGATATCGGCTGCGATACATCAAGTAACAAAATGAATATAATTAATCCTTCTTTTTTTTTTACATTAACAGAAACAAAAATGAACCATACCCCCGTGATCAGAATCGTGCGAACTATTACCCCCCCAAATTTCTCCGAAGGTTTTCCAGACACCCTGTATACAAGAATAAATAAGATAAGTATGTCAATTCCTGACTCCTTTTCTCTATGTACAATTGGGATAAATAAGTACCTACTTAGGGACACCTGATATTTTAATGTAAGAGTGACTGAGTGACTGAGTAATTCAAAAACCATTAGGAGAAAAAAGGCTCCTGAAGAACTTCTCATCATTAGACTTTAGAGTAAGGTCATGATAGGTTATTCAAAACCCATTCGGAAGAGCAAAACTAAACAGCCATTTTCATTTCCTGCATCTGAATTTGATTCTCTTTTCAACAATCACATGTGGTTGTCTTCGAAGATCGACCAACTAGCGACGAACTACTAAGTTTATCGTGGCGTTGTTGTTTCGGTACTCGGCATTTCTAAGTCACGGTGTCGCGGAAACATCCACCAGTTTGTGAGATACGCTGAGCGAGGCCGCCGCGCATAGCTCTGGTGAACATTCACACTTAGTCGGGAAAGCTAGTTTTTTAGATAGAGCTTATAAAATACTAGACATTACTTACATGGGAGTGAAAATGAAACAAAAATGCTTATAAGTATGATAAGTAGATAATATAGAACGAACATATTTCTTTTAAAAAAATATTTAAAAAAAAAACTCTAAATGTAGAGTTCAGAACAAAGTAATTCCCGCCGCGCCTGTAAGTGATTGATTACATATATAAATCTTAACACATCTTTTATTCCTTTATTGCCCGTGGTCCACCTATTTTGTCCACCTGGGCATTTTAGGAAAACTTAAAGAAGTCGACTTCTAGGTTATTTTGGCCCTTCGGGCCTTCTGAAGAACTAACATAACCTAAACCTACCTGTTAATTTTGGCCAGTTTACTCTCCGTAATCCACATAGGCGGACAAAATAGGTGAACCACGGGCAATAATAGCTTTTATTTAGTCACTTTAAAAAACTTTCTACACAAAAATTACATACAAAATCACATGGGTGCTAACTTTCAAATCGAACTACTTATCTCAAAAATGTCATATCATGTTATTTCCGCGTACCCTTCATATAATGTAAATGTGTTCTGCGGTAAAGGTACTTATTAAGTTAAGTACCTATCATTTATTTTTAATGCATAAGTATACTATGGTATACTGTTACTAAACGACGTACTTAATGGTGCAGAAAGACGTGGCTAGTATATATTTTTTTTCAGTCTGCGAGGTGAACTTCTTGTAATTTTTACTTTTAATCTGGGCCTTGGGTAAAACCATATTGATATTGCCTTGGGTTCGTTAGATAATTTTCACTAAAGCATTTCGTTATAGTAGCAAATTTGCACATTGCGTTCTTTCATGATCGCAATTTTAATTATTCGTATTTCTTTATGTAACGATTTTTCGTATCAGGTAGGTACTTATAGAGTTTTTTCATGTTCGGTGATTTTACTGTTCAAAACTTACTTACTTACTGTTACTGTGGTAAATACATCGTAAAAATAATATGTTGATAGATTAGGTTAGCCTAGGCACGTTTTTATATCAGACACGGATGGCCAAAATAACCCAGAAACAGGAGCGCCTCTGTGCGGAGCTCCGTCGACGCTGTCAAATTAGGTTGGGAAAAATCGCTACATGAAGAAAGACGAATAATTGAATAGGTGATCATGAAAGAACGCGATGTGAAAATTCGCTACAATGAAATAATGATTTTGTGAAAATAATCTAACAAATCGCTTTGTGACATGTTATCGTATGGTCAATGTTCCGACAGCTCTTATTTACTTGAGTCATGGCGACCGAGTTAGCTAAAATAGGTAGGTACTCGTACGATAACATGTAAAAGCAATATTGTTTTACCCTTTAACCTATTAGAATAGAGGCCATAATTATATAAATACTTACCACGGCATTCCGAATCCCAAACTCTGGGTAAATAATCGTATAGTTATCATGTTAACCTATGTACGAGTATAAGCGCCTACACTTATTTTATTCTACTTGCGAGCACCTTTAGTAACCAAAACTTCATAACCACCTACAGAATTAAATTAAATTTAAAGCTGGTTACGAAATGTTGGTAACTTAAAAAAAAAACAACTGCTCTTTGGATGATTTCGTCAAAGCAGTGTTACTTAGCATGTAAATATTTTTTGCTTCGACCATTGCATATTTTAATAATTTTAACATAGCCTATTACCCTATTTAACACATTAACACTCTAGTGGTTAAGACGAACCTAACCAAGTACAATTGATTCAAATCGGTTTAGCCGCTTCGTAGTTACGAGGGGACGTAGAGTCAGACATATATACAGGTTAAACACTTAACCCTCCTTTTGGGTTTTGCCGCAATCGGGTAAAAAGAGGCAGATGTCTGCAAGGGGCTCAACAGTACACCGGAACTGTTTCTTTAGAAGCAAGTCTGGTGTATTGTTGACTGCATTATTTAAGTGTCTGAAAGTGTTTTAGGGTTTCTTAACACGTTGCCTGCCATTACGAATATACTCGTAGTATAATTATTGCATACCTAATGCCACCCATACAAAACAGTCCATATGAGTCCAAAAAATAAACATGACGTCTGACTAAAAAAAAATGTATGGAACTTTTTTCACTTGATAAACTTTATTATATTTCCAATGCCAAAGTTTTCATTGATGCCCTCTTTTCCTTGCCAGCATTTTAAATAATCTATGAGATTAAGAATAAAGATCTACGAAAATACTCGTAGTCGGCAGTGGGGACAAATCTACCGATTACGAGTATACTCGTAGTTGGCAGGCAACGTGTTAAGACTATTTTAATACATGTTAAAGTTAAAATAAATACTGGGCCGAGATTCTAGGCGGTAAGCACCGTATCGTCCTTGAACTGTTACCGTATGGTCAACGTTTCGATAGCTCTTGTTGCCTTACAGTAATGGCGGCCGAGTTAAAGTACCGCGACCAGACCTGGGGTACACGGGGCCCAATTAAAAGGGATGGAATGCCAGATAGGGATTGCCTATATCGATAAACTCAATAATCGATGCTTTTCCCATATACTAGTGATCGCTCCAAGTTTTGTATTGTAAAAATATATTTTTTATGAAAGGGTGCAAATGAAACAAAATATCAATATAGGTAGTTCTGGTTATTCACACTAAGCCGAAATGCATTTCTAAACTTGGATATATATGGCTCGACTGAATACCCATGACGCATGATTCGGTGCCAATTAATAACTTCGGTAAATCCCCTCACTGCGCTGCGCTGATATGGGCCGTGGTACGCGAACAGAAATCCACAAAATTAACTCAAACGTTGACAGACATGTATAGTGAGGCCCATGCAAACATTGACCTCTACATGGATCTTCTGAAGTAGATACGTTAGGTTCGTTAGGTATCTTTAGATGCCCAAAGGGCAAATCGCTCAGAAATAGGAGCCCTGTCACATACAGGGCTCCGTCGAATAGCAGTGGTGTGACAACCTGGTGTGAACACGAGTCTGCACCCATACTTTTCTTGGCACGTCACGGTACCTAAATTACACAGGAGGTACCTACAGATGTAGTGAATAAACATGCGACATCGCGTTTTTTCGGATGTGTTCAGTATCCTTACCATGAGTTACAATTATCTTACTCGCTAGCGAGTCGAATGCTCGGTCCCTCACACAGCACTCTAACTAACTAATTATACAATACTGCGAGGACTGCGAGGGACAGAGCCTTCTACTCGCTAGCGAGTACGGTTATTGTAACTCATGGTAAGGGTAGGTACTAATTCATCTTGTTTTCTCAATTAGCTTCAGTAGGTACCAATCGAAATGGAGTAAGGCTAGGTCGCATCTAACAAAAATATTTATAGAGAACATTACCATATTACCTTACTTGTATTTTGCTGTAATTTCATTACTGTAGCACTTTCCTTAAAAATCAGTAATGCCGAAAGCCTGTCAGTTGTGGAGGAGAGTCGCGTGAGACTTGTGTCCGAAATAGAGGCATCCTTGGAGCGAGCTTACGAATGGGATCGACGAAATCACGTCCAATTCAACCTATCGAAGACACAGGTCTGCGCTTTCTCTACCACGAAATCCCCATTCTGTCCAGCGCCACAGTTCCAAGGAACTCCCCTTTCCATCTGCAACAGTATTGGGATCCTTGGTGTTGACATTGCTTGCGACGTGCAGTTTCGGGGTCAAAGCTGGGTGTGCTAAATCAGGCAGGTGCAGGTGAGGCCGCATATGGAGTACTGCTCGCATCTCTGGGCTGGAGCACCTGCCCATCAGCTTGACTCTCTCGATTCCATCCAACGACGTGCCGCCCGCATTGTCAACGACCGTACTGTTCCAGACCGTTTAGAAACGCTCAGCCTCCGGAGAGTTTTGTATTTCTCTGCATTTTCTACCGCCTGTATAATGGTTCGTTCGTTCGAATCCTCGTTCTACTATCGCACTTCTCGTCATCGGCAGGATGTACGTTCCCATTTTCTTGAGTCATTGCACTGAACTACGCTTCGGTTCTCTAGAACATTTACGGCGCATACTATGGGCATTTGAAATGAGCTTCCTGCTGAGATTTTTCCAATTCGCTAGAATATGGGGCTTTTTAAAAAGGGTATCATTAAATAGCTTCGAGACCAGCAACGCAGTGGTGACCACTTCCCACCAGGCGGGCTGCCTGCCTGTTTGTCCATCGATGTTCAACAGTTAGGTACAAGTCTGCCTGTGTATTTTGAATCGGAACATAAAAAGCTAAAACTACATTATCCCTGACTAATACGCCATTTTTTTTTTCGATAAAAAACCCAAGTAAAACGCGGGCGGGTCGTTGGTATTTTGTAAAATAACTAGCTGTCCATCCCCGGCGCCGCCCGGGTGTATATTTTTTTCATAAAAAACTTGTCCTGATTGGTATTAAGTTATTAACACAATACAGTAGTACATTGCTTAACAAGGGACTAAAACAAGCCATAATGACACGAGATGTTTATCCACACGAGATGTGCGAGGGTGGCTGTAGTTCGAGTGTTATTATGGTTGTTAAGGCTCGCGTTAAACACTCTCACTTTGAATGCGAGGGAAAAAAACTACGTTCTATACAAAATTACAATATTTATTATAGGAAAGTTTCTTACAAATTTGTTCCGCAGGTGTGTTTTTGTAAAGTGACGCTTTAAATGCTTGCATACCTACTTACCCAACAGATTCAAACTTATTTGAAAATTATTTTAAAACTAATTGGACCATGCATAATAAAATAAATTAGAAAAATCGGTAATTAATAGACACGCCGGTAGTGTTCGGCAATATTCGTGGGTTTCACGTTCTTGCGATGTCATATGTTTATTCACTACCTACATCTTTAATAAAATTTGGGAGAACCTACATTTACAGTAAATAAAGTAAAACAGTAACTAAACTAAACAAATATAATTATATCAATATCACTACAATTGCTATAGAAAAATGAAAAATTACTTATCTCTATTATGTAACACAGTCCGATACTTAGCCGGGGCTCATGTATAAACCCAACTGCTGATAATAAAGTTCGTAATTAAATCTATATCTATCATTTCATCAGTTTCTTACGCTAATTTTGAACCCCCGTTTAGTCTCTTTGTAGTTAAATTAGAATTAACCCCTGGTTTATCGAGATCTAAATGAAAAGTACCACGTCTGAAATTTCAAGGAGGGTTGTAATGTAATGCCTGAGTTGTGATTAAGCGGTGCGGCTTTACTGGTGCAGCGAGTATTTCATATGATCGTAGTAAGCGTGCACGGAGGCGGAGCTGACGGCGGGCGCGGGCGGCGGCGGCGCGGGCGCGGAGAGCGCGGGCAGCGCGGAGAGCGGCGCGGGCGGCGGCGACGCGTAGGCCTTGCGCTCGGGCAGCGGCGGCCCCAGCCCGAACCCGCCCAGCGCCAGCGGCCCGCCGGGCAGCATCTGCCCGTGCACGCCGCGCATCCCGGCGAACATCGCCTGCGTACCTTCCAAAGAGACCACATGCTAAATATTAGTTTCTGGTAATAATAACATTCGGAACTCGGCACCAGCATTGGCTTTATGTTCAAGATGATAAGCGAGTTCAGTTTTGAAAACTTATCAATCAATCAATCAATCGTTTATTTCAGCAATTTACATGAGTAGCCTAGTTTACATTACATTACTGTATCACTAAGATATAAGTATAAGTATAGGCATAATTGTAGGTACATAAGTAAATACATTTTTGTAGTTTAATTATCCAGTACTAGACAGAAATTATCTAGTACTAGACAAAAATTTGGCTAGGCTTGGAGTTGGGTTCCTGTTCCCTAAACTAGGTAAACCTGCCTTAGAAGGAAAAGGGTCCCTCCGACCCTTAATAGTAAGAACAAATTACAGCCAGTGCTATTTAACACAAAATCATTACACTCTTGTGCAGTTCAAACAGTGATTAAAGGCTTAAATGTTATGCGTAACAATGTTGTATAAAATCATGGAAGGATACATATATGGCTACCTCATGTGTCATGTCATGTGTGTGTATGTATATATGTTTGTGTATGTGTGGGTATGTGTGTGTGTGTATGTATGTGTAGAGAGAGAGTAAGTCATTCATTAGCTGGATTGTTGGATCTTTCTATTTAATTATGTGGAAGAGATTTTCAGTTTCGCCATAGTCTAATGTTTGAAGCCATTTAGTAGCACTATTTTAAACGTGTTGCAGTTGTGTATGTGCAGGCGTTTATTTATTTTGTTGTATAAGAAAGGACCTAAAAAATTAAGAGTTCCACGTCAGGTATGGCGACTCTGTGTTGCCAGAGTTATGAATAGCTATAAAACAATGCCTACTGGTATCGTTTCCAATGAAGCAATTATTTCTACGTGGAAATTCCTACGTCTTGGCCAGATGACGACGTAAAATCATGGACATACGTCACTGGTGGCATAAAGAAAACTTCAGATCGCATATTTATCGCCCCCGCCTATGGCTTAAATTGTTTTACCGCCTGTGATACGTCAAACGCAATATGGTTCTACTGGGTGAAATGTTGCCTTTGGCATGTTATCGTATCATCAACGCTACGAAAGCTCTTATTTACTTGACAGTCCTGGTGGCAGAGTCGACCGCGATACGATAACGCTTCAGGCGACATGGTTGTACTGGGTAGACTAGAGCCCCAACAGAGTGCACCCCGCAGGCGCAGCAAGCACTATCAACAAGTGGTTACAAGAGCAATAAAATAGAGTTCAGGCGCGTTTTATACAGCATGTTTAAGATACCCGTGTCGCGATAATCGATCTCACTACTAGGTACTCTGCATTATAGGTTCATTATTGCAGGTTAGCTACAAAATGTATCTGTGACAAGTGAATTTCAATATGTTATGTTGCGCCAACACAACATTTGATCCGAATTTATTGAAACCCCTCATTCATAGACAAACCCCAGGGTACACGACACAAATATAAGCTTAACATTTAGTTGGTGCTACTGTAGTAGGCGCATCAGGCGTCTTACATTTTTAGCAAATTGTATCGGTATATAAGATACGTAGTGGCGCGCGGGCGAGCCGCGCCGCGGGCGCATATAATGTCGAAATTTACAATCGGCAGCTTTGTTTGAACAGCTCACCTAAAACGATGGTCCTCGAAACTCTGAAAAATGTTTCATAGAAGGGTTTTAATGAAATACTTCACATTATAATGATCTGTCATTTATTTTTAATATAAGGTCATAAATATAGGTTTACACTAGTGGTCCTGATATCCGTGTTACACGCGGAACCGTAGCTCCGTGGTCTTAGCACCGGCGGTGCTAAGTTCCCGAACTACACGGTCACGCCAAGATACGTATCCGTGTCTGCGTTCGGCTACGTATCTGCGGATCTCGGCTCCGGCTCCGCTCCGCACGGTTATTGAATGAAAGCTTGTCGAACGGAGCCTTATTAGATATGTGGTATGTGTTCTAGATTATAGCCTCCAACAAAATATTTATTTATATAATGACTCATTAAACCAATTTAAAATGCAAAAGCAAAGAAACTGAAATCAAAACCACGACTATCGCATTACATTCGGAGGTCTTAAAGACACACATAAAATCTTAATTAAAGGTCACGGTCACGGGCGGATCGGAACTACGTGTAAATAAGAAACGTATCTCCGTGCAACACGGAGCTACGTATCTTAATTACACGTAGCCGAATTTCACGTGTCGAACGGGCCGGATCTCCGTTGCCGTGTTACTCGGTAACGGAGATTCGGCTACGGGTACACGAAACACGGACACGACCAGGAGCCCTAGTTTACACTTACTCAAGTGTCACCAGTTATCTATAAGACTATATAATTTGTAAGTATAGGATTAGAATTATATTTGTTAGCTGCATATATCTCTCTAATGCAATGCTTTTGAGTTCGGTTGCACACTGTAAGAAATCTCACCACGAATTACAGCAGTTATCATCGCTTCAGCCGTCTAAATGGATAGAGTCTGATTAATTTTGTACAAAGTGTATATACATATTATATAGGTACTTACTTAAAGTGCACCTAAAATCATTATAGTAATTTCTTACAGTTTTTGACTAAATGTAGGTAGTGTTGTTGTAAACGCCCACAGGCACGAGGGACATAAACCAGTGACAGGTATTCGCTTAAAGTCGCAATAAGCACATTTTTATGAAAACGAAGCCGTGCAGTGAGCTGGTTCACGAATGGGATTTACCCTCTCTTTTTGATATCATTCATAGGCGTAATTTTTCTATCGGTATGGTTTGAAAATACAAACTTGTAGAAATCGGTAATAATCTGCCATTTTGGTGAGTTCTAGTCAGCGGACGAGATTCAAAATCGACCTCCGGGAAAATATCTCACGCTAGATTCTTACAGTCGTAGTTAGATATTTTTTAGTAAACGCAGAATCGATAGGTATTACTTGCATGGCAAACCATTTAAAAAAAATCATTTGCAAGTTCAAGGTGTTCTAGTTTAACTGTACGAGTATTAGTCATCCCGTTTGCCTTTAACAATGTACAGAGATGAGATGATATGGCGCAGCGTTGATACATGGACCGGATAAGTGATTTGTGAAACATGCATCCGATGAATGTACGCGTGTTAGAGTGTAGTTGCCGGCGGCCGGGCTCCTGCGCTGCCCCGCCGCGCCGCCCGCGCCTGCGCCTGCGCCTCGTCCGTCGGCGGCGCACCACGGGTAATCGGCGTAACTTAAACAAACCCGACGACTGCTCCCAATTCAACGCTTTCAGGACTAAAAACCCAACTCGTAGTTTCTATTTTATCAGAATGTGAAGTCATATGTTGCGAGCGAAATAGGCACGTACGAACTGCGATGTGCTGCATACTTAATTAAATGTTATAGTGATCCACTATTTTACACATTTCATGTATAGGTAGGTATTCGATCTTAGCCTGCATGTATTTTATTTGAAAGTTAGATATGTTTGTACTTAGTTATTACGCATGTAGCCACACAAGATGCTTTTGGAAATAATTTGATTTCAGGCTACTTAAATATTTTGTACTCAAACAGTCTAGAGTGTTAATTTGATTTAGCTAAATGGGTACTTTATTTTTGAATACACCAAACGATATTCCCGGAAGTTGCTTGAAAAAAGTTGTATTCTAAAAAGATGTGGAATTAGTGAGCAAAAATGCCATACCTATTTTAATTTAAGTACCGAAATAAAAATCCAAAAACATATATTAGTTGGTAATCAGGAAGCATACAAAAATTTACCTGAAAGAGGCAGTTTTTTTCATAGTTAAATTATTTTCGGTTATATGATAAGGTGAGTGTGTACATTAGCATTCCAAAACTGAACTGATATAATTTCATTAATTCTAGTTATGTAATTAATTGCCATTTCGTATTTTTTGTGATGTTGATACAAAAAGAAGTGGATTACCTACCTACTGGATTTACATGTATTTTGAAAGAAAATGAACTAATTTATATTATTTCCAAAGTAAACAAGGTAGATTTTTTTAAATAATAGAAACAAGTTCATTTTCTATTAGTTGTAGCCCTAAATGTCGAAAGATTAATGGAGAATATAGTTATGATCTTGGCAATCCAATTTTTGACATAATATTAAGTATAAATACAAATAAATTGTTACTTTCCTGGGGTATTGTTGCTATATAACATGGACATGGCTAGATATACTCAATTCGCGCGAATTGGTAGATAACAAACTAAAATTGTAGAAAGTACATAGAGTGCTTTCGCTCGATCGTGTCACCAAAAACGAATGATTAAAATGGGCGGAAGAGTTGAAGCGCGGCCGAGCAGCGATGGTGCGGCGGCTGAGTAACGAGCTCTTCAGAGGCGGGTTGTCATCGCGCGCCTCGTACATCGCGGCCGATAGCGTAAAATGCTCTCGAGTGCGCCGGCGACGAAAGACACGCGCCGGCGCGGGCGCTCGCTGTTCCGAATAGCGCTGCGTACTTTAACCGCTCAACTAAAGATTTATAGGTTTTTAAGAGGCAAGCCCGGGCCCTTGGTGTGGGAACTTGCTACGACAATAAACATGACTAATACTTTTAAAATGTCTACAATCAATAATCGCAGAGACTGCACATCATTTTGTTACAAATCGCATTAAAAATTCGCCAGCAAATTTCTGTGAATCCTGAATGCCGCCAGCGAACACAATGACGCCCTGGAATCACACTCACTTATTTTAGGCATCTATCGACGCCAAACATATGTTTACATTTTTTACTTTGTTCAATTGAAATAAGCTGCTAATATATAATGTAACATATATTTGACGACGAATGTACTAAAAAAAATTAGAAACCTCTGGGGAATGACGGATTAAGGATTCACGGCGACGCAATATTCCAGAAGTGTACAGTGGCAAGGACTATCAACAGAAGCCTCTCAGATGTAACTAGACAGAACTGCCTGCCGCGGATCGTTGGCCAACGTTTATGAGTAAAGTATTGGTTTATTCGAAGTGGGATACAAATAATACTACTTAATGGAGAACAATATTTAAAGTAAAATAATGCATTTTCTAAACGTTAATGAGGGCAGAAATCGAAGAAAATGTAAAAGTAATACTGACCTAGGCTGTCGTGCGGTTGCCTATGTCATTTCATATATTTTGACTGATTATTACAACTTTAGCCTTTGTCGTTAGCTATTAGAATGCAACTTGGCTAATCTAATCTATCATCTATTCGGTTTTGGTCTAGGTTATTTTCTTCAGGTTGTTTTTTCATTATTTCAACAAGATATACATATACATGTACTAATCCAAACAATAATGTTCATTTTTAACAAAGTTTGACAACTTTCAGCATAACAACTAAGGTCCAGTCATGGAGCGGTTCCCTAGGAAGAGATCAAAGTTTCATGGGGGGAGTAAACAATTTTCAAGAGACAAATAAAGAAAACTGTGGCAAAAGTCTACAGGAGTTCCATAAAGGTTGATAATAACGGGTAGGTATAGGAGAACTACCTAGAATGAAATAAAAGCTTAGGGCATTCGAAGATACGAAACTTAGCGTTCCGGAACAGTAAACAGAGGCCAGAGGAGTCGGATTGACGCAAGGTGTCAGACGGTGGCGTCGAGCGCCTACATCAATTCCATACATTTCATGTTGATTTCGAAAATCGTTCACGACAGCGTTCAGCAACTCGTCCAGCCTCGCTGATTCTGACGTTCGGTCCCGGTTACATTTTGACAAAAAAGGCTTCTTTTGACAACAAGTTGAATATTATTCGCACGCATTTTTTATTTTTTTTTAATTTAAGTATACCTGTTACAGGTAAAGGTATCACCTCAGGTCATTTGATGTTCCTTTTATCAGGTCACACACGTGATGATTATTTGTTGGTAATCTGGTATTGCGCCTCCGATCCACCCTAAATCAAGAAAAAGAACAGGTAAGGTTAGTGACATCATAATTGGGACACGACCAATGTTGATTCTTACTCGTCTTTAAATTAGTTGACAAGAGTTAAGTGTCCATTATTCGTGTCTGTTTGATAAAAAGTTACCAACACTGGTATCATTACCTTATAAGCATTAATTTCCCTTTAAAACCGTTGTACCTACATATAATGAAATCATAGAAGAGAATTAGTTCATTGAAGATATAAACGTAAAAAATATATTAGAGGCATAAGAGAGTAGGTACCTACCGGTTATTTTTGGGTCGAATTTTAGATATAACGGTAGAACGTATAACGATTGCTGGTGAGGTGACTGTACCTGCCGCGTCGGCCGGCCTGGAGTTCTATTCTACTCTGTAAACCATATTGCTTTTGTCATGTTATCGTATCGTCCATCATCGAAACTTCGACTCAATCTAGACACACGGCGGCAGAGTGCCCGGACAAGTTCAAAGAAAAATTTGAGTGACACTTGACGCTCTATTTCTCACACTCACAACTGTTTTCCTAGTGCAACTAGGAACCTGATTTGTTTGCAAAAAGCTTAAAAAACCTTAAACTATGATTTTAAAGCCAAGTAAAAAGTAATGGTCGTGCATCATCCTCAGACGGCAGACCTCACGAACAACGCAAGCAATAAATATATGTGACTACGACTACTGATAGTGTGTATAGTCATAGTCACATTATAAAACTTATTAGTTTATAACAATTGTGTATTCGATATAAACTGACTCACTTATAAAACCTAAAGGGTATTTTCGATGACCTAGAGCTTTACAGCACAAGTAAAGGAAAACAACTGAAAACTAAAAATATTTCCACAGTTAATCGCAAAGTAAACAGTAAAATTATCGTGACTTCTTAACAATAAGTATTTGAACATTTTCAAACGTGACTTCTAGCTAGAATTATAATATTTTCATTGTTTATTTAACGGAAATCCATTAAGAAGGTTTACATATAAGTAATAAATAATAATACATAATTCAAGTAGTATAAAAAACCCTTTTTTTATTACAAAATTCACTGGAGCAATTTTTTGGTGATTTTCCTTGGTCGTGTTTGTTAGCAAGATTTATTATTTCACATACTTGATCGGAATCTTGGACCAATATCGCTTGCTCGAAAGAAAATAAATAAGTTCAAATCGCTGATTGTTTTATGAGCATGGAGTGCCCGCGGCAGCACGCCGAGGGCAAAAGCTTTCATTTTTAATAACGTAAACGAAAACGTAACGTAACGTATAATTTTACTAAACTAAATCTTCCTGTGCTGGTAGTTTTTGCGGTATACATAATTATAATATATATCTTTTGTGGTTTTTAAAGTTGTGTCGCTTTTTGCCTTTAAGGGGGCGCCGACCGTCCAGTGTCCCCTATACTGTATTTCTAATGAACTGTATGTATTTTCTTTCAAAATCTACTCGACTTAAGATTTGTAACACACCATGTAGAATTTAAAGGCTAGATAGGTAGGTAGGTACATAATTATAATGATTTCGAATCGGCGTCAAAATAATTTAAACGTAAACTTCAAGTCGGTCTTTGTAAATATTGCTAAATTGAGAAAAGACCATCAATAGTTCCTACTAGGTAACTCTGATTTACTGTATACAAATAGAGGCTTTCACGGGAATCATGGCCAAACCAATAAAACGATGTTTGATTTAAAAAAAAACACGGAAACGTTTAGGACCACGCCCAGTTCGATAGTTCCTAAATGCATAACGCTAAACGAACTCTACAAGGGAGCACGGCGAAACTAGCTCACAATATTTTCAACTAAATCGATAAAAAAAATATTTAGATTCTGGACCACAAAAAACGCTTTTTGCGTCAATAGTGTCTTTAACAAAAAGTGGTTACATAAACAAGGGCCAGGGGTTGTAAAAGGGTATATATTTTTTGTAGTTCCGGCCACGGCAGCGTTGTCTTGGGTTGCTTTTTATAATTGTAGTGAAGACATTTGCGCGCGAGGGAGCGTCGCGCGCGCCGCCCGCACACATCGCAGGCATCGATCTCAGTATCAATTAGGTACTGCGTTTACTTTAACCGATTCTATATTTATACCATCGTAAAAAGAGGTAGGACGAGTCGCTATCACCTATAAGTATTAGTGGAAATTTAATAATTTAAGCCAAATTATAGTTATAAATGCACGAGGTTTTTGTTTCTTCTCATATATTATTTTGCGAAATACTAAAAACTAGTGTAGGTACTAGGTTGCATAGGTCTTTCAAAAATATTGCTAGTTTTTAATAGCAGATTGTACAACAAGGGCACAAAACAAACCAATCCAAGACTTATGGTATCCATCCGAGCCGGTAGGCGAGGTTGGATTCTTAAGTCGAGGATAACATGGGTTCTAAGATATAGTTATACACTCTGCTTTTCACTTTGATTACGAGAAAATAAAACAGTGACAAAGTAAGAAACTTACATGAATGAGAATGTATTGACATGTTTGCCGCTTCTCCATACTTTGAAAGTTTCATACGTTTTAAAATAAATTTTCTTGTATTTAGGCGGCAATGTCTGTTCAATAAGCTCTATTGCATTTTTTTCTATTACCTACTGTGTTAGGTGTTAGCATTATAATAATATTTGATCCTGGAATGTGTTGTCTTGTTTTAATGATTTATTGTATAGGTAACACTAACACTTGTTTTAAGCTGTACTAACTTTACTAACAAAATATGGATAATTGGTATGAAAAAAAAATATATATATTGGCTTTACCATTCACGGGACTATGGACAGAGTTGGGCAAAAATTATCTATTTACGAATAAACGGGAAGTTAACTAAATCATCTTTTATTTGAAATAACTAAATAACCTGTCATTTGTTATTTTGAATTTATTCAGATGATTTTCGTTTTTATCTAGATAATAAGTTGGGATTTTAAATAAAAGATGAATGTCAGTAGTACAGTCATGTAGAACTAGAAGCGGTTGGGCATGATGAAATGAAAATAACCTACAACAAAATTAATGAATGTTTTGTACATATTTAAATTAATGAAATATAAATACCTACTTATATGGGACATTCGTTTTCGTATTGTTCGTTGACATAATTTCCGCTACCGTTCTTTTTGTCTCTTTTACAACATTTAACGTGTTCAAATGCTCCGTTTCCATGCTTCCGTTTTAAATGATTTAGAAAATTTGATGAAGAAGTTAGAGATCTCTTTATATTCACTTCATTCAGCGGTAAACATAACATACAGACATCAGACCTTCCGGAATGGTATTTAAAAAACTTGCCGTCTAATGCTGAATTGGACCTAGTAGACGACATTGCAGCGTTTATGAAATTGCAAAAATAATTTTCTGATTTTATGAGAAATGTCAGTGTGACGGTTTGATCCGACGTGACATTCTATATAAATTTATTTATCTAAGCTTACTTCTATAACAATCGAGGCCAGTTATTTTCATCTAGATAATTTATCTAAATAAAAAAGTTGTCAACGCATTATTTGTGATTGAATTTATCTTCGAATAAATTTATTTGGAATGATTTTATTTGAAATAATTATCTAGATGAGAAATTATCTAGATAACGCCCAACTCTGACTATGGGAGTCCCGGACCTTTGGAAGGCGTACATGGAGCCGAAGCCAAAACGCAGAGGCCCTTTAGACAAGTTTAATTTTGTAAAGTGATGGCACATCAACCGGCGATTGTCCCTGAGTTCAAACAATAGAAGTAGTCCCACAGACAACCGCCGATTAGTGTAAGACTATTTTAGAAAGATGGGAACAATAATAATCATACATCGTTATCGCGGGAGCAAAAACGATTTGACAGTAGTGAAAGATTATGACAAATAGGCAAGAACAGGGGCCCTAGACAAGATGCATTACGCCGAGTCGCTTTTCTATTCGTTTCGTTTTTAAACCAATCGCGTCACTGCTAGATCACGTGACTTTTCGTATTACGTGATCTAGCAGTGACGCGATTGGTTTAAAAACGAAACGAACAGAAAAGCGACTCGGCGTAATGCATCTTGTCTAGGGCCCCAGAAGTGACACTCGTATCGAGAAACGATTATACCTACGAGTTCAAAATGTATACATTATCTTTCAAATGTCTTCCCTCCGTACTTGACTTGATTAGCAGTACATATTTAAAGAGATTAGCTACGCAATCCTAACGTCAACCTCTAGTCACTTTTACTGCCACTTTAGACATTTGTTATACTTGATTGATTTGATATGTACAGGAACATACATAAATATATTTAAATTAAATATGAGTACAAATAGAAAATACATATTTAAAAAGTTAAAACTATTTTTGGAGAAAAATACTGGATTGGTCTTTTTTTTTTAATATTAAATTTGACTAGTTGACTCGTTTACTCCGTGCAAGAAAAGTTTGATTGACCATTTCCAGCGAAAACTTCGTGCTAGATATAAAGAACTTCATAGGGGCTTAAGAGTGTTTAGGCAGAATATTCCATTTATACTAAATATACATTCTGTTATATATGTGTTCTTTAATAGATTTGTTTTTGCTCCCGCGATAACGATGTATGATAATAATAGGCTCTATTAATGAACTGATATGGATTGGTAAACTAGGATATTGATGAAACTACGGCGCCTGCTTGGCCAATGCTAATTACTTTGAATGAGATAGCAGGCGGTGACTCGCCAACTCAATGGAATGGACATCCCGAAATAGCCGCATATATATAGCAGCAAGGAGGCAACAGTTCCAAAGGGGCTAAGGGTGGAGAGGTGCTTCTGGAGGTTAAACGACCATAAGGTCAACTCCTCCGCCCTTCGAGCATATAGCTCTTGCGACTCCACTCTGACCAGCTAATAAAGCCAAGCCAGAGGTGAGGGTCTGTTCCTCGTCATTGTACACATCAGCCAGCCGGTGAAGGCAAGTTTGAGGCGAGGAACAGGACCTACCCTCGGGAGCACTCAGGTCCGTGGTGTCGCCACTCACCAACCAGCTTGCCACTAGCGGCCAAAATTATTATTATTATTATTTTCTCTTCAATAAATTCCGTAACACCACAAGTTTTGCAAAGAAAACAACTATGTACAGTCAACCAATTTGATTCCTAGGCCACTCTAGAACCATGTCGTATTAAATTAATTTATCTACTATGACGTCTATGACAGTGCTTATTGATTGACGTTGCTAAGGGTCTTGACATTTTGATCCTAACTGTCGTTTGCTTTCTATAGTAAAAAAGAGTTTTTTACCGTATTAACCTTATTAGCAATTTGAGTTACAAAAAAAACTTGTCAATATGATGTCTAATTAAATTGTTGTCGCACATGTTGTAAAATGACTGGAGCTACTCCAAAATTCGCAGTTCGAACTCCGTATCGTGTCGTCCCTCTCACTCAAATAGTGCACTGTATTGTGAGATTACACAGTAGAAGTAGCACATTTTGATATTTTTTTTTTTTTTTGATTCGAACATATAAATAAGGTGTTCGTCTTTTTCTAGAGTATGCGAGACGAGTTAAGTAGGGCACTTTATGACGGCGAAGGTAGTAAAATAAATAGATGAAAAAATATTTTTTTAAATAAAAGCAGGATAACAAAAAAAAAAAACACATTAACTTTAATAACGAGTATATCCACCATTGTTTCTTATCACTTCTAGAAGTCTTGACAGCATAGAGCCAACTAGATCAGTGCAAATGTCTGAGGTCCTTAAAGTTTCCCAAACTTGTTGGCAATGTTCTACCAGGGCAGCCCGTGATCCAGCCCCATAAATTCACGCTGATACGGCCTGAAGCGTGGTTAGGGACAACGTGATCTTCAGTATACCGAGTGTTGTCGTAACGCCACAAGTGCAAACGACCTGTTTCACTGGATTGAAAAGTTTTCTCGTCTGAAAATATCGCGTTCGTTCGCGAAAATTTAATCTCTCAGTCTTGTGTCGTTCAGTCAAAGCTATTTTCTTTGCATAATGCCGGTGGTGGAGTCCCATGGAATGTAAATGTTTTCTAATAGTTTCAACAGAAACATTAAATTGATCCGCAAAATATTTAGTTGAAGTAAAGCCATTTCGTTCGTAATCTTGCCGCATCTGTGTTCTTTGCTCGTCGGTTACTTTTCGAACACCATGATTGTAGCTTCGATGGTCAATTAATTCGCCCTCTTCTGCGTATCGTTGAATCCACAAATCTACGGTTGCACGCTGAAAATTTTAACAAAAGATGAATTAATACTCTAGGAGTTGGGCTTGAATATCCATTTCCATGAACCGACTGACCGATCGACCGATATTACCGATATATTCAATGATTCTGCTATATCACGTCTACTGTGACCCTCCTGATGCAATACTATTATTCGTGTTCTTCGCTCTTCCAAATTAGCTGCAGGCATATCCATATTTTAAAAATTATATTGTTTGAACATAACTGACAACGGGAACGTTTATTTGTCATTCTGTCAAAATCATTTTCTTGTCATCTCATAGAGCAAAAACGTTTAAACCTCATTAGTATTAATTCATGTTGTGATCGGAAAGCCGATAATCCTTTGACCCGCATTGACACATGCTGTCGTATTGTTATCACATAGCAACCTAGCAGTTAAATCGACAAGGTTGTACTGTGGCCTAGGAATCAAATTGGTTGACTGTACCTACCTACCTCTATAATATTTATAATAGTCCAAAACTATACACAAAAACCTCTTTCCAAATTTTTAACTTGAACGCAATAATGAAAATTCATTCGTTGATTTTGTAATAATATATTTTGTTAATAATGTTTGTTTTGAATAGTTTTTTCTTTGTTGTTAGACGCAACATAGAAGGCAAATAAATTAAAGTAAATGTGTTCAAATAACAAGTTTTCACCTCGGCTATCTGCTGCAGGGCTTAATTATCTTATGTCGGGTTCCTATATTCAATCCGAGGATAGATAAGGCTTACCTCGGGTTGAAATTTGACATTTGCACATACAAAATGTGTCAAATTTTAATCCGAAGTAAGCCTATCTGTCCGCGGATTGAATATAGGAACCGGACGTTAGTATACTTACATGGCGACAACACTTTATGCACTATGCATAAAATGTGATTTTATGCAGACTATACCCTGTATAAAGAAGGACTTTACGAGCATGAGACGTGAAAAAACAAGTTTTAAGTTTTACATACATACATACATAACTTCACGCCTGTCTCCCAATGGGGTAGGCAGAGACTATGGAACGCCAGGTGCATCGATCTAAACATACCACTTTCGCTTCCTCTACATTCATCAATCTCTTCATGCACGTACGTCGGTTTCGGGTGCTTTTTATTTGGCCCTTAGTCAGTACATCGCGAATCTGATCATCATACGTCCGTCTAGGACGTCCCCTACCGACATCTCCGCTCACTCTCGCTCTCCATATATCTTTCGTAACCCTTCTTTCATCCATCCTTTCTAAGTGACCAAACCATCTTAGCATACCCTTTTCAATTTTAGTGACTACATCTTCTTTCAATCCACATCGTTCTCGGATCTCGCTATTTCTTATTCTATCTATCATCCTAACTCCACACATACTTCTTAGAGCTCTCATTTCAACTGCATTAATCCGGCTTGCATTCTTCTTCTGCCATACCCAAGATTCACTACCATACATTAATGTTGGGGTCAATACTCCCTGAACAATAGCAAGGCGCGCTTTGCTCGATATGACCTTGTTTGTCAAGATTGAGTGTAACGCCCCGTTGATTATATTTCCCGCTTTTACTCGTCTTTCAATATCCCCGTCACATTTCCCATCTCTCGTAAACATAGAACCTAAATACACAAACTCATCAACTTGCTCCACTTTTTCATCACCAATCATTATTTGACATTCTGTAACAGTTTCATCCCTCTCCACAACCATCACTTTCGTCTATTTAACATTCACTTTCATGTCTTTCCTTTTAAACGCCTCATCATCAAAGTCACCATTTGTTGTAAGTTGTCCGCCGATGATGCAAGGAGAATTTGATCATCAGCATATAACAAAGTTTTAAAAACTGACTCATTCATCCGTATTCCACAATCATACTCTCTCAGATCTGACAAACAACTATCCATGAATAGGTTGAACAGCCAAGGAGACGCTACACATCCCTGGCGAACGCCACGTTCGATGCTAAACCAGTCCGTATACGTCCCATTTATCCTGACACAGGCACTCGAGTTATCATATAATGATTTGAGAGCCCGTATCAGAATACTGTCCACCCCATAAACAGAAAGAGTTGTCCAAAGTTCATCCCTCACCACTCTGTCATACGCCTTCTCCAAGTCAATAAAGGCACAGAAAACTTTTTGATGTTTGGCTATGGCTTTATCAACAATGCACCTTAAGGAGAAGACTTGATCTACACATCCCATCCCCTTTCGAAATCCCGCTTGCACATCCCAAATCTTACTTTTTGTTGCTAAAATCACCCTTTCAATCAATACCTTTGCATACAATTTGCTTACGACACTCAGAAGGCTTATACCGCGATAACTTTTGCATTCCTGCTGTGATCCTTTACCTTTATACAGAGGCACAATCACGGCCTTTGCCCAGTCGTCTGGAACTCGACCGGACTGCCAGCACAGGTTAAATAGGACGAACAGCAGGCTTGCTACAACGCCTCCACCCTCTTTGATCATTTCAACAGATATCCTATCATACCCAGAAGCTTTACCCACTTTCATACTCTTTATCGCATTCATTATCTCTTCCATACTAATACTACTGTCACAAAATATTTCTTCACCAACATAAGTACTTCCATTACCTCCACTCTGCTCAAACAAACTCTCAAAATATCCCTTCCACTGATTCAACATTTGCACATCATCTCTAAGTTTTAAGTTTTATAGTGCTATTTTTTGTTTGAGTAAAGTGACAGCAAATAACTTTAAATAGAGAATTAGTATAATACTTCTTGTTTTTATCTGAGTTAGTTTTGTGTTTAACAGCTTCGGAACCCTACACTGAGCACGGTCAGACATGCTGTTGCACGGTTTTTACCCTATTTAAGGTAAACGCAGCTATCAACGACCCATCGAAAATCTGCAGGTATTACCCAGCTATTAGCGTAATTCAAAATGTTTAAGTTTCTGTAACTATTTGAGCACAGGTAATAGAAAAAATATACGCGTTTGTTCGTTGAGTATCGCATAATCTTACAATAATGTGCGTAACAGTGCGAAAAGAACACATCATTCATGTGCGGCCGGCGTGGACTCCGGTTTTGTTATACTGGCCCCTGATCCTAATTTAAAGTAACTAATTTTACTGCTTAAGGCATACATGAACATGATGAATACAATGGTCGTGTAGTATTAAGTGTATTCGTTTAATTGGCCACGAGGAATTTAATTTCCTTGTGATCAAACTGTGGATTATTTTACGTGTTTTAAACAAATTTCTACGCCCCCTATTTTAAACGTTTCATAGATAAAATAAAACATACATCAGTTAGTCAATATCGTCGGTCGTGGTCGACCTGCCTAGTTCACCTAGCGTTTTAACAGACCTAAACGAAGTCGATGGAGCCCCGCTGTCGCGGAGCTCCTATTTCTGGTTTGTTTATGCCCTCCGGGCCTGATTTAAAAACGTACCTAACCTAACCTAACTGTTAATTTGGCCAGTCTACTCTCCATAATCCAGTTTCTATATTGACTAACTGATGTCTTTTTTATTTTATCTATCAAAAGTAGTGATGCGACGAATACTACTTTTACGAATACGAATACGAATACGAATATCAAACCTACTATTCGGCGAATACGAATACGAATACGAATATCTCGCCATGGTAATCAAAGACTTATTTATTTGAATAATGTTTACTCTTCTAATAATTAAAATTTACAACAGGCAAATTTTTATTTAAAAAACATAAAATTTGTAGATTTTCTGGTTTTAGGCGATTTCTTTTTTCAGTCTGGATGTTCCCTCGTGGCCAAACCTAATTTTTAAATTTTTAATTAATTATGTATGTATGTATGTAAACTCTTTATTGCACAAAAATATAAATATTAATTTACAAAGGCGAACTTATCCCTAAATGGGATCTCTTCCAGCTAAACCTGAAGTAGATGAGTTAGGACAATGCATAGGGTTGGACACATACAAGTTTGCACAAAAAAAAACAAAAACAGATGATAATACTTATAAATAAATAAATATAGTTTTAAGCCTTGTTGGTAATTCTTTAGCTCGGCCTACCCCACTCTGGGAATGAAGGCGTGAGTTTATGTATGTATGTATGTATAAATAAATATTTAACGAATAAACCAGTACTCAAAGAAATATAAACTTAGGTACTTACATATAAAATACACATATAATATATAATATACAGGGCGGAAAGTTGAGATGGGGCATTAAGGGCAGCTACCAGAACCCTTGCTGCCACGCGAAAATGATCTTAGGAGACCTCACCCAACTGATGACAATCGACATTCACAGATTTTTGATAAAAGGTACAGTCAGCGAGAAAATCGTCAGAAATGAGTAATTTTTTTTGTAATGCCAGTCGATCCCATTTCTCATAAGGATTAAAACATTCTTTGAGACCAACTGAGGTTATAGAGTACTAGAACACTCACAAATCAAAGAAAACGTTTTCCATACATTTAGTAAGGCAAAACCAAAGTAGAATTTTCTTTAGCTTAAAGACTATTAATTTGTATGGAGACTACTTCAATTACATACATACATACCTCTCACGCCTGTATTCCCTGAAGTAGTAGGCAGAGCACATGAAATTTTCTTTGCCACTTTTAGCAATTACGGGGTGAAAGAAGCATAAAATGTGCAAAAAAGGGTTAGCTTGTGTATTCGACAATGTGGCTACCATTTCGAACATTTATTGTGGTAAAAGTGTACCTACGCTATGTTATCTTTCTTCACTTTTTCATTATTGTAAATACATTTAAAAGTGAATGTTGTGTTTTATTGCTTGATCTAAATTTGCCATTGTTTCATATGATATTTGTTTGATTTATTCGTCATAAAGGTATCGTATTTTATCGAGAATTGTAGATTTATCACAATTGTAACAAAATAAATCTAACCTAACGGCTTCTGTGATACATGTGATAATCTTTACAGTTCAGACTCTGTTCGATTTGTAGTTGTCTTCATACTTAACATTCTTTAAGTAAAAAGGACCGATATGCGTAAAAAACAAATGCGAAAAGTGTTCTCAGTTATTAGTTATTACTACTTATTACCCTACTAAATGTATGGAAAACGTTTTTTTTGATTTGTGAGTGTTCTAGTACTCTAACCTCAGTTGGTCTCAAAGAATGTTTTAATCCTTATGAGAAATGGGATCGATTGGCTAAAAAAAAAAAACTCATTTCTGACGATTTTCTCGCTGACTGTACCTTTGATCAAAAATCTGTGAATGTCGATTGTCATCACTCAAAAAGTTGGGTGAGGTCTCCTAAGATCATTTTCGCGTGGTAGCAAGGGTTCTGGTAGCTGCCCTTACTGCCCCATCTCAACTTTCCACCCTGTATACAAATATACAGGGTGTTACAAAAATACCCGTAAAGCCGAAAGGGGGTTAAATGGTGCCTTATAACAAGTCCATTTACAATATTTGAGAACTGTACTATCACTGTATGACTTACCGCCAAAAAAAAAAACATTTTTTTTTCATTGATGTGCTAACCCTATTTCAGTAAAATTAAAGAGTAAACTACGCAGAATGTTTATGTACATTATTACCTAATTTGCGAACGATACAGAGATGTAAACAAAATGAACAGAATTCGATTAGATACATATTACAAGTCGAGTTTTGGAAGATTTTAAACGAAGAAACCTAAACTAACACTTACTTTTTCGTAATGAACGTCAAATTTAAATTGCCATCTTCATGGCCTACGCATAACATCATATCGTAATATTCTGCGTTAGAAAACATCGTCATTTTGGAAAAAAATATGGAAAAACACGGAACAATTGTAGAATATCGATAAGAAGATTTGAAACTGACAACATATTTTTTTTTCCGTCTTGACGTTTTTTGAAGCCAGTACTTTCACATCATAGTATTGAACTTTTGTTGGATGAAAAACAGAAAACCATTAAAGTTGTCAAATCTTAAAATTGGTAGGTAGGCCTGGCCTCTCTGTTAAATAATCTATGCTAACCCCGATTCCCTGACATGATAGCTTACTAGGGTTGACAATATTTTTGGCTTTGATAATTTATTATATTTTTTACGGGGTATTTTGTAACACGTTGTATATGTAAACCGCAAGGGAAAGATTGGCGCTGGAACGCAGGCGACGACCGCTGCCGCAGGCTAAATACCTAGCTGATTCCTTCAAAAAGATAGGGAGGAGAAGAAGGATGGAAGAGGACATTGAAAATGAGTGAAAGTACATGTAAATCTCTACGGCGGCGGATAGGAAGCCATTTCAGCTGCGCACGAAACATCGACACGTGATCGAACTTCCTCAGGCCAAAAACGTATCGGATGCAAACGTTCTGCAGACGCTCCAGTCTGTCAAGCAGTTCCTCTTCTCAGGTACAAGAACGCTATATCGCCGTAATCTAGAAGCGGGAGTTATAAGGAACGAGCAAGAGTTAATTCTGTCTGTAAGGGTAGAAAATTCTGCAGACGCCTCAGGGAGAGGGAGAGAGTTTGCAACTTAGAGCGTTGATGTGAGCTGACCAGGACAATGTCTGGTCTATAGTTATAAATATAAATACCTAAGTTTTTGACTGTAGAGGAGAAGGGGATAGGAACCCCATCATAGCAAACATTACGTACCACGATCTCAGACAGTCCTTTGATAAAGTGGGGGCTACCAAAAACAACAGCCTGCGACTTCTTGGCATTCACTTGTAGACTGAATCTCTCAGCTCAGCAAGGTATCGATTCAAAATCGCCGTTAATTTGTCCTACCAAGGAAGGGAAATCATAAAGAACGGCAAAATAATATATTTTCAAATCATCAGCAAACAAATGATAGGAAGAACGAAGTGACTGCGAGATTACTGTTAATAAATATTGAAGAGAAGAGGAGAAAGCACCCCGCCCTGGGGAACACCAGCGGAGAGTTCACACCAGTCTGAGTACTTGTCATCCACCCTGACAAGCTGGCGCCTCCCAGATAGGTAGGCCTGAAACCAAGAAAGAGTTGAAGGAGAAAAGTTAAGGGTATTCAGAATTCCAAGAAGAATATCGAAATCAACTGTGTTAAAAGCGCTGCTGAAATCCAGTAAGACAAGAACTGTGAGCTTTTTATTATATACCGGACTGAATTTTTTCACCTACCTATTATAATACCTATTCGCCATATATTACGTAACATATTATATTTGATATAAAATACTTTTTATCGAATAAACAGAAGGTCGGAGGTCGTCTCCTATTCGGATCCTCTACCATACATAATACATACATACACATACATACATACACATACATACATACACATACATACATACGTACACATACATGTATACGTACACATACATACACCTTCACGCCTATAATCCCTGAGTGGGGTAAGCAGAGCGACAGAATAACCTACAAGTCTAAAAAGTTGTCGATAATCCTGTAACCACATTTTGCACAATGAGGCTAAGATGTTATCCAGCGTATTAGTGACAGGTTGCAAGCCCATCGCCTTTTCAGTACTACAAGACTTTATTGCCTTAGTCGCCTCTTACGACATCTATGCGTATAATATTAATCAATTAAGTAATGGGTAAGTACTAAAATAAATAATCATCTTAAAATATTTAATTATTTATTAAATGCAAACTCAAAATATTTTTAAAACGGTAAACACTGAGCTTAATTGGTTTCTGATAGAATACGTATGCACCTAAGTTGTTTGATTTAACGGGGCTGGGTACGTTAATAAGCTCCAATCATTGTATAACTATACTGAAAGAGTTTTGATCTGAATAAAAAAGAAAATTTTCAAACAGACCGTCTAATCAAAAATGCTCATAAACGGAGCGCCCATGAACGAATAAACAAAACATCAAGGTTGTCTTTCTTAAAATCATTCTTAGTTTTTTATTAAAGCAAACGTGCGTTACAGTTCCTCGGCGTCGACGATATTCTCGAAATACCTATTGCATTTATAAAGATCAAACGCTTGGAACAAACGGGCGTTCGTGTAAACAGATCATACCTACTTGTACGCTCCTGCACGCGCCGCCCTGCGCGTACGCAACGCAACGCCATTACTTACTCCTAGCTCCTACACACTGAAATACACCGCCTCATCATATCACCACGCTCTTTCTCACTAAAACATATCGAAAAGATTAATTATTCAAAACTAAGTATTTGATTTGTTAGATCAATTTAACAAAATCCTTATTTCGTTTGCGTTTTATGACTTCATCTCAATTGCAATGTTCGCTGACGTTTCTTCTTTCTTTCTTGTTCGTCCCTACCGGTCTTTCTCTTTGAAAATAAAGTTTTTTTTGTTGTATAAACGCTCGTAGTTGACATGGAAATAGCAATAAATAACTTCTTCTACACTGATGAATTTTTTTAGTTAAAGAGCTACTTAGACGGGGCCTCTTATTTAAAGTACGAGTAAAGCACAATCGCTCTTCACAAAAGCAGTGTCACCCCGTCCCGTAGAATATACCGGTTCTGGCAAAGCCATGAGGAATACAAGGAAATGGACGCAGATTTTGTTTCGGTAACGCTTTCAAACTATTCTAGGCGGTAAACCACATCGTCTTTGATCTGGTACAGTGTTGCTTCTAACTCGGCCGCCATTATTATCAAGTAAATAAGAGTTCAAAACGTCGACAATGCGATAACCGGTCAGAGAAGATATGGTTTTACCGCCCAGAATCTCGGCACTGTTCTTTCTACTGACCTTTACATACATTTTGTTAGTTTTAGAATAGTTGTCTAGGCCCACGGAAGTTATAATAGTAAACATACTCGTACAAGTTCTAAGTAACAATGAACCTGATTTGTCGAATTAAAATAGCACACGGTGCGGACTGAGGAATAAATCTTTAAGGAAATGCGGACAAAATGACAGGGTGTTTTGATTTTGAATCATGTTTCTTTAATTAATGTAATTATAATCAGTCTCAATTTTATATAAATACTTATCTTTGGTTTATTAAGTAAAGTATCAGTAAAAACGAGTTTTCATTAAATAGGAACCATACTGACGTTATTATTATTACTAATTACATGGTATCACAAAAATCATTTTGTCTAAACTTTATCTAATTCGAGGTATTATTATTCCATCACTATTTCATCCTCTATCTAAAGACAACTACAGTCAGGTATACTTGTTATTGTCATTGGCAGTCGAAATACAAACAGACTTTAGTTGAACTTTGAGGTTTGACGTTTTATTTGTCACATCAATTGTTAGAATCTGTCTGAAGGCTCTGGTATGGCAGCAGCAGCGTAGCGGGCCTGCGCGGGCGCCGGCGCGGCACATGTTACCGCAGCTTTTACGACTGTCGTGGGGGAGTGTTCGAGTTTCTCAGAAGCGGGCCGAGGCGCACATGGGCGGCTATAAACCGGCGATTACCAGCGCTGCGCCGGGGCATTTATTAGCCATCTATGTACTCTCCTCAGAAATTTGCCGAACACCTTTGGTGCATCTGTTTTTTGTCTACAGATCTAATTTCGACGTTATTTCAGGTTATTCTAGAGTATACCTAAAATGAATATCTCAAGCAGGTAATATTTTAAAACTTGACCGTTGATATACAGGGTGGAAAGTGATGAGAATCGACATTTATAGATTTTAGATAAAAGATTTGAGTAATTTTCTACAGATTGTCATCACTTAAAAAGTTAGTAAAGGACTCCTAAGAGCAATTTCGCGTAGCAGCAAGGGATTTAGTAGCTGCTCTTACTGCCACATCTCAACTTTCCACCCTGTATATTAGGAGGAATACATCTTCGGGCACTGCTGTAATATATAAATTTGAGCATGAGATATGCTCAAATTTATCTTAATCTGCGTAATAACATACGAAAATGTCGCTAAGAAATGTTTTACATACGGGTTTCAAAAAAAATATGCTAAACTAATTGTTGATATGTCATAGCACAATCCAAACCGCTGGACCGACAGACTTATATTTTTTTTACAGATACCTTTTATATTGTAGGCATTCACTAAGGAAGGTTCTACCGATATTACATTCCTAAGGGGATAAAATGGGGGAATGAAAGGCACTGCTTTAAAAAAAATGTAACTTTCGGCAATTTAGGAAAAAGTACCCCAAAGGCGACAAATTGGGTGCTTAGAAGTTTGTATGAGAGATTAGTAATTTCTAAAGTGACAATTGGTATACACTAAAAAAAATAACTGCGTGCTTTTATATTTTTATACGAAAGAATAGCCTTTTCTGATCTGATTTAAAGCATTTCACGTTAAATGTTGATATAGCGCAATTCGAACCGGAACGTAGGGGTCAAATAATAGTTATTTGTTCAACAAGAGAGCAAAGTTGGTTTTTGCTGCGTGTGATGATTTTGAATCCCGAGTAAGCGAAGGATTCTATTATTGAATCACGAGCGTGGCGAGTGATTCTAGGTTAGAATCCTGAGCGTAGCGAGGGATTCAAAGATACGAGACGTAAAAAACTTTGGTCTCGTGTGAGACATACAACTTTTCACCTCAGCAGCGAGAAGAACACAGCGTGAAGCTGGTAGGGCCAACGCAGGTCTTCCGTTGTGACCATTTGGTGAATACACGACTAAATAACGACACGATCGCATATGCATCAATCACAAGCATTTTTGCAAAATACTAATAAAATAAAAAGTGGAAAAAATAAGCATGAAACAGATAAAACCTGTCACTCAACTTGATAATGCCGTAGTGCAAACACAACTTTATACAGCTTTATGTAGTCTGTGGCTTTAAAAAAAACCTAACAAGGCCTTGTCTATGGCTATTTGGCTACAATAATCCCGCTATTTTTGAAATGCGTTCTGAAACTGCCCCCGCGGTTTATGTCACGAAATTAAAGATTGTTAAAACGATAACAAAATGATGTAGATACATGATAAACTTCTTATTTTTCATTAATTTTATCTTCAAAACATTAAATAAAAAAAATGATTGTACCTACTGTATAAAATAGTTATAATAAACACATTTCAAACTTTAACAGATAGTTTTATTTGCAATTTTACGGTTATGTGTGCATCCGAACGTGCGTTTCTTTTTGGGCCTACTACTATGTGTGGAATTTGAAAATCGAACTTCGAATCAAGTTGTTTCTATCTCTCGCTTTTTTCCTATCGAAGTGAAAGTGACAGAACAAAGTGAAGTTTAATTTTTTCAAATGTTGTGAGTAGCCCCAGCACTGCTCACGGCATTTAAAAAAAATAATTAAAAAGCTACTTTGCTTCTCGCTCGCAGCAAAATTGAATTTTGCTCACTGTTTTTAAGCAGCAAAACCTGCTTGTTTGAGCTGCTGAGGTGAAATAGTTATTTGTTCAACAAGAGAGCAAAGTTGGTTTTTGCTGCGAGTGATGATTCAAAGATACGAGACGTAAAAAACTTTGGTCTCGTGTGAGACATACAACTTTTCACCTCAGCAGCGAGAACAACACAGCGTGAAGCTGGTAGGGCCAACGCAGGTCTTCCGTTGTGACCATTTGGTGAATACACGACTAAATAACGACACGATCGCATATGCATCAATCACAAGCATTTTTGCAAAATACTAATAAAATAAAAAGTGGAAAAAATAAACATGAAACAGATAAAACCTGTCACTCAACTTGATAATGCCGTAGTGCAAACACAACTTTATACAGCTTTATGTAGTCTGTGGCTTTAAAAAAACCTAAGTAGGCCTTGTCTAGCCATATTGGCTACAATAATCCCGCTATTTTTGAAATGCGTTCTGAAACTGCCCCCGCGGTTTCTGTCACGAAATTAAAGATTGTTAAAACGATAACAAAATTATGTAGATACATGATAAACTTCTTATTTTTCATTAATTTGGTCTTCAAAACATTAAATAAAAAAAATGATTGTACCTACTGTATAAAATAGTTATAATAAACACATTTCAAACTTTAACAGATAGTTTTATTTGCAATTTTACGGTTATGTGTGCATCCGAACGTGCGTTTCTTTTTGGGCCTACTATGTGTGGAATTTGAAAATCGAACTTCGAATCAAGTTGTTTCTATCTCTCGCTTTTTTCCTATCGAAGTGAAAGTGACAGAACAAAGTGAAGTTCAATTTTTTCGAATGTTGTGAGTAGCCGCAGCACTGCTCACGGCATTTAAAAATAATAATTAAAAAGCTACTTTGCCTCTCGCTCGCAGCAAAATTGAATTTTGCTCACTGTTTTTAAGCAGCAAAACCTGCTTGTTTGAGCTGCTGAGGTGAAAAGATCATTTTATCATAATTAAACAAGAAATATCCTTATTTATTTCCAATAAAAAATTCAACTATAATACAATTAAAAATTAAAACTTCACGTATTTGAATATAAATAAAACTTATCTACTCAAATATTAAAGATATAAATAATAATCACCACTATAAAAAGAACACCTCTCTAGCAGGTCCGCTCTCGGCATGGTCCCTATGATCCTGGCTGCATTATCTCTCTGGATAGCCAGACCATTAATTCACTGTAACATATTGTTTTAATCTAACTACAGGGATCGATTCGAGAAGCCTATTCCTTGAAATGGTTTTGAGCATAAATTGTTTAAAATGGGTGTTTCCCAATTGGTAATAAGGCTACCTACGTATAAAAGTTATAATTCTTATAAGATAATAAAAAAATGTAACTTTTTGTGATTTTGCAAAAACAACCCCTAATCTGGTGAAATGGGGTCTAGAAGTTAGTAAACGAGTACGTTATATTGTAGCTTAATCGTTTTCGGAGTGAAAAATAGCACTTTTCGCGATTTTGCTAAAACTACCCCTAAAGTGGTTAAAGTTAGTTTAGTAAGCGAGTTCGGTTAATTTTTAGTAAGAAACGTGGAAAATAGTGTAAGGGCTACGGTATATAAATATAAATTATTGCCTTTGATGATTTTCAAAAACTACCCCTGGGCCCAGGGCGGGGTCATGCTCCTACTAAATTCTCCTATTGGTAGGAGCACGAAGACAATAATGTCCTGATTCTCCTACCGGTAGGAGCATGAATACCATTATGTCCTGATCTTCCTACTGCAGATGAAATTATTAAAGATAGTTTATTTATTATTTCTCTTCTTGTCTCAAAACATTATGTACTCATAAATAAGTTAAGATAAATTTTTATCTAAGAATTTCCAAAAAATGTCCCACAGTTATTTCACCATGAAGGAGGGATAACTGCGTTTCACAAATTAAATTGTCCATCTCAGTTTGATCCCGGCGTCGTTTCTTTGGAGGAATACTACCCTTGTCTTGAGTTGCCTTTTGCAGGACATTCAGCAGACGTAATATGGTCACATTTTTACAGAGTGCTTTATTCAATGTTGCATTCCAACTCTCCGCAATGTTGTTAACTGTACTTAAATTAAGAGTATGATTACGAGGAATACAATTGTAATATTTGTAATGTATTTATGCTCCTACTTTCTTATACCTACATTTTTCATTGGAGTATGAGAATCAGGACATTATTGTCTTCGTGCTCCTACCAGTAGGAGAATTTAGTAGGAGCATGACCCCGCACTGCCTGGGCCTGAAGTGGTTAATTGGCGGTAGAATTTTTTACGAGATTTTGGTCATTTTCGAAGGGAGACATATAGGTAGTAATGTGTATTTAGGCTATTTGCTTATAAATAAAAAATAATATGTAGGCCCGGGTTTCAACGCCGTTACTACAAACAAAAAGAAATATCTCAAAAAACTACAAGTATGAACGAATTTTCCATTCAAACATATTTGGTGCTGTCTTGGATTTTTTTCAGGGGTTTTTTTATAAACACTCTAAACGTCCAGTTCTCAAGGAGCCAATTAGTTTACTAACGGCCGAACCCTATATTCAATCCGAGGATAGTTAAGGCTTACCTCGGGTTAAAATTTGACATTTGCCCATACAAAATGTGTCAAATTTTAATCCGAAGTAAGCCTATCTGTTCGCGGATTGAATATAGGGTTTATCCGTGTAAGTCGCAATTGTTTTCCCTTTAAATTCGCTATATGTACTTTTTCATTTATTATATTATTCAGATTTATTGATTTATGGTCTAAGGATACACACACACACACACTTACACACATACACGCAAATCTAATAATTAATAATAGCATGCAGGTGCATAATAATATTTTAAGAGCTATCCAACGATACCTCATACGATGTAATCCAGAGATCGGACAAGTCGGCGTCATTACTCGCAATAATCATGTACATGACTACAAAGATTAAATTAAGTTCGCTGATGCAGGGCGGTAACAAGTACCTAGTATAAAAGTAAGTTATTTTAGATGTGAAAGGAATAAACTAACCACGTACAATTTAGGAATACTTCTGTTTAGTTTAGTGTTTAGGATTAAGACTCTGTGTTATTTATTTGTTACTGCCCTGCATCAATGAATTTAATTTAATTAATTTAATTTAATCTTAGTTGTCATGTACACATTATTGCGAGTAATGGCGCCAACTTGTCCGATCTCTGGATGTGTAAAAATAAATCGCGGCATCCACTAAGATCACCTGAGTGGATCACCCAGGTGATTATATTGGACGAATTTGTCCTTTAAGATCCCCCAGGTGATTTAACTGGACGCCATGTCCAGGAGGATCCCCTAGGTGATTTTAGTGGACAGATATATATCCAGTAGGATCCCCCAAAAAATAATATGACTTTGCAGGTGATTCTAGTTGACAAACATGTCCAATAAGATCATCTAGGTGATTCAATTGGATTACGTTGTACATTACGATCACCTAGGTGATTTAAATGGACTGCTACATCCAGAACGATCACTCGGTGATTCAAATGGACGTAAACATCTAGCACGCTCCCTTGGGTGATTTTTGTGGACTACTACGTTCAGAAGGATCAACCAGGTAATCACAGTGGATATATTTGTCCGCTAAAATCACCTGGGTGATCTTGCTGGAAATCTCTAGGAATAGGGATTTTCGTTCGTTCGGCCTAGCAAGGTCTTATAACGTCATTTTCATAAAATTATAATGGACACAACGTTTAATGACGTCTTAAGAAAATTTGGTTTTATTTGCACTACGTCGTATAACGCCACGAGCCCATATTATATTCCTAATAGCACATCCCTGCGCCGCAACACTTTAAAAGGTTTAATGTCTAGAGCCGCATCGTATCAAATTTTGGTGGTATTTTGTGAACGTAGAACGGACCTACAATTTGTATGGGAAAATATTGTGTCATATAGTGAGCACCTGTTTAGAGCGGTGGTGGACCGAACGTGTTAAGTGCCGCTTGGCTGTCGCTTAGAATATAGATACTTTTGTCTTATGTTCTATATTTTCTTGCGGACAGGCAAGTATCGCATATATCTCCGCTTAGGGGCAGTTTTCCAAAATCAATGAAAATTGTGTTTTTTATTATATTTATAAATAATAGCTTAAATACCAATTACCACGTTTCCAACTACAAAAATGAACGTAGTTCCACACAAAATCCACCCCCTATTTAATCCCTTAGGGGATGAATTTCCAAAAATCACGTCATAGCGCACTCCTACTGTACTAACAAGTAGTTTAGTTTCTAAAGCGCCACAAAGGAACAAACATGCTGATAAACTCAGGACATTACCCTCCTTCGGCAGTCGGATCAAAAATGAGGAGGTTCTCCAGACAGACTATTTTTTTTATGTATGGCAACGCGTAATTTACAGAGTTGTACGATTTAAATTTAAAAAAAATGATACAATATACTTCCGAGGTGATCCCCAAATCTGAATCTGCTGAGGGGATTTGTGAGGAATAGGGGAATTTCCTCAAAAAATATAGGCACACACAGGGATTTTATATGTTTAGTAACAAATCCAGCATTTTCATTCAGAAAGTAACATTTGGTGAATTGGTACTGATGATGAAAACCACAACACCCTCTCTCCTGGGGGTGGATATCCACGCCACAAAACCTGGAACCCGTAAATGATAGCCAAAGACGCAGCTCCCCAACACCTCTTGCGGGTAATTTGTAGTGGCTGCAAGAATGGTTTTGGGAACACGTGCAGCTGGTAGGAAGGCAGGATACGATAGGAATTTACATGAGCAGTTGATTAGAAAATGATGAATGAGATGCAATGTGTATTAGTAATGCAAGGACAAGTTTGCACCTGATTGATGGTATGTCGGCAAGGAGTGAAATCGAGCAGAGTCCCGTGTAAGAGGTAACCTGGCCAGATTGAAGCTGGTTTTCATCGCGACCCTGGCGAATAGTTGGTACCGCACGCAGCTCATAAAGTTTGTAGGTACGAAAAAAACGGCAAGTTAAAAAAAAAAGAATGTTGAAAGGCGCTAATCTCTGAAACTATTGGGTCTACAGCGACAATTCTAGTCTCATATTGTAGAAATTTAGTCATGTTTAAAAACCTGGCCAGGTTGAAGCTGGTTTTTGTCGCAGCCCTGGCAAAATGTTGGCACTGCAGCTCGTAAAGGTTGTTAAAAAAATGCGATGTTTATAAAATGGGTGAAGTTTGAAAAGTTTTATCTCAGAAACTATTAGGTTTGTTTACAGAGACAATTTTAGTCTTGTTGAAAAACGTACTGAAAAAGTACTATCTAAAACTAGTTTTTAGGGTTATAATCGCCAAAATCTAAAAAAAGACCGAAAGGCTATAGCCGTGTAAGGGAACAAAAACGGACCAGTAGTTCTTAAGATATTTAGAAGAGTAAAAAAAACTTTCAAGTGACATTTCAAGGAAATTGTCAATAATTATGAGATAAAACTTGGCAGATTAATAACTAGCATTATGAGCAATACATATGATATACTCATTGGCTAATAATGTCAGGGGCATTTTGTGTTCCCTTACACGACTACAGCCTTTTCGCGGTTTTTTATTTTTAACGAAATTGCGTTCAGCGCTCGGGGTAACAAACTTGAATTATTCATTGGGCCAACATCATAGACAAGTCTGCAAAAAATCAAAACTACCGGATTTGACGCAAACTACCTCGTGCCTTCAAAATTACCAATTTTACTGGAGTAAATTTTACTCACTGAAAAATAATTAAGTAATTTGACCTAAATAAGTAGGATGAGCAATGTTGTTTCGTTTTATAAATCGATGCCTTTTGCAGATATTTGTGTGATTAACGGAGGTTAATTAAATGAAATTCAACATATATTTTTAATACAGTTTCTCAAAAAGTGGTACTTTTCGTAGCTGTATCGTGCAGAAAGTTGGATTTTATCGAACAAGTGCATTTTACGTTTCTTATTCGCACTAGTGCGTTTTACTATTTTTCTCAAAAATGACCGGAAAAGTTGACATTACTAACTCCATACTGAGACTCGAAGTACATAGTTTACAGACAGTTCCCAAATTTAAAAAAAATTACATTGCGCGCTCGCTACACAAGCCCGCAATGTTGCATACAAATTTCATTGTTATCTAGTTTGTAACTTTAAAAAAAGAGAAAACGGTCATAATAAAATGAGGGCACACCGCACAAGTCTTATACATCCATATTTTATTCAAAACGTAACTTTTTTATCTGTGTCTGGAATAGCTTGAGTTTATTTTTTCTAAAAAAGCTTGCGTTTAGCCTTGTCATAAACATAAAGGCGGTAAAGAGTGATGTTATTTCACGTGAGGTTTCTGTTTAAATGCGATTTGTATCTTACTATTTTTGAGAAAAGCACTATATATGCCTCGGCAGGAACGGCAATTGCGGGCCTCGTATTTTTAAACGGACTCGCAAGCTCGTCCGTTTAAACCAATACTCCACCCGCAATTGCCTGCTTCACTGCCTAGGCAATAATGTACTATTATTTAAATTTACTAAGGCCGCACGGCCGAAGACCAAACCAAAGAGTTCGTATGTTTAAATATAGTACTAGGAGCTTAGAGGTAATTAGGAGGTAGCACGGTGCGGCGCAGCGGCGGGCGGGCGGCCGCGCCCCACACAGCGCGGATGACTTTAGGTTAGTTAGGTACTTCTAATGTTTATGCACTCCTAGTATTTGACGATATAATTTTAGTTTTAGTAATTTCAGACAGTGTGTGCACACTTTAAGCTCACTTCAGAGGTCCGGGGGTAAGAGGACAGATACACAGATACCCACATACTCGTACACATATACAAAGATAACCATTAAATAACGTGGTTTGGTACACGTGCGAATCTGTCATTTTCACTCGTCCCAAGTCCAAAATGTACTATTATTTCATACCCTGGATCAATAAGAGTGTTTTTTAATAACCGCACAGACGTATGCAATAATTTATTACGGTTGTTAATAGGTAGTCGGTGCGCTGTGCTGTTTACAACATACCCACAACGGACAGCGCTGCATGACATGTGGCTGTTGAATATGTTTATCTATGAAGATAACGATTAGGGGACCGGGCTATGCACTAGTACGCGATAACCAAAGGAAACAATTATCTCACGGCAAGAGGTCTGCTAATAAGTGACGGACAGCGATGCTTTATGGAATTGATCGACCTCAGAGTCGCTCCACATCAAATTTGGTAAAGAAAAATTCTCGTAAGCTTACTCAAAACAACGAATCAGATATCTGGGACCGATCTGGTTGTGGAAAAAAAGATCGCCAAGTTGGTAAGATGACAGACGGCCAATTCATATTTCCTGAATTATATCAAAACAGGAAAAGGCATTGGAATGAGTGAGACGGTATAATAAGGGTAAAAATCGGACGGAAAAATTAAACACTGGTTTTAACCGGGTTTGAACCGGAGTGATAAGCAGCCGATTTTCTAATCTGAAACCCTCGCAAAGGAATCAGCAAAGCTTTTCTTTAAAGCACGCGGATTAGCAAAGACTTACCCCCTTACTTATAAACGTGGAATAAGCTTGGAATAGTTTATGCAATGCTTTGTCACTTTCTGTCAGATGCAAATGTCACAATTACCGATAAGGACAAAGCGTGGCATAAACTATTCCAAGCTTATTCCAAGTTTATAAGTAAGGGGGTTAGGAGCTATCTTGCTGGACTACTATTGGCACCGTGTTTCCGAGAGCCCCGGACAATACACGTGTACGGATTGACCCCGAACAAGACCTTGAAGAAGTTGCAAATAAGATATTACTGGAATCTAGATTGCTTAGAACTTTTTTATTAATTATATTTAGTTTTAAATATTGCATGCATAAATTTGTTTTTAATATTAAAAAAACTGTGAGTGATAAAACACCTACCAACGGTTTTACGGTTCCGTAGCCAAATGGTAAAAAAGGAACCCTTAGGTTAGACTTCGTTGTCTAGGCTGTATGTCACAGTAGGTTTTCTCGGCAACTATTAATGTTATTAACTTGAAATTTGGCATTTTTTATTATGCTAATAATTTCACCTTATCAACAAAATGCATTTTTTTTACGCTATTAATTCTTATTTATGTCACTGTAATTAAGCACTTTTCTTAGTAATTTACGACAAATGTCTTTATCATTTATGGTTTTTATCTAAAAATTCAATTTAAATATCAACGATGACATCAGCCACGAGCTGGATACTATACATTTGGCGGAAACATTCACTTGTATTATGGAGGAACGCAGTAAACTTCTACACAAAATCAGCCATACCCTTAAACTTATTACACAAAATATAAGAAGTCTTATAATAAACGTAACAGGGTATTTCTAATAAAAGTGGCACAGGCTACAGTTACTCCAAAAATAAATATCACTGGACAAACTGTCGTGTGGGAATATTGATGTATATGCATATATTTTTAAAACCATATCATACATAACTAATTGAATATCATAATATTCTTCTTGCCATATTTTATAAATTATATTTTATAAGATATATCTACACAAATAGTTCAAACACCTAAAAAACTGGAAGAGCGTCGCATTTGGACAAGACATGTTATAGGAAACAATTTTAAATAAAAAATTTGATAAACAAAATTAATAAGAATGAATAAATAAAATAGCTTGGTCTAGATGTAACAGGTCTGTGCTTATCTATGAACGTTTTTACTTTGTCGGAATAACAAGCATTTAATTCACTTTGTATTGTTTGTATTCAAAAACACATTGACAGGTTACGGTGCCACTTTTTTTAGAATTACTCAATAAGTACGTTTAGTTTTCACACTTTACTCTAGCGCTCGCTATTATTATTATTAATGTTAATAAGGTTATCATACTACCCAAATGCTGGCTTCAGCTTAATTTGCAAATTCCAACCTTGAAGGATCACAACTATTCAATTTCTACCAATAACAGTACCCAAAATGAAGGTGTAGTCGTTTACTATAAAGCAGCTCACTTCTATATCATATCTGAGCCTTCAATTATGCATTTTATGTTTTCACCGCTGTCTTTGCTATATATCGCCCACCAGAGGAAAGGAAAAAACTACACTAACTAAATTGATAACGTTTTAAAACATAATTAATAAATATGACAAAAATATAGACACATTTCCCCGGCCTCTTGACCCTAGAGCCAATTTGTACCTAAACCTTTTGGCTTCCCCTGGCTTGTCACCTGCTCAAAATATCCCAACTCATATTCACTCGTCATGCTTGGACCATCTCATGTAGAAAACCCAATCGCCAGCGAAATGTTTTGTAGTCCTCACAACCATTATAATAACCGAGCATTACAGTGTTATACTTAGATTAGACGTGGCTCATAACATAAGTCATAACATAAACACAAAACCATTGCTACAAAATTATCGCCAAATTGATTTTAGTGCAGTGGATCTCGGTCCGCCGGTTATTGATCTCTCCCCCATTTTTAGCGTTCCGTAGTCGAACTAGGAACCCTTAAGTATAGTGTCGCCATGTCCGTCCGTCCGTCCGCAGCTTAGCTCAGAGATTCTTAGTTCTAGAAAACTGTTATTGGCATGAAGGGATATACCCCTACATATTAGTTACGCCGACGAAGCGGTAAAATTAAATCTCGAAAGCAATTGTTGTTTTTTAACCTCCCTGAGAACACGTAACTTGAGGATGTATTTTTTTCTCTTCTACTCCATGTTGTGAGTGTCGTTGTATAGGTATAACAAAAATATTGCGGATTTGTTCAAGTAATTTTTAGAATAATGGATCCTTTTGTGAAATATTAACCTTTAAGCAAAAACTATAAATAACGAATTTTAAAGAAAAACTATCACTACTGAGTAGACTTAACGGGCCCTACCGACCTACTAAAATCACCTACGACCGCACCAAATAACTTTTAATAGACCATGAGTTCATTTTGTTTTTAGTTAGTTTCTGTGAAGTGACGGCTTCGGAACCCTACCCTGAGCACGGGCAACAATGCTCTTGCCCGGAGTTTTTCATTTTACTAGTTTCATAAAATCGGTTGGGCCGTGTAAGAGATATATCTATGAACGAGGGCCCCCTTGTGTCGGCGTCGTCTGCCTGACCAAGTATAGTAACAGAGAGTTTATTTATTAAACACGTATATTTAAGTAAGTCTTCGACAAAAAATAAAGTTAATAAGTACAAACAGGTCGCTCGGCTTTTTCTTCGAACTTGTCCGAACACACTATCGTCGTGTGTCTAGATTTATTGCTAATTAAGTTGAGTTTGAGTAGATTCTTACCCTTTAACAGGGTTTTACTTATCAGCGCTGTATAATTACCTACAATAAATTGACAAACGGGTAATAAATAAAATTTCAAACAAATGAAATGTAGTATTTGGGGAACCCTCAGTATTAGAGTCCTTCTCGCACTTGGCCGGATCTTCTTGATACGGTCGCCTGTACAGTCAAGTTAATAACAAGTATCTACTAGTGCAGCCATAACTATAACAATAATAATAACTCTGTAGGTATAGAAAAACATACGATTTAAATCAAAGTAAATAAAACCGAGGGAGGAGAGAAAAGAGTAGGTACCTAAGAGATTAGTTTCTAGAAATGAATACAACGATAGCTATTATAGCATTTAGAAAATGAAGTAAATACCTATTATTCAGCGTCCCTCCATATTGGGTCATACGCAGAGTTAGGTTCGCGTCTTTCCTGTGGACATACCCGAAGTTAACGTGTTTAAGGCCTAATTTTCTAGCTGAACCATATCCGGCGTCAGGTCTACTTTGGCCCGATCAGATAAAAACATATCTTATATGCACACAAGCCTTTAACTATTGACCACAGGAGAGACCACTTTTGTTTTTTGTGTGCGTTTGACCCTATTGGGAAATTTAAATAAAACAATACCTACTTATCTGACTGTAATTGTTTATGTAATTTTTAATTAAATAGGTAACTGCTTATTATTATTATTTGTATGTCTTTACCAATCACGGGACTATGGGGGTCCCGGACCTTTGGAAGGCGTACATGGAGCCGAAGCCAACATGCAGAGGCCCGTTAGACAATTTTAATTTAGTAAAGTGATGGGACACCAACCGGAGATTGTCTCTGAGTTCAAACTATAGAAGTATGCTCCCACGGACAACCAATGGTTATTGTTATTATTATTAATTAGCCCAATATAGTGTCCCACTGCTGGGCAAAGGCCTCCTTCATGGACTTCCACGCCTCTCTCATCTTTAACATTTCTTAACTACATAGTAGAGTTTGACCCTAATCCTAATTTAATGTACAAAACAATGTTATAGAATTCTACTCACCATGATCGTTGGTAACGGCATACTGGTAGTTCGGTATAAGATCAGGAAGATCGTGGTGCGCAGGCGGCGAGGCGGGCGGCCGGTAGCCCGAGTCGACGGCACCGTAGGGCAGCGGCCACTCGCGCTCGCTCACGCCACCGTAGGCGCAGTACTCGCCACCGTAGGGCAGCTGCTGGCCCGAAGAGCCCGCGTGCGAGTAGGCGCACGCGCCGTAGTCGACAGAGCCAGCGCCGACGGCGCCGGCGCCGCTACTGCCGGCCAGCTCGTAGCCCACTGGCTGCGCCGGCGGCAGCGCAGCCACGCCACCGCCACACAGATATCCTCCGCTCCCGAACTGCGGCTTCAGAGCCTGGCATTTTCGCCGAAACCCCCGCGGCCGCCTCCTGAAGGATCCTTCTTCAAACATGAACTCTGAAGACGGATCTATAGTCCAATAATGGCCCTTCCCCGGCCTCCCTAGCCCTTTCGGGAGCTTCACAAAACACTCGTTTAGACTCAAATTGTGCCGCACAGAATTTTTCCAACCCTGATAGGAACTTCGGAAGAAAGGAAATTGCTGTTGAAGGAAAGCGTATATTTCGCTCAGCGTGAGTCTTTTGTTGGGCGAATGCCGGATTGCCATGACTATGAGGGCGATATAAGAGAAGGGTGGTTTTTCTTGTCGTCGGGTGGCCGGCGGGCGTCGCGCCGCCTCCTCGGCGGTTTGCTCCTCGGTCTTCATGCGTGCGTGCGCGCGCGGCCAGGCGCAGACGGACAGTGCGCGCCGCCCACTGCGCCCGCGCCGCCGCCCACCGCCGCGCCCCCTCCACCCGCCCACACCCGCCCTACACTTATCCCTCATCACATTATTCGCAAACTTAAGCTTGCCAACGCTGTTATACGTAAATCATTATGACGTTCGGTTCGTGTGACTAACTGAACAATCACTGAGTAGGTACCTACACTAGTTTATGACACTACGAGTAATCTGCTAAAAAAGAGAAATAGTAACGAGTGTTATCTACATTATTTAACACTGTGGTTATCAATCACTCCATTGATTTTTCTATGAATTCCTATAGTATAATTTCCGCACTCTTTATTGTAAAGCAGCACCTTCTATTTCTGGGCATTGCGGACTTTTTCGTGTTAATGACACCCTCGTAAGCGCCAAAATGATGCTGGATAGCGAGTGGCAGGAGCAGCACCAGCAGGGGGAGCGCGTGCATCGGTCGTCGCACCCGCGGCTCGTCCAAACACGAAACAGCGGGAAACCCGCTTAGACAATAATATTTACCCGTCGCAAGGACGCCTGTCGAACGCCCGCTCTTGACCTAGCACAATTAAACCAAACATTTTACTAGATCTATAAAACGGTTATACGACGTGCACCAAATATTTACCATAAAGCGTAAACCAAAACTTTTGCATTAAAGTTCCTGGATTTATTTACTCGTATTCGCTCGGCTGCGCGAGCGCCACAATCTCGCTCCTATCGCAAGGCGTAGTAGGGTTCCGTCGTGAACGTTTGTGTTTATGTTCAGTTAACATCATTTCTGGTTTTTGGTATCAGTTGAGATCACTTACAAAGCTATATCTATTGATGACTGTGAATAATGGAATTATAGTCTTTGTGTATTAGTATTGGTTTATTTAAACATTATCTACCTTCATTTATATTTCCAAGCGAGAACCCGTTACTCGAGTGATTAATGCTCGTTCCCAATAACTATTCAATCATCGGAAATATCGGTTTACTTAGGGAAACAAAATTACATTTGGCCTTAACATAATTTGTCCAATTTTGACCTGAAGTAACCTACATATTCATATCTATTTACTCATTGAATATCACGAACGTACATTGTAACAATCATAACTATAGGCGTATCGAATGTATAAGTTAATTGAGAGCCCGGGTATGCATGAGGTGCGGGGAGAGAGCATCGGCGACGTGACGTGTCGTGCCTCGCCCCGCCACTCATGCTTACCTTACACCGGCTCTAGCTCTAGCTAGCACTGAAGTGGAATGATTCAGCGAAATGGCTCCTTTACATTTAAGTTTTTAAGGGCTATGAAGGGAAGTGTTTCTTGAAACTTATGTGTAAAGTTTAAACTATCGGACATACATACATACCTTCACGCCTGTAATCCCAGAGTGGGGTAGGCAGAGCTACAGAATTACCTACAACTTTAAAAAGTGGTTGATAACTCAGTCACTACATTTTGCACAAATAGGCTAAGATGTTTACAAGTGTATTAGTGACAGGTTGCAAGCCCATCGCCTAACAGTACTACAAGCCTGTATTCCCTTAATTATCACACATAAATACAATTCAATGATTTATGAGGTAAGTATACAGGGTGTCCCAAAAGTACCACGCCACAGTGACACCGGAGGTAGGTTAGCTCAAGAGGAACCTAACCAGCCTAACATGACCTCAGTAAAAGTTGCACCGTTTTCGAGTTATACCAATTTAAAGATTTTTCCAATTTTTCACCTCTTTTGACATTGTAAGTGCTCGCATTTACTGGGATAGCTTTAAAATTTAGTTTTTTTTTATTTGTGCGCGTTTATGAATAGTTGATTAAGATGATATAAGCATTATTATGTCAATAACTAATGTAAAAGTTGGAAAAATACTGTAATGAACTTGACTTAAATTATCATCAACATAGTAATTTAAACTTTGAGCACCTGCCATAACTTTTTTTACTATAAACAAAATGAGCAAATTACTTTAAAAACATGCGTATTTTATGCCAATTCTAAAATGGTATGACACATGATATCTTAATGCATAAAAGTAGGAATTCGTATGACATTTGCCAATATGGATCCTCGGAAATCAATGCTAATCTTCTAAAAAAATATCTTGTACTCTACGATATCTCATTTGTTTGTGCTCCTTTGAAGAATATGATTGATTTTTGGTTGACCTTGGTTCAAAGATAATAGAAAACGGGTTTAATTTTCATTAGTTTTTACAGTAAATGTTCGAATTGTTTCCCTCCGACTCTAAGGCACAAATGGCATCTTCGAATAAAATTTCGGTTTAATTTTCGTAAACTGGTTTCCGATATGTCTCGGGCTGCATTGAAGACACGTTGCCGTAGTTCCTCTTCGTTACTTATTGGTTTTGAATAAATATTGTCTTTCAAACATCACCAAAAAAAAACATTTTACAAAGCGAAATCAACTTCCGTTAAGAGTGCCGAGTAGTCGTTTCAGTTCCACAAACAAAATCAGAGTGACAAATGATATCTTAATGCAAAAAAGTAGGAATTCGTATCACATAACTACCTAACTTCGTACCTAACTAAAAAGTCGGCTATTAAAACGAGGTTTAATATTAATCAACGAGTATAGCACGAAACGCATGGTAACAAACTATGAGTAGTTTGGGTCACAGGACTACAACTGCAATAAATTAATAACTATCCTACAATTCTTTACATGATAAACTTGCAAAGCGGCTAAACGCGTTTCATTTGTTAGTTTGGTTGCCGGGATCCTTATTGGCAAATGTGATACGAATTCCTACTTTTTTGCATTAAGATATCATGTGTCACTCTGATTTTGTTTGTGGAACTGAAACGACTACTCGGCACTCTTAACGGAAGTTGATTTCGCTTTGTAAAATGTTTTTTTTTTGGTGATGTTTGAAAGACAATATTTATTCAAAACCAATAAGTAACGAAGAGGAACTACGGCGACGTGTCTTCAATGCAGCCCGAGACATATCGGAAACCAGTTTACGAAAATTAAACCGAAATTTTATTCGAAGATGCCATTTGTGCCTTAGAGTCGGAGGGAAACAATTCGAACATTTACTGTAAAAACTAATGAAAATTAAACCCGTTTTCTATTATCTTTGAACTAAGGTCAACCAAAAATCAATCATATTCTTCAAAGGAGCACAAACAAATGAGATATCGTAGAGTACAAGATAATTTTTTAGATGATTAGCATTGATTTCCGAGGATCCATATTGGCAAATGTCATACGAATTCCTACTTTTATGCATTAAGATATCATGTGTCATACCATTTTAAAATTGGCTTATAATACGCATGTTTTTAAAGTAATTTGCTCATTTTGTTTATAGTAAAAAAAGTTATGGCAGGTGCTCAAAGTTTAAATTACTATGTTGATGATAATTTAAGTCAAGTTCATTACAGTATTTTTCCAACTTTTACATTAGTTATTGACATAATAATGCTTATATCATCTTAATCAACTATTCATAAACGCGCACAAATAAAAAAAAACTAAATGTTAAAGCTATCCCAGTAAATGCGAGCACTTACAATGTCAAAAGAGGTGAAAAATTGGAAAAATCTTTAAATTGGTATAACTCGAAAACGGTGCAACTTTTACTGAGGTCATGTTAGGCTGGTTAGGTTCCTCTTGAGCTAACCTACCTCCGGTGTCACTGTGGCGTGGTACTTTTGGGACACCCTGTATAGCTAAAATATATTCTTCGCGGGCTTCGTCCAGGCCTATGAAAGGCCGAAACCGAAAACCCCGGACAAGTGCGAGTTGAAATCGCCTGGAGAGGAGAATCTGGAAGGGGGACGATCCTTACCGGATTTTCTGTTATTTATAAAAGAACTTTATTACTTCTTAATTTAAGGCTTGTTATGTTTGTAGATAAGGGGCCCTGTTAGGGGCTAGGGCTAATGAATGGTAAATTTTAAGTTATTTATTCGGTATCCTATAAGTATTCGGAGCAAATTGGCTGTGACGGACGGAATGACAGGCAGACAGAGACAGGGATGATCGGGACGGACAAACATAACCCTAAAATCTTGTAGTAGTGACGACTTTGACGGTACTAGACTGATTTTAAAATCAATAAATTTATTGTTACACGTTATCTATCGATAATAAAATAATGTGAGACGTGGATTATTAAACGGAGCCATAAAATATTTCAGCGACGGGCCGCGCGCGCGCATGTCTCGCGGCGGCGGCAGCAGGGCCTTGTTGTGAACACTGCGTGCTCTGTGAATACAAGCATTAACTGTTTTTAAAACTACTTTACAGTTTATTGGAGAGATCGACGATACTTAGAGGGACAAATTTAATAGCTAAGAGAGAAACCACCTCGGTGAATTGAAGTTTTATATTTATGAACTGTAATTATGCTGCAAGCGCTAGGTACAGTTGACTACAAAGAGATGTATCCACTTTTTCACCTTTTTGCGTTGTTATAAGGTCCAAAAGTGGATACATCTCGTTGTAGTGACTGTAGGTTTCTCGCCCCGAATTATACAAAAATATTGAAATACAAAAAAAAAGTTACGTCTTGAAAAGAGGAGTTTGAATTTAAATAATTATGTGGTACTAAGTACAAGATTCCATTTCGTAGAATGTCGTAGCGAACTCGTAGCATGGCAGCTACGCTACGAACTTCACACAAACAACAGCCATGACTTATCATAAATACATGTTCAATGTGATCATTGCCGTTCCTACTTTAGTAAATGATCATTTGATCATAGAATACAAAAGTTTCCATTAATTGAGTACCAATAAGTTGTCCCTTTCATGCCTGTTATTTCTAATGGAACAGAACCGAGAGGTAGATAGCGAGCCATTCTGAAATTATACGCTAGCACCGCCCACAAAATGGCGCGTACAGTAATGACGACGTCGCAGGCGCAGTTACCGGCACTAGTCGATTCATATTCAATTACAGAATAGAGATTTTGAATTGCTCAGATGGTGGTGCAGATTAATCTGGTGATTACGTAATTATACCTATACAGTCTGTGATCGAATTCGAGATCAAAAATGTAAAGAAACGGATTGCCATCATAAAAAAACAAATACAAGTAATGGTTAGTTTAAAATCATCGATATAAAAACAAAAATAATAATAATCAGGGTAATATTGTGTGAAGAGTTGAAAATAATATTACACTTAGGCTAACAGTAAATATACTTTTTTTTTATTCCGTATTTATGTTGTTTGAACAAAATATATGGAGTTTTAATTTATGCTACTGGCAATGGTAAGAAGTTATAAACATTTGGTTCGTTATTAATAATAAATGTACTGTTAATACAATATGGGACACACGGCATTGGTTTTCTGACATATGTCGAATGAATGTGATTCTTTTCGTTTATTCTTTATTATCGTTGCTTTCTTTTGTTAAGTTTTTGTTGCTTGTTAAGTTTTGGTAGTTTTTTCGTGTACAGTTTTTATTTGTTCGTGTGTGTTTCTTTAGAAATTAAGAACTATCTCTGGCTCTGCATAAAGTGTTAAAATAGAAAAAGTACTAACAACCAAATACTCTAATCATAAGATTAAAAATCGTTAGGTTTAAAAAACCGTTAAAAATAACTGCAAACGATGTGACCACCTAATTCCATACTTTCAAATCTCTAGGTGCGAGTACCTAGTAGAGATAAAGAACACATTGCAGAAACAAAGATGTGCAAAGAATGATCGAGGTGAACCCGCTCTACTTAGTAAGTCCCAACAGCATTGCTGTGAACTCACCACTAGTGAGCATTATTGTAAGGTGACAAGGTTGACAATAGGTCGGTCGACGGTGCTGCTGGTGGCCCCACGCGCGGCGCGGCGCGCAGGTGTCGGCCGCAGCGCTCTCTTTGATCCCGTAACTTTGTAACACCCGACACCGATTGACGAGATAGCAACATCCTACAAACATTACTTAATTAATTCATTACACCAAGTTATCTTTAATGGTGGTATTTCCTCGAACGCCGTCTGAACAGTCGTATTAACACATAATGTTATTATTGCCAGTACAACTTAGGTACCTATTTTTAGTTGAATCAGTGCTCATCCAAAGTAGACGTAATCAAATTTATCAAAATATGTATGTCGGATGGCAAAGTGAAACTCAAGTTTACGTGAAAAGTACATTATAAAATGAAAGTTTGGAAATTACAGCACACCCGTCTTTCCGTCTTAAGCTTGGACGTCTAACGCCTAAAATTAAAAAGTTAACCTAGTCCATTCGCTATAAATTTCTTTCGCACTTATTCTTAACATCAATAAAGTCATCTCTTCCACGCTAATGTCCAGTTATACGTCACACTGCGTTCCTATACACTCGCTCTACATGTAAGTACTAGATATCCCGTTACAAACTTTCTGGCGGACCGAGAGGGCACAGTCGACGGAAACCAGACTACTGAAGATAGAAACAGTTTGGAGCATATTCCTCCAGTAAGTGATGGGAATGAGTTTTAGGAACGTAGGGTAGAGGAAGTTATACTTACGTTCCACTGTATGTATTACTATTTTTTATGTATGTTCAACGATTTCTCCGTCAATTGTGGACCGATTCTAAAAATATATTATTTTATTGATAAAGTAGGTATTTATGTATACTTACTTTCAAGGTGACAACGGTGTCACCAAATCTGAATCTGATGAGGGGATCAGTAAGGTATTGAGGGAACTCCTCAAATATTGTAGGCAATCATATAACGATTATAGTATTTTTAGTAATACGTCTAGCATTTGCATTCAGAAAGTATAATTTGGTGACGTGGAACTGATAATGAAGACCACAGATGTCCACCGGAACTCCTCAACGGTACCTATTTCAAGGGTGGCGATAAGATGTCTCGATTAAGATAGTTGTGCGACTACAACGAAGAACATTGAATTCTTTAAATATGACTATGACTTTTCCGCGGCATTGCTTGCGGCGACCTTGAAATGTGACGTGGGACTACACAAGCGTATTATGATCACTAAAAAGTAAAAAATAAAACCGGCCAAGTGCGAGTCGGACTGGCGCACGAAGGGTTCCGAACCAGTATCTATAAAAAAACACGTTCGTTGTGTGGGAGGCTCCCTTAAATATTGATTTAATTCTGCTTTTAGTAAAGGTTGTTATAGCGGCAACAGAAATACATCACCTGTGAAAATTTAAACTGTCTAGCTATCACGGTTCGTGAGATGCAGCCTGGTGACAGACAAACGGACAGACGGACAGACAGACAGCGGACTCTTAGTAATAGGGTCCCGTTTTTACCCTTTGACTACGGAGCCCTAAAAATTATTGTTTTAAAAAACAAAAGTAGATTTTTTGTTCAAAATATTGCGAGTCGCCGACTTTAGTTGGACGAACCATTATAAAATAAATAATTTTTAGCGTTTTTTAAGGCGGTTTCATGATTTTTTAAACATTTACTTTTTTTAAACAAAAAAACTAAACATACTGAAATGAAACCCATGGATTACTACTTTATTCCTTGTTAAGTTAGACTGCCTGCTGTTCCCTTTGGTTTAAAATATTTAAAAAAAATAAGACCCACACAATACAAGTAGGTACGTGTCGATAACGGGTGAATTAGACTGGCAATAAAAATTGCAGGAGTTGATCGCTGTTTTACTTCAGTTCTAGAGCGTCAAGCACAATATTGCTTTCATTTTCTAACTTTAAAGTCAGAGTATGGTCGCAGTAAACTTTTGCAATTTTTATTGCCGGCCTATCCCTGCGTAGCAGTGCACCTGGAAGGTGTCCATTAAAGTAAACCACATGTTCCAGACGTTCCAGCGCAAGGGTTTTATCATAGTTTAAAACGAGCAGACAACATGTTTTATTCAAATAATTAGGGATAAATGAAAATTTGCCCTTAGAAAGCACTATTTGGTGAAGTGGAACTGATGATGAAGATCACAGATGGCCACCGGAACTCCTAAAAGGAATACCTTTTAGGAGTTCCGGTGGTGGTTCCGGATTTCAAGGGTGGCGACAAGATATTTCGATTAAGATAGTTGAACAACTATGACAAAGCATATTTAGGTTAAATATATGACTATGAGTTTCCCACGGCGTTGCTTGCGGCGAGATTGAAATATTCTATAGTTTCTTATTAATTGAGAAGTGGGACTATAGTCGAGTCCGGAATTAGGCGAACTAACTTGACAGCCGAAAATGTTGCCAGACATAGGAAAAAATAAATAGTGATAGGTTTATGTCGACACAAATATGTCGATATAACCTTGTGCCTTCTATAAATCTGATTATATTTATATTTTATCAAGTAATTGTCGTCGAAACTTTCTCACTCATACATACTTGCCAAATCGGGAAAAACTACAGCAATTTTTACTATATAATATGATCTGAAGGATGTACAGTTTAAAGCGGATATTTACGATACTTACTCCTCAAATTAGGAATAAAATACAAAAATAACAACAGGCCATTGTGATCCTTTTAGGTGGCTTCCGTCGGGATAGTACGGTACATTTCATGTACCATCAGTACCATACATATAGCATTCATTCCTTTCTTGCTGGCAAATATGAAAATGCGATAGAGACAAACGCTATATATCGTCGATGATAATTCCAAATCCGTTATGTGTTCGATTTAATTAATTTTATACGCTAATAAGTATCGTTGCTAGGTTACAATCTGACCAAAAAAATCAATCATAGGATGACAGAAAGCCGAATGGCTTGCTTGCTTTGTTTGTCCGAACTGTCAACAAAACAAAATGGCGGACTGCGTCGTTAACGATGTCTAAAACGATGTTCGATGTATTTTTAAATCCAACCAATTTTTATTACTATTATTTTGCTTAGTAAAATTATTAGTTAGATTCCAAACATAATAATAATGATAAACTAGACTTTTTAAATATCGATATTAACAGCACTAGCCAAACTGTGGCAACATTAGTGCACAATGAACTGTCAAGTTAGTTCGCCTAATTCCGGACTCGACTATACATGACGGCATCATTATGAACACTAAAAAGTAAAAAATAAAATAAAATTAGAAAAATACAAAAAACCGCCTTCAAAAAACAAAAAATAACTTCTTTTTAAAGGCGATTTTTTGTTTTTTTTTTTACATTTATAATGTTAAGGATACAATCATTGATGTCCTGATTTAACTACATTCTCTTAAATATTTTTTAAAGTAACGGATACTTTGGCATCAGCTGAACCAAAACCAAACTTAAATTAGTATAATTCCTATTTTATTGATTTAGTGACTTTGTCATATTTTCCAAATAAAATGTATGATAATCTTCGTAATACAAACAACAAACTAGTCGCAAACTGTCATTATTTTCCTCAGTGCCAGATTAATTTATTGATTTCTCGTAAAATACATAATCTGCAAGCAATTAAATATCGATCCATAAACTATCATTGTCCTTTAATAATATCTACTTATAGGTAAATATAAACATCATTAAAAATTAGATATTTGAAACATGTATAAATTCGGATGGGTGGTAGGCACATTTTTTTTGAAAACGCCCTATCGTTGCCACGTAAAAATCGTTTTATTTTTACTTTTAACTTTTCATGAGATTCTGGTTGCCTTATACACACGCATGTAACAATAGGTCTGCCAGAATCTTTACATAAGACAAATTACAAAAAAAAACGATTTTCATATGGCAATGTTGCCCTACGTCAATTCAAATTTCACCGCTTGTTTTTACTCGCGTTGGTTATCAGGGCAATGTTCTAAAAGCCCTTCGGTTAAAGCGAAAAATATCGTTTATCATGTGCGCAGTAAAATTTGTGGGAAATAGACGGAAATCAACCACAATATCTCGTGGTTAATTGCACAGGCTTGAGATTTCTAATTTTATCATTAATGGAATAATCCCCGAAGAAATAATAACTTCTAAGCAGGCTGAGCCCACCACATCATACTTTTATAGGACGTGAAAAATAAAGTATCAAGACTTTTAAATCCTATTATCCCGGAGTCCTTTTTTGTCATGATGTGAGATTCTGGTAGACCTATACCTATACATACTTTTCCGGATAAAAGTAACTATTTATATTTATATATAAAAATGAATCCCTGTTTCCCTTGGTCGCGTCATAACTGGAGAATGGCTCGACCAGTATATATTTTGTTATGTTCGCAATTATCAAGACAAGGTTTGTATAAATAAAATACACCCGGGCGGCGACGGGCACGGACACAAAGACAGACAGTAGACAGTAATTAACATATAACAGGCTCCAGTCGCGGTTTATTTTCACTTAAGGACATATCGTTATCATATCATAATGGAGTGGAGAATTTTCTAAAATCGTTATTTTTAAATAGCAGATTTTCTATTCGCATTTCTTCCTGAATTAATTTCTTTCGCGGAGCTCCTGTTTGCTGTTGGGGGCTTTGGCCCTTCAGGCCCGCTGCAAAACTAACATACGAGGGGCGTTCAATAAATTCTCGGTATTGGTATCTTGTAAACCTTTTTAGTAAACTTCTTAATACTGGCCGCAAAGAGTCATTCATTGACAGTAAAAAAAAGTAAAGGGTCTAGCAGGCTAAGGAAGGAGAAGTGGCCCCTGTGACGAATATCGGATTTTTATAATGTCATTTGTTGGCTATCTCATAATAGAGAAACACCCTAACTTTCAGCCCCCTATCTTGAACCGTCACCGAGATACTGTCAAAAACGTCATTTTATGGACACATTTTTCAAAGTCGTTTTTCTCCTGAACTATATATTCTTCATTATCTACTGTCCAAAAGTGGTCAAATGAATTTAAACGTGGGAGGGAGAGCATAGAAGATGACCCTAGAACTGGTCGGCCTGTTGAAGCTACTTCACCAGAAAACATTCAAAAAGTGGAGAAAATTATACTGGAAGACTTATTCACTCGACCAGAAGGTTAGGTCTATAGCACAAAAAACCAATATTTCTATTGGTACAATACATGATATTATCCACGACCATCTTAACCCTTAATTTGGCAAAAATAAAAAAAGTCGGGAATTCAAACCCTTTTTGATTTTGAATCAGCAAAAAAATAAAAAAACATTCCAAACATTAAAAGTGAACATTATAGTATGTTCACTGTGATGTACACTGCCAAATTAAGGGTTAACATGTCCAAAGTTAGTGCGAGATGGGTACCACGAATGTTGACACCGTTTCAGAAGCACACGCGTGTTGCTTGTTGTTCCGACTTCATTGAGCTGTGCTGTGTGGTGAAAACCCTGATGGTTTGCTCCAAAAAATTGTTACCGGAGATGAAACTTGGGTTCATCACTATGACCCTGAGAGCAAACAAGAGTCGATGCAGTGGCACGTTAAAGGAACACCTCATCCCAAGAAATTCAAAGTCGTCCCCTCAGCTGGTAAGATCATGGCGATAATATTCTGGGATTGTGAAGGGATATTATTAATAGATTTATAAAGAAAAGGGTTTAAATATTACTGGAGAGTACTACGCTAACATTTTACGCCAATTACGGGAAGCAATCAAAGAGAAGAGGAGGGGAAAATTGACCAGAGGAGTGCTGCTTCTTCATGACAACGCCCCTGTGCATACTGCTCATGTTGCCAAGGCTGCTGTTCTTGAATCTGGAAACACTTACTCACCCGACGTACAGTCCAAACTTGGCCCCCAGCGACTACTTTTCGTTTCCCAACCTTAAAAAGGATCTTCGTGGACATCGATTTTCTAATGATGAAGCGTTGAAGGCAGCGGTGCTGGAGCATTTTGACACCAAAGACAAAAAATATTTTTAAGAGGGGTTAAAAAAACTAATTGACAGATCTTATAAGTGTATAAACATAGGGGGGGGAATATATAGAAAAATAAAAATAAAACACTAATCGTATGCTTTTGTTTTCCTTCTCATACCGAGAATTTATTGAACGCCCCTCGTAACCTATACATAGTTTGTCCTAAATTCAGATAGGAAAATTTATGACTGGAAAATAATAAAATTAGGAAAAAATGCGAATACAAATTTTTCGTCAGAGAAGATAATATTTTGGTGAAATAATCTAAAAAGCCGTTTATTTCACTCTTTAGACAGGTAATACGAAGCGCAATCTGTGAGCTCGGCGTTTGCGCTGGTAACTTGAACACGCAGTAAATTATGTTTTTACGAACGGGGCCATGTGCGCAGCGTCCGTCAGCTCCCCGACGGGAAGCGGCGCGGCGCGGGCGCTGCGCGGCCGCCCGCATGTGTGTCACCCGGCGGGCTTGGGAAGTCTCAGCTTTTACCAAATCAACAACATTTTTAAAACCTAACTTTCTGGCCATCCGGGTAATATGAAACTACGATTTTAAATGAAAGCAATCGAATTATTTAAGCAAGAGAGGTATAATTTCAAAATTTTCATATTTAATATTTAGTCAGATGGGCGTTTTCCAAAAAAAATATTTGAGTCAAATATCCCTGTCCTTTGCCTTGTGAGTACTTTTGTCCCATGAATTCCTTCACCAACGATAAGGATAGTTTATAAAAGTCATGCAGCAACATACTTACTGACCACTCATGCTAAGAAATTACCTCAAAACTTACTCAAATATAAAATTTTAGTTAAAAACCGAAGAAACGACGTGGGATTTTGGGTGTCCTACGTACACTTCGCATACTTTAGAGTGAAATATTATTATATCTGTCTCCTTCTAGGCCCGGATTTGAATGTTATTTGAAAGATAATATCATCTTAATTTGGTTTTTAACTTCATTATTTAGTCTATAGAGTTAAAAAAAAGGGTAATTACATATTTTTGAATGTCCTCAAAAATTGGCGTGGTGGAAAATTCCGCATACGCTTCGGCGTTTTTATCAAATTAAAAGCCAAAAGTACTAAATCAGTTGCGTTTTTACTTAATGGCAACATTACCATAACCATTACATTAAGGTAAATGTCCGAGTGGTCGACAATTGACCCACCTGTATGACTCTTTTGCAGTTAATTTGAAATAATAAGATTACGGATTTTAATTTAACCCGAAAATCGGGTCTAAAGTTTTTATCGATGCGATAAAGTATTTATAATTTGAGGATAAGTTTTCGCGAGCAGGCGCTTCGAGTTTGCCGTGCGTCTGTCTACTTATGTAATCTGCTAAGACATGAGATCGGGAAAGTGGATATTATACCCCAGAATTCAAGTTTTATCGGTAAAGTGATTATTGAAACAGGTCAATCATTAAACAAACCATTGCTATTAAGTGTTTTAAATTTATTATATTAATTTGGTTATTATTTTTGAGGTATGTCATACGGTTCCCTAATGATTCGGCTACAATTATTTGGCAGATTATTGATTGGCAGACAACGTTTCGCCGAGTAACGGTACGCCGATGGATTTGTTCGTAGATGTATTGTTTCGCAGACTAACGTTTCGTAACTCAACCTTTAGCAGCTGTTTTAGTTGGCTTATGAGTCGGTAAGCTGAATCACTATTGGCAGAAATTCGTTTAGCCTATTAATCACTACACATTTTGAATGTTTGCTCGAAAAACTATTCGCTTTTAAACGGTTCAACTATTATTCATCATCATATTAACTGTTTGCCACCTTTTCGTTTTGCACTGGGAATGGCATCAAATACTGCGAATGTGTCTTGATTACGCTATGACATCATTGGTGGTTTTATATGCCGTGTAATAAACACTGAGTTCCGATGTACCTTAGTATCATTTGCCCTAAGTAACGGCTCGGTTTATTAATAGTTTACCTATTTTTAAATTGACTTTGTTGTGTTTGTTATTTACTGGGCAGATAAAAAAAAAATAACCGGGAGCCAAGCTCCCGCCTTGACCTTCTAACCTAACCTATCCGAGTCGGATCTGCCCTTACTTTTAATTTACTTAACTAAAAAATGCCGAAACAAAAATCGACTGAACCTTAAATCTACTAAACAATAATGATGCCATGTCACAACTCTGCTTATCATGTTTCGACGAGCAGTTGTTCGGTAAAATGAAACAATTACGAAACAAACAATCGACTAAACGTAACTCTGCGTATCGCTTTACTGTCTACCGACTATTCGGCGAAACAAATAATAGGCGTAACGAAATTATACCAAACGTTACTCGGCCAAAAGAAAGGTCTGCCAATAGTTGTCTGCGAAACAAAAATCTGCGTAATTAAACTCGGCGAAACGACAGGTCACCATGTCATACACTGGATATATTTCTTTGTGTTTAGTAGTGGATGACACCCATGTCATTCACTCGATACAAATGAATATTCTTTAAAAATGCATTTTGATCGTATTAAAAAGATGTAGAACATAAATCTTATGAGTAAAAGCAAGCCTTTATCTATCGTTTGAGTAGTGTCTGACAGGGGTGTCATTGACTGTTTTTCTATGGAATACCAATGAATGACAGTTACGTATTGAGGTGTCATTCTTTAGCTCATAACTATAGTCATACATTGGTTACAGGTATTTTGCTATGCAAACATGCCTCCGAGATCATAATAAATATACAGCCAAATTAACAAAAAAACTATAAAAAAGGGAATAAGACATAAAGAACAATCTTTAAAAATATATTCGCCTCTAGCAGTGACTCCGAATTCCAGATATGAAGAATGGCAACAATCGAGAGGAAGTACATGTGACGTGTCGTCTGAGGACGAAAATATATTGTAATTAATTGTTATTAAAATTAAAACATATTTTATTCTTAAAAAACTGTTTACCAAAGAATATTGTTAAACAATTGATACATATTTGGTTTAATTTACTTTTTTAACAAGATTATCATCATTTAGTATTGACAGTTAAACATATATTTAATTACTAATACTTAAATTATAATTAATTGATCATGAAAACCCGAAAACGTCCTGTCATATATTGGTACATCGCCCATGTTTTTCATAGTCATATAATGGGACATTCGAAATAATGCCAGTCATCCACTGGTACAATTTTAGGGGATGCGATAAACTGAAATATCTAAATATTGGTATTATTTTTATACAATTTATGGTACTTATAACATTAATGAAGAACCGGTTTTTTCTTTTGCATATGCGTGTAGTTGATAACTTTGATAATTGTGTAGTAATATAGAAATATGTAAGAATTCCCCCTTATAGTGTCATTCACTGGGACATTTACCTTAGGTTTTGGTAGGTAGTTACACCCAGTTACACCAGAAAAACGTAAGAAGTTGGTTGTGCGTCACGCTGTGCCAAAAATGTGTTTCCTTTACGAATTGGTTACTCTCAAGGTAAGAAGCCACTGTTTGACTAATGCCCGGTTCCTATATCCAAGAAACGAATCGTTTTCCTTACGGGCAGTAGCGTTATGACATTTGCTACGTACAAAATGTGTCAAATTTTAACGAGACGTCACAATTCTACCAACGGTTTTGAATATAGGAACGCACCATAAAAGGTTATGAATTTTGACAGTTTGATATGCGTATTTAATTTATCAAACGTAAGATTTGGTAAAACTTAAATGATCTAACTGCTATTTTGCTTTAATTAGCAACCGGCATACATACGTCACATCCATTACGCTACGTGTTGTATTAGAGGAACGAAAATCGTGACGTAATGGAATACAATGACATGGTTTACATGGCGTCCTTAGAGTGCATTGACTGCATATAGGTTAATAATTAATAATATATTAATATGTTTGCTATCTAAGCCAACGACATATATAAATAATTAATTTTTTTTTAATTAAAGAGCAATTATAATACAAAATAATTATTATTATGTGATGATTAATGACCATATATCGTTATCGCGGGAGAAAGATTATGACAAATAGGCAATAACAGCAGTGACACTCGTATCGAGAAACGTTTATACCTACGAGTTCTAAATGAATAAATTTTCTTTCAAATATCTTGCCTTCGTACTTGACTTGATTAGTAGTATATAATTATTTAAATAGACTAGCTACTTAAAAAAAATAAAAAAAATATGACACGTTGACTTATATAGAAGCGTTTACTCAGTGTAAGACGAGTTTAATTTGACGTTTCCAGCGAAAACATCGTGCTAGATATGAAAAACTTTTTAGAGGCTTAGAATGTATGGGCAGAATTTTCCTTTTATACTTAACAGACATTCTGTTATATGAGCTCTTTAATAGATTTGTTTTTGCTCCCGCGATAACGACGTAGTTAATGACATTTAAGTATTTTTGGTGTCAATAGTGAATGAGTATTGCATTAATTAAAAAAAAACCTTTATTAGTGCTGCTTTACGTCTTCTTAGAAAACTATATTTCATGTTTCTAGCTTCAGCAGTTTGGGTTGTGTGTTAATGTTAGATTTATTTGTTATACAGCGTGCCAATGACCATGATATGGTTTATAATGCCAGCATCTATTCCACTCCTTGAATACATTTGTTCTATAAGATATGTTGGGGTAAGATCGGATAGGGGTAAGATCGAATATAGGTATAGGGTTTTTACTAAATCTGTGGTCGTTGATTGTGCTGACAATAGAGCAAGAGACGCCATTTTATTTGCTCCCCGCATTTAGTTCGCGTCAGTCGTTCCGCTCACTTGGACGTGTGTTGCGTGTATTAAAGTAAAAAAATACTACTTTTGCATTATCCGTGGAATCCGGACTCACCCCTACCAGTTTGTGCTGCATAGTAACGTGCGTGCGTGCGTGCGTGTGTGTGTGTGTGAGCGTGCGTGCGTGCGTGCGTGCGTGCGTGCGTGTGTGTTTGTGTGTGTGTGTGTGTGTGAGCTCTTAAATAGGTGAACTGAATTGGATGCGGTTTTTAATTTAGCCCCCATCGCATAAAAGAGGGGTGTTATAAGTGTGACGTGTAAGTGCGTGTGTGTGTGTGCGTGTGTCGGTCTGTGGCACCGTAGCTCTTAAAAGGATAAACATATTTCGTTCCGTTTTTTTTGTTTTACACAGTAAACATTATTCATGTCTTTAAAGAAACGTTGCTAGCTATAGTCGTATTGTTAATTTGGAGAAGTTTAAAAAGCGTCAAATTTAAAATTTAATTTAAAATTTAAAAACCCCCGACTCAAAACAGTCTGTAAAAAATCCTTTAAAAAGCAATAAAATAATAAATATTGGTCGTATAAGTTTAATTATAAGTACCTAGGTATTTATATTTTGATCCAAGCGTCGTCGCGTATAAATCGTTAAGTTTTTTTTTTTAATTATAATAGGTAGGTAATAATTTTTGATACAAGTGTCGACACGTCGGGGGGCCGCTTAGTAAATGAAATAATATAAAATACCCCAGCTACTTAGCGGTCCCCGACGTGGCGACACTTGTATCAAAAATTATTACCTACGTATTATAATAAAAAAAATGAGACTTAACGATTTATACGCGACGACGCTTGGATCGGAATATAATATTACCTACTTATAATTAAACTTATACTACCAATATTTATTATTTTATTGCTTTTTAAAGGTTTTTTAATTTAATTTTCACACATGTAAACAGTCCATATAATTCCTACACGTGACAAATGTTCCACTAACGTCACTTTGTCCTACTATGACTGTGATTGATTTTATTATATATACAGGGTGTCTGGAAAACCTTCGGAGAAATTTGGGGGGGGTAATAGTTGGCACGATTCTGATCACGGGGGTATGGTTCATTGTTGTTTCTGTTAATGTAAAAAAAAAAGAAGGATTAATTATATTCATTTTGTTACTTGATGTATCGCAGCCGATATCTCGACCTTGACATTTTGACGTTGATAGTATACTACTCCAACAGTTCGTAGTATCTTACGTCAAAATTCAATGTCCGAGGTCAATGACCTGAGACCATACGTTGTCACATGGTATGTAAACAAACAGTTCGCTCCATGTAAACAAAAATCAAGGTAGCATTATAATAAAAATAAATGAGTAATTTTAGTGCAACTTACTGTATTTTCGTTTTTGCAATTTGAACACTAATTGGTTTTAAATGTGAAATCACTAGGTCTCTTGTTCATGTTTTGCCGAGACTGATCATATCGTCCGTCTTTTACTGTCGAGATCTAACCATTTACCATTGTTTTCTGCTCTAAAGTAGCCCATATAACTGATTTACAGCAAAAATATTGAAGACGTGAATATTGAAAATAACATAATTTAACACTGACATCTAATGACAGCCATAAATTCATAGACTTCTCAAAGTTCAAATAGACGGATTGAACGATCCGATTATTGCTCTCCGTATTGAAGAAAAAAAAGGAGAAAAAGAAAATCGTTTATTGGTGCAAACCACAGAAAAATAATAATCAAATTAAATACAGTGAGAAAATAATTTAAAACAAAACCTTAAAACTATTTTATAAAATATTAATGCACCAAATTGGGTGCTACTCAGCATCATAGTGTCAGACATGCCGTGACGCTGCACGCGCTGATTTTCAGGGCAACCAGACGGGGAGAAAGCGCTGCTGGCTGCTGGTTCTTTCCTTTTGATCCGCATGGTATTTGTGGCAGTAGCCAAAAGTCCAAGTGCAAAACATTTTGTCGATGGATATAAAGGTCGTCGCATAATTGATTATAATAGGCTATTTGACAACATTGAAAATATACTACAAATTGTGGTCATCCTATCTGATACTAGCGTAAAATAACGTATTTCACTTTATTTCACATTAAATTATGTCTATTTTTTTGGAAATTACACGAAATAATAAGGATTTTTTTTGAAATTTAATCTGTGGCAAAAACGCTATGTGATGTTAGAAATACTTTATAACCTGTGAGTGTGATGTGAAGTCACATCACATGCAAGTAAACAAAACAAACCCCAAACCAAACATCGCTTCGCTTGTGACATCGCTTCCTTGACTGATTGTGATTGTAGTCCACGTTTTATATTTTCTGGGTGTTCCTTAAGCCGGCTACTCACACACCTGCTGCAGGGGCAATACCGGTCGCACGGCGGTTGGACCAATTTTAGGCTGTTCTCTACACACTAGCCTGCCGTTCAGTGTGTAACTGATAGTCCCGCTGAACGCACGTCCACGAGAAAGCCTCCTGTATTGTCGAAACACCAGAGGATTGGTATCGCCTTGGCACTTTCTGTGGTGCTACCAAAAAAAAAAAGGAAGAGAAGATATTGGGTGAAGAATTGGTTGCAGAAACGAAGCAAATTGTGCCACATGAATATTATGAAAGAATTGGAAGTAGATGATCTTAGAAACTTTTTGCGAATGGATATTGATTCTTTTGAAGAGCTCCTGGCTATGGTAACACCATTTTTTCCATTTTTGTCCACTCCGCTCGGTTGTCACCAATGAACTGACTGGAATTGCCCCAATCCTACTACACACGCAGCAACCTTGCAGGGCGGTAGACACAATCTAGGGAGCTAGGAAGGTCTTGCGCCCCTGCCGCCCTGCCGCAGGCCCAATCTAAAAATTGCTCCTGCTTGCCTACACACGTCACAATTAAGGAGGCAATCAAGGGTCCAATTCCCATATGGCCCCTGCAGCAGGTGTGTGAGTAGCCGGCTTTAGTGGCCTTTTTCTTTTAAGGGTTTTTACCACAGAGTGTAATCACGTCGACCTCTTCTTACAAAGCGATCCTATTTTTCTCTTTCTTCTATGATACGAATATCTAGCAACAACATGTATGATGCCAGCTTTAAATGTAATTTTGATAAAACGTAACGTGTAGGTAGGATTTTTTGTTTACAAATGAAACCTAAAACTCTTTTCATAAAGAGTTTTAATGGTCCAAGATTTAAAAAGATAATATGTCAAATTGTCAATAATGAATTATTGTGTTTTTTATTCGTCGGAAGCCCTGATAGTGGTACAAATCAATGAAATACAGCCATGATTCATGATCTCGTAAAAGAAGTAATGTGCCTTCGAGTGCAAGTGCTATTTTAGCCGTGTGAGTTTGAGAAAAGTGTGAGTAAAAATCATAATCGTAAGTTTCAGTTTTAGATTATTTCACATAATAGCCCTTATCAGACACCGTCTTTTCATTCACATTACAGGATAATGTGTCAGTTTTCTAAACTCCATGGAGCTTTTGACCATGATTGGAAACATTGTTCATAAGGAACAACTTGTTTATTTACATTACGTTGTGACACATATCGTCGGTGAAACTGCAAAACCGCGTAAGTGACATTTTAAATAAGGAGCAAAATGCACCTTTTTAATAAGACCGTAAGGTTTATTTTGCTCTATTATAAATTTGTTACTTACGCGGTTTTGCAGTATCACCGACGATATTATGAATGAATCCGTTAAGATGGGGCACACTGAGAGCATCGTCAGGAAAGTCGATGATAAATCTGTCTGTAACTCAGTCAAATATTAACTTAAACAAAAGTTACCAATATAGGGATGATCCAAATCATCCACCCTATCTACAGTTAAAATTTCTCCGAAGGTTTTCCAGACACCCTGCATATATATATTTTTATTTTTATTTTTTTTAGAGTCATCCGTAATTTCCGTGTCTTATTTATTGCTCCCAAAGTTTAAAAGTTTTCGGTAATTAAAGTTAATATCGGCGGATTTTCGAAATCTTGGCAATGTATCAGCTGAGTGTATGTGTGTAATAATTTTTTCATCACACTTGCACGTAAACAGTATCTAAACATACAGGTTAACTTGGCCGCAATGCCCCATATAAAACCCTCGACCTTTTTATTTACCATGAAACCCAAGGTCGGTAAGTAATTTTTTTTTTAATTTATAGCACAGCACACAGGTCATGCAAGTTCAAGCAAAGAGTTTACACGCAATTGAAAAATTGTCTTAAAATGTTATTTAAACAGGAATTTCATTGCAATCTCGCTACATGTTACTTAAATACTCAATTAATGTTCTTAATAATCGATTTTAATAGTTTTCTGTATCAAAACGTCGTTTTTTTTACACTCCTTCAGGGCTGTATGTATACCTACGTAAGTATTTGCCCTTAACGTTTCTGAACGAAACATTTGTATAATCTGTGGAGTCCGCCCGTCATCCGCTTAAAAAAAGTTCAAGTAATTCGTAATAATAGTTGTGCTGACTTGTGTAAGTATTATAAGTGTTTTCTGTCCTATAATTTTATTTATTTACTCGCAAATGTGATGAAAAACATTGTATGTTTCACGGTCGGTACAGGAATTACGAACCTCGACTCAGAAAGCCCTCAGTCTTCGACTTCGGGCTTCTACTAGAGCCTCGATCGTAATTCCTTACTTACCGACCTTAATACACAATGTACTATTTCATCACACTTGCATGTAAACAGTATCTAAACATACAGGTTAACTTGGCCGCAATGCCCCATATAAAACCCTCGACCTTTCTTCTTACCATGAAACCCAAGGTCGGTAAGTAATTTTTTTTTAATTTATAGCACAGCACACAGGTCATGCAAGTTCAAGCAAAGAGTTTACACGCAATTGAAAAATTGTCATAAAAAGTTATTTAAACAGGAATTTTATTGCAATCTCGCTACATGTTACTTAAATACTCAATTAATATTCTTAATAATCGATTTTTATAGTTTTCTGTAACAAAACGTCGTTTTTTTTTACACTCCTTCAGGGCTGTATGTATGTATACCTACGTAAGTATTTGCCCTTAACGTTTCTGAACGAAACATTTGTATAATCTGTGGAGTCCGCCCGCCATACGCTTAAAAAAAGTTAAAGTAATTCGTAATAATAGTTGTGCTGACTTGTGTATTTATTTACTCGCAAATGTGATGAAAAACATTGTATGTTTCACGGGCGGTACGGGAATTACGTACCTCGACTCGGAAAGCCCTCAGTCTTCGACTTCGGGCTTCTACTAGAGCCTCGGTCGTAATTCCTTACTTACCGACCTTAATACACAATGTACTAAACAGCTTACCTGCTGTAAAAATAGTGACATTTATGATTCCGAAAAGTCATGTGTGAGCGAGGTTAGGATTTCCGTAATATTCTGTGCCGCACAAGATTAAATAATACCGAAAATCATGGGGTCTTTAGAGAAGCCAACATTTGTGACTTCAAACTATTTAGCGCCTTTGATTGCGGGAGCGGTTGCTGGTATATCACTGGACGTAGCCCTGTACCCATTGGACACATTAAAAACTCGGCTACAGAGCGAGCAGGGCTTTCAAAAGGCCGGTGGTTTTAGGGGTGTTTATAAAGGTTTACTGACCGTAGCGACTACCTCTATGCCGACCACGGCTCTGTTCTTCATGTCATATGAGATAACGAAGCAGATTGCGGAGCCATTGGTAGCCCCACAATATGTCCCGCTGGTGCACAGTGGGGCAGCCTGCGTTGGGGAAGTGCTGGCGTGCGTCATCCGTGTGCCGACCGAGATCGCCAAGCAGCGGAAACAGACTTATGTGAGAACCGCGAAGCGGAGCAGCATAGCGATACTAGTCGAGGCGTACAAAGCCGAGGGGATCCGCTCCGGGGTTTACCGAGGGTTCTTCTCGACGGTGGCCCGTGACCTGCCGTTCAGCTTCCTCGAGCTGCCGGTCTGGGAGTTCCTCAAGACGCAAGTGAGGCTGCACAATGATGGAGAGGTCACCAGCTTCCAGAGCGCCTTCTGCGGCTCGGTGGCCGGCGGGTTCGCGGCGGCGGCGACGACCCCGCTGGACCTGGCCAAGACGCGCATCATGCTGGCGCCGGGCTGCGCGCGCCGCCGCCGCGTGGCGCCCGTGCTGCTCGACATCTACCAGCGCGCCGGCCTGCGCGGCCTGTTCGCCGGCCTCGCGCCCAGGTACAGTCAACAGCAAAAGAAACTGATGAAACAGGGTCTCAAAATAGTACATACAATAAATCAAGACAGATGTCTCTGATTATTGTAGTTTAGCATAAGTAAATTAGCTCGTAATGTGTCATAAGCAGGGGTCGGACAAAAAGTGCGGATGACGAAAAATTTACGTACCTAATCTTGCACACAGGATGATGTTTGTATTTAAACTTCCGTGTGACATGCAGTAACGAAGGAGTTTTAATGAAGTAACAAAATAATCGTAAATAAATCCATGGAATTAATAATACAAGTGGTAGAGTGATGTAGTGAATAAAATAAATTTCACGAAACTTGTTACCATAAGCGTGTGGTTGCCGTTAACCGTGTGGTTGCCGGGTTAGAATGGTGCCACTCCATGTCTTCCCGTGGATGTCGTAGGAGGCGACTAAGGGAATAAAGGCTTGTAGCACTGTTAGGCGATGGGCTTGCAACCTGTCACTAATACGCCGGTAAACATCTTGGCCTGTTTGTGCAAAGTGTGGTTGCTGCATTATCAACAACTTTTTGAAGTTGTAAGTAATTCTGTGGCTCTGCCAACCCCGCTCTGGGATTACAGGCGTGAAGGTATGTATGTATGTATATACACCGTGTTTTTGTTCATTTCCGATAACTTCGGCATGTTATTGGGTATCTTCATAGGAACCAAATGATAGAATAGTTTTTTGAAATACGAAAAAAAAAATTTTTTCACTTCTTAGTACATACTAATTAAATATTGCATCAACGGTTATTGTAAAGGGGTCTCTTGAGTTAATCTAAAATTAGTGTCAATTATGACGATGTCCGAATGACATCACACACACAAGTAAAGATAACATTTGACAGGTAAACAACTTATTGGCCGAGCGGCAGATACCTTTACTCACTGTCTAGGAGGTCACGGGTTCGATTCCCAGTTGTGCGGTGTTTGTTTTTATTTTTTAGACCTTTTTATTAGAGAGTGAGTGTTTTTTTAGAATTGATAAGAAACAAAACCCATTACAACTGGTAATAAGATTAGTTAAAAGACAAAAATTAGCGATTTAAAGTATTTTATTAAAAAAGGTAAATTTAATGTAAATGGTTTTCAAAATGCCCACCGCCCTGCTCTAAACACACATTTAAACGCGTTCGTGTCTGTCTGTTTAAATTCACATTGGTACCACGCATTTCTTCAGCAACACGTTCAATCTCTGTTAACAACTGCTCTCGAGAATCGATGCGTTTCGAATATACTTTTTCTTTCAACGTACCCCAGGCGTAATAATCAAGAGCCGTCAAATCAGGACTTCTAGCCGTCATGCAAGTGTCGGACTTCCGCGGCCTATCCAACGCCCAGGATAGGTTGCATTTAGGTACTCGCGAACTCGTATAGCATAGTGAGCGGGAGCACCATCATGTTGTACCCACATATCGCGTAATCTCGCTTATGGCACATTTTCAAAAAAATCTAAGTTTGGAATAGATTGTAAGAAACTTAAATAGTTTTCGCCATTAAGTCTTGATGGGATTTCGATAGGACCAATAAGCTGGTTATTGAATATTCCTGCCCACATGTTCACAGAAAACTCGTGCTGATAAGAGTGTTCTTTCACAAGTTTTGGATTGTCTTCAGACCATTGGTGCAATTTTTTTAAATTAACAATCCCTGCCGTCGTGAATTGTGCTTCATCCATCCACAAAATTTTTCCTATTATTTGCGGATCTTGCAACAATAGTTCATTCATCCGTTGACAGAAAGCAATGCGTGCGAAATTGTCATTTGGCAATAGGCCTTGAACCTTACGGTAATGATAAGGATGCAAACCATATCTTTGCCATAAACGCCACACTTTATCATGACTGACATTAAAAATACGCCCTACGCGTCTAGTGGATAGGGTCGGGTCCTCAATTATAAGATTCATAATTCCAACCTCTTCAGCCACAGTTAAATCCACAACTCTATCATGGGGAGTTGGCCGTAAGGCGAGTTCACTGAAACGCCTATGAATCTGTAACAATCACAGAAACTACTTATCTCCGCGTCTCAGAATTCAGTTTGAAAGTAATGACAATGAGTACATTTTTGTACAAAACTTACGTTAATAAACGTATAAGGGTCCGGCGTCTGACGATTGGGGTAGCGTCGTCCATACTCTCGCGCCGCTTCAGAGGCGTTTCCATTACAAAACCCGTAAATAAAATGAATATCAGCCTGATGGTCCGGTGCATAATTATAACGCGGCATGGCATGAACCACAAAGCGAAAGCAAGTTTAAGTACCAATTTCAATTCAAAATTAAATACCTAATGTGTTTATTATGGTTTGTCAATTTCGCACTTTGACATGACATGACAATGTAAACTTTTTTATGTACATAGGCACATACTTGAAAATTTTAAACTCTTTACTCACAATATTAAAAATAAATTTTGAGGACCTTTTAGACTTGTGTTGGGAGTTTAATTGATTTAAATAAATAATTGTATATCCTCAAAATAGTGCGAGTTAGAATACAAGTGTCTTAGGGAAATTAACTTAATTTAAACTAAGGAATATTTCCTTGAAGTTATCGGAAATAAAAAAAATAAAAAAAATTTTTGCTTGTCTGTTTTCCCATAAATTAACAGATAAATGTAATAAAAATATTAATTATCTTAACTCAATATTATATAAAATGGCTTTATATAACTCTAAAATCGCTTATTTTGATACAAATAAATTTGTAAACAAGTTCGACTTGACGCGTAAATATTGTTATTTACCTAGTAGATACTTAGATGATTGTGCTAAGTTATTAGCATATAATATTTTAGACCCCGTTATGACTAGCATAGCGAGTGATAACTGTAGGACGGAATCTGCGCTGAGTTTTATTAGCGCCGGCTCTGCGCCGGAGCTGCCAGTTGATTTAAACTGACAGTTCCGACAACGGCCGCGGCTGCCGGCGTTCGCGGCGACAGTCGCGGCGGCCCCGTGCCTGCCCACAGGCCGACGAGCATTACAAATAAATTGGGTGGTAATGTAATAAATATTATTCATCAGAATATACAGGGATTTTCTATGTGTTACTGAGCATTGGCTTAAAGGTTATGAGTGCATTTTTAATTTTAATAATCATAAAATAGTTAGCATGTTTGCTAGGCAATCTTGCAGCCGGGGGGGGATCCTTGATAATTGTCAAAAATATAATTAAATGTAAGGAACGTAAAGATATTGTTATGAAGTCCATAGAACGTCACATTGAAATTGCGTGTATTGAAATGGAGCAATGTATTATTGTTTGCGTATAGCGACCCCCTTCAGCGGATTATAAACTATTCGAGAGCGTTTTAGAGAATGTTCTTAGTTGTGTTTTTAAAAGTAAAAAGTGTATAATTGTGTGTGGAGATTTTAACGTTAATTTACTCGACAAATCTCCCATGTCCATTAACTTACTTAATGTGTTTAGATCATTTAATTTAGTAAATCTGTTTTTTGAGCCAACCAGAATTACAGCAACCAGTGCAACTTGTATTGATAATATATTTAGTAATTTTGACCCTATTCGGAAATCAATAATTAATATGTTAAGTTCGGACCACTGCGGTCAACAAGCTTCTTTTAAGGGAAACACTAATAGAGCATTTCTAAAAAAGTTTGTACATTTCATTCACGACTTTAATTTGCAAAAAAAAATGCAGGTTGGTAGAGTGAATGAAGCTGAGCCTAAATAACATAGTCTCCCAAAATGTCCTCATACATTTGTATGAAACTTTACTTTTTTGTTACCATGAACCAAAGAAAGTTAGTAACAAAAAAGGAAAGTTTCAAGTCATTGTATTGTCAAGGAATTTGATGCCTGCTTCAGTTTCAGAAAGGTGAAAGGTCAGCAAGGTACGAAGTTTAGTGATTGGGCTACACCAGAAATTCACGCAAAAAGGTATAAATTATATGAGTTATATGGGCATTTTTTTTCAAAGTTGTACCAACAGATTTGTGATGATTTTTTTTCGAACTTATTAATTGTTGAACTTTAAGGGTGTTGAAGCATTTTTAGTAGTCTTAGGTATCTTAATTTAGCAATGGTTTTGTAAAACATACGGAAATTAAATTTATACAGCGATTTCAAAGTGGCTCGGGCTCATATTTGTTTCCCTTCCGTTACCATATACATTTATTGATATAACTTGAAAGAAAGTAAAACGGGGATAAACAAATGCTTTACTTACTTGAAAATATAGTAAGTTATGAAAATAAGTTTTATTTTTAAAACATTATGAACTAATTTGAAAGAAATTACGATTATTGTAACTATTTCGTTACCAGACGACCAAAACTACTTACAATTTTCTTTACCAGTTGGACGTTATGAGGTTTACCCGACAAATTTATTTATACGTGGATACTTTAGTAAAAAGTTTATCCATATAATACACACATTGCAATGTTTATCAATTGGGGATTTAATAATAAAATAAAATGTTAATTATTTTCAAAGGACGGTAACGAAAATAATGGTAACGAAATCATAAGGCTGCAGTTATACCAAGATCACAAATCCACAAAAGCTTTATTAACCCGACTGACCAAAGCAAAATGAGGGTTATGGTTATCGCATATTTATAGTGGTTACATTTTAGACTTTCCTGACCAATACTGGTTATTGAGAGACAAATTATGAGCAACTGCAATGGTATTAGGTAGGTACCTATTCTTTGGTGGATGCTTCATTTTTCGGGATAGTTTGATAGTTTGGTAGTTGCAATTTTTCTTGCCTTTATATTTTTTTTTATTCTCGCCACGTCCTGTTTTCTTTGGATTTCATATTTAATAGGGTTATTTTTAATCCTTTCCCGATACCGTTTTTGTTTTTCGGCAGCTGTGAGAGGAGCCATTTCTATAACAAATGTAGGTAGTTTAGTCGTATTATTTAAATTTAATTGAGATATCTGCGGTTAATGTTATTGCAACTACGCAGCAGATTAAAAATAACACGTTGTATTATTCTAAAGACAATTTTGCAAACCGTATAAGATGATTTACTTTTGTGGTACCTACAAATAAATTTACCTATGTAAATACTATAATTTATTCAAATGTGATCTCAGTGTAAACATAACTTTATGTTTTCATTCCGTTACTTTTTAGATTCCCCTTATACATGACTGCCGACATGGCAACGAAAGGGGAAGTAACGGAAGTAATGTTTTGCACTTTGAAATACAAATTAAATATGCATTCGATCTTGATTGTAAAGATATTTTAGTGAAATTGAGTTTAGATATAAACAATTATTTAGGTAAATGTATCACAACAACATAAAGATAAAGATTTTACCTTCAAATCTTGGTAACGGAGTGGTGGAACCCATTTTGAACCACGTAAAGCACGACACTTCAACACACAATTTTTTCGTTTACAGACCGTTTGAAGACAAATATTGTGCTGCTACGTGAAAACTAAAGTTTCTAGATGAAAATAAAGATATATTTTGGTAATAAAAATGATACCTTAAGCCTAATATACGGTAACGGAAAGGGGGAATTCCCCTTATGTCGAATGTGGTGGACACGATTTAAACTAGTTTTTTGTTAAATATTAACTCTAAAGGAGACAAATTAAGGGCGTTTTTAGTAAATTCACATATTAGACTCCCGAAAACAAGTGTTCTCATGTACGACATAAGTTTCCAAACTTGTTTATTTGAAGTTCGAAAATGTAACACCAGGCCTGGACGCGGAAAAAATTGGGGGTCTTAGGGAACAAAAATAACAAAAAAACTGTAAATTTAACGTTATTGAATACTTCTAGTAGCATAATTTTAAACGTAAGAGTATTGTTTATCTGGTAATTTAGCTAAAAGTCAAAGTTTTTAACATAATCATGTAAAAAATATTAAATGAAGTTGTCGGACACGTGAAAAACGCTAGGTACACTAGAAAAAAAAAATGCCCATGTGCTACAAGAGCTATCGATCATAGGCCAGAGTTTCTAGATTACGTCAAAAACTACTCTAAAGAATTCAAACAGATTTGTGCCGCCTGCCGCGAAGTCTGAATATTTTTCTAACAAAATCCGTAATTCAGATAACAAAGTTAAAACTGTTTGGAATGTAATTAATACCGAAACTGGTAGAATTAGAGTTAGAGACCCGCACTACAGCCTGCACGTTGAAGGTACTGTGGTGAACTCGGACCTAGATGTAGCTAAAGAGTTTGAGCGGTTCTTTACAAATATACCTTTAGATACCACTAAATCATTACAATCATCTATTGATAAAGCTGAAATATTATTAAGATCCAATGTGAAGGAATGCACAGATGTTTTTATTTTTTGTCATGTCTCTCCAAAAATTGTAATTAAAACTTTTAGGTCACTTAATCTAAAAAAGACTGAAGATCTCTGGGGCCTCTCCATCACAGTACTACAGTCTGTCATAGAATTAACTGCACCATATCTGGCTGCATTATTTAACAAGTGTGTCGACATTGGAGTGTTTCCCGATCTGATGAAACATAGTAAGATTATACCCTTGTTTAAGTCAGGGGCAAGAACAGACCCCACAAATTTTAGACCAATTTCTATACTGCCAGCACTGAGTAAAGTTTTTGAAAGAATAATTCTCAACCAAATATCCTCACATTTTAGTAAGAATAAGTTGTTTCATACCCAAGCAGCACATTAGTGAATTTTGCAGCTTATCTTATAGCTTTATGTTCTAAATGAGTGGTTTAACAGTGTTTGACTACACTTATAGCTTTAAACACAACTCAAACTTGTATACGAGTTCATCCTGTCACTTATAGTTGCTTAGGAACGTTTTTTGTTTCTATTTTATTACTTATAGTTGGGTAAAGTCGATTTTGCTACTTAAAGTTGCATGCAGGTTGTAATTGTCACTGAATAAGAAGCAATAGTGATATATAAGGCCCTAAAGTAACTTATAAGCCACTTTTATATATAAGTGGCAACATACCCTTATTTGGAACTTTGAATTCCAAATGACTAGTATAATAGAGTAGTGTATCACCAATAGTGGCTAAAGAGATAATTTTACGGCCCTTTTGGAAACTAAAGTGATTGCAACTTTAAGGCCTAGAAGGGTCGTAAAATTATCTCTTTAGCCACTATTGGTGATATACTACTCTATTATACTAGTCATTTGGAATTAAAAGTTCCAAATAAGGGTATGTTGCCACTTATATATAAAAGTGGCTTATAAGTTACTTTAGGGCCTTATATATCACTATTGCTTCTTATTCACTGACAATTACAACCTGCATGCAACTTTAAGTAGCAAAATCGACTTTACCCAACTATAAGTAATAAAGTAGAAACAAAAAACGTTCCTAAGCAACTATAAGTGACAGGATGAACTCGTATACAAGTTTGAGTTGTGTTTAAAGCTATAAGTGTTGTCAAACAATGTTAACACGTTCACGGACAGTACGTCGAGAGACGTAAACTAAGACCCTCGTGATATGGCATTACGGCTGTGGCCGGTGTTTTTAATTACACCAAAAACGGAACTCCGTCCACGGCCGGCTGTTTCCCATAGCATTTATAGGAAGCACGAACTCTGTGCCGTTTTAGGCTTTAACGCAAGCCGCTAGTGTTACAGCACAAAAGCTCTAGGGCATAGCATTCACTGCTGTGCCACTCGCAAGATACAAATAAGTGATTTTCAGACCTGATAGTTTCAAATAGAAAACAAATAAGTGAAAATAAACACTGTAAGATCTTTTTTGTTTCGCCATGTTTACAAATTGGAGTCCTTGAAAATGATTTATTTTAAACAGAATTTTATCACACTGACGCATAATCATAGACTTTTGATAGTTGTGACGATGTTACTTTAACATTGTACGTAACCTACAATCATTAGGTCAGGTTTTTACAGTTTTAGTTCTTATCAGTATCAATTCCTTATATGATTTAACACTCTCTTTTTAAATATTCCTGATCTAATCAAAGGCGCATCGAAATTTACAAAGAAACCATACTATAGTTTCACGGTAAAAAAGCATTCGCAAGAATTTCGTGCTTATTTCAATGCCTGAACGTGAATTTTAATCAATTACCAAACAGATGTATAAATCCAAAATTAAAATGGCAGATCACATTCACTTTAAAAAACTTACCGACTTAATTGTTGTCACTCAAAGGAACTTTGGCGTCCCATTTATCACTCATTGACCGAACTGAAATATTATTATTCATTCGTTCAATAATCGTCGTTCACTGCGCATAACTTTCACCCATAGTTCTAATTGCCACTTAAGGTAATCGTGAGATCTCTTATGGATTCAATATAGAACCAACAATAAGCTGCAATTTTTCTCCCCGTGGTTCTATATTGGTTGCCTAAGGGTTCTTTCCACCTATATAGAACTTAGTCATGGCTATATATTTCACTTAAGTATCTAAATAGATATGATATACGAGCTATTTCCCACCCAGTGTGCTACTTGGGTAGTAGTCAATTTGGGTTTACCAAGGGACGGTCAACTACAGATGCCGGTTCGACCCTAATTAAATACGTCTTTGATGCCTGGGAAAAATCACTAGATGTAATTGGAGTTTTCTGTGATTTATCCAAGGCGTTCGACTGTGTTGATCACGTTACGTTAGTGCGGAAGCTAAGCTACTACGGTATCAAAAACGGTGCCCTTAATCTTATTATTTCTTACCTTGCTCACCGAACTCAGCGGGTGGACATAAACAGAACGCAATCCCCGGGATCAGGTGTTGCTATGGGAGTGCCTCAAGGCTCAATTCTGGGCCCATTCTTGTTTTTGATTTATATTAACGATCTCCCTTATGTTGTGCGCGACAAACATGAAATAGTTCTATTTGCCGACGACACTTCACTTTTATTCAAAGTAGATAGAAAACAGGCAAATATTAATGACATAAATGACACGTTGTCAACAACTGTTGACTGGTTTACAGCCAACAACTTACTTTTAAATGCCAAGAAAACCAAGTGTATGAAATTTTCTTTATCAAATGTGATAGGAGTGAATGGGAATAGTATAAGAGTAAAGGATGAGACAATGGGATTCGAAGATAAAACAGTATTTTTAGGTATTACTTTGGACTCAAAACTGCAATGGAATTCGCATATATCCACCCTTGCGGGTAAACTTAGTTCTGCAGCATATGCAGTAAAGCGCATCCGCCAACTTACAGACGTCGAGACAGCGAGACTGGTGTATTATAGTTATTTTCATAGTGTTATGAGTTATGGGATTTTGTTGTGGGGAAAAGCGGCTGACATCCAGGCCATATTTATATTACAAAAGCGGGCTATACGTTTTATTTATCAGCTGGGTTCACGGGTCTCACTCAGAGATAAATTTAAAGAAATTAATATTCTTACTGTCGCGTCGCAGTACATCTTTGAAAATATCATATATGTTCGCAAACACATACATGAATTTAGGCATAACCGTGACGTTCACAAGCTCAACACGCGAAATAAGGATAAACTCGTAGTCCCAGGTCACCGTCTTCGTAAAGTAAGCACATCATTCGTGGGGAACTGTATACGCTTCTACAATAAGATACCTACCGATATTGTCAATATGCCATTCACTAAATTTAATTCTCGCATTAAGCGCTGCTTGCTGGGTAAGGCATATTATACTATAAATGACTTCGTAATGATAAAGACGTTTTTAAGTAACTAGTATGAGCTATTACTGAAATTGTGGTTAATTTTAATATGTGAGCACTGAGCAACGCTTATTGTTAAATGCCTTTAAGCCAGTGATGTAGACATTTAAATTTAAGTTTCCCTAATGTATCCTTTTTTGTTAATATTTTTTATTGGTTCTTGTGCACAAGACACTTAAGAAATGAGAACACATTGTGATGTTTCTAGCCGGACAGTTCCCTTTATTATTGATACATTTTGTCCGGCAGCATGAGCATGTCATGCTCACTCTAAGGTCTTTGCTTACGGCGGCGTCGTTGATCGGGTCGCCACCTTCCCGAACACATGGTTGAGGGAGGCGATGGCTGAGATACGCGTCATACTCGTGAACGGGTGCTGTCTGTGGGGTCCGGTCTGTTCACGCTTGCAAGGACCTGTTATTCAGTTAATTATTTTAATTATCGTTCCTGACGTAGAGACCTCGTAATGTTGTTCTCCTAGACATTAGGTATTTTATTGACCTTACATTTGTAATGATTTTATTTGTGTTAGTTTTAAAAATAATTATTTATTACTTTATTACCTTGTAATGTAATTTAGATACTTTTAAGTATTATTGTATTTAATAATTGAAAAAAATGACCTTCTGCCGGAGTTTCTTGCGGCGCTTCTTCTCCGCAATGATGGTCTTGTCCGAAGCGCTAGTAGATTCACTCCATGTTACCGACGTGTAAAAGAGCCCTCATGTGGCCAATTTACTGAATAAATATTTTGAATTTTGAATTTTGAATTAAAGTTTATATTAATTATTAAGGATTTTGAGCACTGTTTAGATCTCTTCTTCTTCTTCTTTTGCTTGACTGCTACTACCGCGGGGATATGGCGTTTCCACGTTAAGTGATTTCGCCAGTGTCAAGTATATATAAGTATATATCAATATAGCAATAAAACAATCCAATCTTCTCTAGGAAGATTGGGGGCAACGTTGTACGGTGATTTGTAGGTCAGAGGTCAAGATAGTTTTAACCTCTGCACCACTGCGAGTCCACTTGAAACGAGAAGAAAGATGCCAGATACACGAAATAAGTCCAAGTCTTCAATCACTGTGCGACACAAAGGCATAAAAAGTACAAATCACTATCAGAAAAGAACTTTGAACACCTAATTACCCAAAAATTAAAGTCTAAAACAAATTACACGTCCGCCATCTTTTAACGTTGCAAATGGCCCCCCTGTTTAGATCTCAATAGTTGTAATAATAAAAAAAAATTGAAAACGCTCAGATACTTACACAGGATGCTTCAGATAGCGCCTCTTTGACAATACGTGTATTGAGGCCCGTGTTCGCTATACATATAACAGATTCGCTTTATGGCAGATTAGCTTTAGGGCAGATTAGCTTTAGGACAGATTCGCTCTAAGGGTCTCCCCAGACCTATCGACGCCGAATCGGCTTGAGCGTGTAAGAAAAAGTTTTATGTCCATGCAAAAAGAGCGAAAACGTCGTCGTTCCGTTAGCAACGCCGAGCCGAGTCGAGCCGAGCGGAGCGACGTCGTTTTCGCTCTTATTGCATTGACATAAAGCTTTTTCCGTACGCGATTTGCCGAAACGGCGTCGACTGGTTTGGGGAGACCCTAAGGCAGAAATTGTACAGTTTCCTCACACTTAGCACTTACCTACTTACAAACTAGCACATTCAAGTGAATGAGATTATTTATAACTATAAGAAAGGATGTTACATACCTCCCAGAAATAGGAGCTCAAAGGTAGCGGTTTTGAAATTAGACAGTGTCGACTGAGCTCCTATTTCTGGGTGGTTTGGCCCTCCGTGCCTACTGCAAAACTAACCTGCCCGACCCACCCATTACCCTAGTGGAACGGTGGGTATTTCTATACCCCCACGACACCACCATTAACAGTGATGTGAAGGGCCCGGAATTTTCAGGGGAGCTTTTGGCAAGTTGTATGGAGAAGAACACCACTGTTTATCGATGTTATCGACAAATTGATGGTTTTTTAATGTGTTTCTATCAAGATCGTAACAAGTGGAAAACTGCCTACCCCTCTGGAAAATAGGCGTGATTTATTGTATGTACGTACTAGGGAATGTAAAAACCGGTGAAAATCAAAAACCGGTTAATAACCGCCTCGACGGATTCAAAACCCCAACCCAACGACTTTATTGTATTTTAATATATTTAAGTAAACGTTACGCGGACCGCGTGACGTCACTGGGAGCTTTATATTTGCAGCAGTGGCAACAAATATATTTTTAAATAAAATATTTTTAACTGCGGATTATCCAAAAATTCGGTCCAGGGAATATTAAAAGTAATTAGGAAAATTATAAAATCTACGTAAAACTTTTCTTTTTACCACTTGTTTTTATTCGATGATATTCCCATGACAGATGTCTATATTCTTGAGGCTGTGCAATTTGTGTATTACATAAAGAAAAATATATTGCAGAATTTTGTGCATTAAATTTGAATTCTGGATGCTTTTCTAACAACTTCTTCAATTTCATTTGCTTATTCATAGCCATTTCAAAATAAATTTTATGCGAGAGAACTGCACACACAACCTATTTCAATATGACGTATGTCTAAATGAAATACCTACTGACATACATACATACATACATACATAAACTCACGCCTTCATACCTACTGATTGAGTTTTAAATACTCACCTGCCAGTCTAGTTGATAATGTAATTAGGTATTTGCATTGCTAATATACTTCAGTTTTTTTAGCAAAAGAAATTAGGTAAACAAAGAAGTAGTAGTCGTAAACCTGTTTCAATTGGGTATTTATTAAGTAAGTATAACTTTGGGCCAGGTCAGGGACTATTGTCCGTTCCTTCTTATTACGAGAGGGGGCATGTGCCCAGCAGACGGACATATTAACGGCGTTGTGGTTGTGGTAGTGGAAATAAAACTATTAACCTATAAATATACATTTTAATCATTTACAGAAAGTGAGTCTGAAAAACCTAATTCATTTACATTACTTACGTTTTTTTCCACTGCACCATCTATAATATAATCGATATGCATCATCTTTTCCTCGGCTTTCTTTACATGTTCAATAGATACACGCGGTCCAATTTCCTGCTGTTATGGATTTGAATGCATCCGGGACCGATATTTTGAATTTTTGCCATCTTAAAATCTTTATTGTAAGTGGCAATATAGCGTTTTACCTGGAACCAGATCATTTCTATGTTTTTTAGTTCACAGTGATATGGCGGTAGCCTTATCACTGTGAACCCCATTTTGTTGGCCATCTCATCATTCACATATTGTTCATACAAACGCCTATGTTGTTTGACTTTTTCAAGTAATTGGCCCCTCACCTCATTTGTACCATTTGTCCTTTTCTCTAAGCCATTTTTGAATGTCTGCCTTTTTTGTTTTACTCGTTGGTATTTGGTTAACTTAAAAACTTAACTGGAAACAAACAATCAAAGTACGGGAAATATATCGTTAGGCGATCAAGTGACATTTAGATTTAGAATAGACATTTGCCATAAGCATCATGTCATGAAGCTTAATAAGCGACCGATTTAAATATCTCTGGCACAACACAGTTCTTAATGTAGCTAGCGACATTTTTAATATAATAGTACGAGTATATACATACTCATAAAAACGTTCCAATTTCGCACTGCCTCTGCTTCTTTGTGTATTTTATTGTGCAACAATAAGAAATATTACGAACGAAAATTTAAAAAAAAAACAATGCGTATTAGGGGAGACCGGGGACAATTGAAACAATTTGACTTTGACTGCCTGTTGCCGTTTTATTTTTAAAGTTAGAAAGATGTTTGCCATAATTATTTCAAGGTTAGTTATCTGGTTCCTAAATAAAGTATATTTGGTAAGTCTATCATTAATAGTTATTTTACAATAATGTAATAAAGAGAATGGGGGAATGTGGTTCAATTGACCTCACACCGTTGTTAATTGAAACACTATGTAAGGTCAATTGAAACACCGTAATATCTTTGACACAATGAAAGTAATGTTATCAGTCCTACTCGTTTTTATCGCTATATTGGTATATAATACGACCATCAAAAGTTCACAAGCATAACATAAACATATCGTCATTTATAAGCATCAGAAAATCTCGATCATCAAACGCAGATAAAAAAAAATATATGACTTGTAGCTTTCTTTGTTGCTGGGTACCTTATACATAAAGCTTAATGGAAAATAGTTTTAATGTTATAATACGCTATAATGATATGGAATTGTGTTAAAAATACATAATTATACTACATACAAAAATGCTTGTTTCAATCATAACAGTGTTTCAATCATAACTTAATGAATGGATAAACTTGAAACGTCGGGATTTTAAATAATATACACAATATAATCGGTTAAGATCGTTTTATTATAAAACAAAAACAGTTACAATAAAAATAATACCACGGCTACTTATATGCCGAATTAAAATAAAATAAAAAACGTATTTTGACTCTTTATTAATAATTATAAAATATTTTAGGAATAATTAACCTGTTAATTAAAATGACAATCAGTCTTGCAAATAATAAACTATAGGCGAATCAGGCCAGATCTATACTGAAGTATCCAGTTATTTTCTTTATCTGTTTCTGGACGAGTCAGGTGACTTTCTTTCAAAATAAAAACGGCTCGCTTGCATTGTGTAACAAGCTATAAAATTAAATAAAATTAAACGAACTCACTTTCACATTTATAATATTAGGATATGGTTAAAAAACTTAAATAAAATTACTCTTGCATGTAGTTGTAACACATCAGCTGTATAGACTGTTCGAAATTCTATATGTGAAATTTGACATAAATTCCATTCTAGTTTTGTACACAACTTCATGCAAGAGGAGCGTTACTTAAGTTTTTCACCTATTCGTCAGAATGATACTAGTAGGTACACATACCGGACTAATACCAAAAGTGGCACCTATATCTATACTTCTATAATATTAATATGAATAAAGTAACTCTGTCTATTGGTTTATTTATCCAAATCACGGGCAAAAGTTAGTGTAGGTATAATAATTATTGACCATGAAAGAAATCATCATAAAAAAGAAGCCATTTTTGCAAATTCATTTTCACATTTATTAAACAAAAACATGCGTCAAATACAGAACCTCCTCATATTTAAAGGCGACTACATTTGGGGACGATTAAAACGCCAGGACGAATGAAACGTTTCAATCGTCCACACGCAAGTTGTTCCTACCATCCCCAAATCACAGTTTTTAATTCAAGGTCAAATATTAAACGCAAAAACAACTCGAACACTGATAATTGGCAATCATAAACATTCGTTAATTTATCACAATCACGCTAAAATAGTTAAATCAGTTAAAATACAAGAACAAACAAAGTTATTAACAAATATACAAGATGAGAAATACTTACTTTTGACCATGAAAAAATTAAATCGCTCCGTGACACCGCTGCGTTGCTCGGTCGCTCGCGCGCTACTGACCATAGATTAAGATATGGCCGGCGGAGTCCTGAGTGTTGCGTCATACTCGTAGGTATTATAGTTTTTGAGAAATTTGACTTGTTTCAGTCATGACGTGTTTCAATTGTCCCCGGTCTCCCCTATTAATTGATATTTTGCATGCATATTAAAAGATTGATTATTTTGTTTAATAACTAGGCACAATGTGTTCGTAAAATAAAATGAGGAATGGATATTTTCTTTAATTAATTCATTATTCAGCAAACCGTGCCTGATAAAAACCTAATAGTTATGTGAAGATCTTTCTTTTGCTAAAACAACTGAAGTATAGTCAGATAATATCAATAACATCGATAAACAGTGGCACTCTCACCCTATAACTTGTCAAAAGCTCCCCTGAAAATTCCGGGTTCTAGATTTCAAACATCGATAATAGAATACGTAGGTAGGTTTAGGTTATGTGAATTTTGCAGCAGACTCGGAGGGCCGAAGCACCCAGAATTAGAAGCTCCGCGTCAGCGGAGCTCCGTCGACACAATATTGATATGAAATTATAGACAGTGTCGACGGAGCTTCGCTTCCGCGGAGTTCTTATTTCTGGGTGTTTTTGCCGTCCGGGCCTGCTGCAAAACGTACAGTTGTGTGCAAAATAATAGCAGTGTAGGTATTTGAGTGTGCTCAAAAGAGGGCCTCACATTTAAAAACTATTCACCCAGGGATTGTTAGCATTGGCTAGCAATACAATTTTTTTTTTAATTCTTACTTTAATTTCCGAATTTCGAAATTATATACATACATACATACCTTCACGCCTGTAATCCCAGATTGGGCTAGGCAGAGCTACAGAATTACAACTTTAAAAAGTTGCTGATAATTCAGTAAAATATATATTCCATATAAATAGCAGTGTCACGAAAATGTCCTCATTACATAGTTTTTTCCGACTCGGATGATACAATTATTATCTATTCATAGTATAATAGACAATTGGTCGCTGTGTAAAAGTAATTAAAGCTAGAAAAAAATTACGACTATGGGAAGAGGAAGGCATTGTTCCAGAGAAATGGGAATTTTGATTAAAAGGTTGATTCAAGAAAGAAAAACATATAAAGATATTCAAGAAATTTTAAAATGTTCTGCTAAGATGATCAGTAGGTATGTAATGCTCTGAAATGGGATGAAAAACCCGAAACAAGAGGTAGAAAAAGGGCTACAACGAAAAAAGGGGATTCAAGAATTGTTCGTCTGTCGAAAAAGCACCCATTTCTGTCTTCAAAACACATTAAAAGCTCATTAAATTTAAATGTGAGTACTTCTACAGTTCGTCGTCGTCTCATTGAAGCTAATCTGCACGCCAGGAGTCCGAGAAAGGTGCCACTGTTGACTAAGAGGCACATAAAACAGAGGCTTATTTTTGCTAAAGAACATGCAGATTGGCCCTTGGAGAAATGGCGTAAGTAATATTCTATGGAGTGATGAAAGTAAAGTACTTAGTACTGTTTGGGTGTAAAGGACGTCGAGATTACGTTAGGAGACCTGCGGGTGCCGCTTTCATGCCGCAGTATACAATAAAGACGGTCAAACATGGCGGACTTAGTTTGATGGTATGGGGATGTTTTTCATACTATGGTGTAGGCCCTATCATTGAAATTGTGGGCATACTTAATGAACAAAGAATACTATTTAAAGAAGGTGCTCGAGGAAGTAATGTATCCATATGCCAATGACACTATGCCGCTCAGATGGGTTTTTCAACAAGACAATGACCCTAAACACACGAGTACCTAAAGTTGTGAAAGAGTAGTTTAGAGTCAACAAAGTAAATGTTTTACCTTGGGCGGCTCAGTCGCCGGACCTATATCCAATTGAGAACTTGTGGACAGACATTAAGAATGCTGTAAGTGATCAAAAACCTACCACGAAGTCCCAAGTATGGAATGTAGTACAGTCAGCATGGAACAATATCCCTATAGAGAGATGTCAAGCTTTAGTCAAGCCACTAAATACTAACAAGGACTTATTTTTTTTTGGTTGATGTTTGATTACAAATTATTATTTGCCTTTTAATGAATAAACTGCTATTATTTTGAAAACGGTACTCTTGATTTTTTTATGTTTACCTCAAAAATACTTGAGATTATTTTATGGTTCATTTTGATTTGGTACTATTAGACATAGAATTGTAAATGTACGAGTAGGTAAGATATATAATCTTAAGTTAACTTAATAAATTTTAATCTTTATTTTGCCTTTACTGCTATTATTTTGCACACAACTGTACCTAGTCGGTTACTAAGTTCTGTTACTGAGATTAATTACAATTAAAAAAAAAAATTACAGCAGTTTTGCATAAACCTGTATATTAATCAAAACTTTGATTTATATAGAATAATAATAAATATAATGTATTCTAAACTATTGCAATTATTTGATGTATGAGCTTGAAGTATTCCCATTTCGGACGATAAAATCATAGTTAAAATCACGCACGACGATGATACTGATAACGGCCCCAACTTTTGTAAGAGTTCCTGTAGAAGTGTAGAGAGTTCAAATTTGCGTGACATATTGAACAGACTTCTAGCTTTAAATTCTGATACGAATGTATTCAATCAAAGCAACTAAAGATCCGCTTGGACATCGGTCAATCTTGATGACTCATTAAATCGACTTTAAGATTTCACATGATTTTGCAGAAATACGAAAACACACCAAATCTCTTGCTTCATAAGTTGGAATTAAGTCATGTTGAGAAATATAATTTTGGTCTCTAAACATATACAGAGATAGGATTTTTTATAATATTATACAAAAAAAGTTCTTTGGTAAACAAAGACTAACTTTTAAGCGATTTAAAAATTGAAATTTACAGAAAAGTCATGCGTAATTTCATCGATGCCGGCTGTGAATGTTAAAAGAGCGTATCGGGAATTGCGGAAACTAAGAAAAATGATTAATTGTTTTTCAAAATGTATATTAATTAAGCTTTTAATTTTTATACATATTGAAATTAAAAAATAAACATAAGTTAGTTTTATTTGCATCAACCAACCATCAACAGTGGTACCGTTAACAACTGTAATTTATGTCGTATCTCAGCACTACGGTGGTATCGTAGGGAAAATATATTATCCACCGTATCACTGGTGGTCGGTGGTAAGGTGGATCAGAAGGGAAAACTAACATAACCTAAACCTACCTACGTATTATATTATAAATATAGTATAAATACATTTTTTTACAGCTTAACTGTACTTTGTCCTTTTGAGAACATAGCCTTATGAGAATCTGTCCTAATGAGATGCTGTCATCTAATAATCTAGATAATCTGTCCTTATGCAAACAAGCCCTGACAAGGAGTTTGAGGATTATCGAAGCCTACCACATATTTTTGGCTAAAAAAATTGTGAGATGTTAACACTACGAACTGTACCTTGTGGTGTTAAAACACCGTCTCAATGTATTACAATCAGCGGCGTGTCATGATTCTACGTAACCGTTTAACCCTTGGACGGCGGATGTAAACATGCCCCGGCGCGGGCCACGTGTGCAGCGTCGGCGCTGCATCTCGCCTTGCCCAATGGGTAAAGATATTAAATACGTGAATACCTTAACTATAGCAGAAACCGTTCATATTCTGAAAATACTACCACATCAAAACAAATAATCTACTTGTAAACCGAGACACAAAAAACAACGACGTGTTTTTACTTATTTTATTAAAAGGATAAAAGAGCTTTAAATGTTTTGAAAAACAAAAAAACCGCATACAAACAGCAAAAAATAACTTCTTTTAAAATAGTTAGTAATAGGCATAGTCCAACTGACGTCGGCTTTTGGTTGAAAATATTGTGAGTCGCCGATTTCAGTTGGACTAACCTACCACATTAAAAAAAATTTTTTTGTGGCTTTGAGGGCAGTTTTTTGTTTTGTCAACATTTGTTTTATTTTATACTTTTAATGATCATAATAAGCTTATGTACCTAGTCTCACTTCTTAGCTGATATAGAATTAAGACATTTCAAGCTCGCTGCAAGCAACGCCACGGGAAAGCCATAGTCATATTTAAACAATTAAATTTATTTCTGTTCTTCGTTGTAGTCGCTCAACTATCTTAATCGAGATATCTTATCGCTGTTGGGGTTCCCAACAATCGTCACCCTTGAAATAAGTACCATCGCGGAGTTCCGGTGGCCATGTGTGGTCTTCATCATCAGTTTCGGGTCTATATCGGAATACATAATGATTTTTTCGCATAAAATCGATTGAAATAAACAAACGGTTTTTACAATAGAAAGGGTTTTATTTTAATTATTATAATATAAAAACTAACCTAATCTATTGTGTAGACGTTTATTAAAATTCTAAATCGTCAGCGTAAAAGGGTGTTTATACGAAATGATTTAATGCGAAATGATACATTAGAATGATAAATTTGCATTATGGATCGCGAATGACATCCCAGTTTCACTTCACCAAATGATACTTTCTGAATGCAAATGCTAGACTTGACACTAAAAGTACTAAAATCGCTATATGTTTGCAATATTTGAGGAGTTCTCTCAACTCCTCACTGATCCTGTCATCAGACTTAGATTGGTGGCCATGGGATCATTTTGGAAGTATACTCAGTCAAACCAAAAAATTTTTTTTTAAATCGATCCGTATTTAGGAAGAAATCGGTGAAGATACATAAAAAAAAACATACAGCGGAACGTACTAACCTCCACCTTTTTTACATACATACATACATACCTTCACGCCTTCATTCCATTCATTCTTTTTTGAAGTCGGTTAATCAAGAATAAACATTGCAATATTTAAATGTGAAAAATTAGCAAACCCCTAGGGCACCATTGGTTAAATTGACTGTTCGACAAAAAAAAAAACTGCCATGCGATTCAGTTTTTAGGGTTCCGTGCCAAAATGGTTAAAAAGGAGCCATTCGGGTCAAGAGCACGCACTTTATTTTCTCTGGTGTCAAAAAGTTGTCACAAGGTGATTTTTAATTTGATACAATATAAACCTCATAGGAAAACTTGTATACTTCCATTATTTAGGAAGATTTACGTTTAAATTATATGAGTTTTCATCGTACATAAAAGCAACATGATCCGACCGCGTACTCTAGCCCCGTCATGCCGTTAATAATCCGCTAGCTTAAGGGTAAAATTACGCATGCGGGGTAAACAACGTACGCAGTTCATGAAATCTGGACTAATAATAAAATGCAGGTTATCGGTATAATCAACATTTATTAAAGTTTGAGATCTTTATATTTAGATATAATGAAATGATATAAGAAAATATGCTGCCAGCCATCTTACAGGATTCATAGAAACGGTGTTTTATGTCTTGTTATTGGCCGTGGCAAGCTCGTATGCTAAACGTCGTAAATCATTTATACGGGAAGACTTCAGCCTTTTTCTAAGAGCTCTTTACTTACTCGTATACCAACTATTTCTGCGGCGCGTCTCTGACTAGCTCCTAGCCGAATCAGTTTTTTTGGCTTTTTTTATCTGATTATCTGAGATCAAGGCGCGTTGTGGAGTCTTTCTTTTATAATTTCTCGGCATTTTGTTATAATCTGAAATAATAAACAATAATTAAGTAACCTTCAATAACAGCTTTCGTATTGGGGTAAAGCTTGTCCCAGTAAAAAATGTCGCTTATAAACTTTAAAAAAATCCTTATTACATATTAAAATTCACCAAATTTTCTGATACCGTTTTATTTGATATTCCTTAAAATATTATTATTTACGCATAAAGACCAGTTTAGGATTAGTTCATCCAGAAACTTCTTAATTTTCCCTTGACCCCTGCCATCAAAGTTTGTACATCGTCATCGGTGATCAGTTTGGAAGCTTCATTCCACTTTCGCTTGAAGTCTTGAACTAAGTGGCATTACTTTTATGTTTGAAAAGCTTCTGTTTCACACGAGCCCAATATTTTTCAATGGGTCGTAATCGTAACTCCGGGCAGTTGGGAGGATTGAGAGTTTTTTCAACAAAATCGTCATTATTTGCTTTGTACCACTCTATTGCTTCCTTCGTGTAGTGACACGTGGCCAAATCAGGCTAAAACAGGGCAGGTGAAGTATGCCTATTAATGAATGACAACAATCGTTTTTTGAGGCACTCATTCGGGTATATATGACCATTTATGGTTCCATTAGCAAAATATGGTGTACTGCGTTTGCCACATGAACAGATCGCCTGCCACACGAGAACTTTATTTGCAAATTTATCCATTTTGATAACCTTATATCCTTCACTTACTACTTTTCTGTCGGTCCCAGAATAATAGTGGTGTCCTGGAAGTCATTTGAATTCAAGTTTGCAGTAAGTTTCGTCATCCATAACTGTACAATATTTTTTCTTAGTCATTTTTGAATAAAGTTTTCTAGATCTCGTTTTAGACTCTTTTGACTGTTTTGCATTTCTGTTGGGCACTTTAGCACAGATTAAGTAAGAGTTACTACGTAACAGATATTTATCTGAGCGAGGTACGTCCGATAATCACCGCCTGACGGAACATAGTTGCCGATGCTAATACATCAAGGATGCCCGCGCGCGGCGATGTCAACTCGCTCGACCGCTCGAGCGAGATGCAAGTAGGCGAGTAGTACACTCTTACTTAATCTGTGGTAGTAGGTACATTCTAGTCATTACGACAAGTTCGGTTAGATGTGTGTGGTATGTTGTTGTTTCTTTGAATTATTTTGGTGAATGTAATGTAATTAAAACTATTCATTAGATTTCGAATTTTTACCGTATTGAAATTTAACAACCGATTATTCCGGTCCAACAAAAACTTGCGAAAACATTTTTTAAAGTTGAATCATATGTAAAACCTGTGTAAAACAATAAAAAATAACAAATAAATATTATATTTTGATTATTCAAGTAACTGTTTTTCTCATAATGTGTACCTGTTCATTTATATTAATATTTTCGATGTGTTGACAACCCTACCGTTCGAGCGAGCAAACGTAGGTATAACTATACGTTCGCAGTAAACTACGAAAAATGAACTTTCAATAGGAGTTAATATGGTTTATTTAGGCGCGTTCGGCCAGCATTATACATATATTTTATATGTATTCAATACTTTTACGTGTTGACCGGACCTACTTTGTCGCTTTGTATAGAAGTGAAATATGCCTGACTTTAGTTTGTTTAAACGTTGTTATAAAACAATTTTTCTTCACTCGTTGCACTGTAGATTTCGAGGTTTTAAACTTCTTGGCCAGCGTACAGAGAGGGTAGATTTTTCTGTAAAGCTGTTATAATCTTCTTCTCGGTATTCTGGTTTACAAACCCTGGTTTACGTCCACTTCCAGGCCATCGCCGTATACCACCTGTCTCCCTGAACCGTTTTAAAACCCTTTGAACGGTTGTTGTAACGTTTTCAGCTCCGATGCCACTTTCTTCGCAGAGATGCCTTTATATTGAACATACTTACGTACAAAAAAAATCGTGTAACTTTTCTTACACCGACGACATCGTTGAACATCTAGTACTGACAACTTTAATTTTATTACTTATTTATACATTATAGAGCATCCTAACGGGAAACATAGTTTTCAAACCTCTTTAGATTTCATCCTTATACACAACCACATCTAATAATGAGCGACATTTTTTTCTGGGACAAGCTTTATAAGCACGCAACGTGGATAAAAGTACGCGTGCGTACTTTTGACCTCGTACTCTTACCCCAATCAGCAAAAATATAAAACAATAGGTCCCCATCCACGCTTCAATACATTTTAAAAACAATGTTTACTCTTAAATGTAAATTACGATATATACCTACGAACAATATAAATGCAAACACTTACTGGCTCGACTACATCCATATGACTCCCGCACACTTTTCCCCAACACACGAAACAAATAAATAATTTAGTTTGAATTTACACGGCGACCGTCTCGACAAGCACTTGCTTGCACTCGCGTGGCTCGCGGTTCCGAAGTGGCGATGCCAGCGCCACTGTTTTACGCCAACACGCACCTCGGCCCTCGGCCCTCCCCATTCCAGTCGGAGAACAGGCCACTTGCGTGCTGTTACACCGAATGACTCTATGGTGAGTCTTCGTTGTCTGTCTATCTGGCTATCTGTCTGTCTGTCTGTCTATCTGTATTTATGTCTGTCTGTCTGTATGTCACAGCAGGTTTTCTCAGCAATTACAAATGCTATAAACTTGAAATTTGGCATAGATGTACAACTTGCTTGCCCGCATCTGTTTTAAGTAAAAAAATGAAATTAGATTTATATTTAAATAATTGAAAAGGGGTCTCGATTATAGCAAATGCGGTATCATTGTGAAAACTATTTTTTTTTTGAATATATAAACTGTTAATAAAAAACATCCCAAATAATCATTTCATATCAAATTAATAAAAAACACTAGTGCGGTAATCTAAAGTAAAAAACACTAAGCTTACACCCCTTACACTAGCGGCTATACTACGCCTCACTTTCGGCTCGAGCAGAAACCCCGCCTCTTAGTGGAGTCATTGAAGCATTATTGCTCCGATTTTTTTTACTGTGAACCGAATTGCATAGAATTTTGGAATTAGGTTCATCTTATCCTTAACTTCAAAAGTGAAAATGATTTGAACTCCGCAACCACCCTGGGGGTGGTTGCCATCCCTACTCGGGGGTGAATTTTTTTTTTCAAAATAACTTCGGATATCGATAGAAGGCTTAATTTTAAGCAAAAAATTTTCTATAAAGTTTTTCAAAAAATCCAATACTTTTCAAGTTATTGGCAATTGAAAACTCAATTTTTTCACGTTTTTCATCGGTTTTTTGCAAATATCTCCAAAAATATACGTTTTATCGAAAATTTTATAAATAACAAATTTGTAGCAGGTAAAACAATGAACAATTTGGTTTTTTATAAAGTATTCTAAGTGCAATATTAACCCCTCAGGTGTCCTACGCACAACATGTGTGCGTAGAATTTTTGACATTACGTGACTTATTCATTTGACATAAAGTTTAATTTTGATGTACATCAATTTTGACATATCGCTCGACGGGTTAAGCTAGATATTAAAGTTCAAAGCCGTTTTTTATTTTGTCTGAAATTTAATCGATGTGGTCAATGCCATCTAGCGGCGAGCAGATGCATTTTATGCATTCTAATACAAAAGGGTTTTGTAGTGCTTGAAATAAGCTTTAAAATGAGCACTATTAAAAGTCTTTTGCACGTAAAATAAGTGAGCTGTATTGCAAATAAGGGGAGCATCTAATGTTTTTTCTTTTAAATCAATGGGTTTCATAAGTTCCATTTCCACCAAAATTAAAATTAATCGTATTCCGCCTAGAATTAACTTTATTATGAAGAGTTTGATAGATAGTATCAGTTTGGCTGCTTCAGGACACATATTTTTCAAAAAAGTCACGATTAAAATAAAAATAAAATTTCAAATTTTTAAAACACCCACCTTTTTGTCATAATATCTCAAAAATGACGACAGATACGTATAAAAGTGTAGGGATAAAAAATTTAGGTATTTTTCTGACAAACAATTTGGTGTTTTTGTTTTTTCTTTCAAATAAAAATTGACGGAGATATGATTGTTTAAAGAGCGCATGGCAGCGCAATCACAGCCTCTCTTAAGCCCTTTAACCCTTCACCGTTTTAGAAAAAGGTTTTTTACTATATATTGCAATGAAGGATGTTGTAGCTCTCTTAATTACCTTTACAATGGTTTTTTATAAATTGTGATAGCATGAAAATTGAAGGAGTTATGGTCCAAAACTTATCATATTTTTTTCTACTTAGTAACTGAAAATTTCGGAGTGTGAATATTTGGAGCAATGTGAAAGTACGCAGTATAATAGAGACCCACAACTATTGTAATGTGTATATATATACATAATATGGCTCATATATTAATATACTGCAAAAAAGGATGTGGAGCGTCTTGCGGATGCAGAAAAGTCTGTCTGTTTTGTAATAGTACCTGTGGGTGCAGTGGAGATAACTGCCAAAATAGCCCTCCAATTCAGCCAGAAGATGTTGAATGTGACAGCGACTCCGACATTGAGTCATGAATAATAATATTATATTTTAATAATAATAGTACAATTTTATATAATTTGTAAAAAAATATTTTATTCAATAAATGGCAATTTTCTACTCTAAATTAAATTATTTTTAAATATGTAATCATGTATATTTACGGTTTTAATTTAGGGGTAGTTTTAAGGGTAGAAAAGCTTAAGAATATGATAATCATTTTCGAGAGTGTGGAATAATATTTAAATCCTTTTCATTTTATCAAAAAAAAAACAATTTTTTATCAAGGGGTAGTTTTCAAGGGTTGAAAGGGGGTTAAAAATTTGATAATTATTATAGAGAATATAAAATATTACTTACTCTATACTTACATTTTTTTATGTCATACCAAAGTATTTTTTTGTGATTTTTTCAATTTAGGGGTTGTTTGCAAGGGTTGTAAGATTTTCAAGGGGTTGAAAATGATTTAAATATGAGGTAATTATGTTAGAAAATACTTTACAATTTCACCACTTACTATTAGACATGTTTTCTAGCGATAAAATGGCTCAATGTAAATTTTTCCATTAAGGGGATGTTTTCACCCCTTAAAAATAATAGGCGGAGTTCAGATCATTTTCACTTTTGAAGTTAAGGGTAAGATGAGCCTAATTCCAAAATTTCATGCAAATCGGTTCACAGTAAAAAAAATCGGAGGTAAGACCGTATTTTTCGCTTCAATGACTGCACTATCTACTGTAATGAATGACTAATGATCATCATAATTGGTTTACTTGTATCATAAACTCATAATGTAATTACATGGTTATTAATTTAGTGTCTCACAATCGGAGCCATCACTGTTGCAACCGCCTCTAGTAACCTGGTAATCTGGTGGTTTGGTTTTAACAATCGCAAACCTAAAATGGCCTAATGATTTTACACTGGTTTCTAATTTATGTCTTAAATTAAAAGTTCAGCGTTGAGTCAGCAAGCAGTCGTTTGACACTTATTTCCCAGAGGGGCGAAGTATTAGGCGATCAACACGCGTTGTTTTACCTTACCCGGTTTGCCCTACTTAGCAGAACATTATAGCCTAAGAACTTAGGGCCATTTGCACAGTTCTAAGCATTTGGACACAGCTAAACTCAACATTATACTAAAAGTAGGAATTCATATTTTTTCCCTGCTAGTGTGAATTATGGTTTTTTTTCAAATATTTTTATTTGCTGTTGTTCATAGTATAATAGAGTAAGAGCCCGTGACAACCAGACCTTCGTCATTTTATAAAAGCTGAAAGTTTGTTAAAGTATGCTTTGAACATAGGTAAGAACGATGGCAAAATCTGAAATTCGAGTCATGGTGGCTTTGGGAGGTAGGGGGTGGGACAGGTGCATAAAATACCAGCCAACTTTCGTTATTTTATAAAGCGTAATTTTTTAATATGTTATTCGGAATAACATTACAAATCATCTAATTCATTGCCAGACACTTTTTATCGTGGCAATCCCTTGCCAGACACCCTAAAACTTTAATAAATTTTAATTCTACTTTCGTTATACTCGTAGTATAAAAGTTCAAATTTATACATGTTATTTGGGTAACTATTAGAAGATATTTTCTCAGTTGCCACACAGTTTCGACAGTTCCTACCTGGCCCAGACAAACATTATCGGGTACCTATAGGTGCGAGCGCGAGGCAATATACAGTCGCATAGGTGCGAGTGAGATAGCGCGTTAGGTCTTCACTGCGCGAGCAGCTTTCCGTTATAGGTATAGTCTTTATTATTTGAACTGAGCTGATCTTCTACACAAAGGCCATTGTTTGTGTACAATACTAGTATTGTATTCAAACAATGGCTTTTGTGTAGAAAGGACCAGGTAGGAACTGTCGAAACTGTCGTGCAACTGAGAAAATATCTTCTAATAGTTACCCAAATAACATGTATAAATTTGAACTTTTATACTATAACGAAAGTAGAATGCAAATTTATTAAAGTTTTAGGGTGTCTGGCAAGGGATTGCCACAATAAAAAGTGTCTGGCAATGAATGAGATGATTTGTAATGTTATTCCGAATAACATATTAAAAAATTACGCTTTATAAAATAACGAAAGTTTGCTGGTATTTTATGCACCTGTCCCACCCCCTACCTCCCAAAGCCACCATGACTCGAATTTCAGATTTTGCCATCGGTCTTACCTATGTTCAAAGCATACTTTAACAAACTTTCAGCTTTTATAAAATGACGAAGGTCTGGTTGTCACGGGCTCTTAACCTATTATACTATAAACAACAACAAAAAAAAAATTGAAATAACCATATTCACACTAGCAGGGAAAAAATATGAATTCCTACTTTTAGTATAATGTTGAGTTTAGCTGTGTCCAAATGCTTAGAACTGTGCAAATGGCCCTAAGTTATTACAGTTTACCTATAAGACATGTTTGTGACACGTTGTTACTGATGCCCGAACTTGTACGACTCATCCAACAGTCAGCTAGGTAATTCTCGTTTAATACCAATTCAAGAAAAATAAATAAGCACGTAGTAAAACTCGGGTACCTACGTGACCTGTAAACCATTTCAGTGGAAATGTTGGTTAAATCGAAACAAAAGGGTTGGCGAAGCGGGATGTCGGATCCCTTTGTTTTCACTAGCGCTCCGTACATGGCTCTATCAAAATATACAGAAGACCAAAATGTAACCACGCTGCGCCCACGCGCTGCGGCGCTGCGGCCCCGGTCTCGACGAGTCGCCCGTGTTTCATTTCGCTTCATTACAGACGAATCAATTATTCATTCTTATATTTCTTAGTTAGAATTAATTTCATGCTGATAAAATTTCAATAAATAATATGTCCCAGTTCAATAAATAAACATAAATAATTAAAATCTAATGTGCAAAAATAAATAATTCTATCAAATAAAAAAATGCTAATATTACGATAATATCTTTATTTATTTTACTTGGGAACTTTTTCCAGATTTTACCTTAATCATGTAGATTTATATGGGCCATTCAGAAACTGCATCCTGTAGAATTATGGGAAGCGCATCCAAGGAGTCAATCGTAAGAAAAAGGCACAGATGTCTTTCATACAGGCTGTAAACCCGTCTTGCACTGCGATCTATTGCTCACAGTGGGGCTCCGGCAACAGTAGCCGTTTTAGGGTATAGAGCATGGTTGGGCGACCGCCCAGGGCGCCAGCGACTGGTTATTTTATTCTAACCCTTGCCTTTTTTCGTATGGGTTTGAATGGCAAATTGGGGGCGCCGTAGAAATCTCGCCCAGGGCGCTAGTCTACCTAGTCCTGTCTGTTGTATTTCGTCTGTTCTCGACCAACAAAATTAAATGAATAAAGTTTCACGTTATTTTTTTCATCAAAATCAAATCAAAATGTTTCATGTACATACATACATACATATCGTCACGCCTGTAATCCCAGAGTGGGGTAGGCAGAGCTACAGAATTACATACAACTTTAAAAAGTTGTTGATAAAATCAGTAACCACTTTTTGCAAAATTAGGATAAGATGTTTACCAGCGTATTAGTGACAGGTAATGGTATGTTTCATGTAAATTTTCTAAAGGCTATAGCCGTGTTTCTATACAAAATTTGCCTTTCTGTCAGATGTTCTAGTAATTTTATTTTTAGATACTCCTTGTAGGCAAAGGTCTGTTCCCCAAAGAAGAGCCATGTACACTTGTCAGTTTTCGTAATATGGCGGTTTGTTTTTTTTCACTTTTTAATTTTTTTCTTGAATTCGGTCTTTGCGATTAATTTGATTTTTTGGTAAACTATACTACATAATAAAACCCATCACTACAAAAAATATTGCTTGAAACTTTAGTACAAATATAATTATGTCAAAATAATGGAAACTATAAATTGTTTTTTTTTTTTTGGTGTTCTGGTGTAGCGGCACCTACAGTTTTTATTTCATAAATTGCCCATCTATAGACCTACTAAGTACATATATTAAATTCAAATTATTAGCTTTGGTACTTCATGCCAAAAACTAACTACAAATAAAATTATTCCTTCCTTGTTTCAATGTTTTTACAGGATTGCTTTAATTACTAGTCCCTAGTCTAGTTAGGCCTGTCATATCACTATTACAACATGTTATAAAACCACTTCAACTGCCGCGTCCGTCCCTAAGTATGTTCGCGATAAGCCGATAAACTCAAATACTACTGGGGTGTTATTCTCTTAAAAACAGCGGCTGAGCGAACGCCGTTTTTAAGAGAATAACAACCTTGAACGAGGGCGAGTCGCTAATCTTGCAATAAAAACGCAATACGGGATGAAATTGTGAGTGATTTCAGGCCCGACTCGTCGTTACACCAGGATATCACACCACTGCTACTCGACGGAGCCTTACATGGAGGTCTCCTATTTCTGGGCGATTTGCCGTTCGGGCATCTAAAGATACCTAACGAACCTAACTTACCTACTTTTGCGGAATAAAAATGATTTCTGTCAAATTTCTGACGAAGCGAATAGGATAAAAAGTAGTGTGACCACGAGCCAGTCACTATTTTTTTGTATGTGAACATATTATTTGTATGGGAATATTCTCATAAGTACTAAAAACCTTAATAAGCTGCGCGTCACCAACTATTTGCAGAGGCAGGTTCAAAAATACGTTTTATTTTACCATTGTCACCAACTCAAGACTCTGCTAACTTACTACCAATTAATTACCGAAATGGTTGAGAATTGATAAAGACCAATACAGCGTCAACGTGATCGAGGGAACAACTTAGTAGTTTCCAGAAAACCAGTTCTATAATCAATTCTCAAATGAACAGACAGACGTTCGTCGGTATGCGGGTCTCTAGCACGCAGCTCTATTTGACCTACAGCTAAACGTTGAAATAGACATTCGTTTGTGCTCAATTCCTCACATCAGATATGCACTTGTGACATAAAGTGAGTGCAAAACAAAACTTTTTTTTTGTTGTTGTAAATATAGAATTTTAACAACAAACGCTAAAATCGTTAATTTATAATTTACTACTTACTAAAACCTTATGGACGCAACCAAACAACGTCAAATTGAGATGTTAGCCGTCTTCGTGGTATGTAACTCTACTAACAGCGCAGCGCCCTGCCAAGATGCATTACGCTAATAGCGTTTCTATTCGATTCGTTTTTAAACCAATCGCGTCACTGGTAGAAGACGTGTTACAAAAAGTCACGTGATCTACCTGTGACGCGATTGGTTTAGAACAAATCGAATAGAAACGTACTCGTAAGTTAGCGTAGTGCATCTTGGCAAGGGCCTGGCCGCTTCTTTTAAACCTTGTATATTGGAAAGAACTGCTATGATAATGATGAATGTTGTAACTGCATCAAAGGTATTGTTATTTTCTAATTTCATCAGTTGGTATTTATAATAGGCCTGTGTCGAAGTGGCCTCATCCCACCACGACGATACTTTAGTGCTATGGGTGCTTCTCTTATAAATTAATTCATAACGATTTTGATGAGTTACCCACAAGCAGAGATCGGACTACCAGAGTTTAAGGGAGTAGAAATGTTGTTAATTTTAAAGAAAACCACGAAAACATTTAGGAAAGGAACTATAATAATGTCATACCCTAGGAATACATTAAAATAACACTAATTACTTAGATTGTAGATATGTTTATGGGAGAAGGTTTCGGGGTCGGGTACATCAGCGGGGTAGCAGAGGTCGGGGCGCGGCGGCGCAGCCAGCTCGGCGGCGTAGTAGAGCGTGTCGCCGTCGCGCACCGGCTCCAGCCGCGCCAGGCTCAGCCCCGCGCCCGCCATGCCCGCTGACAGCCGCTCCAGCTGCTTCAGCACGCCCGCCGCGCACTCGCCCGCGTGCGATCGCATGTGGAAGTTCAGGTGGCTGCTCTGCTTGAACCGCCGCCCGCACACCGCGCACTTGAACGGTTGGATGTTCGTGTGCGTCCGCATGTGCTGCCGCAGGTGCACCGACTGCGAAAAGCACTTACTACAAATCACGCATTTGAATGGCTTTATCTTAGTGTGCGTGCGAAGATGCTGATCGAGGCCGGCCTTCTGCGTGAACGCCTTGGGGCAGTGGGTGCAGGCGAAGGGGCGTACACCAGTATGCATGCGCATGTGTTGCTGCAGCCCGCCCTGCTGCGTGAAGCGCTTCGCGCAGATGGCGCACGCGTGCGGTTTGGTTTTAGCATGAGCGGTGCGCGCGTGCGCCTCCGACTCGACTGCGTCGCGGAAAGTGAGCCCGCAGCTGTGACACGCCGGCGCCGCCCGCTCCGTAGCCAGCGCGCGCCCCGGGTACGGCTCGTGGTCCAGCCGCTTCTCGCACACCTGGCAACGCAGCGCTGCCTTGCGCCGCTTGGTGTGTTCCTCGTGGTAGTGCAGTGAATACTCGCAGCAGTTCAAGAAGATCTGCCGGCACTGCAGTTCGGGCCGCAGCGTCGAGGGGAACGTACACGTGAATGGGCCCCTGCGCGAGGGTTAACAGAACATGACTTCGTTACGGTCAAAGTGACAAGATAATATTAAGCGGTTCACACCGCTTGCCCCACCAAACAACGCTTGTGCGAAATTAATAATCATACAGTTATTCATCAAATCTTTTGGTGGGTACATTACGAGGGACAGGAAAAACGCACCTTAGATCTAAAGCTTGTTTGACGGGGTTCATCTGAGTTCGTCTCACCACCCCTTCAAGCCTTCGTCTTTTAACGGCTTCGATGTCAATATCGCCCCCCTCCACTTTAACGATCAAAAAACTTGTATCTTGGGCAAATACTCGGGTGGTTATACCATCATCTTGCATCATTATTTCATTAATATTATATGGCTTTCTGAGAGGTATAAATTTAAAACCGCAGATATCATTGATGCCCTAAAATTAAAAAAAAAATCTTGCTTAGTCACGATTTTTTTTAAATCTCACATAAATCAGCTAGCATGAATGCGATTGTTACGTGCGGCTTATGAAAAAATTCTAAATTTAGTTTTGTCGTGATAACTTTGTCGCTAACCTTAAATAATAAAGTCGTATTTAACCTTTTAACCGCCGTAGTCTGATATTATGGACCCAACGTAATCAAATCTGTCCGTATATCACAACAGTTGCAGTGCAGCAGTGTTTCTCAGCAACTGCAACTGCAGAAGCAATCAACTTGAACTTTGACATAAGTAGGTAGTTATTTGTTGTAGTTAAGACGACACTTTTAGCGTAGTTGGTAGTGACCCTGCCTACGAAGCTAGTGGTCCCGTGTTCAAATCCCGGTAAGGGCCGATATCCGTGTGATGAGCGCGAGTATTTGTTCCTGACTCTTGGATGTTTTCTATAGGTATTTAGTTTTATTTGCATTAGAAATTCGGTAAACAAAGAAAGTTTCGTTAACCTTTTTCTTCTTTTTAATAACAATAACAACAAACTTTAGTGGAAATTTAAACTAGAACGTATCACAGTCGCAAAACATACGACATGAGATGAGAGTCCTTGACGTTTAAAAACAAAGATGAACAAACAAGGTAAGTACCTAATGGCGGAAATAATTATACGACCAATTGAAATTTCAAAATGCCCAATCCGTATTGTTACGGGAGGAGGGCATTTTTAGGGTTCCGTAGCCAAATGGCAAAAAACGGAACCCTTATGGATTCGTCATGAAGTTATGTCTGTCTTGTCTATCCGTCTCTTTTTTCCGAAAGTATAAGTACTATACTGTTGAAACTTGGTAAGTAGATGTATTCTGTGAACCGCATTAACATTCTCACACAAAAATAGAAGAAAAAAAACAATAAATTTTGGGGGTTAATACTTAGAGACGAAATTCAACATTTTTTTTTATCAATCTCATACGTATCAAACTCATATAATTGCTGTCCGACTCGCACTTGGCCTCTTTTTTTCCCCTTACTTTATCGCTCATAATTATTTTGTTTTCATAAAATTGTTACGAGGGCTGCTACTTATGTAACCGGAATCTGGGATTCCAATATTTTTAACATTTTAAATACTGGCCGTTACATATTTTTTTCTCGTGTTCGCTAGTCTTTTGTTTTTGGCGGGTTTAAAATGTCATCTCGTTGCAAGAATGGAACAGAACTCACACGTGAACATTGTCGTGCTATGATTTATTACGGTTTTCGGCGTGGTTTAACGCAATAACAGTGCTTAAGTAGATCAATTAACTTCAACTTTTTGTGATGAAGCGCCATCGAAAACCACTTAATCACTGGTTTAGTGAGTTCAATCGTGGACGTAGTACCTATGCTCACGGACGTATTTAAGGATGGTCGCCCGAAATCGGTCGTTGTACCACAAAATATTGAAGCTGTGCGAAAACTTATAATGTGACATGTTACGTATCGCGAGATAGAGGTGACTCTGGGCATATGTATGACGAGCATTAATAAAATATTACATGAACGTACAGCTGTAAAAAAAAAATGTTCGCTTGGATCGAACAACGAATACACGAGATGACATCATTAATAATAAGATTGAAGAAAAGCGGGCCCAAGTGGGATCAATGCGGAACACCTGAAGTTACGGGAACGAAACTGGAGCAGTACCCCTTAACCGCAACATCCTGACTACGATTTCGTAGGTAGGACTTAACCCAACGAAGGATGTTGCCGTGCACGCCGAGTCGCTGACCATTTCTAGTTTTATAATTAAAATATTGTGAGAAACATTGTCGAACGCTTTTGAGTAGTCTGTCTACATTGCATCCAACTGTGACCTGTTTTATAAACATACAAATTACAACTTACAGGTTACAAGTTTTCATTTGACACAACTCGACCAATGACGACCAGCCATTTGAGCAGTGTTGCCAATTTAGACCTGTAAAATTGTTACTTGTAACTTTATAAAACGTAGTTACCCCTGGTAGCCTTGACCCAATTGACCCATAGCAATAAGAACCTGGTCGATAAATTCACACAAGTTCGATTCAGTAGACCTTTTGTTAATAAAACCATGTTGCCCTCGAAAATAACAGGGGCAATAAGAGGAAAAATCTTTTGTAAATTATCTTTTCAAAAAGTTTAGGAATCGAACTTAATTTAGAGATGGGCCTATAATTTTCATGCTTATCTCCAGCCTTAAACACAGGTGTCACATATGACTGTTTCCAGATCACAAGCATCAACAACACAATTGACTACATTGGACGCAGAAACCGAGGTGGAATCCCATCGGGACCCGCTCCATTTCTAATATCAAGTTTCTTTGAATACTGACTAACCGTCTCACAGGATATTTCAATACTACTAAGATTTATGAACTCCTCACAAGAATTTAAAACAGCAAGAGGTGTTCTGTTAAAATGTTATGAGATAGGGTATCAGGTGGTCCATTATAAACAGAATCGAAAAAAAACGTTAAATAGGTTAGGGTCACATGGTTGACAGTGGATCACTTGTTTTTTCAGTAAACGTAATTTTGAGAAAGAAGAATTTCATTAAATTTGGACTAATACATAGATAATTTATTTAATATTTTTGAAATAACACCTAAAAACTTATAGTATAATAGATTTAGTGTCAGGATTATTTAAAAAAAAAAGAGAAATGACCCACTGTATACTAAGGGTGGGTTACACTGAGTAACCTGGTAGTACACAGTGGGCCAAGGCAAGTCAGATGGATAACAGCGTATTAGAAATTAGAATATATGAAACACACATAACTAAATAGTTTATTTTTATTTTATAAAACCTTAATTAAAGGATGATAAAATAGGTAGTAGAAAAACAAAATAAACATTTACGAGAACGTGTGAAGTTAACAAAGATCAATTTCTAAACCTAATAATCAATTTTACACCTGTTTTTTTAACAATCAGTTAACATTTACTTCGTTCTTAACGAGCTAAATAAATGCACAGTCAAATTATATTAATTAACGAATTTATCATAATTCAAATCCTTTGACAAGAAATAATATGACTTCTGCCTAGCCGTGCAACGTTATGAAAGCTTTATGTCAAATAAAAAAAAATGTTACACGCAAGTCAAACATGTTTGCTTTGCAATGCAATTTACAACCTAGTTCTTACGAAACAAAGTATCTTTTTAATCATCAACTTAAGTTGGCTACGGCCGTGTGGTCCTCGTTTTACAGAACCTTTTAAAAAAAAACTTTCTGATTATTATTAAAATAATTTAGAGAGCACCATTTGTTCTGCATTATGGTTGCTAATGCAGGGCAGGTTCATTTTTCTCGGCATTCTGTAATAAATATAAAAAAATCTAATTGTTATAAAAATATTGATAGTCGCGGTACACAGTGGATCGCAACCCACTCTGTAGCCGATTCACTTGACCCACTGTCGCAGGAATCAATTTAATAAAAAAAAAAACAACTATTCAAAGAGAAATTAAAAATAACCCTTAAATAGCAAATTAATGAACTCTAGTCTCATGTTTAGTAAATACAGATAAAATTCAAACTTACGTAGATGTTTCCACCTAGCAGCTGATGCACAAATTTTACTCCTTCTTGACGTTGCTCTCGCGTTACCTAGCTGGCACTGAGCGAGTGGAAACGTGTCACATGTGGTCGTCTTTTGCGTCAAGAAAGCATCAAAAACCCACTGTGTACGAGCAACCCACCGCTAACCCGGTGACCCTACATATGTTTTTTCATCACACTTGCACGTAAACAGTATCTAAATAAATATGGTATCATCTTGGGTCGTCCCATTCATTTTTTGTCAAGTTCTTAGTTCGTCCCATTCTGCTTTCGTCCTCCATTCTTAATTCGTCCCTTTCGCCGGTAGTCTTTGTCGTCTTTGGTCCTATTTGTTGTTTGTCTTGTTCTTATTCAGGCTCATTCGGTGTTCGTCACTTCCTCTTTTGACATGTTCGTTGTTAGTCTCTTTATTTTTTAGTCTCATTCGTTATTCGTCATATCGTCTTTGGTATTTTTCTAAGTTCGTTTTTTTCTTATATGGCCTCTTTAGAAATTGGTCTCAATCTTTATTGAACACATTCACTATTTACCCTTTTTTTCAGGCGACTAGAAAATTACGAAGTATAAAAATACCTAATATAGTTATTCAGGGGGTTTTCATTCCTAGATACGGGCAAATTCGGCTCCTAGTAATCTAGACAAAACGCTTAAATAGCAAAGAAAGGCGGAGGTTGTATAACTAAAACGGGAGACGAAAGCCGAACAAGACGAATTGCGAATGGACCTAAAAACGATAGTGACTTATTGCAAATGGGACCAAAAACGAACGTGTCGAAAGAAAAGTGACGAACACCGAATGAGCCTGAATAAGAACAAGACAAACAACAAATTGGAACAAAGACGACAAAGACTACCAGCGAAAGGGACGAATTAAGAATGGAGGACGAAAGCAGAATGGGACGAACTAAGAACTTGACAAAAAATGAATGGGACGACCCAAGATGATACCATAAATATACAGGTTAACTTGGCCGCAATGCCCCATATAAAACCCTTGACCTTTCTTTTTACCATGAAACCCAAGGTCGGTAAGTTTTATTTATTTATTTATTTATTTATAGCACAGCACATAGGTCATGCAAGTTCAAGCAAAGAGTTTACACGCAATTGAAAAATTGTCTTAAAATGTTATTTAAACAGGAATTTCATTGCAATCTCGCTACATGTTACTTAAATACTCAATTAATGTTCTTAATAATCGATGTTAATAGTTTTCTGTATCAAAATGTCGTTTTTTTTTTACACTTCTTCAGGGCTGTATGTATACCTACGTACGAGGGGTGGCTGAAAAGTTATCTACCTAGACTATGTGTAGTTAAAAAAAATTAGTGGCCACTATGAATTCATTTTTATTGACTGTTCTTTTTTCAAAATTTTGGACAATCATTTGTTCGTTGCTTTTCATTTGTTTTTTGCTCGTCATTAATAATAATAACGAGCAAAAAAAAAAAAAAAAACCGCTGAACATGACTGACGTGTGTCAAATTTGTCTTAGGACAAAAAGAAGAAAAAAAATGTTTTAAATCATTTTCAAACCAATTTTCTAACTCTTCATGAATGTTAACAAGATCTACAACAAGACGTCAAGCGGATACACCTAACGCACGCCCTCCACCCTTGCCCGCCTCGTCTAGCTCCTCGCCATCGTCGTCGGATGATGAGTTCGCCACTGCACCCGACACCAGCGAGTCGAGCGACGAGCGCGGGCCGCCGCCTCCGCCGCCGCGACCACCTGCGCGACGCGGGCGGCCACCGCTGCCGGCACGCTTGGGGCCTGCGGGGCATCCTGCTCCGCGCACGGCTCCCGCTACCGGTGGTTTAGTGCGTCGCATGCGATGGTCAATATCGAACAATGAAAATTGCATGCGAGCGTATTACGGGGCTACAGAGGGAGGAACTAACCTCACTGCGTATCGTGATCGAATGCTGCTCTTGTTTCAGACCCTTGAACCGGCCATCACCGTTACCGCCCAACGACTATCGGATCAAGTGCGGGCTATTCAGCGGCTTCGGCGGCTGGATCAATCTGTACTTGATCGGCTACGCCTGGAAGCGCTACCTATTCGCACGACCTCCGCTTCGTCACGGGATCCTCCTGCTGCGTTATCGGCTTCGATGCCAGTCGCCCAACACGTACTGATGTCAATGTAGGATGATCCCGCTATTGATGTTGAGGATTGTGCGAATATAAGCGGTTAAACCAGGTAAATGAGCAATTGAGGAGGGCTTTGGAAGACGCGATCACGCAGTATCGGTCCACACCCAACTCTAGGCCTCGTCTACCACGCTTGCTTGCCTGCAAACGAAATTTGGCGCTTATGGGAGCCCTGAACGCCTTGCTGGCGTCATATTTACAAGCCAGCGAGGATATTATCAATACCCACTCAATTTTGTACTGCGGGCGGGGCCATAGCTGCGTGCCGCGTAGCTCGAGTCAAGTTTCCGGACACTGACCGAGCTCCGCGCGCTCGCGGGTCTGTCCCCGCTTGGCAAGTACGAATTGAGCGGCGTATTGATAAATTTAGGACTCTCATAGCGAAGCTAATCTGCTTCAGGGGGGGCAATCAACGCCCCCGAGTCATGCGTTTCGTGAACCAAGCCTTTGCTGGGACCGGAATAAGGTCCCAACATTATATGGCTTGTGTCACGGAACGTATCGACTTCCTGAAGCAGAAAGTTTACGCGTGGGCAAGCCGTATTCGTCGCTATGGGGAACGTGTGGATAGATACCAGCAAAATCGCCTCTTCCAAAGTGATCAGAGGAAGGTGTACCGAAAGTGGGAAGGAACTGATCAAGGTGTGAGCGACGGACACCTACCGGATCCTGCTGCTATGATTAATTTCTGGCGCAACATCTGGTCGGTGCCGGTCGTGCATACTGAAGGATATTGGATGCGTGCTATTGAACGCACGTGTGAGGCTATTGAACCAATGGGGCCTATTACCATCTGTCCCGAAGACGTAAGTTGTGCAATTCGAATGGCTCAGAACTGGAAAAGTCCTGGGCCGGATGGATTGCACAACTTCTGGATTAAATGGTTCAAAGCCTCACATGAGTGTTTAGCAACGCAACTCCAAAATGCCCTTGAAAATGGTTCCTTGCCACCTTTATTAACAACTGGTATCACCTCCATGCTCCACAAGTCTGTTAGTACCGCGGATCCAAAGAACTACCGACCCATTACATGCTTGCCTACCATCTACAAGCTCCTTACATCCATTTTGAGCACAAAATTAAATACACATTTTACTGCAAACAATATTTTGGCCTCTGCTCAAAATGGATGTAAGGTTGGGTCTCGTGGTACTAAGGAGCTCCTCCTCATAGACATGACCATTTGTCAGCAAGTCAGGCGAAGCAAGGTGGCTGCTTGGATTGACTACAAGAAGGCTTATGACTCGGTGCCTCACTCATGGCTCGAAAGGATCTTAGAATTGTATAAAGTTGATACAACTTTGAGGTCCTTTTTAGGTGTGTGTATGAGGCAGTGGGTCACACACAGTCCTTCGTCAACCAGGTGGTCGAGATGTCCCCTCTGATTCGCCTAACTTGATAAGGATTGAAAGAGGCATCTTCCAGGGTGACAGTCTGAGTCCTTTGTGGTTTTGCCTAGCCATGAATCCTCTCAGTTTTTTGCTGAAGGATTCTGGGCTTGGCTATCGACTTCGTAGAGACTAGAGAGGCTGAAGTCATTTCTCACTTATTGTTCATGGATGACCTCAAATTGTTTGCATCGGGGTGCCAAGATCTTATCGCACTATTGAAAATCACACAAGTGTTCAGTATCAAGTATCAAGATGGAATTCGGTGTAGATAAGTGTGCGGTCAGGTGATGCATGTTCAACGAGGGAAAGTTGTAAATTCATCTAATTTGCAGCTTTCTGAGACAATGACCCTCAGATCTCTCTCCGAAGTTGAAACCTACAAATATCTTACATACTAAGGTGGACTCAGACTGAGCTGGACGCCCTGGATAGGAAGGTCCGTCTACTGCTCAAATCACATCGCATGTTGCACCCACGCTCATCTGTCATGAGATTGTACATCCCGAGGAAATGTGGAGGTCGAGGCATTTTAAATGCTAAGAATCTCCATAACCGCGAGGTGTGCAATCTCAGGGATTATTTCCTTGGTAATGAGTGTGGGATAAATTGTAATGTGGTTGCAGTAGACAAGAGCCTCACGCCTCTCTCCCTGGCAAACGAGAACTGGCGCAGACCAACGATGTTGAGCACTAAAGACTGCAACAACATATGGAAGAGCAAGGAGCTACACGGTTGCTTCTACCGGGCCCTAACAAGGCCCGACGTAGACTTTTTAGCGTCCGTGAACTGGCTACGGTTTGGTGACCTCTTTAGGGAAACCGAAGGTTTTGCCTGTGCAATTGCTGACGAGGTCATAATGACGAGCAATTACCGGAAATATATTCTGAGGGATGGCACGGTTGACATTTGTCGAGCGTGCCGTTGTCCCGGCGAATCCCTCAGACATATAATTTCCGGTTGTTCGCATTTGGCCAACGGCGAGTACTTGCAAAGACATAACCTCGTAGCCAGGATCGTTCATCAGCAGCTTGCTCTTCAATACAGTCTTGTTGAGCCTGAAGTGCCGTACTATAAGTACACACCGGCGCCAGTTCTCGAAAATGGTCGTGCTACGCTCTATTGGGATCGATCTGTTATCACGGACAGGACTATTGTCGCCAATAAACCTGACATCGTGTTGACAGATCGATCTCAACGCCGGGCAGTGCTCGTCGACGTCACCATCCCGCATGATGAGAACCTCGTGAAGGCCGAGAAGGATAAGCTCAGCAAGTACCTTGACTTGGCTCACGAGGTGACCACCATGTGGGATGTTGACTCGACGATCATTGTCCCGATAGTTGTTTCGGCAAATGGTCTTATAGCGAAGAGTCTCGACCAACACCTCAAGAGACTCTCGCTAGATGGCTGGATCAAGGGCCAGATACAGAAGGCAGTACTCCTCGACACGGCACGCATTGTGAGGAGGTTCCTCTCTCTGCAGCCCTAACCACCGGTAGCTTGAACCCTGCCGCGCTGCTGGCGGCACCCGTAGATTAGGTTTTTATAATGTTTATTTTTTGTATCGGTATTGTTATTTTACCTTTATATTTGAATATGTAAAAAACCTAATTTATAGAAAATTAAATGAATATCTAAATAATAATAATAATAATAATAGGGCAGCTAGTGGCGAGCTAATGGTGAGTGGCGACACCACGGACCTGAATGCTCCCGAGGGTAGGTCCTGTTCCTCACCTCACGCTTGCCTTCACCGGCCGGCTGGAGTGTATAATGACGAGGAACCGACCCTCACCTCTGGCTTGCCTTTATTGGCCGGTCAAAGTGGAGTCGCAAGAGCTATATGCTCGAAGGGTGGATGTGTTGCATAAGTGGTGAGGGCACCTTATGGTCGTTTAAAGTCTAGAAGCACCTCTCCACTCTTAGCCCCTCTGGAACTGTTACCTCCCTGCTGCTATATATATGCGGCTATTTCGGGAGGCCCATTCCATTTAGTTGGCGAGTCACCGCCTGCCATTTCAACCAAACTAATTAGCATTGGCCAGGCAGGCGCCGTAGTTTCATCAATAGCCTAGTTCACCAATCCATATCTGTTCATTCATAGAGCCTATTTTAATGCTTCCATCCTTCTTAAATAGTCCTACACTAACCATTGGTTGTCCGTGGGAGCATACTTCCATAGTTTGAACTCAGGGACAATCGCCGGTTGGTGTCCCATCACTTTACTAAATTAAACTTGTCTAAAGGGCCTCTGCGTGTTGGCTTTGGCTCCATGTACGCCTTCCAAAGGTCCGGGACTCCCATAGTCCCGTGAATGGTAAAGACATACAAATAATAATAATATTTTATTTCAGACCAAAGATCCATTGCTTGCATCATGTCGCTTCAAAAAACTAATTTGATTAAAATTGAGCAGCGTGCAGTAATAAAATTTCTTTCTAAGGAAGGTAATACGCCGTCCCAGATCAAACAGCGTATGTTACCTGTATTTGGTGATTTGTGTCCTTCTGATTTTACCATAAAGTTCTGGTGTAAACAGTTTAAATCAGGTCGTGAGAGCCTAGAAGATGATCCTCGTAGCGGACGACCAATTTCTGCTGTCACTGAAGTAAATGTGGCCAAAGTGAAAAAAGTTATTCTAGAAGACCGACGGGTGAAACAATGGGAGATAGCTAGAGATGTGGGCATAAGTAAGGAACGGGTAAACAAAATAATTCATGCTCATTTAAATATGTCTAAGGTAAGTGCACGCTGAGTCCCTAAAATGCTGACTCCGTTAGACAAAGACATGTCAGATGTTGTGAGAATGTGAGGAGTTTTTAGACATGAGTCGCGGGAATGAGGAAGAAATTGTTTCCAGGATTGTGACGTGTGATGAGACTTGGATTAGACAATAGGACCCAGAAAGTAAACAAGAGTCCCTACAATGGAAATTCAAAGACGAAAAGCCTCCTCGGAAGTTTAAGGTTCGTCCTTCGGCTAGTAAACTCATGGCGACAATTTTTTGGGATTCAGAAGGAATTTTGCTCATTGATTATTTGCCAAAAAAAAACAACAATGAATGCCAATTATTACGCAAATTTACTTTGCCAGCTGAAGCACGCTATAAAAGAAAAAAATAGAGGCAAACTCGGCAAAGGAATTTTGATTTTGCACGACAATACTTACACCTGTGCATACGGCTCGCACAACACAGCTCGCCATGACCAGAAATGGCTTTGACGTCATAAACCATCCCCCTTACAGCCCAGATTTAGCCCCCTGTGACTATTTCCTATTCAGACCTCTGAAGAAAAATCTCAGGGGATGTAGATTTTCTACCGATGATGAGATGATAGCCGCGGTGAACGACTATTTTGACGAGAAACCGAAAGATATATTTTTAACGGTTTAATTTCATTATTTGACAAGTGTAACGAGTGCATTTCGGTAGAAGGGGATTACATTGAAAAATAAAGAAAAACCAGCCAGCTACGTCTTTTCTTTCATAGTCAGGTAGATAACTTTTCAGCCACCCCTCGTAAGTATTTGCCCTTAACGTTTCTGAACGAAACATTTGTGTAATCTGTGGAGTCCGCCCGCCATCCGCTTAAAAAAAGTTCAAGTAATTCGTAATAATAGTTGTGCTGGCTTGTGTATTAAAGCTATAATTCATAGTTATTTACTCGCAAATGTGATGAAAAACATTGTATGTTTCACGGGCGGTACGGGAATTACGAACCTCGACTCAGAAAGCCTTCTACTAGAGCCTCGATCGTAATTCCTTACTTACCGACCTTAATACACAATGTACTTTTTCTCATGCTCGGAAAAAACGGTTTTCCGATTGAAACACAAGGACGGAAAGAGCCTCATTTTACTCCTAGGAGTAAAAAAACCATATGAAAACACTTTCCGTCATGTCCATATATTTCTTAAAAATGCTGTCAATTTGCATACAAAATCAAAAGGACCAAGACAAAAATTTCAAACAGCCAAGGTAACTGCTCGCTTTTTTAGCACAGTGCGTGTGTTTCTTTTTGAATTTGCATTCCAATGTCTATGGTTAGTATTTAAAAACAATTGACAGTCGGTAACATTCGTTCATTCTGCATAATATAATTGTGAAACCGAATATTAGACTATTTGTTTTGTGAAATACTTACTATAAAAAATGAGCTCAAGCGACGAAAGCGACGAAATAGGTACCACACCGCCTATATTAAAATCTGAAGCAGCCTCGGTTAGGCAAAACTTGCTTCCCGCTAAATCTAAGGAAATTAAATTACTTGCTTTTTAGAAATGTATTTGTATTATTTCCTCACATGTTTGAGAAAAGCATTATGTATGCCTCGGCGGAAACGAGGATTTCCTGACTCTTAGCAGGCCTCGCTGTTGCTCGGCCTGCTAACCACCTCGTCAGGAAAACTCTTACTTTCCGCGCCTAGGCAACAATGTACTATTTCCATCGAAAGCCTCTTTATTACCCAAAAACTTTGAATCTGTAATACTGGGCGCGCTCTTTTTTTACTTTACGAACCGCCTAAATTTTTTTAGAATTATGTTTGATCCTGATTCCGAATAAACCAAATACGGTAGCATGCGTCTTTCACTTGCTTTTGCTTTATTATCAAAGTAATTTAGACGACCATGAGCTTCCCACTTCTCCAAATCTTAACCGATATATCAATGCAATCAGAGGCCAGGCAAGTCTCCCGGTCAATGTCTGCTAAGGCATCATTGACTGCTTCAGAATCAGTAGCTTTTAAAAGACGAACTGTACGAGGTGGTTCGTGCAATGCATTAAAGCTAGCACATAAGATAGTAAAAATAAGAAATGGATGATACTTGTCCTCAGTTACGAAAGGAATAGGAGCTGTGGTCCCGAGGCATTGTAATTTGCAATAATAAGGTCTAATACCCTTCCCGTAGTAATGCGAACTAAATTATATTGAAGCAAACTGTTAAACGATAAAAAAGCTTTAAGAGAGGCTATACTTGGCGCTATACCACTGTCGGCTTTTAGCTCTGCAAAACGGTGACAAACCGATGGATACCACTGTGCCATCCCCAGGTTAAAATCCCCAACAACTATTGTACCATTCATCTGGGTTTTTCAATATGGTTTCTGTAACCAGTTCGTAAAATTTGAGTGCATTGTTGGGCAAGGAGGGAAATAACAACAATGTCGAGTACATTGTTGTTACGGCGAGCATCCTGAGAACCGATTCGGACGGAGAGCGAAATAGTAAGCAAATCCGCGACTGCGCCAGTTGAGGGCAAGCAAAGCAACACATGTCTCTAAGCCCACTTCTAACCGCGATCAAAACTCCTCCGCCCATTATATCACCCCTAGTGGTATAGATAGTCACGGTCACATCTATAGACTGTGTACCTGTATTAATTCATATTTTTCTCAGTGTTTTCTTGCATGATTAGAATCACTTTGAAATAAGGAAGTGAAAAAATTATGAATTGATACATGAATTTAGGGGTTTTTCTTATCACGGACATAAGGAAAAATGGTTAAAAATCCGATTTAAATGATTAATATCTCGGAAACTTATAACAATTGCTGAACATACATGGGGGTTAAATCGATAGCCTATGAGCAGACCCCGTACATTTGGTGCCGCTGTCGTTAAAGTGACGTATTTTCACGTACAGGATGCTATTTTTAACACTATAAGTAATTTAAGTTACTGAATCGTTTTTTAATTTACTTTATGTTAGCGTAGAGCTCTCTATGTGCTTTGTGGAATTCACTAAAATGCCTACAATTTTCAGTTATGAAACTTAAATGTGTTTTTAGATTAGGTTTTGCAATCGCTTATTAAGTGCATTCGTAATTTCGTCGAAGTATGTCGTGTAATAAATACAGGCCTCAATCCATCCATCCATCTTGTTAATATTGGTCAAGGTGGTTGTGGTATATTCGGATGGAACTGTTTTAATTTCTTTGTTCGTGAGGGACATTTTAGGAATGCTGATTTGACGCTTGCAATGAGCTCATCCGCGTCGTCATATAAACTTCGAACTAGGTATGTCGGTGACATGGTTCAACCCATGAGCCAAACATGTCAGGTGTATCATGTTTGGAAATAACTTATTCAGAGTTTTACCAGCTTTTAACATGTAGGGAGCTCCATCTGTCAAAAATAATACTTTCATTGAAATTGTCATCTTGAAAAAGATTTTTTAGCGAGTCAACAACTAAATCTTTTATGGTGGCATGATTGGCCTTGTCAAGAACCTTACAAGCGACTATATGAGGTTTGCTTGCCTTATTGTTTATAAGAGCTCCTACAATTATATTTGCAACATTATGGTCCAATTGGTCCTTCGTATCGTCGACACTCACATAAATATAGGATTCTCCAATATCATTCCTTATAGACTTTAAAGTATTTTCGAAAACTTTTGGTAAATATCGTAGTCGTAAGTTTATTTCCGATGGGACATGTACAATTTTTGCATTTTCGCCATTAATGCACCTTTGTATGAAGTGTCAGAAAATTTCGTTATCTAATTTCACCCAAGGTATGTTTGATGCAATCATAAAATTGGCAAGATCCATGTTAAAATCATGTTTTGTTTTCTTTTGTCCTTCCTTTTCAATATGCTTCGTCGTTCCTATATGTTTTGTGATATTGCTGATTTTTGGAGTTAAATTTTGATGACAACTAGAGCAAAACACGTTACCGCCATTTACAATTAAAAACGGATATTTGTTACAAAATTCCTCTAAACATGACATTGTGATAATTATGATTACCTATTTCAATGTTACTAAAAGAAAATCACAATTCTTAAAATAACTAGGTATTTCAATTTTAATATGATTTATAATTAATGTACTAGGTATGTAGGTGAATGACAATCAGTCAAAGTCTTTTTATATCTTATCTTTGCTTATTTTAAATATAGATAATGGTTAACTAAAGAGATATGTACGTAATAAATTATTCCGAAAACAGTAAATTGAATCAGCCTATATGCAGCGTGACCTGCCTGCGTGACGTCGATTTGGTGTCAACGGCACGAAATGTACGGGCTCTGCTTATGAGCTGTTCTATCAGCCCTAGACGGGTTGACGTCGGTTTCTGGGACACCCTGTATATCAAAATAAACCAAATGGGCGCCAAACAGTTGGGTACCTTTCGTTGTTAGTTGTTTTAACTTTAATCGAGAAATCCTGAAACAGCTATAGTCTAATATAACTAAATGATGATAATACGTAAGAAACTAGGAACAAGGTTGTAAGACACTAGGCGGGTGAATTTCGTGTGTAAATCAAGTTTTGTAAAGAGGCAAATGATGGTGCATATGAAAATCTTGGGTTTTGTTATGTTATGTCTCAGGAATATGCAATGCCTAAGAGACATTTTTAAAGATAACGAAATGTTAACTATGACGTGTATCTATATGCTACAAAGTTTATTTGTTGAAGACCAAATTAACATTTTTATAATCAAAACCTAGTTTAAAAATCATATCCGATCCCAATATAAATACGTTGTATATACAGTTAGACTTTCTGGCTTTATAGGTACTTAGTAAGAGCGCATATGTATTATGTATCAGGAATTAAAGTATTTAACCATTTGCCTGAACATACGAAATCGCTAGATGTGATTAGATTTAAAACAAAACTCGAAAAATTGCTATCAGTGAAATGTTTCTACAATGTTAATTAACATTTCAGATGTATACCTGGATAACTCTGTTTTAATATAATATATTTACTTGCTATTGTACGCCAGAAATGGGCAAACGGTTGGACCTTTTTTATGATGTGACCTAATGTACACAGTTTCTGACAATAAATGAATCTACTATTATAATCTCATCTTATGGCTTGATAAATGCCTTTAACACTGAACTGTTAGCATATTTTATTTATAAAAAGTCGCAATATCAAAAAATATATAACTTGCTTTATACGTAATTAATTAGACCCCTGAAGGGTCGTCATACTTGGTACAAATGACCAAAAAATTTGTGTCACTATCTCCCGGTCTATTTATCATCCTGTAATCCTTTCAGGACTGATAGCCGATGGGGCCAGAAGGTTCTTAAGTGGCGTCCGCGGACCGGGAGACGACCTTGTAAGGATCGCGGGAACTTGGTGGATCCGAAAAGCACAAGACGGGTCTGAGTGGAGAGCCTTGGGGAGGCCTATGTCCAGCAGTGGACGTCTTTCGGCTGACATGATGATTATGATGAATCCGTTCAGTTTGTATTATGTGCGTAAGCAAGTTACTACAGAAACGGGTCATACACATTCAAAATAACAAAAGTTGTCTCGCCTGTGGTTCAAGGCTTGTGTGCATATAAGTTATGTTTTTATTTGATAGGACAGAAAAGAGCTGACGCCTTTATGTGGGTTCAGCCAGGAAATTAGGGCTTGAAATCGTTAAGTTTGGGTATGTCCACAGGAAATTCAGTAACCTAAATCTGCGTATGACCCAAACAGACTTTTAGTATGTGGAAACAAACTAGATGGCACAGCTCTGATTTAAAACTCTCTTCGAATTTTCCCTACACGTCGCAATTATAAGCTTTATATTTCGGTTAGGATAAACTTATATTATTCATCCTGAACTTCAGAAGTTGATCTTAAAATTCTGAAGTCCACGCAGACGAAGTCACGTGCAGAAGCTAGTATGACAATATACTCGTAGCGTAGGTTATAATTCATAGTATACCTTTTGTATGTTATATTAAAAGTTATTATTCCTTATGAATTTTATAGGTCATATAATTATATGTTATTCATTATTGTCATAGGCAGTAACCAATAGGACCCGACTATTAACAGGTTTTCGGTAAACGTAGGTGCATAGCCTGCGACACCACCACAGTCGATGGGAAACTAAACGGCGGTTAAAAGGTTAACAATCGTTGTTGTCACGTTTAGGTACGTATTTTGTGTAGGTAGGTAACACAAGTAACTCTACCTACTCGTGTTTAATGAACGAAGCGTCGTGTATCTATGATAAATTTTACTCTAAAAAGTAAGGATGATAGTTAGGTAGGTACAGTCATAGCTGGGCACCGTTAATCAAATAGTTAACTTCGTTAATCGTTAATCCGCTACAAAAAAAGTTAGCTTCGTTAAACGTTAAAGCGTTACATTTCGGAAGAATTAAACATTAAATTAATTAATTAATTAATTATTTTTTGTAAAAAAAATGCATTTTTATATCGTTTCGTTAGTGAACTTATACTTAAAACCTGTTGGTTTAGGTTCTGGAAGTTAACAGGATAGGAACAAAACAAAATACAAAAAGGCATAAGGTGCATATTCCCTTTCATGAACATTAACATGTTGAAGTTCTCGTCTGAAAGCGAGGCTCGTTTTGGAGTTAAAATGTCTTTACCCGTGGAAAACAGACGTTTAATTGCAGCGCTTGAGGGTATAGCAGTATTGTATTTAATGAATAGATTTATGAATATCTGTTCCCGAGGAATGCAGCATCTTTGAACGAATCTTTTGATTTCATGTCCAGCCACATTTTAACGAGACTTTGCGCTTTACTCTTTAAAGAGTTGGAGCTCTTTGGTTTTTCTATAGACTGAGTGACAGAATTGAAAAAGTCTTCCTTGTCATCATCGTTGTTTCTCACACTACACACTCGCTGCTACGCGCCGCCCGGCACTTGTCGTTTCATACTTGCCTGAACCTGTTTTTCTTGCCGCGCCGCGGTGTCGTTCGGTAAATAGTAGGCATTGGATTAACGATTAACGGACTTCTGCATATTAACGGAAGTTAACGTGTCCGTTAACATTTTAAAAAGTTAACTTAAAAGTTAATCCGTTAATCAAAATGTTAACTTCGTTTATTAACGATTAACGGATTAACGAGTTAATGCCCAGCTATGGGTAGGTACAGTCAACGTCAAAAGTAAGTGATCAAAATCAACATTTCAAAACATGTTCTAGCATGTCGCCTCAGATGTAACAGATTATACCAAAGTGTCATTTTCAACTGAATATTTAATAAGTCAAAAGAAAATTATCATAAACGATATCATAATTGTCTCTGCAAGAAATTTCAATAAAGAATGATGAAAATATTTTTTTACCTGTATCAAGTGTCAAACAATGTAAAGTCAAAATTTCATAATCTCTAAATGAAAACTAGAGAAATCACGGCAGTTAAAAAGGATTTATTTAAAATAGAATAGAATAGAATAGAATAGAATAGAATCATCAATCATCAATCAATAGAAATGTTGCAAAAAAAAACCAAATGAAGTTATACAAACTTATTTCAACCCTTGACGGAAATGAGACATGTGTACAGTTGTTTCGCGTGTTTGTCTAACGACAATAACCGACATTAACCGAACGTCTGACTTGTATTCCAAGGTGGTCTTGAGAGTTCATAAAGTCCCAAAAATTCATATGATCACTTACTTATGATAGTTTAGTAGTATTACTGACTATTGCTTTTCTAGAGAATCAGTTTAATTTGAAACACTCAGTAATGACTTAAACTGTTTGAATGGCTGTCACTTATGACACATTACGAGTTAATTTACTTATCCTCCTAAGACCCACCATACAACGAAATTTGCCAGTGAAAAATACACTTATTGCGATTGCAATAAAGTCTATTTTCTAATTTAATTGCTAGTCATAAAAACAAGAGAAATTCTACTTTATCTTCTTTACAATTGATATTTTATTGCAATGGCCGTATTTAGGAGGTTATGCTAAACTACAATAATCAGGGACATTTGAATTAATTTATTGTAAGTACATACTATTTTGAAACCCTATAACATCAGTTTCTTTTGCCGTTGACTGTACTTGTAGATTTAACTCTCCGGAATCGCATTTACTTTAATCAACATAGTACCTATCTACAGATAAAAAAATCGACTTGCTTGATCGCTGTGAACATGTGTCGTAGCCATCTCGAGCTCTCCGTCGCTACTGGAGTTCTCTACATCATGTTGCATGTTTCTGTGGTTTTGTAACGCAGTAGCATTGTAAAACGTCTTTTTGCAAATACGGCACATGAATTGTGCGGAGTTTTCTTCTTCCCACTGCACTTGATTCTAAAATTGTATTTTTATACTATCTTAAGTAAAAAGATATAAGTAGATATTTAAATATAATATTCCAAAAGATATTTAATACCTGCATAGCCAAAATACAGTTAGCATCGGCCGAATCTTGCACCGAAGACGAAAATTCTTGTTGTTCTATTTTAAAGCTATTCATTTTGTAATTAAATTTTACGCAAAACTAATCAATCAATAATCAAACTGAGGGCTATATTTGTTTTTCAATATCCGCCATTGTTCAAACGTCATCATAATTATCACGAATGACAATTCCAGGAAGTAAACTTCATGGAGGTTTAAATTTTGTCAGAAACTTAAGCATATAGGTACTTAACTTTACTTAGGTATAGATTCTCATAGAAGGAACTTAATGAGAAGCACACTAGAAAAGTACATGTATCGCATAAGTTTTAACGCAGATTGATAATGAGTTAGACAGCGAGGTATATTTAAAGAATCCTAATACATTAGTTTTCACAGGCAAGTCAGAATTTTGTTATTATTTAGTTATTCTTGCAATGATTGTGTGCCTTTAAAAGCGTAGAATTGTAGAACAACCATATATTTATTTATTTATTTGTATGTTTTATAAATGTACCATAGGATATAATAGTGCTAAAAATATTATAACGACAAATAAGGTTATTTTATTTATCTTAATAGAGATGGAACCCAATTTGACTTGGTGGCCTAATAAATTCTGTGCCTTTTATTTTAGATTTCCAGACGACAGTTTTTAAGGGAAAGACGGGTTGCGGCCATTTGCATGTCCATGGCCAATTGGTTCTGGAAAAAAACATAACTGCATGTGTTCAAAATATTTTGAAACCAACTGCTTTCTTAAAATTTCCAGTTCCAATAGTTATATGAGTTCATAACATATCAACAATTATGACGAGTTTGTGTTTTAGCTGATCCGCCGTTGCCTGTTGATTGTCTCGTCTGCCTTTTCGAATCACAAATTACGACAGGCCTATGAGGCTTTATGTACCTAATTTCACTTTACTTTGCACACCTACGTTTTCTAGTTACTTAATTAGCAATAAAGTTAGATAAATAAAAATATTGTAAAACGATTTTACTTATTTTCAGTTTTCAGCTTCAGTAAAACAATGAAGGTTTTTAAGTAGTTACCTACCTACTTAAAAAACAAAAATCAGGGCACCTATTCCAAATTGCGTCAATTTCGTAATCATGTTGTTAATAATAAATCTTATTCACTTGACAGTAAAGACCCACCATAGCATAAACAATGCGACTACAATTTGTACTCCTATTTTGTACGGTGACTTAACGGACAAATATTTAAAAAAAAACGCCAGAACTACGAAACTTACTTATTTATAACCAAATCGGAATCGAGTAGAGTCGACTCCGATATTATTGACTAGTGCTATATCTAGACCATGTTTACGTAATGTGAACTTTTGACAAATGTGTCAATTTTCCATCAAAAACCAAAGAAAACCTTGTACGACCTTACTTTTTCAGACATATAGCGTTCTCTTTTTAGCATATTCAATTTCCCTTTAGAATAAAGATCACAGCTACTGTTTTATCATTTTTTATTTTATGATAGAAGTTTATTCTATGCTAATCCTTATTCTGTGATAATTACCTACACTTATCTTTATAATCCTATTGCCACGACTTGGCGTACCTATCTCAGCTGGGCCAGCACGATATCTATGGTCTGTAGATTCAAGAAAATAGTACAGTCCGACAATAAAGAGAAGAAATCTATATAAATAAAAATGAACTAAAAAGCAACGTACCTTGCAACACCGTGTGTCTTGTCAAAGTATTTCAAAGCTCTCCTTTGGAATAAAGCAGGGTAGGCGAACCTTTATGCATCAACTTGCCATTTTTTCTAAAGAATGTTTAATGGGGTCATTGACGTGCCATCAAATAATTTTGACTTTCTGATTATTTGGAAAATAATAATAATAAATACTATCAAAACTCTTTATTAAATAAAGTAAACAAAAAAGGTACATTTTGGAATGTTTTTATTACACGCATAAATTAAATTACTGTAAAATTAGTGTGACTTCTGTTGCTGCAGGTTAGATGACAAATAATTTATGTCCAACAACTGTGGGTATTGTTCAATTTTTCCCTCATTTCGTAAAAACAGTCTGATTTCTTCCAAGCAATCAACAAATCTTTCAAGTACATTCCCGCGACTCAACCAGCGAACATTATTATACATCAGTAAGCCATTATACACCGAGTTGACTTCATCCAACAAAGCATCGAACTTTCGCTTGTTTAAAGCCTGTGACGAGATGAGGTTGACTATTTTTGTAACTACCGCCATTATATTACCAAGGGATACTAAACCACTCTTAGCACACAAAGCTTGTTGGTGAATGATGCAGTGGAATGCAAGAATCGAATGTCCTACGTCTGTTTGAAATAAACTTATGAAACCATTTTATTTACCCACCATATCGATAGTCATAAAATAAATTAACACATTTTTTATGATCGGCGACGTGCCCAAAATATTGTGTCGCGTGTCATCAATGGCACGCGTGCCATTGGTTCGCCTACCCTGGAATAGAGCATCTTGCGGATTTTTTAAAATATTTCTCTATTTATTTAGTGAGTTTTGGCTCGGGAAAAAGAAGTGATTAGTATAAAAATGAACAAAACAATACTTAGTGGAACAAGGGAAGTCGTAGGTATATAAACTGTTTTAAGGGTGCGGCTCCACTGAGGCGGAGACGAGAGGAGCGGAGCGGAGCTGTGCCAATATTAACCAATAAAAGGCGCATGCGGTCACGTCGAGCGCGCCTTGCGCAGATTCCATTGGTTAATATTGGCACAGCTCCGCTCCGCTCCTCTCGTCTCCGCCTCAGTGGAGCCGCACCCTTACGGTACTTAGCGGAGTTTCAAGTCGGCAAAGTATTGTCTGATCTAGACGATGTTTACTAACGAAGAGGTGATATGACAGGTATTTTTTGTATAAAATACAACTTTGTATTCATAAAGCAAGGCAACAATGTCTTATAAATTTAATAAATCAATTAGTTTGGTCTATTTTATTAGTCGTTATTGTTTGAGATTTCCAAGCGGTATAGCGTAACCATATATACATTTTAATATTTTACTGTTAGAGTCTGGCAAACGAAAGCGCGGCCTGAAAAAATGGCAACACTGTAGTGTCGTCCCTTTTTTCTTAGATTGATTTGAAAGGGATGACACTACAGTGTTGCCATTTTTTCAGGTCACGCTTTCGTTTGCCAGACTTTACCTACTTTAATAAATTGTGACTACTTACTCTAAAATTGATTACTTTTATTAGTTAAAATATTTAATGGAAATGGTAATCATTGTTACAGGGAAATCTGAGAGCACTTTAAGGAAAATTTCTCATGAAAGTAGTATAAATAAAGGCATATTCGGAACACATTTTAAACATTTAGTCATACAAACTAGATAAGACAGAATGTTCTCAACCAAAGTCTGAGGAGGAGGTTAACTTGTATAAACAATCTAATGAAGTCATTGATGACAATCTGATGTAGAAACTGTAAGAATGGAAGAAGATAACTTGACTAGGACATTTTAAATTAAAATTCCATTGTTTATGGTTTATTAAAATATTCATGTCACAATTTAATTTTATTTGTACTATTCATTTAAGGACTAAGTACCTTTACCTTAAATTTATGATTGATCAATACTTGTAGGATACAACAAGATTTGTAATCATTTAGGGATAGTAGTTGAAAATTTCAACTTGAGACCAATGGTTGAATTTTTATAGGGCCAGCACTAGCACCTTAAAAACATTACATTGCGTTGATGTAGTTGCTGGCATGCCAATATGATATAAGGATATAAGGCCAGCGTTACACTTGTAAGCTTTACTTACGTAAATAGGAACGCACCTATTTGTTAGTTTTTTTTTTCTCATTTTAACAAATAGCTGTGTCCCTATTTATGTAACTAGCACTTACAAGTGTAAGGCCGGCCTTATGATACACGTACTCCAATTCTCCAATACCTCCAATAGTTACTCTCAGCAACAAGTGTCAAACGTGACGGAACCTGGTTCAAAAATCTGTTATATTTACCTAAAGCTCGATGTTCATATATAATGATACAACATCTTCTTAAAGTAGACTTGAAAAAAGTACCTACTTATTAAGAAATACGCCTAATAAAAACACATTAAAATCACCTTTTCTTCTAGTTTTTTCTTCACGAAAGTTATCAAAGTATAATTACTGTGAGGCGAGTAGATTGTGTTTCAGAACAAGATACAGCAGTCTGTTCGGTCTGTTACATGAATAATAATTAGTTTCGTCTTGATTCGTACAGTACGTACGGATCTACGGGTCATATTTTTCGTGAAATTAAACCTAATCCAAGATTTATAGTTGATGAGGGACATTTATAAATCTAAACGAAAATTAAAAAAAACAGGTTTATAATGGCTGGGTCGGCTCTAAGGCGGTTAATGGCTGAATATAAACGTAAGTAATAATGGTTTTTATGTTATGACCTATAAGTTCCTTATGTTCTATGTACGACGAATTTCGAAGTGGTAAATATCTAGAAAATTCTTAAATTATTAGGGAAAAATCTTGAGCTTGTTGCAATACGTGGCATACTTACGATTAATGTACCACTAAACCAAGGTAATATATTGTAGTGCGGTCAGCGAGGGTTTATAAATAACAGCTAAGCAAATGAGCAATTACGTTTTTGAATGCTAAAAGCGAATGATAAAAAAATCTACATTGATCTAAACAATGTTTTGGATGCAGTAAAAGAAGCTTAATATTAGTTGATTGTCTTTATACTTAAGTAATTTTTCGGTTGAATTAAATAGAACATACTGTTAAATGTTCCTACTTTGCTTGTCCATAGGTAATCATTCTTCCTAGAGACTATTTAGTTTGTTACTTATATGTCAAGGTTGGTGAATATTTGTTAAAAGAATTGATGGATACATCCAGGAAAGAAGAGAATGAAAGCAATAGAATGATTTCCAATATAGATTACAGTTGCCGGCAAACTTCTTGAACATTGGGCGAGGTGGTGGGGGAAAGTTCAAGCATCATACACATATATGAAAAAAATGTACCAAATTTTTGTAACTGAATATGTTCAAATCTTAGGATAAATGGTACTTGGTACACTAGTGAAAAGAAAGTGTTTTTTACTGTGTCCACAAAACAACTCTATCTTTCTTCAAGAGACAATACACATCGTACACCATCTTCCGAGCTTGCCTTTTTAAACTACATTCTTTTGGCGTGGCATTATATTGTCACTTTAATCAATAACAAAAGTCAACCAATAACCATAACAGTAACGTAAGTTTAAAACAATCAACAAAATCTCAACAAAAAATTATAACAAGACAGTCTATGATAAAAATTGGCTTAGCAGTGGTTGAGAGTCCACTCGGGAGGCAGAGTGACTTAGACAGAGCGGGGCACGCAGAAGGTCAACTGATTAACCAATCTCTTGTACAATATGATTCTCCCCCACATCTGGGGCACCCCCCTCCCAATGACAAGGCAGTGCAGCAAGGTTACATGTTCAAGAAGTTTGCCGGCAACTGCACCTTTATTATAGCCATGGTGCATAATTAAATTACCCTCTGGGGAGCAAAGTAAAAGATAAAGATAAAAAAAGATAAAAGACATTTATTCAGTAAGTAGGCCACACGGGCACTTTTACACGTCAAGAATCTACCAGCGCTTCACAAGAGGAGACCACTGCTGAGAAGAAACGCCGCAAGAAACTCGGCAGTCAGTCATTTTTTAAATATATTTAATGTTACAATGGTATACTTAAAGTAGGAACATTTTATGGTACCTCTCTTTGATCTACAATACCTACTCAACTAGATAAATTATCAAAGAATGACTCAATTTAAATTGCAAGTATATTTGAATTTAGTTCGCTGTCAACTAAGCCAACAGTGTCATGTGTAGGGTTTCTGGTTTCTCGCCTCATTTTTTTTCTCGAGTTTCGAGAATTCTCGACTCCAATTTCTCGAGTTGTCTCGACTCTCGAGTCTTTGGTAAGAAATTGAAATTTATCGCTGAATATAAAATGAAAATCAGAATTATTTTATTGCACTTCGCACTACAAGTTAGAAATACAAAACACAATTAAAACTCTTCTTACAAACATATAAAAACAAAAATCTTACAAAAAATCAACGATTAAAATAAAACCTAACCTACCTAATCTACTTTTTCAGTCTTTTGATCAGACATAAACTGGTATTTTTGATAGAGATATTTTCTTCTAACTAGGCTAGGCTTAAATTTAAATAAGATTAGGACTAGGAATCAAATGCAAATAATACAATAATCATCACAAACAAACGAATAAATTTTTAACTACTATGACGTGACGTGACATAAAATTGAGGAGTTTCAACAATATTTAACAGTCTTTTAATGATCTAAGTGAGATATATATTAAAAATAATAAAATTTATTGCACATAAATACACATCAATTTCAGTGGACATACATTTGCAATATTGTTATTTTCATACAATAAGAACTAGGTAGATGATACTCATGCACTTAAAACATTTTCATAAGCGATTTACACTGGTCCCTACACTAGGCGTAGCCTGTCCTGTAGGTAACCAATACAGAAATGAGTTTGCAGAAAGTTGCGAAAAGCTAATAAAATACACAACACAAAGGAGTGAAGTCCAATATATCATAAATTTTTATACTAAAACTAGAAATAAATTACAAATGCACAAGCTAGAGTGTGAGTGTGCGTGTATGTGTGAGTGTGTGTAAGTGTGTGAGTGTGCGATGTGGGTGCTTTAAGGGAGTAAATGTATGTAAGAGTCTCTTTGAATGATAGAAAGTATTGCCCGTCAATGCGTCTCTCAGGTTAAATGAAGAGTTTAATTCAAAACCTTTACAAATTCTTCTACATCTTCATATGAGAGGGTGATGAGCCAAGGGGGCAGTTTATGATTACGCTCTCTAACAGAGATATTTGCTAAGGGAAATTTAGCGTTTACTTTGTTATAAACGGATGGCTGGAGAAAATTAGCAAATCTTTTGGCAAAGACTGAGCTAGTCAAAGGCACAGGGATCCTAAAAGTGAGTTTCATTAACATTGCCTCGTAACTTGGTGACCCAACGACCCCTTTATGCACATTTAAAACAGCGCGCGTGACATATATTTTACGAACGCTGAGAACCTCCATATCCTTGTACACAAGCTTGGTTGGGTATCTAATAGGTTTCCTGAGTATAACCTTGAGGACAGCTCGTTGCGCTTTTTCGAGCAGGAGCAAATTAGATTTGGATGCCCCACCCCAGGCAGTAATACAGTATGATAAGACTGATTGGCAAATGCTTATGTATACTGTCTTAAGAAGTTTCCTATCGGCCGAGTTACGTAGATTTTTAAAAACATAAATGAGCTTGCGTATTCTTTTTGCTGTAGCCATTAAATGCTCCCTGAAATCAAGTTTTTCATCGATAATAACTCCGAGATATTTAATGGAAGACGCTCTACAAACGCTTTCGCAATGACAAGATGACATCGATAGGTCACTTCGTTTACAGGTGTGAATTTCAATGTTAGGTAACACAACACGTTGGGAGCAGAGACTATGGTCTTATGGAAGCACAAGAATTTGGTCTTAGAGATATTAAGTGTCAACAAGTTACTCTTCAGAAGGTCAGCAATGACACCCATACCTTGTTCTGCAGACTTGGCCACTTGGGTCCAGGTATCTTCATGGAAAAGTATTGCTGTGTCATCAGCATAACAAACAACGTCAGCGTTTACAATTTTAGTGGAGGTAATGTCATTGATGTAAATTATAAATAAAGTTGGACCCAAGACACTCCCTTGTGGGACTCCGAAAGCGATATCACTGAAATTACTCAAGTCCTGATCTATTTTTACACACTGCGTACGGCCAGTCAGGTAACTGGTGAACCAGTTTAGGGCGGTTCCTCTGACACCAACGAGCTCCAGCTTTTTTAGGAGAATAGGAATGGACACGGTGTCAAACGCCTTGGCGAGGTCCAAGAAAATACCAAGGCAGGCCTTATTATTGTCCAAGTAATCCGAAATGAGTCCGGTCATATGCACTACAGCGTCCTCCGTTGACTTTTTTGCGCGGAAGCCAAACTGGCGTTCCGAGATGGAGTTATTAACATCCAGGAAGTTGACCAACCGCCTACAAACCAGTTTCTCCAGAATTTTTGAAAAAGCCCCAAGCAAAGAAATTGGTCTGAAGTTATTGGGAATAGATTTATCTCCGGCCTTGTGTATCGGTATGACGGCAGCCTCCTTCCATGCAACTGGGAAAGTTCCTTCGGACAGACTAAGGTTATATATGTGTGTAAGTGGTACAATAATGTGTTTCTTAGTTGCCTTCAGTAACCGGTTTGTGACTTTGTCAAGACCAGGTGCGCTATCAAGCTTTAGATCATCTATTAGAGACGACTTCAAATTCGTTGGTTGGAGAAAAGAAAAGAGATTGCAATGGCGATACATTTGAAGAAACTTCACGCGCAAGATCCTCCTGGGTTCTATTGTCAGTTGCCAGTGTGTTATTAGCGAGAGTCGAACCAACATTCGCAAAGAACTGGTTACAATAGTCAAGCGACTCCGTGACAGATCCCCTTGATTGGGTAAGTTCTACCGGCCTCTCTACGTTTTTCTTGGTATATGTTATACTTCTTATTGAATTCCAAAGCCTTTTAAGATTGTTCTTATTTTGCTCCAGTTCAGCTGACTCGTGTTTATGCTTTAGTTTATGTAGCAGATCATTATGAAAGTTTTTGTAGCGGGTGTAAGTCTGTTGAAGGACTTCGTCATTAGGGTTTTTGCGGCATTTCATATTAATTCATATTAAGTAATCATTTGTATGTACATTCATGTGTGAGTGTTAATTCAGTCAGTAATTATTAAAAAGTTAATTTTGCCTTAAAAAGTACTCCTTTAAGAATATTAAAGCGTTAATCGATTAGTCCGAAAGTCGGTTTCTTATCTTGGTTACTACGTTTCCAGCCAACTGAAAACACGCTCGTTTTCTGTAGAAATGGGCTTCACGGTCATAAGGGCTTGATACAACATCTCAAGATTAGGAGTACGTTTTCCCGTAGACTCATAAATATTAAATTCTTTCCTAATTAAACTTCTCGTGACTTGTTGTGGATCACGTTCAGCTGGAATCATATCTACTTTATCTATAGCTTTTTTTAATAGTGACTCAAAACTGCTAGTGCCTTGTTCTTCCAATTCATTCACGTCCATTACAAAGCGTGCGAGTGAGAAGTCCGCTGCACGTGTTTATAGTGCGCGGGCGGCGTCATATTTGTTAAAAGCGGCAAAATGGCGAGCCTGACTTTAGCCCTTATTTCGTGTTCGCCGGAACTCGAGAGTCTCGAGGATCGGCTATTTTTTTCTCGTCTCGAATGGAGGCGAAACTCGAGTTGTCTCGAGTTCGAGAAGTCTCGAGCCGAAACCCTAGTCATGTGTCACAATGCTGTCACAAATATAAATTAATAAGTAACTATTTCAGCAGAATCCGTAACAATAAATGATATCTGCGTATTCTTCGAATTGGTAAGCAGCCATTTGAGAAATAAGCTGTTATCAATATCGTCCGAAATGGAAAGAAAGTTGAAAGTAACTGATTACGTAGGTCACTTAAAAAGTTTCGAGATGCTCGAAATTTCAAAATGGAACGCACTTTGTTTTTAAAAAGCTAATTTATGTAAAAATAGAACACCATTAGCTGAATTTAAAAAGGAGACCGATGTTCTATTCATTTTACTACAACACTTCCCGCGTTTGTCGGTTAAAAATGGAACGCACTTTATGTTTGTAAAAAGCAAATTTAAAAGAACACGATTAGCTTAATTTAAAAACGAGAACGATCCCGCGTTTTTGGGTTGAAACGATGGAGCTTAACCGCAAACATTTCTGCTATTATTATTAATTGTACATTTTTAAATGAAAATTAATTTTAAAATGTCACAAATTGTACCTTTTTAGAAAGCTTATGAATTGAGCAACCTATTCCTGTCATTTGTACGTGAAGTGTTGCACTTTTTTTTTTAGTTATGCTTTATAATGTTACAAAATTTGGAAAATAATTACAAGAACTTTTAACTTCAAATGCTTTTATTTGGAAAATTTTGCATTTCTTTGGCATTGTTTATTATTTTTCGTAATCAATAGTTTATTGGCTATTTGAAAAATGCTTTTTTTTTATTTCTAAATGACGAAGTTTTTACACAATGACTAGTTTTAGGTCGAAAGGCGGGTATTTTTTTTAAATTCTAAAAACGTGAATAATTCGATAACCAATGAGTTTTGACCCCTGGTTGACTGAACTTAAATCGTTACAAAAGAGCTGTTGAATAACCCCTTTCAAGGAATACGGCGAATTTCCAGTCACCCTGTATATAATGATTACTGATTCTTCAAAATGTAAATTAATTGAGCTTTTAATTTGTATACGTATTGAAAAAAAAACATTACTTAGTTTTATTTCACTCAAACCAACCAACAGAACTTATGGCCGGACTAGGTCGGCCATTCTACTTTTCGTTGTAAATACATAATTTTTAGTCACATTCTCACATTCTCATTCTAACTTGAAACTCGAAAAGGGACGTCAATAACCTTATATCCTAATTCATAAAAAGTTATTTGTAATAACTTTAAAGTACGTAACGCAGTGGATGTTGATGTCCCTGCCTTTTCTATAGAAAAACACAACAAAACAAATTATGACATTCACGCATCCGGTTAACTTTAACTATATGATGGAAGGGCAGGCGATAAGCCGTGTAACCTCTGTTAAAGATCTTGGAGTGAAGTTTGATCGCGAGATGGCATTCCGTGACCATATTACTAACCTCGCCAGGGAGTCGTATCGGAGATTGGGTTTCGTGATGAGAAACGTTAGGGACTTCCACAATTCCGGCGTTTTCAAACTTCTCTATACAGCTCTAGTTCGAAGCAAACTGGAGACTAGTGCCTGCATCTGGAGTCCTAGCGAGGCCAAGTACAAACTCATGCTTCTTCATAAGGTCTAGAAAGCGTTCTTACGTTTTTTTTTATAAAAAAAGTTTACGAGTATTACCCATACATGTACCCAACTAAGTTTCTGCTTGGCGTCCTAGGTTTCAACTCCCTGGAGGTGCGCAGAGGGTGCGAGCGGTTAAATATGGCGATCAACGTCCTTTGTAATAAGATTCATAGCACCGAACTGCACAATGTTCTCAACCACATCACCGTGACTCCTATCAGTCACGCCGACGTGTCGATACAAACAGTTTTTTTAAATGATAATGTTACTCGATGATTTTTGCTACTATCCTTCTCAATCAAATAGTTTAATTTACGTTTTAGGTATGAAGTAGGTGTCTATTTTTCTACGCGTCAAAAGATTATCTCATTTTTACATAATTAAATATGACGACCAATGGTTAACAATTACAATAAACCATTTGAAATCATACTCTATGTAGCGTGACGTCATTTTTGCATCAACGGCATGAAAAGTACGAGCTCTGCTAGGTACCAACCCTATCAAAAAGTACCCATTAGCTTAATATTTTACCACATTATATTTGTGTTATATCTCCCATTCCCCAATGAAGAATATCAATCAATAAGTACCTATGCCAAATCATGTTAAACTTCGTAACGCCGAAAAATCATAAATAATTAGTACTAAATTCGTGCGGAAGGATATTACCGGAAACTGTGCACTTTCTGAGATATTCCGTTTTTCAAATACGCTCCATACAAAATTTACGTAAAAAAAATTATACTCGGCGGTTTTCCAACCAAATTCACCCATATTATTTTTTTACCTTATTATGAGGAGTACATTCGATTTCAATAAAAAAAAGGCACTTAGAAAATTAAGTCCCTATTTCTATGGAGAGGACATTTTCGTTCCACAGTGCGCCGACGGTGTCACCAACCAATCCTCCGACAAGGACACCTCTGCAGAAAGGCTTGTTGACGACCGTTTAGAACGCCCTCCTAACCTTACCTATCCGTGTCGCTTCTGCCCGACGAATCTTGCTCGCTCGCTGCCACATGACCAGGGATCGGAAATTCGGATCGATATTTACCTAAAGTTGGCAAAATCCCGGAAAAAGATAGGCAAACATGGCGTCGGCTTCTTAAAAATATTATTTTAATAATATAAGTTCCGGGATTCTGGGATTCTACAAAATGTTAATATAATAATTACTTTACATGTAGGATAAAACATTCATTTTTGTTCCTATAAATTCGTTAGGTTAATGAGTTACAGGTAAAATTAAATAACATTTGGTAAATCTATACATGAAAAATAACTTCAAACAGTTAATATAAATAATTGATTATGAATTAATGCCGGTGCAATTTATTTATTTTGAAATCCCAGAAATTTTAATAATGAATTCTATGATTGAGTCCGCCTCCATACAACTGAACAACAAAGCCGGTGCGAAAGTATAGGTAAATATCGATCCGAATTTCCGATCCCTGCACATGACACATGACCATAGTTACAGGCAGGAACTTCACCGTACTCGAGTCAGCAATTGTTCGCTAAATGAATGTCTATGACATTCAAGTTGATAAAAACAATTCCTAGTGAAAGAAAAAGTATGAAAGTAAATAGTAGTATGAGAGATAATAATGTTTACTTGTATTATGAATTTGAATATGTCGTAGTTTTAATATAATCATTATTAATAAGAGAGACTAGTTAGTAATAGTGATTGTTACGATTTAAAAATTTAACACATATTTCGGACGTTCGATAATCGTGGTGACGAAAATATGTGAACTTTGGCGCACCATCATGATCCGATCATACAATCTCAAACTAAATCAGCAAATTCTTTTTTAATACAATATGTTAGAAAAAATTAAATAGATCAAATTTACTGTGAGATAATATTTATCTAGGGATTGTAGTGATTGATAAATTATTCCCGAAAATTATATTAAAATAGTTAGTTTTTCCAATATTTAGAAACACATTACTATACGAAATTTTAATATAAGTATATTTTTTATTGAATTACCCGTTGTATGTTTGCAGAGCTTACGGTAAACCCGCCAGAAGGAATTATCGCCGGTCCAATAAATGAAGAAAATTTCTTTGAATGGGAGGCTCTAATCACGTACGTAAAGGATATGTAAAAAAATATTTTTCTTATATTATAATCGTAATCGTGTAATAACTGTTGCCCACGACTCCGTCCGCGTTGAGTACCTACTCTTTGAACTTTCCGGGGTTCAAGCTCCATACATAGGTTTAGCGGTGAAATCGTATATAGGGACATTTCACATGAAGCGGACAAGAAAAAAAAGTGAGTTTCCCAAATTTGTTTATAATTTGTTTAATTCTTCCTTCCTTTCCGTTTTCCTTCCATGTGAAACCGGATGCTTAATATTTTTTATATATATGACGGTTATTTTAGAAATTATGTATGAGCTTTTAATAAATTGCCGTAATTGATGTTCCGATTTTATAAAAGTCGAATATTTATCGAATAAGTAAAATATATAACTTAATATTATAAAAGCGTTTTGCATAGAGTTTATCATGGTATTTACAATAATAAAATCAATAAAAAAAAAAAAACTAAAAAAATGTTCAAAACTGGAAGTGAACATTTCAAAACGATTTTTGAATAACATTACCACTTTTTTATCTTAAAATATAGCCTCTAATGTGTTTAAAATATGCTAGATATTTTAGGATGGGATCTCCATTCATTAAGGAAATAGGTCAATAAATATACATACATATTGCACTGAGTGCGACGTTACGTATGGTATATGTCAGGTGTTGGGCGATATATGAGCTAAGACGTTGCCGGATTCACACAATATGATCTTATAGATCGTATTTAAAGCTTTAAAACATTTTTTATTAATATATGTATTTGAATAACTATGATAATAACTAAACGCGAATACCGTCATCTTTTGGCAGTAACAAGAACTAGTAACTTATGCAAAGTAATCACCCTATCGGAAGAGGCTATAATTTTAAAAAATGGCGGCAAATGTCAGTTCTGCTTTGACATTTGTGAAGTAAATATATACAAAATACACGTCAACAAAACATGAATCGCTTTACTCTTCAAGAACGCGTAATTATTATTTCGATTTTTTTGCGGAATAATTCGTCGGTGGTGTTGGCGCAGCGTGAATTTAGGCGCACATTTCCCGGTCGTCCGTCGCCAACTGGGCAAACACTACGGCGTTTAGCCACTCGCCTAGAAGAGTATGGGACAACACGAAGTGCTGCCAGGTCTGGCCGTCCTCGGAGCAGTCGTTCTGCTGAGAATATCGCGGCTGTTGCTCAAGATGTCGCAGAGGACCCCGGAGTATCGACCAGACGACGTGCCACTTTACAGATAATTTTGGTAAAAGACTTGAAGATGTTCCCTTACAAAGTGCAGACAGTTCACCAGCTGTTAGCCGTTGACCGCCAAACGCGAGTAACCTACGCTCAAGCCATCTTGAATCTCGACCACGAGGAAGATAACTTTTCATCGAAAATCATCATGAGTGACGAGGCCCATTTCCAACTCTGTGGATACGTGAACAAGCAGAATTATCGCTTCTGGAGCACCGAAAATCCGCGTCTAACCCACGAAGAGCTATTAGAGCTATTTCCGACGGCTTCGGTTGCAGCGCAGCAAGGGGACACTCCGAGCTGCGCGCCCGTGCCGCCACCCGGATTGAGTGCACCATGCGTGACACCTCCTAGGCAAGCCTCTCTGTCGCCCAGTACTATACAAACCCCGGTGTGCAGGACCGTTATGTACACTGATGAAGTAGGTATTGGGTTGGGGTCTAAAATGATTAAGCACCTTGATCATAAACATCATAAACAACTGTCTACCAGGAATGTCTATGGACCACCTGATCTCACGCATCTCTGCAGACACATTTGATCGCGATACAACTTTAGTAGTGTTACTAGCAAACAGTTTGGCTTTTAGTAAACATGACTTCCTTAAATTGTCTGAGACCCTCACAGAAATTAGCAAAGGTGAAGTAGGTAAAATAATTATTTGTGCTTGTCTGTTTTTCCATAAATTAACAGATAAATGTAATAAAAATATTAATTATCTTAACTCAATATTATATAAAATGGCTTTATATAACTCTAAAATCTCTTATTTTGATACAAATATATTTGTAAACAAGTTCGACTTGACGCGTAAATATTGTTATTTAACAAGTAGGTACTTAGATGATTGTGCTAAGTTATTAGCATATAATATTTTAGACCCCGTTATGACTAGCATAGCGAGTGATAACTGTAGGACGGAGCCTGCGCTGAGTTTTATTAGCGCCGGCTCTGCGCCGGAGCTGCCAGTTGATTTAAACTGACAGTTCCGACAACGGCCGCGGCTGCCGGCGTTCGCGGCGACAGTCGCGGCGGCCCCGTGCCTGCCCACAGGCCGACGAGCATTACAAATAAATTAGGTGGTAATGTAATAGATATTATTCATAAGAATATACAGAGATTTTCTAGTAAGGAACTTGAAATTGGTTTATTTATGGATAGTGCAAATATACACGTTCTATGTGTTACTGAGCATTGGCTTAAAGGTTATGAGTGCATGTTTAATTTTAATAATCATAAAATAGTTAGCATGTTTGCTAGGCAATCTTGCAGCCGGGGGGGATCCTTGATAATTGTCAAAAATATAATTAAATGTAAGGATAAGGATATTGTTATGAAGTGAAAGAACGTCACATTGAAATTGCGTGTATTGAAATGGAGCAATTTATTATTGTGTGCGTATACCGACCCCCTTCAGCGGATTATAAACTATTCGAGAGCGTTTTAGAGAATGTTCTTAGTTGTGTTTTTAAAAGTAAAAAGTGTATAATTGTGTGTGGAGATTTTAACGTTAATTTACTCGACAAATCTCCCATGTCCATTAACTTACTTAATGTATTTAGATCATTTAATTTAGTAAATCTGTTTTTTGAGCCAACCAGAATTACAGCAACCAGTGCAACTTGTATTGATAATATATTTAGTAATTTTGAACCTATTCGGAAATCAATAATTAATATGTTAAGTTCGGACCACTGCGGTCAACAAGCTTCTTTTAAGGGAAACACTAATAATGCTCCTCAAGATTTCATATTCAGGCCAATTTCTAAAAGTCGATTGGACTTGTTTAATGCTAAGGTCAGCAAACAATTAAATTATATGACGTGTACTCGGGATGATCCGGATAGTTTGTATTCTTCATTATTTCATTGTATTGTCAAGGAATTTGATGCCTGCTTCAGTTTGAGAAAGGTGAAAGGTCAGCAAGGTACGAAGTTTAGTGATTGGGCTACACCAGAAATTCACGCAAAAAGGTATAAATTATATGAGTTATATGCTACTAGAGCTATCGATCGTAGGCCAGAGTCTCTAGATTACGTCAACAACTACTCTAAAGAATTCAAACAGATTTGTGCCGCCGCGAAGTCAGAATATTTTTCTAACAAAATCCGTAACTCAGATAACAAAGTTAAAACTGTTTGGAATGTAATTAATACTGAAACTGGTAGAATTAAAGTTAGAGACCCGCACTACATCCTGCACGTTGAAGGTACTGTGGTGAACTCGGACCTAGATGTAGCTAAAGAGTTTGAGCGGTTCTTTACAAATATACCTTTAGATACCACTAAATCATTACAATCATCTCCTAATAAATCCTCAAAAGTAAAACTCTTTATTGTACGTACAAACAAATAATTACCTATGTTTATCCACGGATATGTAATTTGGGAGTCTCAGGTAGTATAGCTTAACATGCATGTCTTCAATCTAAATGATAAAAAAAACATAGGTAATTATTTGTGTGTACTTACAATAAAGAGTTTACTACTACTACTACTACTTCTACTACTAATTATTTAAACTACCTATTTAAAATAAAGTACCTATTAATTACTATACAAATGCACAATATGCCTTTGTGACATTTACCTGATCAAAAATTGGAAGTGTATTATTAAAGAAATCGTATTGTTCGTTAATACTTTGCAGAATTGTTTTCATTGCGAGACAATACAGCGTTTTAACTTTTTTACGGAAAACGCGTTGTATTGCAGTGGTTTTTGACATTGAATTCATATTGGAATGGTTTATATTATGTTACCAACGCACGACAATTGAAAGGAGTTCTTTTTGTTGTCTTTTTTTTTACTTCTTTAAAAAGTTGAAATGTAAGTGGCCAGTAAGTATTTCATATGCAACATGTACGTTCCTCTAAAGAGGTTGCAATCATTCCGATTTAAATTATAGCGGTTCTAGGAAATGTATGTAAAGAATTTCATGTCAAGATAACTCCATGTTCTCCCTTAGCAAAAATTTTGAAAAAAATACATATTATAGGACGTTAGTGGGAGTTTTACCAGTGAAAAAATTAGAGCGGTCTCTAACATGGAAGTGATAAAAAAAAAAACTGAAAAGTTTGAATGGGTTTTTTTAATTTTTTTTCTATGGCATAATGAAAATATAATTATGGCCATTTGATCATCTTGGTTAAATGTACATTATATGCCAAGCTCATTAAAATCGGTTAACAGGAAAAAAAAAATCAAAGAAAAATTAAATATAGTTTTTTTTTTTTAAACGAAAACTATGATATTTAGGGTGCTCAAATTTGGCAAAACAATTACTAATGCAGAGCCACACAATCTATAAAAATTACAACCCCAAACTCAAGGGGGGCAAAATCTCTTAGCTTATCCTGGCACGGCCTTTGTAAATAAATGCCTGTCAAGTAAAAACCTTTATTGAACAGGATAATGTAAAATTGTAGCTACAATTCTACAATTTTGTATTTTTTTTACAATAACAATTTTGTAATTTGTAATTTCTATTGAACAGAAATATGTAGAATTGTAAAAAGTGAATTGTAATTACAAATTGTAAATTGTAACTTTTATTAGATAGGGCCCAGGCCATATTTATATTACAAAAGCGGGCTATACGTTTTATTTATCAGCTGGGTTCACGGGTCTCACTCAGAGATAAATTTAAAGAAATTAATATTCTTACTGTCGCGTCGCAGTACATCTTTGAAAATATCATGTATGTTCGCAAACACATACATGAATTTAGGCATAACCGTGACGTTCACAAGCTCAACACGCGAAATAAGGATAAACTCGTAGTCCCAGGTCACCGTCTTCGTAAAGTAAGCACATCATTCGTGGGGAACTGTATACGCTTCTATAATAAGATACCTACCGATATTGTCAATATGCCATTCACTAAATTTAAGTCTCGCATTAAGCGCTGCTTGCTGGGTTAGGCATATTATACTGTAAATGACTTCGTAGATGATAAAGACGTTTTTAAGTAACTAGTATGAGCTATTACTGAAATTGTGGTTAATGCATTTTGAGTAGAAATATATCTAATATGTGAGCACTGAGCAGCGCTTATTGTTAAATGCCTTTAAGCCAATGATGTAGACATTTAAGTTTAAGTTTACCTAATGTATCCTTTTTTTGTTAGTATTTTTTATTGGTTCTTGTGCACAAGACACTTAAGAAATGAGAACACATTGTGATGTTTCTCGCCGGACCGTTCCCTTTTTTTATTGATATATTTTGTCCGGCAGCATGAGCATGTCATGCTCACTCTAAGCTAAGGTCTTTGCTTACGGCGGCGTCGTTGATCGGGTCGCCACCTTCCCGAACACATGGTTGAGGGAGGCGATGGCTGAGATACGCGTCATACTCGTGAACGGGTGCAGTCTGTGGGGTCCGGTCTGTTCACGCTTGCAAAGACCTGTTATTCAGTTAATTATTTTAATTATCGTTCCTGACGTAGAGACCTCGTCATGTTGTTCTCCTAGACATTAGGTATTTTATTTGTATTTTATTGACCTTACATTTGTAATGATTTTAATTGTGTTAGTTTTTAAAAATAATTATGTATTACTTTATTACCTTGTAATGTAATTTAGATACTTTTAAGTATTATTGTATTTAATCATCAAAAATTGCCTTCTGCTGGAGTTTCTTGCGGCGCTTCTCCTCCGCAATGATGGTCTTGTCCGAAGCGCTAGTAGATTCACTCCATGTTACCGACGTGTAAAAGAGCCCTCATGTGGCCAATTTACTGAATAAATATTTTGAATTTTGAATTTTTTGAATTTTTGACACCCGCTCAAAGTTACTGCATGGTGTGCTGTTTACGCTGAAGGCGTCATCGGGCCTTATTTTTTCGAAACGCCGCGGGCCAAACGACTACTGAGGACGGCGAGCGTTACAGAGCCATGCTCAATGACTTTCTCCTTCCTCAAATGGATGAATTGGGACTGGAGAACATGTGATTCCAACAGGATGGAGCAACGGCGCATAATGAAATTCTGAGGGCTGCATTTCCGGGTCGCCTAATCTGTCGTTTTGGTGATTTGCACTGGGCGGCAAGGTCGCCCGATTTATCCGTTCCAGACTTTTTTCTGTGGGGTTTCTTGAAGTCACGGGTCTATGTCAACAAACCTCAGACTCTTGGCCCTCAAAGAGAGTATTCGACAAGAATGCGAGAACCTATCGCCTGATGTACTGGCAAGAGTGATGAAAAATGCCATAAATCGGGCCCGTATGGTCATACATTCTGGCGGCGGCCACTTGGCCGATATCATTTTCGCGACTTAATGGAAAAAAAATAAGACATCAAATAAACACAATCCAAAAGCAAAACGAAAGTTTTTGATTTTTAAAAAAATACAGCCAAAGAACATCGGGTGATTACTTTTGCGCCACCTTGTACGTAACCGATGATGACACACAACACTTTAAAAATAGTTTTAACTTTGTTAATCTTATTTATTACAAGGATGTTTTTAATATAAATGCAGAGAGGCACATTTTCACGCAACATCCAAGGGTAAAGGGCCCTGCAATGGTCTCGGAGGGAACCTGAAGCGTTTGGCGACGCGTGCAAGTTTGCAGTTACCTCCAAGTAGATCAATCATTTCACTAATGCCATTGTATGACTGAGCAAAATCATCTCTGAAGCAAACGGCGATCTACTACTGCTCTAAAGATGATATCGATCGTCAAAGGATATTTTTCTAAATTTCTATATTATCACAATTACTAAGAACAAAAGAGTTTCATCCCTTTATTCCAAAAACCGACGGGCTTCTGATGAAAAGATCGAGTTCTACCGTAGATTCTCACTGTAGGATAGTATTTTTTTTTTAAATACATGTTTTTTACGCCCAGCACCTGACATATACCATACGTAACGTCGCACTCAGTGCGATATGTGTTGTAGCGCTCCAACTGAAAAAAGGAAGAAGCACTAAGAGATCCTAGGGCTGTGCCTATGATAAACGTCAAAATATTGTACAAAACTAATTTGAAAGCTAAAATTTGTTTATTTTGATTATTAATTAAAGGTGTCGAACATTAACATAAGGTATTAGGTACTCACTGTGTCACCCTAAAAAAATATACATATTTTTCGGGACGAAAATGAGAATAAAAAGAAATGTGCGCGGACCTATACACACATTACGTAATGGCGGGGAATTCTATGTAACTTAAATCACATAATCATATAAAAATCTGACTTTAAAGTAACAGTGCGAAAATACAAAAAATATAGAATTAGGCCATTAACCTTTTAACCGCGGCTTGGTCTATCATCGAATGGGCCCGTGTCGCCGCCTATACAAAATGACCGAAAACCGTGTAGTGCTTGACATACTGTTACGATAGATATTTTAATTTTATTTATAATGAGTAACACTTCCTTTTCTACCACTCTATGATTTAATAAAATACATACATACTATACATTATTATAACTAAATGACGTTCATCATTACTTTATCAATGGTTTCCTTTATTTTATCAATGATTTGGTTCGAGTATTTTACCAGTCATAAAACTCTATCGATTGACATTGTTACATTACTAATATTTCTAATTTCATATCTCTGACGTCATAAGCGGTCTAGTATTTCAGACATTGGCGTTGGCTTCATTGGATTTTAGATGATAAGTTGACATCAGAAGGGAGAGGATTGACCATGTTAGAAAAGTATCGAGTATGAACTTTTCAAAGTTGTTTGACATGTGTAATAATGCAATTTCACACAGTTACACAACTCTTTTGGTACTTACTTTATTAAATAATTTTAACTCAATATTACTATGGTATTTAAAGTTTTGAGACAGCAAAATTATAGATTTTTTTTAATTTAAACATTACTTGAAATATCGAGTGAACCACACCACTAGAATTTCCTATTTTATATCTGTGACGTCACATGCGGTCTCATATTTAAGACGATGGCGTAGTCTGTATTGATTGTTATTGAGGATACAAAGACTTAATAGGGGTTGTCGTTGTACCTCGATAAACATCGCTATATCGATTTCAATATCTACTTAGTATACAAACACATTAACGTTTTAAGGTATTTATTTAAAACAAAAAAAAAGAGGTCCGGCCTTCTAGTTAAAAATATATTTTATTTTTTATTTACGTAAATAGTTCACTCTGATACTCAATGTCGCAACGAAAATAATTACTTAGTTATAAATAAAACCGATTAATTAGTACTACATAAGGCCTGTACCGAAAAGTTTTTTTACAAACTCTGCACATGATATGGTACAGGTCAGTAATCGTTTTTTTATTTTTTATTTTATGACTTCGTTTTTGTCATATTGAACTGTCAATCGACACAATTATCTCCGAAAAAATATCGCTTTTATTTTATTTTAAAATGCAGGACGATAAAATAATTCGAAGAGAAAAATTTCTGCGACTTTACCTGGAAAATCCTAATTCCACTTTTGCGTCGGTCGGAAAGAGAGTAAATATTGAATCGTGCGTGATGAGAAATGAAAATAGTGTCCACTTACAAAAATAATTGTAATCTGTCTGTGCGAGATGTGGCAAAAAAAGTTCAAACAAGTGCATCTATGGTGCAAAGAGCAAAAGTGCGTCAGAATTTAAAAACCTACAAAAAAGTAAAAGCCCCTAAACAGTCGGTAAAACAATACAATACCTCCGTAACAAGGTCGCGAAAACTTTACAAACTGCTGTGCAATTTGAGTGGAACATGCGTTCTTTTGGACGATGAGACATATTTATGTGAAAAAGGATTTTTCGACTTTACCAGGTGACCAATTCTTCACTACCGAGAATAAAGAGAATATTAGCGATAAGAATAAGTACACTTATATGGGAAAAACCGGAGAAAATATTTGATCTGGCAAGCAATATGTTCATGTGGGAAACGCACGGGGCCATTTATAACGAAAGGGACCATAAATGGTGATATTTATGTTCAAAAATGTATAAAAGGGTTATTATTACCATGAACGAAATGTGTTGTTTTGGCCCGATCTGGCTACTTCACATTATGCCAAAGCAACACAGGAGCGTCTTGCTTTGAATAATGTGCAATATGTGCAGAAAGAAATGAACCATCCTAATTCCCCAAAATTTTCTTTCTCCGGTGAGGTAATAGAACTCGATACCTACTTATCTAGGGGCAGACTCGTGGTCACCCCAGGTTGTCACCCCAGTACTATTCGCTTTGGTCGGAAATTCGACAGAAATCATTTTTATTCCGCAAAAGTAGGTAGGTTAGGTTCGTTAGGTATCTTTAGATGGCCGAAGGCCAAATCGCTCAGAAATAGGAGCCCTTATCTAAAGAGGTTTATTTCTAGTGCTTATTATCATCACCTACCTATACCTATAATAGTTCTAGTAGTTTTCACGACCCCGCCCGCTTAGTATTCATGCTAAAACATGGTAAATATGCGTCTAGCGTAAAAAAATATTAGATATTAAAACGTGTGACAAAAATAAACCAGTGGAAATATATTCTACGGGGAAAGCAAACGCATGTGAATAAAACAGATTGGTGAAAAATTGCAGTGGTAAAGATGCGTGTAGCAAAAATAACGAGTAGAAAAAAAAGCGTGTGACGAAATTATCTGTTGGTAGAAATAACGTATAGGAAATAAAGGAAATGGAGAAAAACGCGAATGGAACTAAAAATACCGGAGAAAGAAAATTTTGGGGAATTCATCTATACAGTCAATGTTATGAATAAATATCTTACAAACATCGTTGAGTGAGTCGATATACTTAAATGTTACAATAAGGTCATCGTCGCATCACTGGTGTCTATTATATAAGACTTTGGCTACGGGACCACGGCAAAATTATACATAATCTAATATCATATTTTCAATTTTATTTTCACCTAGAAAATTAAAATAAAGCAACAGAGTAGTTTCGTGGCTGTTTAATTTACAATTACAGCGGCTTTCATATGCGAATCAGTGGAGTTAAATCGGTATAAATTAAATATACCTTGCAAAAAACATACAGAAAAAATGTCTTAAATATAAGACTACGGCGATAGTGGCTGGACATTCGGTGTCTTATATATCAGACTACGGCGGTCAAAAGGTTAAACAAAAGGTTCACTGCGAGTAATGGCACACAATGCCTAGAGTATCCTTATCTTTTGTAAAGGGGTGATGTATTGCCTTGCAGCCACAGTTTTCAGTTTGTCTCGCGCGTTGGTACGACGCGTGCATGAACCCGCGTTTCGCTAAACGCGAGCGATCGTCCAATCTGATGCCGATATGGTGCGGTCTATTGCCTGTGGACTAGAATGAAAAGGCCAACTAAGTAACGAACAACAAGACAAACAGAACGGGGCTAAAATTAGAGAGGAAAGATCTATACTGAATAAGATCATAATAAACAGTAACTTACCCGGACCAAGCCGGTATCATACGGTGCGAATAAAACAAGAAAGCTCCTTTCTTTCGCTCAACGGGCAGGCCGATAAATGCACTTTTTGCCTCGGGGGGTAGGTGGACTAGAATGAAAAGGCCAACTAAGTAACGAACAACAAGACAAACAGAACGGGGCTAAAATTAGAGAGGAAAGATCTATACTGAATAAGATCATAATAAACAGTAACTTACACGGACCAAGCCGGTATCATACGGTGCGAATAAAACAAGAAAGCTCCTTTCATTCGCTCAACGGGCAGGCCGATAAATGCACTTTTGGTGACCGTGCACCCAACTATTAGTCCAGTAACTTTATACATTGGTAGTATGCGTCAAATCCGGTAGTTCTGAATTTTTGCAGACTTGTTTATGATGTTGGCCTAATGAATAATCCAAGTTTGTGACCTCGAGCGCCGAACGCAACTTTGTCAAAAATCGTAAAAACCGCGAAAAAATCGTTTTTATTTTAAATTTTGGCGATTATAACCCTAAAGGACTGGTTTTAAAAAAAACTTTCTTAGGACTTTTTTAAAGTAGACTAAAGTTGCTACAATATGATACTAAATTTGTGTCTGTAGATCCAATAGTTTCTGTGATTACTGATTAAGCCTTTCAAAGTTTATAATTTTTACGAACTTCGCCATTTTTTGCAATTCTGTCGTTCTGAATGAATTTTGACCCTGATTATGCTATTGAAGCCCTGTACGAGTACTTTGGGGAAACTTTTATGATGAGATGTTAAAAAAGATAATGAAGAGTGTGAACGATAATGTTAAAGCTAAGCTGCGAATAATGAAGTAAATCAAAAAGAAAAGTACAACAAAAGTTAACAAGTTTTTTTGTTAGGAAATTGAGATATATTAAAAAATTAAAAATTAAATTAATTTAGCCCTCTTGGAAGGTCCCGATTGAGGTTCGTATTTGGACGGCATATCCCCATCAGGGGATGGTAATGAATCGTTGACGTCTTGTGCCGTCAAGTCATCCTCCATTTCGACATCGGACAGATCGTCGCCTTCTGGGATATTTACTACTGCAACATCAGGTATATTGTCACAAGAGGCCCCGCTGCAGTGCCTGCAGACTGATGAGCATTTTAATCCTGCCTTCCGGCAGCTGCACGCGTTCCCACAACCCTTCGTGCAGCCGCAAGAAATCATCTGCAAGAGGTGTTGTGGGGCTGCATCTCTGGTCATCATTTTTGGGTTGAGGCCTTATGGCGTGGATATCCACCCCCAGGAAAGAGAGTTCAGTGTGACTCCTAACCATCCCGTCCCACTAGAGTTGTTCGAGTGACATCTAAAATATAGCAAAAAATTGCGAAGTTCGAAAAAAATTATAAACTTTGAAAGACTTAATCTCTGAAACTATTAGGTCCACAGAGACAATTTTAGTATCATATCATATTGTAGCAAATTTAGTCTTCTTCAAAAAAGTTATATTTTTTTTTCAAAAACTAGTCCTTTAGGGTTATAATCGCCAAAATTTTAAATAATAACGTTTTTCCGCGGTTTTTTAGTTTTTTGACAAAGTTGCGTTCGGCGCTCGATGTCACAAACTTGGATTATTCATTAGGCCAACATCATAAACAAGTCTGCAAAAATTCAGAACTACCGGATTTGTCGCATACTGCCCCATACTATCAGGCGACAAAGTTACTGGACTATATGCGATCACTGTTTGATCAAATTAATTCAACTGCTCTAGGTATTATGTCGAGGTAAAAAAATCGAACCCTTCGGTTACGAGACTGAAACACCAATGTCAAAAAAACACTATTCCATCAATACCGAACAATCTGACAACACATTCAAAAGGGTCTAGCAGGCTAAGCTAAGAAGAATGGCCCCCACGAGGGATTGTGTTCTACTTTTAGGTGGAGTAGTGGCAGGATCTAAGAACACTGTATGCCTGATATCAGCCTCCGATCTTCTTTTGTTTCAGATTTATTCACGAAAATGTTAAAAAGTCAAGGTAATTTTTAAACTGTAATTATAGCTAAACCTAGCCAGCGAGGGTAACCAAATAAAATCAGAATTGTGGAGGATATAATGGGGTTACTAATACATATTTTTACAGACCTTCATGTCCTTAAACTTAGATGAAAAAAAAAATGGTTTTTTTTTAGATTATTTTTTTTGCCACTTCTCGCGGAGACACAACTACCAAAAAAATTACGTGACAAGCCACAATTGTCAACTACGTATACATTCAAAAACATTTTCAAATATCATGGTGCGTCATGACAACAAAAATAAATAAACGAACGTATATTTTGTCGTCAGCTGCAAATCAAATGTATTAGCTATGGTACTATTATTCTAAATGTGTTTTTTTTCTTTCTTATTCTATACAAATAAGGAAAGTCAAAAATAATAAGTAATAAGAATTTATTGTAGGCTCATTGACAGAAGAAAATGTTAGTACCTGCCATTTCATATCGATAAATAACTCAGAAGAGCAAACAGAACAATACAATTCTTTCAATTTTTTGTTGCCTTTCGTTTTGCGTAAACATCTATTACAACATTTACATCTGCTTTCAGACATTATTGCAAGAAACGACATAAAAAATAGCTAGAAACTGTGTAGTCGTAAATATATGACATATGTCATTGAATTATTTTATAATGAACGAAAGAGGATGTTATACCTACTTACATACTCATTTGCTATTACTACTCTATTAATATGACATGATATAGTAAATATACGTTCGTTTATTTATTTTTGTTGACATGACGCTCCATGATATTTGAAAATGTTTTTGAATGTATACGTAGTTGACAATTGTGGCTTGTCACGTAATTTTTTTGGTAGTTGTGTCTCCGCGAGAAGTGGCAAAAAAATTAATCGAAAAAAAAAACATATTTTTTTTTCATCTAAGTTTAAGGACATGAAGGTCTGTAAAAATATGTATTAGTAACCCCATTATATCCTCCACAATTCAGATTTTATTTGGTTACCCTCGCTGGCTAGGTTTAGCTATAATTACAGTTTAAAAATTACCTTGACTTTTTAACATTTTCGTGAATAAATCTGAAACAAAAGAAGATCGGAGGCTGATATCAGGCATACAGTGTTCTTAGATCCTGCCACTACTCCACCTAAAAGTAGAACACAATCCCTCGTGGGGGCCATTCTTCTTAGCTTAGCCTGCTAGACCCTTTTAAAATAATAATCCAAACCATCAACAACAACGTCGCAGGCCAGCAACTCTAAAACAAAACAGTTACAAGATAATCAAGCGATATTTGACGCGAATTTGACGCGATTTGTAGCGGTAACGCTACAAAATGTATATTTATGGACCCTCCTTATCCAATGGAGATACCATCCTAAAACTTCTAGCGTATTTTATACAAACTAGAGGCTATAATTTAAGATAAAAAAGTGGTCAATGTTATTCAAAAATCGTTTTAAAATGATTATTTACTTCCGGTTTTGACCATTTTTTTGTTTTTTTTCTAATTGTTTTTTTATTGTAAAGCCCATTATAACCTCTATACAAAACGTTTTTTTATATTAACGCGTTGACGGACAGAACGCCTATAGTCGTAGGCCTTCTAAAAAGTGATTTGACAGTAAGCCTCTCGACGTGCATATTATCAACCGCCATAAAGACGTAGTGTCACAGCGTATAATGGTAAGGGTATTGTGATGTGACAGGACGCCGTACGACATAAAACGTCTATGCACGTACTGATGCATAACATATACGAGGGGCGTTCAATAAATTCTCGGTATTGGTATCTTGCAAACCTTGTTAGTAAACTTCTTAATACGGGCCGCAAAGAGTCATTCATTGACAGTAAAAAAAAGTAAATTTGAAGCCTACACGTTCTTTTGTTTTTCTGCTACTGCTGAACAAACGTGATCACCATGAGCGATTTTACAATGATAATTAAATTGGAGCATCGAGCCGTGATAAAATTCTTGACTAAACAGGGAAAAAATCAAAAGTGTATTAAAGAAGAAATGGATTTAGTTTACCGTGAGTCCGCTCCTTCATTATCTACTGTCCAAAAGTGGTCAAATGAATTTAAGCGTGGGAGGGAGAGCATAGAAGATGACCCTAGACCTGGTCGGCCTGTTGAAGCTACTTCACCAGAAAACATTCAAAAAGAGGAGAAAATTATACTGGAAGATGGTCGAGTGAAGGTTAGGTCTATAGCACAAAAAACCAACATTTCTATTGGTACAATACATGATATTATCCACGATCATCTTAACATGTCCAAAGTTAGTGCGAGATGGGTACCACGAATGTTGACACAGTTTCAGAAGCATACGCGTGTTGCTTGTTGTTCCGACTTCATTGAGCTGTGTGGTGAAAACCCTGATGGTTTGCTCCAAAAAATTGTTACCGGAGATGAAACTTGGGTTCATCATTATGACCCTGAGAGCAAACAAGAGTCGATGCAGTGGCACGTTAAAGGAACACCTCATCCCAAGAAATTCAAAGTCGTCCCCTCAGCTGGCAAGATCATGGCGACATTATTCTGGGATTGTGAAGGGATATTATTAAAAGATTATAAAGAAAATGGTTTAAATATTACAGGAGAGTACTACGCTAACATTTTACGCCAATTACGGGAAGCAATCAAAGAGAAGAGGAGGGGAAAATTGACCAGAGGAGTGCTGCTTCTTCATGACAACGCCCCTGTGCATACTGCTCATGTTGCTAAGGCTGCTGTTCTTGAATCTGGGTTCGAAACACTTACTCACCCGCCGTACAGTCCAGACTTGGCCCCCAGCGACTACTTTTTGTTTTCCAACCTTAAAAAGGATCTTCGTGGACATCGATTTTCTAATGATGAAGCGTTGAAGGCAGCAGTGCTGGAGCATTTTGACACCAAAGACAAAAAATATTTTTATGAGGGGTTAAAAAAACTAATTGACAGATCTTATAAGTGTATAAACATAGGGGGGGAATATATAGAAAAATAAAAATAAAACACTAATCGTATGCTTTTGTTTTCCTTCTCATACCGAGAATTTATTGAACGCCCCTCGTACTACCGTAGTACTGTCCATCAACGTGTTAAGTTATATATTTTATTTATTTGATATTCGACTTTAAAAAAATCGGAACTTCATTACGGCAATTTCTTAAAATATAATAATTTCAAAAATAACCGTCATATTTAAAAAATATTAAGCATCCGGTTTTACATCTACTCGAGGAATAATTAAACCAAATATAAACAAATTTGGGAACCTCACATTTTTGCCTGTCCTCTTCATATAAAATGCCCTTATTTACAGACTAAAATACTACATACCATACATTTATAATACTAGTCTGGATTAAATAGTGGTTTGTGAAGCTAACCCTCGGTTGTAGTGAATATCCACGCACCAACAATTTAAGGGAGTTTTCATTGAAGTATAAGGGAGCTTTCAGTAAACTTCGGACAGGTTTTCGATGAGTTTTAACGATGTTGGAGATTTTTTACCATGTCTGGGATTAACATAATGCATAGCATACTTTTGGTTTAGGAAAATAAAATTGATAAACATGTATTACGGTGATAAAGTCGCGTGCAAAGGCTTCTGGTATAATTGCAAAACCCTCTTAAAAATTTCAAATATGAGTAACAAGACAGTTTATATTAGGTACCATTTTTCATTTTTCAGGGGACCGGAAGGAACATGCTTCGAAGGTGGCATATTTCCAGCAAAATTAGTGTTTCCTCCTGATTACCCGCTGAGCCCACCCAAGATGCAGTTTATTTGCGAAATGTTTCATCCAAATAGTAAGTTCAATATTATTGGTACTTACTCATTACAAGGCTGACTATTCGAAAACGTCGTAAACGTATAACAGACCGGCGTTTTCATACTTAATTTTACGTATAAATTCACCTTTTACTCTTTGATTACGATACGAAACTTAACGTCGTCGTCAACCAAACAGTGCCTTTATTCAACTCGGCAAAACAATATTGTCTGTGACAATTCGATGTGGTTTTTACCGTTTTCCGTATGGCGTTAAATAATAATGCTTGTGACGTCTTTTGGCAAAATGTAGTTACAGAATTATCAACAAGTTTTAAGAGTTGTTGGTACTGTAATGACAACCATTTGACACAATAACTCAAAGCCTGCTGGAAGCCGGTTGAGCACCAAGTATTAGCTCCGCCCATTTCAGCACTAAGTATGTGGAACACTTTTTGAGTGACAGTTATCCTTCTATATTTATTATATTTCGATGGACATTGGGCATTTACCATTGAATGATAAGGTATGTCCATGTTATGCAAAAACTGAAAACAGCACACCCCCGCCGACCTCTGTTAATAAGTTAAGGAGTTATTAAGATTTTAATGATAGTAGTAAAGAACTAATACTAGCTACTTTGCCGTACACCTTTGCCTTCGTTGGCTAAAAATAGCTATAATTTGTGATTATAAAACTCGATATCTAATCCTCAATAACGAAAGATTGTATTGCATTACACCATTATTCCAAAATATCAATTTACAAAGCATTCAAAATAAATCCATACTTTTTAAGACACTAAAGCTTCTCGTTTTTCATTCGACTAGTTAGAAAAAAAAACTCAAGACCAAGGTGGTATTCTGTCACAAAAGTTAGCACAGTTAATCATTTCGAAATCGTGTTACATTTAGGTACCTACTTACTAGTTAATATGGGCATAAACCGGGTTCTGAGTATGTCCGAGGGTTCCGCCGCCGATACTATACTATCTCGATGACCAACAAGTATGAGCAAATTTTCTATTTAAAGTTATTTACTGCATTCTAAAGTGGTAGGTATAAACGCTTTAGTCGCATGTATCTCAAGAACCAATCAAGTATACTAAGTGCTAATAGTTTTAATAATAAAAAAAAAGTGCTTTTATTTGTTTCACAGATTTTTATCACTTGTGGTTTTCACTGTTGGGGCACGAAACTAGCGAAAATTATGCTTCTAGTTCGATATTTCCTTAACGTTCTCCTAATTCTACATATTGATAATAACATGTACACGATTATTTTTGGGAGCTATCCAATACACCTCATTTGATATTATAATGTAATCAGAGGTACAAGTTTTTTTTCAAGGTTTTTATTGTACTACTTTGTGAGCGTAATTTAAATGTACAAATATACTTAATTACAGTTTCGGAGTACCTACCAAGAGACGCTGAGCTAGACCGCGGTTAGACAGACGGCGGATATAGCGAAACTATAAGGGTTCCTTGTTTGACTTCGGAACAGCAGGTTACAGCTGCTTCTTTTCCAAGCGACCTAATTTTCCCAAAATGTTACAAATTCAAATGAGACAGTTCTGTATTAGTCCATTTTCATCAAGTCACGTCTATGGATCGGAACTGTCTTATTCAAATTGTGAATTTTTGAAAGGGTGCGAAATTTAATATTTTTTTAGCATTAGCTATCTTTCAAGAAGTAAATGGAAGGTTTTTCATTGGGAATGTTTTATAGTATGATTGAATAACTGAAAAATTATTAAAATCACACGCGGAGCATTTTGCATCACAATGGTAAATTGCAAAATGTGTGGTTTGCTTTAACATCTAAAGATTATTCAATAATAATGTGTTAGCATTTTTTTTGTTCTTATTTGAATATATCACAAAATTATTGCTTGATACATAATAAACCTAAAGAAGCAGCTGTCACAAACCAACGGAACGTTTTAAGCGTTTATTGCGACTAAATTATAGCCTGACCAGAAAAATTAAAAAAACCTCGAATGGGGTCGCCGCGGGGTCGCCACCAAAATGATTTTATCTGTGTTTCGTGAATTGAAATAGAAATGTCAGTTCATAATATAATTTCCGCAACATGGTGAGGTTTTTTATTTTTCTGGTCAGACTATAATTTGACTGTCATAATTACTTTACACATAATAAAGTGTTTATAAGTCATCACTCATCATCATCGGAATTGATAATGTATTACTTTCAGTAACTGTTACTTTCTCAGGATTTTTATAAACCAAACCTAAATAACCTAGCCTTATCTATACGTTAACGGTTTCCGTTCCAACGATAATAATAAATATGTATAACAATTTTATGAAAACAAAATGATTATGAACAAAAAAGTTCTGTGAAAAAAAGCCCTCCCTCAGTAACAATACTAACAATACTTATTGGGCATTTTGAAATTTCAGTTGGTCGCTTAAAATGTCCGCTATTATCTTGTTTGTTCATCTTTGTTTTTAAACGTCACTCTCATAGTCATGTCGTATGTCTTGCGAGTGCGATGCGTTCTAGGTAGGTAACTAGTTGTCCCAGAATATTATATTGTTTTGTATTTTTGAACTTAAAGTTAAAGTTTGTTGTTATTGTTATTATCGTATTAATGCATCATTATCTTCTGAAGCAAAATGTTTACGACACCTGCTTCTATGGTAGTATAGTAGGTAGGTATTAGTTGTCGTTCAATTTTGGAATTTTGATTAACTGCGCCAACTTTTGAAACCTTAGTCGAAGGCGAATTTTATTCAGTTGTTAAAAGAAAAGCGAGAATTTAGCGGCTTAATAAAATATGGATTTATCTTGAATGCATTAATAATTTGGAATTGGTGTAATTCAATTCCTACTTTGCTACACTATTGAGGATTGCAAACAACGTACCGTGTAATTCAGAAACCACAAAATTCAAAGCAAAATAAACTCAATCAACGGCAAGGACCGGAACCGCTTAGCGCGAAAGGGGTTTTCGATATGCTTTTTGATAGACTTGTTGTTACAAACCCCAAGGATGCGCTTAGCTTATCGTCGACTTAGCTCAACGAAAGGGCAACCAAACGATACGGTTAATTCAACTAAGCGCTAAGCCTATCCCAATACCCTATTGTCTGTTACCTTATTCAAGCTTATTCGAACGGTTTCAAGCTGGTTTAACCTCTATGCGTAAGAGTTTAGACTTATTATTGAATTACCTAACAATTGATAGGGTGGCGGCAGGCAGTAGCCGCTTAAGCGAGACGGCGAATTGAGCGAGCCGAAATGTGCCGAAGGCGCGCGAAGCTTGGTCGGAAACTTCGGTCGTATAGTCCCTTTTCGCGACGTCAGACAACAATAAACCTTTTATCATTCGCGCTAAACGTACATTGCTTTACTTAGGATTCGATTTAAACTTGTTTTTGTTTTGAGTGTTATGCCGGGTTTTTTCGTTCGTCAACTTCCGGTCGGTGGATTTCGGCGTGAAGTGTGTTTTACTTACCTACGATATTTTATTTATCACTTTCTTTGTGATTGGCAAGAAGACAAGAAGTGCGCGTTTCTCAAGTGATATCTAGTCCGTGCCCAGTCAGTGTTAAGAGTGGAGTGTGGGAGTGTGATCTGATTATGGCTCCATTAAGAAAGGACGCCGTCCATCGTTACTTTCAGTACGATGAAACTACCAACACAAGCACCTGCCTACTTTGCAATAATAAATTAAAGGTGCGTATTATGTATATATATAGGTATAAATAGGGTTCTTCAGGGCACACACACACACACACACACACACGAGTTCTCATTGATATTTTTATGAAATAGTAATATTAAAATAACGAAATAATCAAGATGGGATGGGAACTGTCAGATTTTGGTCTTTAATTAGATTTTCGATTTTAGAGACAAAAATCGCGGATACCTACATAATCGCTTGTGCCATTTGAATAAATCATACTTAATCATCAAAAACATCTCTCAGGTTTATGTACCTAGGTACTTATTTTACGCTAGCTCTGTTCAGAAATGAGGGATCAAGGGCAATTAAGTACCTACCTAAATAAATTGTGTACCTACTAAGTTAGCTTAGTTCATAGTTTCATCGTTGGTTTTATTTTAAATGAAATCGTTGGTAATCAATACTAATCAAGGTTAAAAAGTTACGCCGACGAATTTTATAAGACAACAAAATGGCAAGTTTGTTTTGCGCAGGTACGCGGTAGGTACGTTACGTCGGTTACACAGTTAATATTTTATACCTATTAAATATTTGTAGTGTAGTGATAAGTTGCTGTTTAGGGTTCCGTACCCAAAGGGTAAAAATGGCACCCTATTAGGTACTAAGAATGTAATGTAATGTATGTCCGTCTGTCTGTCTGTCTGTTTGTTTAGACAGTAGAAATAGATAATGTTATTTTTATAGATAATGGTACGGAACCCTTCGTGTGCGAGTCCGACTCGCACTTGGCAGGTTTTTATTAACTACTAGTGTCAATATAAAATAGGTACTTAGGTATTTAAATATTTTTTCAAATTTATTATACATTTCAAACAAAAAAAAATATTTTTTTAGGGTTCCGTACCAGCATGGCATACCTTATGACGCTATACAAAACCAACGCTGTCCGTCCGTCCTAGCTATACAGAGCTGTATATTTTAAACCGTAAGAGATAGCGGTTTTTTTTCAGAATATTTGTTAGGTAGGCATTACAACGGATTTTCTAACAAAAAAAAATATGTTTCAAAAAGGGTGTTAAAAGTCTAATACTTTTTTTTATTTTAGAGAAAACACGCTACGAACTTGAAGAGTCATTTATTGGCAAAACATCCTAATGAGTACAAAGTAATTGCTGAATTAAACAAAAATAATATAGAAATCAATAAAACGACAACCAACGAAAGCACCACGCAAGCTAAGAATGACACAATTGAAAAATTGAAAAGACACTGCGTTAGACTGGTGACTATTCACGGAAGACCATTAACAATGATGGAAGATGAAGCCTTTCAAGATATCATCAATATGGCTGCAGCGAGTGATGCTGCGAGCAAGAACATAAATGTTAAAGCTATCAAAACTAAGATTAATCAAGAAGCGAATGAGATAAGAAAAAAAATATATGCTGAAATAAGGAATCGCATGATAAGTTTAAAATTAGATTCCGCAACATGCTTGGAGAGGAAATTTATCGGGGTTAACATACAATATGTAGAAAATGCTAAAGTCGTAGTAAGGAATCTCTCTGTTTTAGAGGTGCATGAAAGACAAACGGCATCGTTTCTCAAAAATGCAATTGAAGAAATATTAATAGACTTTATGATTTCTCCAGACCAAATATATTGTATTTGCACCGATAACGGAAGTAATATGGTAAAAATGGTGAAAATTATGGGAGGAACTTACGAATCCGAAGATTTTTACCACAATAGTGCACAAGGAGAACAACTTATGGATAATAATGAAGACAGCGAGGGAGAAAGTTTTGAAGAGGAAAATGAAGGCAATGAAGATAATATGTTCAACACCATGGATCTCGACATTGAATATTTTATTGAAAACAATAGGGCATTTAAGGTGCGAGGAATGTTATGCGCGGCACATACCCTACAGTTAGCGGTTAAAGATGCAATAAACTCTGACGTCACTACACAGACGATAATAGTTTTGGCAAAAAATATTGTCAATATACTTCGAAAGCCGAATAATGCGAACTCCTTGAGACAAGCAAACTTGAGGAAACCTATTAAAGATTGTGCTACCAGGTGGACCTCAACATATAACATGTTGGTCCGGTTACATGAATTGAAAGATTTCAGCATAACAATTCCAGAAATTAATGGGTTATTATATGACAGATTTTGGCTTGATGTAGAAGGTTTAGTAAAATGTTTTCAGCCAGCAAATGAAGCCACAATAATACTTCAAAAACAACAGCTAACATTAGGTGATTTTTATATCACGTGGCTTAATTGCAAAAACAATATCGCAGCAATTGAACACCACTTTGCATCGTCCCTTCACACCTCCATGACACAACGTGAAGCAAAACTTTTAAATAATGATGTGCTTTTGGAAGCCTTGTATTTAGATGGTCGTCTCAATGTAGTATTGTCTGCAGAGCAATGCCAAAAAGCAAGGAGACTTCTAATTGAAGTATATAACCAATTCAATCGTCTTAGAGAGCAAAACACCACTACACATTTAGAGCAATCGGACACTGAATCAATTCAAATGATTAATTCCATAGACAACCCGTTACCTAATACTAGCAGAAATTTATCAGCAGTCGAAGATATACTTCGAAGCAGTGAAAGATCGAGAGGAAGTTTTAGGCAACATACGTCTATAGAAATGTGCCTATACGAATTATGCGCTGCCCCTCGAATATCCATAAGCGAAAACATCTTAATGCACTGGTGTAACAAAGCGTTTTCAGAAATAGCTGCAGTAGCAATGGTTGTATTAGGAGCTCCAGCAACCCAGGTGTCTGTGGAACGACTGTTTTCATCACTGAAATTCATACTTCATCCCTTGAGAAGTAACATCAGTTCAACGTTTTTAAAAGACTTAATGCTTGTGAGGGAAAACAAAGACTTGCTATAATATATTTTAATTTGCATTTTTACGATGTTCTGAAAGGTAATTAATAGCAGAGTTTAATAAAACTGTTGCTGTGATTAAAATGATTTGTTTAACAGTAACATTATATTAATCATATTATAAGGTCACTACTTATATAAGGTTAAATATTTTATTAAACTGCCACTGTGATTAAAAAATTTCACTTACATATTTTCTTAATGTTAAGCCATTCGTTCTAAGTGTTTCATATAAGGTCGATTATTTAATGAGACTGTTGCTGAGATCCAAATTATTTACTTAATTTTTTTTTGTGTAATTATTTGCTAATAATTGTTGCTAAAAATTATTTAATGAGACTGTTGTTGAGATAAAAATGATTAACTTTAATATTTTTACAGTGTCAATCATTATTTAGGTACCTATTGATATATAAGGTTAATTATTAAATGAAAATAGCTGTGATCAAAATTATACTGTTACAAAGAAGACTATTTATTTGAACTGCCACTGTTATTAAAATTATTAACTTACGTATGTTTAAAGTTTAAGACATAATTTACTAATTGTTGCATATAAGTAGGTACTATTATTTTATGAGAGTTGGAGTTCAAAATTATTACTTACTTGTGTTTGTTATAATGTAAGGTTAATTATATGATGAAACTGCCACTGTGATTAAAATTATTCACTTACACATTTTTAAATGGTTTGTAAGATCGATTTTTTATTGAAACTGGTTGTTGAGATCAAACTTATTTACATACATATTTTTCAAGTGTAATTATTTACTAATTGTTCCTTATAAAAGGTCGATTATTTAATTAGACTGTTGTTGAGTTTAAAATGTCTAACTTACATATTTTTACAGTGTAAATTAGTATTGTTATATAAAAAGTTAATTACTTATTAAACGAAGAATGGGGGAGGGGGAGGCCTTTTTCCAGCAGTTGACGACTTTTGGCTGAAATGGTAATGATGATTAAATGAAGCCAGCTGTAATCAAAATGATACTGTTCCAAAGAACTTTAATTATTAACTCCCGCTGTGATTAAAATTATTCATTTAAGTACATATTTTTTAATCGTAATCGCCATTATTGACGAATTGTTCAATATAAGGTCGATTATTTAATGAGACTGTTGTTGAGAGATCAAAATATTTAACTTTCATATTTTGATAGTGTTAATCATTATTTACTTACCTATTATTATATTATTAAATATTCAATAAAACTGCCACTGTGATCAAAATAATTTACTTAAATGCCAATTTTAAAGTGTTACTTAACCACTTTTTAACCATTTTTACATATCTACTCGTAGGTTATTTTATAAGACTTTTTGGTTTTTGAGCATTTAGATATAAAAAAGTAAATTTGTGTAGGTACTTATTTGTAAATTTATAATTACAACCATACAACTGCATAGATACTAGTAGTAGGTACTAGGTACTTGGACGTATGACAATAAAAATGCATCCTTGTGTAATAATTATTTTGTAATCATCATAAGTACCCAATAAAAAGTCATAGTTTTACATCCCTTCGTATTTTTTAATGACCTCCTTTATTTCACGAAAGCAGTTTATCAAGTATTCCTCAGGTACATTTTCCAAGTTCTTTCTTACTTCGACCGCAACCAAATTTCTCTTACAACTGCAAGGACACATTGTTTGGTCTTCAATAGAGCATTGTGTTGCAGTATCTACTAATCTTTGTTTTTCAGAGTCATCTTTATTTGATCGTTTAGGACAAGTCATCTCGTTGAGTTCCAAACCTCCAGATGTGTATTTTTTTTTGCCTGCAACAAGAAATCCAAATTTCTGTGTTCTCAACTAAACGTTTTAACATGATACTTAGGTATATTTAACCTACTTTCATATCTACCTACGTTCTACTAGCTACTTAACATTCTCACACCGAACAACAAAATGTTTCGCTGACGTGTATAGGTAGGCTTCTTCATCGTGTTTTAAGTTTTAAGTCGCCGTAAGTACTCATGGGACAAACCTATCAACTACGCCAGCGCGTCGTCAATACCTACCTACGTAATTAAATTATGTGTTTTAATATTTTTAAGTTAAATAAAAGCTTGTAATAAAATAAATGTAAAAAAAAAACAAAAATCCGCCTTCAAAAACGCAAAAAATAACTTTTATAATTTTTTGTCATTAGACGTTATTTCCTTGCAGTTTTTTGTTTTTTAAAACTTGTATTTAATTTAATACTTTTAAGTGATCTAATAAGCTGTTTTGTAGTTCCACTTCTTAGTTGATATGAAACATTGAGACATTTTAAACTCGCCGCAAGCAACGCCTTGGGAAAGTCATAGTTAAACAATGAAATGTTATTCGTTACAATTGTTCAACTATTTAAATCGAGATATTTTATCGCCACCCTTGAAATAGGTACCTTTGAGGAGCTCCGGTAGCCATTTCTGGTCTTCATCATCAGTTCCACTTCATCAAATGTCACTTTCTGAATGCAAATGCTGGACTTGTTACTAAAAATACTAAAATCGCTGTTTGTGTGCCTATAATATTTGAGGAATTCCCTCGACTCCTCACGGATCCCCACATCAGATTTAGATTTGGTGACAATGGGACCACCTCGAAAGTATACTCTATCAAACCAAAAAAGTTTTTTTTTAAATCGGACAACTCTGTATAAAGTTCAAACTGCAAACCTCCTTTTTCAAGTCGGTTAAAATACTAAAACCTTCTCCTAAGTGTCACAATTTTTTTTTTTTAAACCGCATCAAAATCGGATTAGCCAAACGCGAGATAATCGCAAACAAATGCATACATAAATACATACATACCTACTTACAGGTCAAACAGAGAACCTCCTTCTTTTTGAAGTCGGTTAAAAACAGCGCCCACCCTTCATTAGGTACACACACCTTATAGGTATATTTCTGGTAATGCTTTACATGTATATGTATACTTATATATTTTCAGAAGCATAATAAGTTAGTTATTTATTCCCTCCATGATCCAGAACTTATAATGACAACTTTAAAATTAACAAGACCAAATACTTACGTTTTAAAGCTTGCTTGATACATTTTTTAATTTCTTCTTCAGAATCCTTCTGGTACGATTCCATGTTAAAAAGACTAATTTAAATTTAAAACAGAATCTATTATTTAAAGTAAACCAGAACTGGCTTACACTAGAAAAACAAGAGACCAAGAGTAGGTATTGCACAAGCAACCACGCCCACGAGTCACGCAACTCACGCAGCGAAACGTACTAAACAAAACTACATTTTCATCTCAAGTTCTCAATCTCAACCCCGTCCCGAACTTAAATAAAGTAGGCAAGTAACGTCAGGCTAGGCTAGACAGAATTCGCCCGAATGCGCAAAAACGAGAGAGGCGATCAATGGGGTAATACCCAGTCAATGCTAAGCGCTTAAATATTAAACTACCGAAACCCTAATGAACCGGGTAAGCTCTATGGATGCGGTTAACTACTTCAAAGGGGTTCGCCCTAACGTTAAGGTGACTCAATCATAGCTAAGCACGTCGATTGGCTAACCGAATGATAGGCTAAGCCTATTGATAGGGTTAGTCAAATAAAGGGGTTTTCCGGTCCCTGATCAACGGTTACCCTATTTAAGAGATATCGTCTTTTTTACGGCCATCTTTTACACAGGTAGGTAGGTACCTCGAGTATCGGCCTTTTTACCCGACTGCCCAAGGAGGAGGGTAAATTGTTTATCAGCCTATATACAGGGTGACTGGAAATTCGCCGTATTCCTTGAAAGGGGTTATTCTACAGCTCATTTGTAACGATTTAAGTCCAATCAACCAGGGGTCAAAACTCATTGGTTACAGAGTTATTCACGTTTTTAGAATTTTAAAAAATACCCGCTTTTCGACCTAAAACTAGTCATTGTGTAAAAACTTCGTTATTTAGAAATAAAAAAAAGCATTTTTCAAATAGCCAATGAATTACTATTTACAAAAAATAATAAAAATGCCAAAGAAATGCAAAGTTTTGCAAATAAAAGGATTTGAAGTTGAAAGTTCTAGTAATTATTTACCAAATTCTGTAAAATTTTAAAGCATAACTAAAAAAAAAAGTACAACACTTCGCGTACAAATGACAGGAATAGTTTGCTCAATTCATGAGCTTTCTAAAAAGGTACAATTTATGACATTTTAAAATTATTTTTCATTTAAAAATGTATAATTAATAATAATAATAGCAGAAATGTTCGCGGTTATGCTCCATCGTTTCAACCAAAAAACGAGGGGTCGTTATCGTTTTTAAATTCAGCTAATCGTGTTCTTTTAAATTTGCTTTTTAAAAACATAAAGTGCGTTCCATTTTTAACCGAAAAACGCGGGAAGTATTGTAGTAAAATAAATAGAACATCGTTCTCCTTTTTAAATTCAGCTAATGGTGTTCTATTTTAAAATAAATTTGCTTTTTAAAAACAAAGTGCGTTCCATTTTGAAATTTCGAGCATCTCAAAACTTTTTGAGTGACCTTCGTAATCAGTTACTTTCAACTTTCTTTCCATTTCGGACGATATTGATAACTAAGCTCCTTTCTCAAATGCCTGCTTGCCAATTCGAAGAAAACGCAGATATCATGTTTTGTTACGGATTCTGCGATGGAGACGCGGCTGCAGCTAGAAGGGAATACCAACGTCGTGCCGTAGTAGTGCCGTCTGTCCGGAAACACTGAAGGATTTCTTCATCTTGAGCAGTATCATGTCGATGTCTTCCAGCGTCAGCTTGGCGGCGTTGAACTGATCCTCTTTCCCGAATAAGACGGTACGATGAACCAAACACGCTTGCGTGAGGTAAACGGCGGTTAGGGTAACGACGTTGGTTTTAAATTTTTTTACGAATTTATTTTAAAATAGAACACCATTAGCTGAATTTAAAAAGGAGAACGATGTTCTATTCATTTTACTACAACACTTCCCGCGTTTTTCGGTTAAAAATGGAACGCACTTTGTTTTTAAAAAGCAAATTTAAAAGAACACGATTAGCTGAATTTAAAAACGATAACGATCCCGTGTTTTTTGGTTGAAACGATGGAGCATAACATAACCGCGAACATTTCTGCTATTATTATTAATTATACATTTTTAAATGAAAATTAATTTTAAAATGTCACAAATTGTAAGTACCTTTTTAGAAAGCTCATGAGTTGAGCAAACTATTCCTGTCATTTGTACGCGAAGTGTTGTACTTTTTTTTTTAGTTATGCTTTAAAATGTTACAGAATTTGGTAAATAATTACTAGAACTATCAACTTCAAATCCTTTTATTTGCAAAACTTTGCATTTCTTTGGCATTTTTTATTATTTTTCGTAAATAGTAATTCATTGGCTATTTGAAAAATGCTTTTTTTATTTCTAAATAACGAAGTTTTTACACAATGACTAGTTTTAGGTCGAAAAGCTAGTATTTTTTAAAAATTCTAAAAACGTGAATAACTCTGTAACCAATGAGTTTTGATCCCTGGTTGACTGGACTTAAATCGTTACAAATGAGCTGTAGAATAACCCCTTTCAAGGAATACGGCGAATTTCCAGTCACCCTGTATGTATGTTTGTTCCTTTGTGGCGCTCTAGAAACTGCGCGTGGACCGATTTTGATGATAATTATGTCAATAGATTTGTCTTAATCTTGTGAGTGTCACTTAAGTAATGACGGTTAATCAAAAATTCATTATGGCGGTAACTAGACGCCATATTGAATTTAGTCTCATTTGGTAGCAAATTTAGTCTGCTTAAAAACGACCTGAGAAGGTATTTTCAAAAACTAGTCCTTTCGGATTATAATTGCGAAAATCTGAAAAAATACCGAAATTTAAGCGGGTTTTATTTTTATTTTGACAATGTTGCGCTCGAGGTCACAAACTTGGATTAATTATTGGGCCAACATCATAAACAAGTCTGCAAAAATTAGAACGACCGGATTTGACGCATACACATATTTTACAAACCCTTAACCAGGCTGACAGATCACACGTCACAGTAGAGATTCAGCCTTAGGTACTAACATACAAGGTAAATGGATCTCTTGCCTGGTTTAACGGTTAAAGTTACTGGAGTAAGTGCCATATGCTGTCATTTCTCATTTTGACACTAAATAATAAATTTTCGTATTAATGAATATAAACATGTCACTCATTTAATACAATAATTAATGGACACTTCAGGTCCCGTCGTCTTCCGATTGCGATCCGAGTTTTACCGATGGAAACATTATTCACTAGATCGACGAAGTTTCTATACTCTGTTCTTTTGGGTATATACAACTTCCAACTTCATCCCTATGGATTTTGGTCCCCAAGCATAACACATTAACACCCGCCTGGAGAGAGGTCTTTATTGTCCGTTCATCCTACATTACCACTTCATTTGGCCATGTTTGCCAAATATTGATTTGATATCTTTTATAACTGACATAACGAATGCATTCCATGATCTATTAATATAAAATTCACCTTGTTGTATTACAGTATACGCCGACGGTCGTGTCTGTATATCCATCTTGCACGCTCCCGGGGACGACCCTATGGGCTACGAGAGCAGTGCAGAGCGATGGTCGCCTGTCCAAAGCGTAGAGAAAATACTCCTGTCTGTAGTCAGCATGCTGGCTGGTGAGTACAATGTGGTATCACCAGTAGAACTCGATTTGCTATCTAAAGTTAAGAGGTGGTAATCTTGAACTTTTCATAAGAAGCTATGTGTGGTTTACGATTTCAACTACAAACAAAAATGTGATTCGTACAAATAAAATTACCAATATTATTCAACAGAAAAAAACTCAAAGACTGTACTATGGTCATATATTTATAGCCCAAGAGCACGTGACGACCAGGCATTCTATATTTCATAAAACCTGAAAGTTTTTGTATGTATGTCCCTAATACAGGTAATAACAATCCCCAACTATGTCGTTTGTAAGGTACGAACTCCTCAAAAATCAGTAGTTATCTTCAAATGTATACTTCAATGGCCGATATTACTGTAAACAAGAGCTAAACTTAACTAATGAAAAGGTAATTAATAAAGAGTTTTCAGACAGATTAAGTAATTATAACACTCAGAAATGGATCCTTGTAAACTACCTCATGTACACCCAGGTTGTTGAACGAATTAAAAACATTGAATAAATAGGAACTCCACGAAGAAAAATGTAACTTAACTTATAAAATTCCTTATTCTAAATGTTCAGAAATCTGCTAGCCAGTTCCTATTTATCAATGTTTTTAATTCGTTTAACAACCTAAGTGTACGTGAGGTAATGTTCAAGTACTTATCCATTTCTGAGTGTTATAATTACTTAATCTATCTGAAAACTCTGAATTAATTACCTTTTAATTACTTAGTTAAGTTTAGCTCTTGTTTACAGTAATATCGGCCATTGTAGTAGGAATGCAATTGAAGACAACTACTGATTTTTGAGGAGTTCGTTCGTACCATACAAACGAGGTTCATAAAAAATGTACATCTTATTGTTTATTAGTACTTAATTAATTTGAATACCTGTTTTTTGTAAAGTATTGTATCTCATTAGACAGCTAGTAAACCAAGGAAGTTTTTCCAGCAATTTGTACGCTACATGTCATACAATGATTTAAAAAAAAACACTCTTTCATAATGAAGTAATTACTTTTTTGTTTATTATTATTAGAGTTTTATTAAATAACTTGAAATGTAGCATTATGTTTTGTGTCATTACATTAAATTGCTGACATTTAAGCTTTCAGAAAAATACATTAAAGAGCATTAAAAAATGGCAATTTTTTTTTATTCGATGTTCTTTCCGCAATTTCGTTAAAAAACTTAAATCTCAAATATCTCTGAAACGAACTATTTTCGGCAACAAGACCTTATTGGCTCCAAATGCCTGCCTCCTTAAAAGGTTTGTATCGTATATCCAGTCACCCTGTATATGTTGCTTGAGGAACTATCAAAATATGTTTTCTCAGTTATCAGACAGTTTCGATGGTTCTTACACGTTGTCTGACCCATTAAAAGTCTACCTACCGTAGGTGCCCGCGAGGTATATATACGGAGTACCTATATACATGCAGGCGGCTGCGAGTGAAAAGGACTTTCGGAGTATTGCGATCTGCGAAACTAACCTGCGCATGTTACGCTCGACGTGACCGCATACGCCTTCTATTGGTTAATATTGGTACATCTCCGCGCGTCTCCTCCTCAGTGGAGCCGCAGCCTTACAGAGTCTGTTGTTCACTTGTTCGCACACTGCGCTCGGTCACTTCACAGGAATTTAAGACAATATAACGTATGGATAATAGTAGTTTATGCAACTGATGCAATATGAGAGGACTTAAAATACGAATGTGGTTTTATAAAACGAGAGTCAGCGAGTTTAATAATAGGATCACACGAGTGTTTTAAGGCCTAATTATGTAAAGTTGCATATACTACTTTATCTACACACATATCATAAATACTCTCAGATGGGTTCAGAAGCCGACGTCTTAACCACAAAAATGGGGGCAAAACAAACTTGCGCTGTGTCATTGTCACGAATATGAATGGTTTTTTATTAATCATAGACAAACGAATGAAGTCCCTATTCTCATGCCACTTGAGATCAAATGTAGTGCGGTTTATATTAAAACATACTGAATTGACTTTTCGTATCGATAACTGTTTTAATATCTATAGGTATTAGAATAGACCTCTTGAGTTTTGACAGCTGTTCCAAATCTTAAACTCATAACCTTCTAGCAAACATTATTTTTTTAAACAGATGAATTGAGAACCTCCGCCGTTTTTGGAGTCGATTAAAAATACGCTACACACAAAATCATAACTTACTCGTAATCTTGCGTTGTACAAAGTGTAATAAAATAATGTTTATGAATTTAATATAATTTTATCATAAAGTCAACTTCTCGTAAGCAAAAAATTACGTCTAGTACATCTGTATTTGAAGCAAAAAGGGTCCTCTATTTAAGATAAAAACTGACATTTAAGTTGTATAGTATAAAATAATATTAAAAATAGAATATTTTCTGTAGCCTAAAATGACAGAGGATTATACACGGTGCCCGTGAGCATTGCGAGACATTTTAACAGCATATTCCTGACCACATTTTAAGTTAAAAATGTTAATTAACGTCTGCTGAATTCGGCTTGGTTTTAGAGATATTTCGATTTTTGTGTAAAAATGTTGTTATGAAATCTCCAGTATAAAACACCTTAATGATTGCGACGTTGCAAGACTTCACCATCTAATTTGACTGTAAAAGTCAAATCCAGTTCTGTCACTATGAGTGTTTAGCATGACATTGTTTACGTGTCAATCAACAGAAATATCAGCGTATAATTTTTTAATAAATAACAATGAAGAAAGAATCCAAGAATTTACGAGTCAATCTAAACATACCCAATGCAAATATACCGATGCCTATGGCTAAGAATAGTGATCGTTTTTTTGCAATTTTGTGGATGAAATATTCATCGTTTTACGTGTTTACTACTGAGAGCCACCACTGATGCCAGGGGGCAAGGGACGAAAGAGTGATGGGTTTGTGCACTGTTCAGTTCACCCAACGTTTGTTTCACACGCATATTACTCCTGCTAAGTAATTGGACTAAGTAACAATTGCGGGCATCTTTCTGTCACTCTAATTCCGCTTTCATTGGAGTAAAAGAGATTCCCGTAATTTGTGAATTTCTGTTTTCGCGGTAGGCACCCTGGACTCTGGCAACCGAACGTTAGAAACTATGTTCGGTCTTGTTCTTCAGAGGATATTGTAGAAGACGCCGCCGTGAGATATGGCTACTAGTAAATTCTATTTTGCATGTACCTAATTACTGGACTAATAAACGTAATATTGTAACATTTTGTATCTTTTGTTACTTTTTGAGAAATCTAAAGTTAATAAAGATTAACTTTTATCAAGACCCCATTCATATTGGAACACCATAAATATTGCAGGTAATCTATGTATGCCCAGCAAGAAATTCATCAAAGTCTCATTTACAGTCAGACGCAGTGCGACCCCATCTAAAGTTTGTATACATTGGGGGTCACGTTTTTCTACAGCTGACTGTACTCAATTGATTTTGTACCTAAGTTATGCTGATATTATGAGGTCTCTTAATTGCATCTACATAAATGAAGGTAAAAGTTAAGTACCTAACGTCTTACAAATAAAAAATAAAAAAATTTAGTTAAGTTTATTCATTAATTACACATGAAACTACTTAAATAGCTTAATAGGGTGCAGACTCGTGGTCACACCAGGTTGTCACACTACTACTATTCGACGGAGCCCTGCCTGATGCAGGGTTCCTATTTCTGAGCGATTTGCCCTTCGGGCATCTAAAGATACCTAACGAACCTAGCCTACCTACTTTTGCGGAATAAAAATGATTTCTGTCGAATTTCCGACCAAAGTCGCACTTTTCCCAAAAGTATTTACATCGTAATTCGTAGGTAGGTTTAGGTTATGTTAGTTTTGCATCAGGCCCGGAGGGCCAAACCACCCAGAAATAGGAGCTCCGCGGCAGCGGAGCTCCGTCGACTCTGTATCTTCGACAGATTGGAACGGGAAAAACACGACCGTGAAAATATGGTGGTAGGAAAAGAAGCGACTGGATAAAACTCGCAAGCGGAAAAACACGACTGTGAATATAAACTGCCGCAGGAAAAAAGGCGACTGGTAATATCGCGTTCGGGGGAAAATGCGAATGGAAAAATTACTACGAAGAAATAATGAGTTCGGGAGAATGATCTAACAAATCGACATTTGATAGATACAAACGAAAAAAAATGTCTCCTATGGATCGGTAACTGTAGGATTTTAACACATAAGGTGACTTAAGTCTTATTGTTATGTGATTGATCTTTTTTGAAAATGGTGTGTTATTTCTTCAGCTAGTCTATGTCCATTGACATTTCGTGTCATAGAATTTTCATTCGACAAGAGTATCATAATACTACAACGAAAATGCCGCATCCGCGTACATATCCACCGGAACACGTGGCAGATATCATTTTTACTTATGGTCTGTGTAATGGCAACTCCATGCAAGCTGTTGAAGAGTATCGACATAAATTTCCAAATCGACCTGTACCCCATCATACCACGTTTGTGGGTATGTTTAGACAGTTACGAGAAAGGGGAATTCAAGCGAACAACTCCGAGCGAGCTACAGGAATAAACACCGAGACGGAAAACAGAATACTTAACCTAATCACCGAGGATCCTACACTATCAACACGTGGTGTAGGCATTACTTGCGGCGTCGACAGTAAAGCTGTTTGGAGATGTTGGAAAAGACATAACCTCCATCCTTTCCATTATAGGAAGGTGCTCATTACATTAACTATGAAGCCCAAACTTGAGCTAATAGATAATGACGGGTTTTCTAGGGTAGTGTTTTGTCAACGAATGAACGAAAAACTAGATCAGGATCAAATTTTTCTAAGAAAAATATTATGGACCGATGAAGCTCAATTCACAAGAACGGGGGTATTTCATTCCCACAATTTCCACAACTGGATGGAAGAAAATCCACACAAAGCCTGGGAATTCTCGCACCAACACCAGTTTTCGGTAAACATGTGGGCAGGCATTATTAACGACCAGTTGATAGGGCCGGTAGAGTGTCCGGCTAGACTAAATTCGGAACTTTATCTAAATTTTTTGCGTGATGATTTAAATGTTCTCTTGGAAGACATCGATTTGGAAACTAGACGGTCTATGTGGTACCAACATGATGGAGCACCTCCACACTATGGTCACATTGTTAGGAACCATCTAGACCGAGAGTTTCCAAATCGATGGATTGGTAGAGCGTCTCCAGCAATCCAATGGCCCGCGAGGTCTCCGGATCTTACTCCACTGGATTTTTATCTTTGGGGTACCTTAAAAAATATGTTTTTTTCAAAAACCATTCGTTCCAGAGAAGAATTGGTTGAAAAAATTATGGAAGCGGCACAACACTTAAAAAATAGGCCCGCCCTACTTACCAACCAAATACGTAGACGGTTAAATTTATGTCTTGAAAAGGATGGATCCCAGTTTGTTTGTTTTTTTAAATTGATGAAGTTATTGTAGATAATTTTTTCCACTTTTGTTTTAAGCCAAAGAAGTATTTATTTTTATTTTATTACATTCAAAGTGGTATTGTGTGGTGTTGTTGTTATTGTATTTTGTGTAACCAACTGGTCAATAAAAGCCCAAAATCAGTGTCTCATTACATTAACTATCCCAGGGTTCGATGCCTTAGGCAGGCCTCACCATCACATTTACTTTTGGGCTATTGTTTATTTAATTTAGTAATGATAAAACTTTTTTCTGAAAAACAGCCAACCGTTGCTTAAGGGAGCCTTATGATTAATCATTCTGTTAAAAAGGTTACTAGTAACGGTTTTGAATATATTCTGCTTGGTAATAATTTATGGCTATTACGCAAATATCTTCTTACTCATGACAGGGGTTTGTCTCTTTCTTCCACTTGACTTTTCTAACATTACTGGTTGGAAAAGGAAACAAAATAACATTCATTCAATGTCAAGGGTAATCCCCATAATACATAAGAAATGGAGGAAAAAGCGTTGCCAGCTCGTCCTAAAGCATTGTTTCACTAGAGAAGCGAAAATAGTTGATTTATTTTGTATGAAAAATCGAAAACTTAAAGAGTTTGAATTGGACCTAGGTTCATCCAACATTTATTACTCATTATGACCTCAGGAATGCGTGGTTAAAATCTCTCGCAATGCTCACGGGCACCGTGTATAAAAAATGATTCTATTGAAATGGCATGAGGTAAACCAGTGACTGAAGAAGTGCAGAAAGTTATAATGTCCAATAACAATATCGGCAAAACTACGTACCAAATATCCATACGAAAACGTCGTTGCCAAGATTTACAATTCAAACCTCCATCGGGCATCCCCGAAAAAAAGGAACAATCACCTTTTTTTAAAAAATCTGACCGTCGATAAATAACCAGTAAAGCAGAAAGCAAGATTCTGAAGAAGATCATCTAGAAAAATCGTCGTGCAAGAGCAGGAGAACTTAACGTACTATGGCGTGACAACGTTAAAATAATATTTTAGTCGAGAGTAATGAAAAGAATGGGCCTAGGTACGGGATTTGCACTGCTAAAGAGAAACCGTTGCTTACTAAAAAGCAGAAAATTAAACAGGTTGAAATTCGCTCAACATTGACTAAACATCTAAGTCATCCTGAATGTACGTTGAAATTAGGTTAATACATTTGATTGGGGCTCGCATTGTTAGGTTGTGTATGATAATATGCGGCCGTTGCGTTAAATCGTCTGTTTGCTGACGTCAATCCTTTAATGTGTCAATAACGATTTCAAGGTTCCAGTTACTAGAGGTCTAGACAAGATGATAACGCTAACCTAAGCGATTGCCGAAAACTGACATAATTCGTAGGATTGACGTAAGCCGACAAAATCGCGTCGGCCGGTCGTGTGAATTCTATACATTTTTTTCTATAGATATCCAAGTTTGAAGTAAAGCGACTCAGTTGACAGTGTGAAACATACCGTAAACAATACTAAGGTATGATTGGTGTAGGTTTTGAGCTGTTATATTTACGATAAAAATGCTAACTGTATTTTAAAACATAAAGCGACAGTCACTTTATCTCTGTTTTTTTAAGTAGTGTAAACGTTTCCGAGGGTGATTAGTTTTAATTATGTTATATTCACCTATTTTCAGAACCAAATGACGAGAGCGGTGCCAATGTAGATGCGGCTAAAATGTGGAGAGAAGATCGAGAACAGTTTAATAAAATTGCTGAAAGATTGGTGAGGAACACTCTGGGCCTACCTCCACAATAGAATGATTCAATCATTTGAAACGCTGGCCAGAACATATTTTGAAAGGTAGAATGTAATATGAATTTATAATTTTATTGAAGTCACTTATAGTTTAAAAACATACCGAGTAGATTATATTTATAGAAGCATATTATACGCTACTTTGTGATCAAATCGCTGGAATTTGAACGCTACTCCCATCTCAATATAATTATGTTATGCCCAATGTATTTTATCAATAAATTACTTACATAATTTTATTGGTATTAAGTCAAAAAGTCAAAAATGTGTTATCTATCACTCTATCAGTGTTATTACTACTTATTACACAAAGAGCATGGCTCGGAAATATTGTCAAAGATATCTGAATTGCGACTACAAAAGAAGACAAATATACAATTCAAAGTTTAAGATTGTTAATTTCTTGGCATAAGCACCAAATTATAGTTTGTCATTCGATTCTCAATAAAATTGCAACGTATTGTAAGGTACTGGGGCCCTAGGCAAGTTGCATTACGCTAACTAGCGTTTCTATTCGTTTCGTTTTTAAACTAAATTTATCATTGGTCAATGACGACATACGAAGAGTCACGTTATCTACCAGAGACGCGACTGGTTTAAAAACGAAACGAATAGAAACGTTAGTTAGCGAAATGCATCTTGGCTGGGTCTTATAGTCGCATAGAAAATAAAGTTATGTAGAGTAGCCTAAAGAAATTATTTATAAAACCTTGGTGGATAATCTTAATCACATTAGCCGTAAAAAAAATCGTCGTAAGTCAAGATGGGTAATTGATTCTAACTTTAATAATATGAAAATGCAGTAATTTTTACATGTTCTTCCATTATTGATATCATTATGATATCTCTTGTTATCTTGACAGCAAAGGGCGGACGGTGCGTAACCGAAATGATGCCAATAAGGGTAAAAAGACCTAAGTATATTCAACGTTTCAAATTACGGATTTATAGCCCATTGGCTTTGAACCAGGAGGCAGAAATATTTTTCAATGTAGTTGCAGGTTTATAAAAGTTAGTATCAATGTCCTGCATTTTAAAATTTCATATCTCTAGTTTTTTTGTTTGTTATATTTCCTCGCCTATTGCGAGTATCGTGAAAGTAAGTACTATGTAACCCGGTATATCCTAGAAGGCCGATCTTACAGTGAGGCTCCTAACATTACTTGTCTAACTATTGTCAATTTTCTTTGCCTCGACAACAATTACTATTTATTTGACCTTGGCTTGGGAAAATTACCTTAATCTATATTATTAAATAGTTTCAACTACCGGCAACAATGAATGCCTTTATTATGTCATATTATGTCATGCTCATGTATGTAGCTAAATAATACTCATGGACAATACTACCCACTTAAGTACTTATTATCATTATAATCACACTATTTGTTATTGCGCATACCTATAGTATATTGTTATTTTCGGATAAGCGATGAGCGCGGTTCGGACCGGAAGGACGCATTGATTGCGCGACCAAGACTACTGTGCTGGAACCGATTAAAATTATTATGGATTTTAATCGCTCTAAAAATCTCATTTAAGTTTAGGCAACTTTGTTTTGACTGACCTACGCCAATTGGAAACTTTTTACATATTCTGTTTTAACCCCTCGTACGAGTATTATGCTCAAGCCCTAACAAAACTAAACTTGTATGATTAACAAAAGGGTTTTATTATAATAATTAATCTGTAGAGACAAGAACTATTTTTTCGCCTCCCGCATACGATAGTTTTGTACTTAGTACGTTTTTGGGATTATTTTTGTTGTTACGCAACGCACGCACACGCTACACTCGTTACCGTTAGCCGCGCGGGCCAGAGGAGTATCTAAGTACATACATTTGATACGAAGCACATTTATACCCAACGTGTTCGTGCATAGGGCGCGCCGCTCTGGGATTCTGGCTTTCTTACATTGTCTACCAAGGCATACTATTAGCCCCGGCGTTTAAAGAAATTCGAACCCTATTGTACCGATACATTTTAAAGAATTTCTGTTTTAATCTGTGCAAAATGTAATGATCTAAGATCCGAATAGGAGACGACCTTCATCGAGATGTTTGTTCGGTGAAAAGTAGTTTATATCAAATTTCTGAAATTTTTCGGCCCACCTAACCTATTCGCTATATATTACTTGACATATCAATTTTGATATAGGGTACGTACTGGCACCAAAATATAAACGACACCCTAAAGAAGATTCGATCGTGGGAATAATAATCACATAATTAAATCGTGACAAATAGTACATAGTTCGGAATTAGTTTTTCTTAAACAGCAACTCTTTGCCAACGCCAGTTATTCAATCTAAACGTAGTATTATATTCCCTTCGGCCGCGATCGATCGTCGTTCTGGAGCTTCCCGCCGAAAACGTCGATAGTATGGGAAAATAGATAAGGTCAGTGCGCTCCAAATTTGAGCTTTTAATTTATTACTAGAACAATCGAAGTATGACGTTTACGTTGCCACTAATGCTAGGTACCATCATGATATTCTGGTCTTCGTAAAGTTCTACCTACATCGCTTCACGGAGGCTAGAGGATCACCGTACAACGTTGCCTTATGATTTTCTTTTGATATGTAAATGTATTATATTAACTTGACTTTGGCAGAAATTGTTGCTCGATATTGCGACCGGTTGCCATTAAATTAATAAATATGGTATGGTATGATATTAATGATTCTAGATACGAAGATAAATGTCTCCCAACTCTTAACAACAACATACATCTTCCTATTGCTGTTATGTGTCTAGGTTTGTAGACTCAGGGACACTTGCACGAAGAAGATAAATATCGTTTTAGTCTGAAAACTAGATTTAAGACTGGCAGTTCCCTCTATTTTGACACTACTGTACCTACCTACGATTTGTTAGATGTCTTGCTCATACGCATTTTTTCTTTGAAGATAATTTTCTTTTCGCGTTTTTTCCCGAACGTGATAATTACTAGTCGCTTTTTTCCGGCGGTTTATTATCACATTCGTGTTTTTACCCTTGCGAGTTTTATCCAGTCGCTTCATTTCCTAGCATTGTATATTCACAGTTAGTGAATACCCACTCCAAAAATTAAATAAGACAGGGTCGACGGAGCTGCGCTATCGCGGAGCTCCTATTTATAGATTATTTGGCCCTCCGGGCCTGCTGCAAAACTAACATAACCTAAACCTACCTACATTACGATGTAATTACTTTTGGGAAAGAGAGAGACTGGGATGGAAATCGATCGGGAAAAAATGCGACTGGGAAATAAGTCGACCGTGAACAAAAGCGACGGTAGTAAAATCGACCGGGGAAAAACAAAATTTGGTAAAATTAAGAAAGAGAAAAAAGGCGAAAAGAAATATCGCTTCACAGAAATAATGATTATGGGAAATTTATCTAACAAGTCCTACCTACTAAACCTAAGACTGAAATGAAAATAGATTTGTATTTTCGCAAATGCCACATGACCAGACCTAGGAATATATGGGGCAAAATTAAATGACAGCCTGGGATTGCCTATATCGATAAAATCAATTATCGATGCCTTTTCCATATACTAGTGATCGCTCCAAGTTTTGTTTGTAAAAATAACTTTTTATTGAAAGTATGCAAATGAAACAAAATAGCAACATAATATTCGTTTTTCTTTATTTTAAAAGGATTTTTAACCTTCACATCATCATAATATTTTATTTACTCCTATCAAATTCTGATAGTTCATTTTAACAATAGTAAATTCAATGAGACAATCATTCTGAAATACACAATAAGGAAAAATATATGATGATGAGTGAAGGTTAAAAAATCCTTTTAAAATGAAGAATAACGAATATTATGTTGCTATTTTATTTCATTTGCAAACTTTCAATAAAAAAATATTTTTACAAACAAAACTTGGAGCGATCAGTAGTTTATGGGAAAAGCATCGATAACTGAGTTTATCGATATAAGCAATCCCTAGCTGTCATTTAATTTTGCCCCGTATATTCCTAGGTCTGCACATGACCTTATCGAAGCGACAAATGTAGTGCGTTTCTGTTAGCAGGTGATTAACAAACTTTAAGATAGTTACATGTTATTTTAATTAGATACTTAGGTATATTAGTGCCGAAGTTTTTATTAACTCTCAATGTAAGAATGAAATCTTATTTAAAAGTATAGGTACTATATATATTTAAATAAAACATAAAATGAAAGAACGGAATTTAAACGTTATATTCTAATACCTCTCTATACCCCTCTAATAACATATATTCTAATAATACTAACTTGATATGTAATGATCCGCTGATTATAATCACTTATTTTATATAATCAATGTAATTAAGTAGGTATGCAAATTAATTGTAAAACAAATAATCGAGTAGGGACATTTATGTTACGAACCTAATGGGTAATAATAAATATGGACAAACTTGTGCCACTTTAATTAGCATCACTACATTTGGGTTTTCAAGTGGTAACTGTCCCCCAACCCATGTTATTTTATTAAGTCCATTTTTGTACATTGTCTTGTTATGGGAAAAGGTAATTCATGTTATAAAATCGTAAGTACTTGTAATTAATTGGTGGTAATTGATGTTATTGACATTTCAATAAATAATAAAATATTGTATATTGTAAGTATTTGAGCAGATATTTAGCCGACTTTTGTTTTATTGCATACACCGTGTACTTATTGATTTATAATCAGGGATCGTAAATTCGGATCTAGGTATAGATATTCACCTAAAGTTGGCAAAATCCCAGAAGAGGTTAAATACACCACGACGACGACGACACACGAGTGGCGACGCACAGTGGGCTGAAAATCGGCTCCCATAGACATAGGAATTGAAGTTTTCAACTAAAGATTTTTTTGCTTGAAATGGCCTTTACTACCTATTGTCTTGCTAATATATGATTTTGAGAGAATATGGTATAGAAACAGACGTGTTATGATTTTTTTCAGAAAATAATGTATGGGGATGATACGAAATATCAAGATATCTCTGGAACCGCGAAGTTGGCCGTTATATCCTCGCAGATGTTTATAGTAGTAATTATTTGTGATTTTTTCAATTTTTTGTCATATTTTATGTTTCGGCCAGAGCTGCGTTTTTTTAAAAAAAAACATGGCCTTTTTTCAATTTAATTTTTAATTAATTATGACTTTTTTCAACGATAATTGAGGAAAACACGAATTATTTATATAACATTTACTCGAATTAAAGATGAAAAAGTCAAAACAAACCATAAGTCAATTTATTTACATATTGAAAATCATCTCATCATGTTATTTTCTGCAGTAATAAGGGGATTACACAAGAATATTGACAAGATCTAATTAAAGCTCGTTTAAATATGTAATTAGTTAAAAACGCTATCAAAATAACTAGTAATTAGTTGTAATGGGCCTACCTGATGATGCCAATGATTGATGGTAAAATCTGTACGTATCTTTTTGCGGCTAAGTCAAATACAACATGCTATTTGTGTTTGGCCAAACCAACAGAAATGAATCGTATAGATTCTGTAATATTAAAGACCACAGCCACTGGTTTATATAAATATGGTTTGTCATCGCTACACGCTCGGATTAATGTAATGGAATGCCTTCTGCACATTTCTTATACTTAGGCTCGATTTCAAGAAATGGGCCACAAAAGGAGAGCAACACAATTTTTTTATGAATACGACAAAAAAGAAAATTCAAGATGGATTTAAAGAAGAGCTTAATCTTATAATTGATAAAAATTGCTGACATCACTGGGTTGAATGAAGAGCTGGTTCGAAGATTTGCAGTAATTCTACAAGCAATTACATCTGGCGAACAAATTGAAATCACCAAATTTGGAGATTATGCCTTGCAAACTGCAAGACTGTACGTAGAGATGTACGATTGGTACTATAATTATGTCATCAACTGTGCATACATTGCTGATGCAAGGAGCTGACATCATAGCTAGCAATGCCATGATGTCTATTGAAAGTCTCTCAGAAGAAGCATCTGAATCCCGAAATAAAGATTTCAGGAGGTATAGAGAACATAACTCCCGGAAGAAGAACAGGCAAGCTACCAATGAGGATATTCTCAACATGATGATTTTGTCCTCCGATCCCCTAATGACCTCAATGAGACCTACTTTGGACGCCAAAAAGATGAAAGCGTTTTTTACCGAAACTTTAGAACTAATTAAGTTTCATGAGCCTGAATTGTTTGTAGATGCAAATAATGTAGACCCAGACTCCGAATTGGATTCCGAAGATAGTGATTTAGACGATTAAAGTTTATTGTAGCGTATGTATTATAAGGTTTAACGGTTTGTTTTGACCTTTTCATCTTTAATTTGAGTAAATTTTATAAAAATAATTCGTATTTTCGTCTATTTTCGTTGAAAAAAGTCATCACAAATGAAAAATAAAATTATTATTTCTTGATGTTTTAAAAAAAAAAACGCAGCTGTGGCCGAAATATAAAGTATGCCAAAAAATCACAAATAATTAGTACTTAAACAATCTGTGAGGATATAACGGCCAACCTTGCGGTTCCAGAGATATCTTGATTTTTCGTATACAGTATGTAACTGAACGAAAGGCCAACCTTTAAACCCGTTAATGTTTAGGTGGAGAATAAAGCTATGGTGCGTTAATTATTGAAGTACTAACGCTTTTGGATTAAATCGTTTAATATTTATTATTTCATTATTATTCTTACAACACTCTTTATTCATTGTTTACATTGTTGTCTTATCAATTTAAAGGTGTCAAGAGTGGTCAAGGTCAGCTAATAACACCCATGTGACAGTCACAGTCATATCATAACATTCATGTCAGTTCAAATAAGGCTGTGTCTACACTCACCATTAAATTCGACGCAGTTCAATGTGTCGTCCACCAGTCGCTCTAATTTGACGCAAACGACGATGGTTATTGTCATGAACGCTACGTAATAAATTTGGATTCTGCTGGGCACGCCTTTTTATTTTGTCAAAAGCCTGTATGATTCGTAATTTCATCTCTTCTTGTGTTCCGGACTCTTTTTTAAATACCAGCTGTTTCACCCAACCTCAAAAGAAAAAATCTAACGGCGTCAAATCATATCCACAAGTTCCTCCGCAGAAAAATTTAAAGGCATTATCAGTAATTGTTTATTTAAATTTCTATTTATTAGATTGTTTTGGCAGACGAATGTCAAAGTCTGACTTGAAGTTTAAATTTAAAGGAAAAAAGTCCAATTAATTGATTTAACCAGACCTCTTTCAAAATAAAAATAACAAGATGTCAATTCTATGGGAATGTCATAATTCATGTCAAAGTGAACTAATATGATATGCGAAATCGCTGTTGTAAATAATAATGAACTAATAACAAATAATAACAATCCTTAAATGATAATTTCAAGAAGTGTTTAGTGTTCCGTATAATTCGTATGTATTAGGCTTATCAGTATCTGGTCATACATTTATTGGTAGCCTAACCTTTTTGTTATGGAAAAAAGTTCTATCGTTCTATGGTTTGAGACAATTATGACATGACACAGCAAAAATGTCAGAGACGGTGTTTATTAGTCTTTGTAATTTATTTACACATTTGAGATCAATTTGTACTACTGGACAATCAGTTTCTACGCCGAGCAACAGCTTTGCAACTGCTGCAACAGCCAGAATAAGTCATTGGCAGTTAGGTAATGGTCGCTCAATCATAGTAACGTATTCCCACTACAAAAATTGGATTGCTTAAAATTCATTGTGCAGTGCAGTTTAGAGTGTATTCTAATGTAAACTTGATACGGTAATGTGGTCATAGTTGAAACTGTATTGGCCTGATATGCAGAATTAGATTATTTGTAAATACCTAGTTTGTTTACTTTTGTTAAGAAGTGATAACTGACTGATAGATAACTGATGTCAAACTTGCATCACAGGATGTTATTTGGCTGGTTAACCGACTGATGAGAAAGAGGTTAAGTTATTACATTTAGTAAGATTATAAACAAAAAAAGGGATTGGATTAAAACAAAAAGTGGTTCATTGTATTATACCCGTTTTTAACATCTACCGGTTTTAAGGTTGGCCTTTCGTTCAGTTACATACTGTATAGTCCCCATACATTTTTTTCGAAAAGAAATCATAACACGTCTGTTTCTATGCCATATTCTCTCAAAATCATATATTAGCATGACAATAGGTAGTAAAGGCCATTTCAAGCAAAAAAACCTCCAGTTGAAAACTTCAATTCCTATGTCTATGGGAGCCGATTTTCAGCCCACTGTGCGACGGCTTTTTAAAATATTACCTTATTCTAGGATTCTACAAAACGTTCACATTTACAATACTTGGGAGCAAATAAATCGAGCCACATAGTACTGAATTTTCATAGAACAGTGGCTCGATTTCTTTGCTCCCAAGTATATTTTACATTTAGGATTAAAATGTACGTCCATTTACTCATCCAACTTCGTTAGTTCAATGAGGTACAGGTAAATGACATGGAAAACAACTTCCAATAGTTAATGTAAATACATAAATATGAGTTTATGTTGGCGTAATTTGTTTATTTAGACATCCCTCGAATTTTATTAACAAATTCAAATTGAGTCCGTTTCCAACAACTGAAAACCGCCATAGTTTAGGTAAATATCTATCCGGATTTCCGATCCAAGGAAGGTAGGTAACGGGTGATAACAAAAAAATGAGATTTTTTTTCAGTAGTCTTAAAAAAAATATCTATTGCCATCACAGATCACAGAAACAAGGGAGATATGTTATGGGGGCGTGGTTCGTGTCACCTCGATATGGTCAAATTGACCATATCGGCACGAGGCGTGTCAAGCGTTGACACAGTCACTCACTGAACGCTGTCAGTATAGAAGCTCCGTTTAACCCGTCGAGCGATATGTCAAAATTGATGTACATCAAAATTAAACTTTATGTCAAATGAATAAGTCACGTAATGTCAAAAAATCTACGCACACATGTTGTGCGTAGGACACCTGAGGGGTTAAATGATAACATGACTGTATGTAGCGTGAAAGTGCGCAAAAATCGAAATGCAAACGTTAATATAAAATCAAAGCCACCGGTAAATTTTGTTTTTAAGCATTGTGGGAGCTTCTTTCGGGACAAGTAATCAAAGGCTCGGTGTCTAGTTAGCGATTAACATTTTATTAAGAAATTAGTCTACTTATATACATTATCAATTATTTATTTATTTGCCGAGAGGGTGGAAGTTATTTTATTGGTTTTACTCTACCCTCGAGCTCAGGCATACTAGTAAGACAGAGACGATCGATGTTGCTGTCTCACTACTATATAATGGAGCGCGCGTCTTGCGAAGCCAGTCAGTCGGCGCTTGCGCTGCGCTGCGCGGACGTGTCGGATGCTCTCCATATCACTCCCCCTCAAGCGAAGCGTACACTCTGTTTGATTATTCTGCCATATCTAGATACACGAGGAGGTTGGTCGCTTGTGACTGTTTGCTGCGGCGGTACAGCGACGGCTGCGCTTGTAGGAGGGGTAACACGCCTGGGACATGTTACAGCGTTCGGCGTCTGAGGCGTGCGCTCGGGTCCGTTGCCGCTTTCAATATGGGCCGGCTTGAGTCTGTCGAGCGATATGACGGCCGTGCGTAGGGGTAACTGTATTTTGTAGCATTTATTATTTCTTTCTAATACTTCGTACGGCCCGTCGTACGGTGGTGACAGCGGCGGCCGGACTGAGTCATTGCGCAGGAATACATGTGTACACGTCGCGAGGTCCTTTTGCATGAACAACTTGCTCGGTGTGATTTTTCGCTTCTGCCCAGGTATTAGAGATGCCATTTTTTCTGTCAGTCTTCGTACAAATTCGCAGTCATCGAGATTTGTCTTTGACGGCACAAAAAAATCAGCTGGTACGCGTAGCGTAGCTCCGTACGTCATTAAGGCCGGGCTAAGGTTGTTGTCAGCGCGCAGCGCCGTCCGTAAGCCTAGGAGTACGGTGGGCAATTCTTGAGCCCATTCTATCGTCGCATCTCTTGCCATTAGTGCTGACTTGACCGTTCGGTGCCATCGTTCAATTTGCCCGTTCGATGATGGGTGGTAAGGTGTGGTTCGTATTCGTGTAATGCCGAATTTGCGCATTAGAGATTTGAATAGCGCGGATTCGAACTGCCGCCCCTGGTCTGTGGTGATACGCAGAGGGAAGCCGAATCTCGAGATCCAGCCGTCGTATAAAGCTTTAGCAACAACCTCGGCGGTGATCTCGCGGACTGGAACGGCTTCTGGCCACTTGGTAAATCGGTCAATCATCGTTACACAGTAACGGTACTCGTTTGATGGTCGCAGGGGTCCGACGATGTCGATGTGTATGTGTTCGAACCTTTGCGACTGGGGGAATTCGCCGACTGGTGTTACCGTGTGGCGATGTACTTTGGCGCGTTGGCACGCGATGCAGCTTCTGGCCCAGTTGCCAGTGTCTCGGATCATGAGCGGCCAACAAAATTTTGCTGTAATTTGCTTCCTTGTGGTACGTACGCCGGGGTGGCATAAATCGTGTTGTGCTTTGAAGGCAACATAACGGTATGCTGGCGGCAGGTACGGTCGAGGTGTAGTTTTGGAGATCTCGCACGTGATTGGTCGCTGCAGCTCGGGTAGAGTAACGTCGGTGAATTTTAAGTTTGGCTTGGTCTTTAGCAATTTTAATTCTTCGTCTTGGCTTTGATCTTCGGCTAACTTCGTGAAATCAATTACCGAGGGACAACTGATCTCCTCTATACGGGATAGGGCGTCTGCAACAGCGTTGTTTTCACCTTGCACGTATAAGATAGCCGTGCAGAATTGGCTGATGAAGTGCAACTGCCGTTCTCTTCTTGGTGTATCGGTGCTGCTGTCCGTTCTTGTTAGTGCGTAAGTTAGCGGCTTGTGGTCGGTGTAGATGATGACGTCATTTCCCTCGATAAGCCTCCTGAAGTGCTTCACAGCTGTGTACATCGCTAATAATTCGCGATCGTACACGCTGTAGCGTCGCTGAGTGTCGCTCATTGTTTTTGAGAAGAAGCCTAACGGTTTCCAAATGTCATCGACCTTCATTTGCAGCACCGCCCCAACGCTGCTATCCGAAGCGTCCGTCATAATGCACAGTGGCGTGCCAGAGAGTGGATGTGATAGCGTAGTGGCTTCCAATATGCTTTGCCTGCAGTTATTGAAAGCTTGTTCGGCCTCCGGCGTCCAGTCGACGGGTGTTTTGTCGTTCTTCTTCTTGTTGTGCAGAAATGTGTTTAGTTTGGTTTGTAATTCTGCTTGGTGGGGTAGGCAGTCTCTATAAAAGTTTAACATGCCTAGGAACCGTCTGAGTTCTTGAATTGTTTGGGGCTTCGGGTAATTCGATATAGCTTGGGTTCTTTCTTCAGTGGGTTGTATGCCGGCTGCTGATACTTCGTATCCAAGGAAATTTATTTTTGTTTTCCCAAATTCACATTTGTTGATGTTTAATGTAACACCGTAGTTATTGAGACGTTCTAGAACTTCTTTAAGGTGTTGTTTATGCTGTTCTTCGTTTTCAGAAAACACGAGGACGTCATCGACGAATGTAAAACAGCTGTCAATGCCTCTAAGTACCTCGTGCATGAAGCGTTGGAATGTTTGGCTCGCGTTTCGTAAGCCAAACGTCATACAGTTGAATTCAAACAACCCGAAAGGAGTTGTAATTGCGGTTTTCTCTGCGTCTTCAATCGATATTGGAATCCAGTAGTAAGCCATTTTGAGGTCGAGTTTTGAGAATACTTTCTTGCCATGCAGTTGATACGTGAAGTCTTGAATGCGCGGTATTGGGTATCTGTCGGGTTGGGTTACGGCGTTAAGTCGTCTGTAGTCGCCGCATACCCGTAAGCCTCCGTCCTTCTTTTTTACAACATGAAGTGGGCTAGCCCATGGACTCTTCGATGGACGGCATATTCCCATATCCATCATGCGTTCGAACTCTTCTTTGGCTGCTTTGTATTTGTCTGGTGGTAGGGGGCGTGGCCTAGCATAAAGTGGTAGGCCAGTCGTGTCGATGTGGTGGACTACGTTGTGTTTCGCCGGGCTCTTTAGTGACATGGGCCGCAGGACATCTGGATATTGTTTCAGAATATCGTGATAAGCGTGATTGCGTTCGACCATATAGACGCCTGATTCGGTTGAATAGCAATCGATTGTGTTGATGCTTAACTCCGTGACGCGATCGATTAGTTTTCTTCGATGCAAATCGACGAGTAGTTTATTCTGTCGTAAGAAGTCGGCTCCCAGTATAGACGTCTTAACATCGGCGATGATAAATGACCAGCGAAAGCGACGTCGTAGTCCCAAATTTAAGGTCAAGGTTTTTTCTCCGTAAGTTCTTATCGGGGTATTGTTCGCCGCGTATAGTTTGTAGGCGCTTGATGCTAATTGTTTCTTGCTTTTTGCGGCCAATACGGATATGTCAGCTCCTGTGTCCACGAGGAAGCGTTCTCTGCTATCTAAATCGATGACACATAGGCGGTTGATTGTATTGGCTACACCGATGCCCGCCAAAGTCGATGTAGTATTTAGTTTTCCGCCCGCTGCTTGCGTCTAGTGGCACAAGGTGATTCACAGCGCTTCGCTCGATCGCCAAAACGATGATGGTAATAACATAGCCATTCGGAATTTTCTGGTTTGTATTTGGGACGAGCAGATCGCGATCTTGAGCGGGATGGATGGCGGCGAGAGTGGTGAGGTCGACGGTACCTTGCGGTGTCTCTTGTGCTTCGTAATTCTGCGATTTCAAGTGTTAATTTTTCTAGTTGTCTTGAAAGCAGTTCGTAGTGAGTGTTTGTGACCATTGTTGAAGTGCTTGCTGACGCGACGGTGGCCGGGGTGACGCTGACTGGTGTTGGCGGAAGATTAATTGCTGCAACGGTTGGCGGCTCGGTGATGTGCTCCATCATTTTGTCAGCCATGACTGCGAGCATGTCCAGAGACGATTCCGTGTTGACAGCGAGCACGGCGCGCAGCTGGATCGGTAGCTGATTCATCCAAAAAACCTTTAGTGCGTCGTCGGTGGCATAGGTCCCGCCAAGTTCTCTCATTCTTCTGAGTGACTGCGTGGGCTTCTGATCTCCGAGTTCTAATCCGCTTATCAGCTTCTTGAATTGAATATCTTCTGATTCTTCGTAAACAGATAATAGACGATTTTTCAGCGCGCTGTATTTTCCGGTCGTTGGTGGTCTTAAAAGCAGAACGCCGATTTGCTGGATATCCGTGGGCTGAAGTACGCCTAAAACGTAGCGATATTTTTGTTCATCGCCAATCTTCAAAGTTTCGATGAGAGCTTCGTACTGTGCGAACCATAGTCGTGGATGTTCACGCCAGAAGGGTAAAATTCTGGACTGTATTGATACCGCAGCCATGTCGAACGCAGGATCAGCTTGAATTTGCTGCGAAGTAGAAGCTTTATCTTCGTCCGGCATTTTCTTCAGCGATAGATTGTTCTTCGCACGTCGGAAAGTCACCAATTGTGGGAGCTTCTTTCGGGACAAGTAATCAAAGGCTCGGTGTCTAGTTAGCGATTAACATTTTATTAAGAAATTAGTCTACTTATATACATTATCAATTATTTATTTATTTGCCGAGAGGGTGGAAGTTATTTTATTGGTTTTACTCTACCCTCGAGCTCAGGCATACTAGTAAGACAGAGACGATCGATGTTGCTGTCTCACTACTATATAATGGAGCGCGCGTCTTGCGAAGCCAGTCAGTCGGCGCTTGCGCTGCGCTGCGCGGACGTGTCGGATGCTCTCCATAGCATTATTTATATTTTTAAGTGAATATTTTATATTTGAATGGATTTCAGAGCGTAAGGTTGTGAAAGTTGTGTTGACGTGATTTCTATCGACTATCGATAAATGGCTTATTCTACAGCTATCAATAGAATTCAATGTGTTAATAGTTCTAGTTATTTATCACTACCACGACACGCTTAAAACAGAAAAAAAAAAATTAACAAATTTTCACATTATACAAAATTTAATTTTCTTTACAATATTAACGAACGACGAAGGACTCTAGCAATTCAAATATAAGTAGGCGAATCATACAATTAAGATACAAATAAATTAACCAACCACAAAGGCAAAGGGCTCTGGCTCAGTATTGAGCTGTGCTTGCACACAGCGCTGATTGACAGCTCGCGCCGACTCACTCTTAAAAGGATTCAAGCCTAAAGGTTGGATGGTAGAGATTGCCCCAAGTATTAAGTCTATCTTTCTGTTTTAAGTAATTTGTACCATTTATGAAATAAAGTTTACATAATCAAGTCGGTAAACTACTGGTTTGTCCCAAACTGAGATCTTGTGACGTGACACTCAACCGAACCCATTTTATTAGTATATTTGTATTAACATCATAAAGTCCAAGTTTACAATTTAGACTTTTATGCACTAATCACAACGAAAATCTTTAACAGCTCCAGAAAATTTAACCAAAGAAATTCGGCCATTTTTTTGTTACGTTCTAATATAGGTATCGTTCCAAATTTAAAATCTTATGTATCAATTTTACGCAAACCGTATTCTTGCTAATAAAATATTATTCTATTCTAACAATAATATATTAAGTTTAAATGATGTAATTGTATTAACCTAGTAGTAAAATAATAAAAATAGTACTTATTGCCTGTAAATTGAATAGTACCTATATTAACGTTGCAAACAAGTTTGAATTGTTTATCGATATATTTTGAAACATTCCTTGTGGCATCCCTAAGTGGACGACAGGAGAGAAACGCACACCTCTTGAAAAAAGTATAACTAGATGTCGCTGTGTGTGGGTAGTCCTTAACCTGCTGAACATAGGGACTACTATCTTGGCGCCATCTAGCTCTGAGGAATTAAGTAATTACTCGTCGCATAGATGGCAGCTAAGTGACGAGTAAGCGCTACCTTACGTTCAGTGACTGAACTACGATGGAAAAAAAACGATCTTTCAGCATTTTTCAACCTTGAGAACTTAGTATAAAGCTTAATTTTCTGCTACTATCAAAACTATGTTACGGCGTTTTTAGTTCGTAAGCTGTAACCAATTATGAGGAGGTTGTTTTTGTAGTAGTTAATAGAGCGTAAGCGTAAGACGCACACATGTTTAAAAGTGGCGACACCGGGTCTTGTACGAATTGGCGTTCATGACATATCTCCCTTGTTTCTGTGATCTGTGATTGCCATAGACAAAAAATTGTTCAAGATGTTATTTGTACCTCTTTTGATATTCTTGATTTTTATTTGTTTAATTTTTCCAATCATTAATAATTGTCAAAATGACGCCGAAACAAGAAGCTCTGCGAAAACGCGTTGTACATTTTTATAATAAAAATATAAACATGGGGAAAAAGTACACAGTAGATCATTTTACCAAAGAAAATGTAACAGTTTCTACTATATATAGAATTCTTGCATCCTTGACGACAACTCGCAAACGTGGTAGCGGCTGACCAGCTAAAATAATGACCAAGGGAAGACTGAAGACACTCCATATCACTTTCAATGATAGTGATTCCATGAGCCAACGAGATGCCGCGAAAATATTTAAATGTTTTCATCCGTACATTTGCCGGTCTTTAAAAAAGGTGGGTTTGGAGTGCCGCAAGAAGATAAGGGCACCGTAATACACCGATCAGCAAAAATGTAACATTATGTCACAATGCCGCTGGATGGTTACAAATTACAAAGAAAAATCGTTTTTTTTGGATGATGAAAGTTATTTCCCTTTGAGCAAAACCCATATACCTGGAAATGATCGGTACTATACCAGCAACATTTCAACATCACCAGACAATATAAAACACAAGTATAAGCACAAGTTTGAGCAGAAAGTTATGCTTTATGTGGCTTTTTCCGATAAAGGTGTGTCAAAACTGTGGTTCAAACCTAGTGGTTTAGCAGTTAATCCTAAACTCTCATAGAGTGAATGCTTGAAAAAAATACTTATACCATTTAATCGCCAACTTCGCCCTCATGGAGAATATGTGTTTTGGCCAGATAAGGCATCGTCGCATTACGCCAAAAAAACATTGCAATTCCTAGACTCCCATAATCTGCCATTTGTACCGAAAATCCGAAATCCCAAAAACCTTCCACAATGTCGGCCGATCGAGGATTTTTCTGGTTTTTTGAGCAGTTTGGTTTACAAAATTAATTGGGAAGCAGAAAATTGTGCCCAACTGATAAAATAATCAAAACCTGTGTGAGAAAATGGACAAATATGCCGTCCAACGGTCTTGTTCGGGCATTATGTCAAAACTGCGTCGAACAGCTGAGGGCCCTATCGTAACGTGCATTGATAATTTTGTAAATAGTTAAATGTGTATTATAACCCTTACTATATTTTTTTTATAAAATGTTACATAATTATTTTTTTACACCCTTGCAAATAATTCTCATTTTTTTGTTATCACCCGTTACCTAATGTTTTATTTAACTTTTGCGTTTCATATTATTTTCCTTCTGCATCTATTTTGTTGGATAAGTTTGTATTCATTTTATTTTCTCGATTAGCTTATTGGTGAATTCTGAAACCCACTGAGAAAGCAAGATAACTACTATCTTTTCCGCCCAAATACCATGTTGTATGTTTATTTATTCACTGCCTCTGTACTTACCTACTAAAGGGCAAAACATATATAACACGGGCGTGGGTCGGGTCGGAAATACGGCGGTACTATTCGCCTAAACTCTATACGAACGTCAACGCACAGACTTAAGTACCCATCCCACCCTTATACCCTTATTACCCTGGTCGGGCGCGAGTCCGTAATAAAAACGCTACCCGACCCGCGCCCGCGCCTGCGTTCAGTAAGAAATCCTTGATGCAGCATGCCTGACGGTGAACTTCGGTACCAGATTTTATATCGTCCGGTCCGTAAGGGTCTCCCCAAACCAGTCACGCCGTTTCGGCAAATCGCGTACGGAAAAAGCTTTATGTCAACGCAGTAAGAGCGAATAAGACGTCAATCGGCTCGGCCGACGCGAAACGACGTTTTTCGACGGGAAAACGGCGTTTTGCTGTAGAGCTGTTCGTTCGAGCATTCGAGCATTCATAAATCTCCGAGTACCGCCGTTCGGTGCCGGCAAGAGTTGAACAGTTCCGATTACGGCCGAGTACCTACGATAAGGACCGGTCAGAGCTGGCGGAAGCCGTTCAGCGTCTTCGACGGCCGAACATAGCCGGCGACGGCCGAACAGAGCCGATGACGGCCGAAGTAGCTACTGATGCGTTTGTATTTAATTTATATTTGTATTGTATTTAATTATATGAAGGAAAATAATCTAACACGTCTGTCCGATTCCCAACACGTTGTTACTAACAACCAGTCTCCAAAAATGAGATTTACGATTGCCGATCACCCGCTGATGCCTACATCTGTTCATCCGACTCAACGGCTGTACGCGTGCTGTCTGACGTCTCGACGGCAGTACGGAGCACGGGAGAGCCGACCGTCGCTTTACAACTGTTGCGATAGCAAATCGCAGGCGATCGGGCGTCTCTACGGCCGCAAGGAGGATGAGACTGCTGAACGCAGGTGTCCAACCGCGGAGACGGCCGATCGGCTAAATGCGAATAGTGTGGTGTAAAACACTCGGCGAAAGCAGACTCCGCGTCGACTGGTTTGGGGAGACCCTAAGACCATGTAAATGGTATAAAATGATTTATGGTCCACGTAGCTAGAATATCAGGAATGCTGAAATAACCTTAGAGTTTCAAATAGGTTCAGCGGTTTAACCATGATGCCCGGGATAGCTTTTCGAAATTAGGATCATCGAAATGTTATTATAACAAAGAATAACGCTAAACAAAAATTACGTTGAAATATGCCCTGTCTCCCACATAGTTTAAAGCTAAAACATCTTATGTATTCAGTTGTTTTAATAATCAACTTTATAATCATTACGTTTAGGCATGTTTAGGTCAAAAGTAAACTGATGAAGATTAGTTTCACTCCATTTTAACGCCGACGTGTAAAAGTGACATGTCGCCAAAAAAAAGGTGTAACTTTGAATTAATTACGAAAGCTAGCTAACGGATGAATATCGCGATTATATCCATGTCCGATGATAATGATGATTTGTTTTTTAAAATAATTTCGGCCTCCTTTATAAATCTAAAATTTTCTTTACTTGCATCCACCATGATATTTAAGCATGGGAATATTCTTTTCTCAAACATGCTCGGAAAAAACGGTATTCCGATTGAAAGACAAGGACGGAAAGAGCCTCATTTTACTCCTAGGAGTAAAAAAACTATATGAAAACACTTTCCGTCCATGTCCATATATTTCTTAAAAATGCTGTCAATTTGCATACAAAATCAAAAGGACCAAGACAAAAATTCCAAACAGCCAAGGTAACTGCACGCTTTTTTAGCACAGTGCGTGTGTTTCTTTTTGAATTTGCATTCCAATGTCTATGGTTAGTATTTAAAAACAATTGACAGTCGGTAACATTCGTTCATTCTGCATAATATAATTGTGAAACCGAATATTAAACTATTTGTTGTGTGAAATACTTACTATAAAAAATGAGCTCAAGCGACAAAAGCGACGAAATAGGTACCACACCGCCTATATTAAAATCTGAAGCTGCCTCGGTTAGGCAAAACCTGCTTCCCGCTAAATCTAAGTAAAAATATAACCGAACTTATGACCAATTTATGCTGTGGAGGGCAAACAAAAATGAAAATTAAATTACTTGCTTTTTAGAAATGTATTTGTATTATTTCCTCACATGTTTGAGAAAAGCATTATGTATGCCTCGGCGGAAACGAGGATTTCCTGACTCGTATTTTAGCAGGCCTCGCTATTGCTCGGCCTGCTAACCACCTCGTCAGGAAAACCCTTACTTTCCCCGCCTAGGCAACAATGTACTATTTCTCAAACATGCTCGGAAAAAACGGTTTTCCGATTGGAACACAACGACGGAAAGTGCCTCATTTTACTCCTAGGAGTAAAAAAACCATATGAAAACACTTTCCGTCCATGTCCATATATTTCTTAAAAATGCTGTCAATTTGCATACAAAATCAAAAGGACCAAGACAAAAATTCCAAACAGCCAAGGTAACTGCTCGCTTTTTTAGCACAGTGCGTGTGTTTCTTTTTGAATTTGCATTCCAATGTCTATGGTTAGTATTTAAAAACAATTGACAGTCGGTAACATTCGTTCATTCTGCATAATATAATTGTGAAACCGAATATTAAACTATTTGTTGTGTGAAATACTTACTATAAAAAATGGGCTCAAGCGACGAAATAGGTACCACACCGCCTATATTAAAATCTGAAGCTGCCTCGGTTAGGCAAAACCTGCTTCCCGCTAAATCTAAGGAAATTAAATTAGGTACTTGCTTTTTAGAAATGTATGTGTATTATTTCCTCACATGTTTGAGAAAAGCATTATGTATGCCTCGGCGGAAACGAGGATTTCCTGACTCGTATTTTAGCAGGCCTCGCTGTTGCTCGGCCTGCTAACCACCTCGTCAGGAAAACCCTTACTTTCCGCGCCTAGGCAACAATGTACTATACTATAATGGGTAAGGACCAAAAAGTTGGACCACTGTTAAGCGCAGTTAACCATACAAACAGCGAAGTTGAAAAAAGTTCCGTTGTGCGACGAAAATTATCCCTACAATTGTAATTGTATGGCTAACTTTCGTGTCACAACGGAAAAAAATCATAGAAAATTTAATTGAGTGAGTTAGCGTGGACAACTTTTTGGTCCTTACCCATATTTAGTAGGGGAGACCGGGGACAATTGAAACGATTTGACTTTGACTGCCTGTTGCCGTTTTATTTTTAAAGTTAGAAAGATGTTTGCCATAATTATTTCAAGGTTAGTTATCTGGTTCCTAAATAAAGTATATTTGGTAAGTCTATCATTAATAGTTATTTTACAATAATGTAATAAAGAGAATGGGGGAATGTGGTTCAATTGACCTCACACCGTTGTTAATTGAAACACTATGTAAGGTCAATTGAAACACCGTAATATCTTTGACACAATGAAAGTAATGTTATCAGTCCTACTCGTTTTCATCGCTATATTGGTATATAATACGACCATCAAAAGTTCACAAGCATAACATAAACATATCGTCATTTATAAGCATCAGAAAATCTCGATCATCAAACGCAGATAAAAAAAAATATATGACTTGTAGCTTTCTTTGTTGCTGGCTACCTTATACATAAAGCTTAATAGAAAATAGTTTGAATGTTATAATAAGCTATAATGATATGGAATTGTGTTAAAAATACATAATTATACTACATACAAAAATGCTTGTTTCAATCATAACAGTGTTTCAATCATAACTTAATGAATGGATAAACTTGAAACGTCGGGATTTTAAATAATATACACAATATAATCGGTTAAGATCGTTTTATTATAAAACAAAAACAGTTACAATAAAAATAATACCACGGCTACTTATATGCCGAATTAAAATAAAATCAAAAACGTAATTCCTCTTGCATGTAGCTGTAACACATCAGCTGTATAGACTGTTCGACATTCTATATTTGAAATTTGACATAAATTCCATTCTAGTTTTGTACACAACTTCATGCAAGAGGAGCGTTACTTAAGTTTTTCACCTATTCGTCAGAATGATAGTAAGTAGTAGGTACACATACCGGACTAATACCAAAAGTGGCACCTATATCTATACTTCTATAATATTAATATTAATAAAGTAACTCTGTCTAGTGGTTTATTTATCCAAATCACGGGCAAAAGTTAGTGTAGGTATAATAATTATTGACCATGAAAGAAATCATTATAAAAAAGAAGCCATTTGCGCAAATTCATTTTCACATTTATTAAATAAAAACATGCGTCAAATACAGAACCACCTCATATTTAAAGGCGACTATATTTGGGGACGATTAAAACGCCAGGACGAATGAAACGTTTCAATCGTCCACACGCAAGTTGTTCCTACCATCCCCAAATCACAGTTTTTAATTCAAGGTCAAATATTAAACGCAAAAACAACTCGAACACTGATAATTGGCAATAATAAACATTCGTTAATTTATCACAATCACGCTAAAATAGTTAAATCAGTTAAAATACAAGAACAAACAAAGTTATTAACAAATATACAAGATGAGAAATACTTACTTTTGACCGCGAAAAAATTAAATCGCTCCGTGACACCGCTGCGTTGCTCGGTCGCTCGCGCTCTACTGACCATAGATTAAGATATGGCCGGCGGAGTCCTGAGTGTTGCGTCATACTCGTAGGTATTATAGTTTTTGAGAAATTTGACTTGTTTCAGTCATGACGTGTTTCAATTGTCCCCGGTCTCCCCTACTTCATAATTTCATCTTTTTTTGGATTCGTATTGACTTCTACACCAATTAACAGTGCAAGTCGACATTACTACACAAGATTTCACGAATGACAACCATTTATTTTAATTAATTTCGTCTGACAAATAAAATCAGTTTCCCACGGTGACGGAAAGTATAGTGGTAGCCAATCCGTGTGGTGCTGTAAAGCACGATCACTAAACCTTTTTTAGGGTTCCGTAGCCAAATGGCAAAAAACGTACGGGTGAGGTGTCTATGGATAGGTCTTCAAAAATGATATTGAGGTTTCCATAGCTGGGCACCGTTAGTCAAATAGTTAACTTCGTTAATCGTTAATCCGCTACAAAAAAAGTTAGCTTCGTTAAACGTTAAAGCGTTACATTTCGGAAGAATTAACGCAAGTTAACGTTAATCGTTAATCCGTTAATATGTGTAAAAAAATGCATTTTTATATCGTTGCATTAGTGAACTTATAAAACCTGTTGGTTTAGGTTCTGGAAGTTAACAGGATAGGAACAAAACAAAATACAAAAGGGCATAAGGTGCATATTCCCTTTCATGAACATTAACATGTTGAAGTTCTCGTCTGAAAGCGAGGCTCGTTTTGGAGTTAAAATGTCTTTACCCGTGGAAAACAGACGTTTAATTGCAGCGCTTGAGGGTAAAGCAGTATTGTATTTAATGAATAGATTTATGAATATCTGTTCCCTGACGAATGCCAGCATCTTTGAACGAGTCTTTTGATTTCATGTCTGTCCAGCCACATTTTAACGAGAGTTTGCGCTTTATTCTTAAAGAGTTGGAGCTCTTTGGTTTTTCTATTGACTGAGTGACAGAATTGAAAAAGTCTTCCTTGTCATCATCGTTGTTTCTCACACTACACACTCGCTGCTACGCGCCGTTTCATACTTGTCTGAACCTGTTTTTTTTGCCGCGCCGCGGTGCCGTTCGGTAAATAGTAGGCATTGGATTAACGATTAACGGACTTCTGCGTATTAAAAAGTTAACTTAAAAGTTAATCCGTTAATCAAAATGTTAACTTCGTTAATTAACTATTAACGGATTAACGAGTTAATGCCCAGCTATGGAGGTTTCTAATATCATTTTTTCCTAAACTGAATAGTTTGCGCGAGAAACACTTCCAAAGTGGTAAAATGTGTGTGTCCTCCTGTAACTTCTAAAATAAACCTTCTAAATAAATAAGCCCGGTAGCCATCAGCCTCCCCCTGGTGGGTGGGGCTTTTCAAAGTTACAAGCCTCCGCGCTTCGGATATTTTTTTTATATTGGCTTCAGTTTACCTATCATCTGGGGTGTGGTGTCATTTTCCGATAAACCATATTATCGTACCTCACCTACACGTAACGTGGGGATGTATTTTTTTTCTCGTCTACAATATAGTCTGGGCGTGTATATGGATAGGTTTTTCAAAAATATTGCGCGTTTGTCGAAACAATGTTTCGATTAAGGTATCCTACTTTGGCATTTTAAGAAGTCCGTAGCGTTAGTTACACGTTTCGGATTGAATAGCAACTGCACTACTTACCACAGTCTGAAATAAAACTAAAGCTGAAACAAACCTAATTTATTTATTTATTGCTTTTTAACCTTAATTACAAATTACTCATTGAAAAATACTTTCGCCTGCTACGACATGTTTGGAAAGCTTTATTGTTAAATTTTATATTGTAAAAAAATCTCATTCTAATGAATATCTTTTTTAAGTAAACTATCGGGAAACATGGACATGGGACGATGAAATTGATTTTGTTAATTTCTTTGTAAATTAATTCAGCTATTTTGCAATTTATGTATTTTATTTGAAACCAACAGCGAAAAATGTCGTTATTTTTCTCGACATAGCGGACAAAATGATCACCATGTGAATGTGAATGAATGGCACCACTTGTAAACTTCGGTTAGCATCGTTGCTGTATTCTCTGTATCTCATGTAGTGACTTTTGGAGCTTAAGTTTTGGACGGTCTAATTTGGTTTCATGTATGATTTCAAACTTTGGCAATCGTCGTGGTGTGGTGTTCGGCGCATTTCTTTAAGAGATACCTAGCCACAAACATAAAAAAGTGAGTTTTTTTCGGGAATATCCCGTTGATTATATTCTGAGCTTATGATTTGAACCGTGCTTTGTGGGTCTTCATCATTTGTACCGGGGACTTCTATTTCCTCATTTCTTATTGATTGGTAATTTCGTTGATTTAACTCGTTGGTCCGACTCAGAACTTTTCCCAAATCGTCTTCACAATTACCGACTTTTGGAAGAGGATTTTTTTAAATCTGATATGAACTGTCTGCTTGTGGGTTCTGTGAACAGACCATTTTTTGTTCTTATTTGTCCAAACAAATTTTCAAAGACATCTTCTGACTTTAAATCTTCGAAACGTAGCAAAATAGAGGTAATTGTTATTTAAAATACAGGTATAAACTTCACCTTTGTGGGAGTCGGAGACCACACAGATCCTTAGATTTCGATTTCGGAAGCAATAGGTAGAATATCTAAAAAGTTTAACATGGCGGCGGCTTTTTTTTTTCTCAACTCGGGATGCTTATTTGACATATTTCATAACCTAATAAACAAATGTGATCCTATAAAAAAAATACTATTAAAACATATTTTATTTATTCTTACAACGTCAGCAGAGAGTATAAAAAATTAAAGCTCTGGGTTTGAAGAAGCTGAATTCAAAGAGCCGTAGTAGGTATATCTACGACGCAATAGGTACACTCGCGGCATCTTCGTATCGGCTATACGTCCGCTTCGCGGTCTCGTAGAGGCGTGCGTCGTTTCGAACGTTTGGTCCTAGTTTCTTTACTGCTTTAGCCTTAGAGCATATATTACCTGGAGCCGCCTTATAGGTCATATTCGAGTACAATCATGTCTGCCGAGATTTGCGGGGGGGTGAAGATATAACACATGCAAAAGATTACTTACAAATGCAAAAACTATCTGTGTCATTACACACGAATACTTAGACAAAAATCTAACACATATACATTTTAATGCACACAAACATATCACACATGTAAAGAATTTGTATAAACGCAGTTTAAGAATACTTAGATGCGAATGTAAGCGGCATAACCTACGGTGCGAGGATTAGGTCGATAGCTAATATCGATATTTTTACTGACATTTGCACAAGCATACAATTTTAGTACCTATAAACTATTACGAGCATCGTAATAGGATATTATTGGTTAATGAAATAGTTAATAAAAATAACGCAAAAGTTGGATGTTTTTTATTAATCTTTGTTAACAATTTTATACATATATAAATTAGCGAGTATTATAATTATTTACAGTAGAACCCGATTTATAGCATGTTCATATAGGTACCTCAAATTGTTAATTCCTTGTTCTTCTATTCGCGTTCACCTACTTATTCGCTTTTTGCCGAAAATTTCTTAGCGTTTTTTTTTTGAGTTATCTCAATGAGTGTGATATATGTATATAACTTTGTTATATACGCATCATGCGAATAGGCTACAACAAAGTAAGGGAAATAATTAACAAACTTTTAATACGATCTCTTTTTTTTCTTCCGCATAAGGCGTTTTCCCGCTTCTCTAAGTTTTTTTTTGCCTAGGACCCTTAAAAATCAGTCAAGCTGGAATATAGAAAATCAGAGGGACACGGCATAATAAGTACTTACTGTGAAGACACTACTACACAGAACAGAGTACTACACAGAAGTTATATTTTAAAGAATAATTTCCTAAGAATAATTGTCCAAGTATAAGTATATTTTTCTATTGATTCTTAAAATGAATTAACTTATTATACTGCCGTGCTTAGCCAAAAAGGCCTATAGGCGTTTTGACGGTTTCGAGATAAACGCGCTTTTATGTTTTTCATCTAAAACCGGACTTTTCTTAATTTTTTTTGTACTTATGGTTTAGTTAAAAAAAGAGCCATACGTTTGTTATATTTTGAACTCAAAATTATATATATTTTTAACTTAAAACGGACTTACGACTGTTTTGCTAAGCACTTGAGTATATTCTTTACGTGTTATACGACATTTTATCTTATTTTTCTATGAAGGTTTCTATAGCAATGTAATAAAATATTTGAGTGGATGAAGTATGGTAAAAAAAAAGAGAATTATAATTAAATTGACTTTATTGCTCTTCAGAAACTCCTCTTTTTTAAATAATAAAACAAAAAAAAAACAAAAACTCAACTGGTTTCAACTTAAATTTAAGAAAATTATAGTTAGTCAATTCTTTAATTGTCTCGCTACAATTGAAAGAAAACATTCCTTTTTTTGGTTTGTATTAAGTAAGTAAATGTACATTGGTATGTACTAAACTTTTATTTAAGTTCTCCTAGCAAATGTCATAAAAATAAACAGATCTAGTCATATAAATTGATGACTCATCTTGAAGCAATCTAGGTACTTGTGTTTTGTAAGTTACATTTATTATGAAATGTAATCACAGTGTATATTAGTGACAGATTGTGTATTCGTTTTTAGAGTTGTAGGTAATTCTGTAGCTCTGCCTACCCCTCTCCGGGAACGAAGGCGTGAGTTTATGTATGTATGTATGTATGTAATCAATACTTATGAAATGAGATCTCTATTTTTCCCAATTAGTAGTTATTTAATTAATAAATATCACAACATCGCTTATGAGCAAAATATAACTTATTTAGAATAGACAACTAAATGAGTATCTTTTTCAATAATTAACAACATATAACATCAACAAATTAATGAACGAAATAAGTAGTCTTGAATTCCTCCTAATACAAGTGTTTAACTTAAAAGGAGGATTCGACACAACTGTAAAAACTTTTGTTGAAAATAAATAATTTTGATTTTTTTTTTTTTTTTTTGAATGCCCTTATTTATTATATTTAAACGTTAAATAACCGTGGGGTAGCTAAACCATGCTTTGTCCTTATCTGCCAAATTCAAATGTCACAATGACAGATAAGGACAAAGCATGGTTTACGTCCAATTGGCTTAGGAATGCGTTAATGTTACTACAATGGACACCTTATCTATTAGTTCATAACGGAACTATACGACCAAATTGTTAAGAATTTTATACATACGTAGATTTCCTTAGGAATTAAGGGAAAAACCAGTCTTACGTCTATTTCTTTAGTCGTTTTAAGGCACTTATAATAAAAATACGACTTATTCGTTAACAGAATCTTATTCCTTGTAGCTTAAGGAATCCAACGCAAAAAAAAACAGAATTTGGTAATTTTCGGACATAGGCCTTTTTGGCTTAGCACGGCAGTATATATGTGGCGAATACAACTTTTTGGGTCGCTTTTTTTGGAAAGGTAAGAAAGTCTTTATTTGTGTATTTCGTCATGACTGATTTAGCCAATTCTACTTTATGATTGACAAAAACGTCAGAGTCATGGTTTTCAATATTTGAAAACAAATCTTTACCTATAAAATACGTTAAGCATTTTATGGTCACGTAAGAAGCTGTATACTTCGAATTGATTCGTTTTTTTTCGTCTAGACCTTGTCTTATGATCTTTTCACATTGTTGATAAAGTAAAATCACACACTCGGATGCATACGCTAAATAACCTTTCGTCTTGTGATATATAAAACTCTGATCATTGCAAGCTCCAAACAGACCTTTGACACAGTAATCACACTTAATTTTTTTAGCCAGTGCAAAAGCCGTGAATCCGGCTATATATTCGATAACTTTTTCTCCAAAAGGAGACAGGTAAATTTGACATTCTAAGTCAAATAAATCTTCTTCTGAGTCATCAAATTTTGGATCTAAGTTATTTTGTCGTGCATTTACAGAAGTGACATTATTTTTTTCAATGGCTGAAGAGCAATTAAGGATACTTATATTTTCGAAAGGTACACAGTTGCCTCCTCTTTCCTTGACTACCAGCTCTTTGTGTACAAGAAGTTTTTTGTATATTGATTCCAATCGGAATGCTGTAGGATTGTCTGAAAACCCACCGTGACTTCAAATATTGGAAAATAATATTTCTATATGATCCTGACTTATTTTATGAAATGGAAGGTAGCTCATTCCTGTATCAGGAGTTGTAACTAAATCATTATATAACGCTTTGGCACTAGATATGCAGATGAGAAAGCCTAAAAATCCTGTATATCGAGGACTTTTAAGAACATTAATCCGTTCCATCTGCTTTCGACGATTAATGGCATCCACCAACAAATTTTGAATTACTACTGTAGCTTGATCTAAACGTTCAAAACATTTTTCTTAGTTTTTCGAGTTCATAGCTTTCTTAAATCCAAAGCCTTGGAATCCAAAATATCAAATACGTCATTAATAAGTTTTAAAAAATCTGCAGTCACAGTGGCCTTGTCAAATGTAGTTTCGTTTCACAAAAAGTTAAGGCGTCCGCAACACCTTCGCTAAAAAGTTGGGCTGCCAGACGAACGTTCATAATTTTGGTTTTAAAGTAAACATGATTTGATCTTAATTTGTTAGCCAAATAAAATAGTTCCCCTTCTTGTAAATTGTGCAAGTTTATAATACAATTCCAATTTATACTATTGCCTAAAGAGTCGTAAAAGTATTTGTAAAATTCCAGACTATTCCTAAGCAACTTCAGCATATGGCAAGGATCCAAAAAGAAATGTATTTTCTGGCCAGTCGAAGGATCCAAAAAGCTGGTTTGTAAGTTATCAGGACTCGAACTGCAACCTAGCTCTTCTGCCATGCTAATGTTCGTTATAGTTCCATCGCAGGTTAAGGCCTTTATTTCCACTCCGGTATTATGAAATAGCTGTAATGCCGTGGTGACCATTTGAGCTCTCAATTTTCCGGGCATTCCCTTAATTAGAAAGTACCCGATGGGTAATTTCCATGAGGCGTTAATTCCAACTAATAAAAACATAAGAGCATCGGTTGCACTTGTCGACCCATCGCATCCATCGTCGAACCCATAATTTACATGACCATAATGTCGCTGTGTCTTGTGATCGAAATACGGAAATTCCTTGATTTTAATTTCGTCAATTATCAGAGAACAGTATATATTTTTTGGGTTTTCTTCTTTTAATAATTTAAGAGCATTTAGAGCCTCTTGAGTAAAACCGGGACGTCCATCAATATTCGCATACCACTTTGTTATTGTACGGGGGTGAGGTATAGTACATTGTTGCCTAGGCGCGGAAAGTAAGGGTTTTCCTGACGAGGTGGGTAGCAGGCCGAGCAACAGCGAGGCCTGCTAAAATACGAGTCAGGAAATCCTCGTTTCCGCCGAGGCATACATAATGCTTTTCTCAAACATGTGAGGAAATAATACAAATACATTTCTAAAAAAGTAAAAAACAAGTAATTTAATTTACATTTTTGTTTGCCCTCCACAGCATAAATTGGTCATAAGTTCGGTTATATTTTTACTTAGATTTAGCGGGAAGCAGGTTTTGCCTAACCGAGGCAGCTTCAGATTTTAATATAGGCGGTGTGGTACCTATTTCGTCGCTTTTGTCGCTTGAGCTCATTTTTTATAGTAAGTATTTCACACAACAAATAGTTTAATATTCGGTTTCACAATTATATTATGCAGAATGAACGAATGTTACCGACTGTCAATTGTTTTTAAATACTAACCATAGACATTGGAATGCAAATTCGAAAAGAAACACACGCACTGTGCTAAAAAAGCGAGCAGTTACCTTGGCTGTTTGGAATTTTTGTCTTGGTCCTTTTGATTTTGTATGCAAATTGACAGCATTTTTAAGAAATATATGGACATGGACGGAAAGTGTTTTCATATGGTTTTTTTACTCCTAGGAGTAAAATGAGGCACTTTCCGTCCTTGTGTTTCAATCGGAAAACCGTTTTTTTCCGAGCATGTTTGAGAAAAAGATGTTCCGAAAGTTTACCTCACATATCGGTACGCCTTCGGTGAATAGTAATGAAATGTCAAAGCAAAACACCGTAACTCAGAGGAAAATTTATCTCTACTTAACTTTTCCGTTTCGCTGTTCTTTAACTGTCTTTTCAATAATTCAGCACTTTTCACACCAATTTTTTGTAAAATGTGTTTTTGCTCTTTATCAATTAAAGATTTTTCGTCTAATTTTTTTAAAAGGTCTTCTAATGAGGCTACTTTTGTTTTTAAATAACGTGTTTTTGCTTGTAGACGTTTATTTTTTTTTGCTTGTGCGTCTACTTTTTCAGTTAATTTTCTTTTTCTAAAACTCAGTTCTAATATCGAATTAATTTGGAATAGGTTGTTGATTCTCCTTGCTGGTACTTGGAAGTGGTTCAGTTTCAGTGTTGGACAGCTCTACGGCACCGTTAATTTTTACTTGAATGAGTGGTTCGTCAATGCTCCTCGGAATGTTGTTCTAAAAGCAAACGTAACGGTAAGTTATTTATAATAACAGAACTAATGTTGCGTAGGACGGTAAAATACAATAGAGTAATTTATTATACGCGGAGTCAGCCGAAAATAACTAACACACAAGTCGCCCTGTCTCCGAAGGCAGATCTCTTAGCCGTACTTACATGTATAGTAAATACTAAATCAATAAGTAAAAATGCGTGAACCACTACCTAAAGTTTGTCTACCAATTACGTTATCATTATCAATAACGGGGAACACATTCGAGTTCTGTGATACGTAACTGAACCTGATATTCACCACAATTTATTTATTTAAACTTTATTGCACTAAGAAGACATTTCGTAGAAGGGGAGGACCTAATATTATAAAGCATCTTCTACCAGTCAACAATAGGACAAATCAGATAAATTATTACTATCGTTATAGCGAAGGAAAAATAGTGTACACATCCTCTAATAAATTTAAAATTATATATTTTTCACAAAGTTTGCCCTCTTGACCACTCATGGAGATTATAGTCCAATGTTTCTTATTATTGTTTTATGAAAAAAAACCTTATTGACTGTATTTGTATTAGATCATATTTGACAAAGTTATGAAAGTTTTAAAATACTATGGTCATTGGTCTTTGTTTGTATAAGTAAATATTTGAGAGTGAAACGTGAAATACTTACTAAAATACTAAATATACCTACTTTTTCACATAAACATAAAGTAGGTAGGTACAGCAATAGTAGATTATACACCGAGGGGATAAAGCACAGTTTTATGTCACGGGCGCGATATTGAATCCTGAACGTAACGAAGGACTCCAGATTTAACTCCCGAGCGCAGCGAGGGTGTTACGAGTTAATTCCCGAGCGAAGCGAGGGAATTAAGAAGAGTCCTGAGCGCAGTGAGGGGTTCAAGCGCGCCCAAGACGAAAACAGCTTTATCCCCGAGGAGTGTACTCTACTTTTCTCACCTTTTGCGAGACAATAAAAAAGCGAGTCTACTAAAAACAGCGTTTTATTATAGTAAATTAAAATTAAAAGTGAAAATTGATATTTGTATATATATTATTTAAAACTTTGCAGTTATCACCAATGTATTTTATTGCAGCGTCTTACAATACTCGCGGCTTTTGTTTAATTTCAAATGTGTTCCATTCAGCTTGCCGTGGCCAGCTCGATTTTAGAAAATGTTCGATTTTCAAATTAGGTTCGACGCGGCGGTGCGGTGGCGGCGGCGCCGCGCCCGGCCTTCGAGTATTAGTTGATCTTTTATTACGAAATTAGACTTTAAGGCCATTGAAATAAGAACTATGAAAAGTGAAAATATTACAACCCAGCGGGTTATAATGAGATTCAGTACAACATTACACCCCGGCTAAAGCCAAGGTCTTTAATGACCTGGTTTGCGTAAGGTTTGCATGATATGTAATTTGGCAATGTCGAGCAGGTGGTGTGAAAAATCTATTAACTTTCGCCTCTTGCTTGGTAGCGTTCGATACTGACTTGCATCAAAATGTTTCGAACATATGGAACTAGTACGCGTAGGCACCCAATTTGCTTGTCTGCTGCATGAGGCGGTCCATATTTTTTTCAATTCCGGGTCTTTTGGAAAACTGTAAAATATACACTTAGTATAAATTGTATTCAGTAGGTAATTTCCAGGTCCTTAGTAAATCTTCCTTATTGTCGATAATTATTTATTTAATCGAGACTATCCTCATCACTATAACCGAGTCTCGGGGGGAGTACACCGACGTCATTATTTTGATGAAAACAATTATTTAGCTTATTAGTATTATCGACTTTATGTCAAAAACTGTTAAGTCATTTCTTACAAAGCATTAAAACCGAGTCTCGTGAGGAGTACGTACTAATCCAAGTAACAATTGGAATCGATTGCATATAATCGTTAAATTTGACGAGCGATGAAAATATTTTTTTATAAATAAAAATAAAATAAAATAAAAAGATAAAATTACTTACAAATGAAATGTTGTACCATCTTTTTCGAAGCTTGAAGTCGTTGATCGTTTTTTACACGAACTTACAGCACATGCAGGCATTTTTCCAATGAGTGTTCTCTGGCCAGCGGCGATTTTGTGAATGACCATTAATCGATTATGAAATAGGTTTTGTATAACTTTTTGCACATTGTGCAGGTTTTTCGACAGAGGGGTAATGTACCTACTGAATGGCGGCTCCAGGTAATATATTCTCTAAGGCTTTAGCTATATTGTGACATCACTACATTATCATGCCAAATATACTTAAAAAAACAAAATTTATATAACAAGCGTCAGTTAGTGTCATTTTATTTTTACCTAAAGTGCTTTTCATCAAAAAAATCCAAGATTAAATATAGATAAAGTAGAGCACCTGGTTCTTCCGGCACCTTCGGGGAGGGAATCTTCCCTGGCCGATTGGAAGATGTCCGGCTTTTACTTTTGATTTATTCTGATTACGGACTTACTCTTCTCACTAGACACTGGCGAAATCACTGCGGAATACCGCGATGGACCGCCATTAATAAAAAAGAAATAGAGAAATAGAGAGAAAATAATCATGAAGACAATGATTAAGTGTATAAATAAATAATGATGACCAAGCTCAACCTTCAATTACGAGTACGCGAATATGGAGTAACAATGGTAAAGGACAATGGGCAAAATGTCCCCACCCACCAACAGAAACGAAACATATCTCATTTGATAGATCTTGGCAACCTGATGATTTTTTACTATGACGACGATCGTCCTATGTATGGGGTTTACTTGGAAAACCATTATCATATCGTATGGTATTGGTTTAAAAATGAACACATTCTTGCATTGCATGACTCTTGAAAGGTTTTTTTTATAGAAAAAATCCCATCGATTTAGCTACAAAAATAGTTATTTTGTCTTGTTTTGGGTCCTAACGAACATATAAACATGCATCCCGTGACTGTTGGAGGGGGGGGACGGGGTCCATACAAAATTGCCCATCGCCCTTTATTTGATTATACGAGTGACGGAACGAGAAGGTCCCGACTATAGTAAGTTAAGCCATTACATTAGTACCTAAACATGAAAAATTTAAAATCAAAAATGTAAATAGATGACAAACCTTTAATAATTAATAATAGTATTACACAATTTATATGAAAACTATACAATAGTAGGTACAGTCGACTATAGATAAATTATCGAGAGCGCGGAATTGCATTTGTATTGGTTGTACCGTTCGCATGAAAAGGAAAATAATTTTAAGTTCTTTTCTGAATTAAATGAGATTACATTTGAAGTTACGGGTAGTTGTTTAGGGTCAGAACTAAAAAAGTCCAATAAGTATGTCCTTTTTTTCCTTTTCGTCGCTATCATTTAAATCTTCATCTGAGCTGTTACAAGTACTTACTGATATTTTTTTATTTTTTTTGAATATGATCTGAAATTCCACCCATTTTCTCTTGTTGACATCTATATTCATTTTCTTCAGTTTCGACATGGCGACAAATATTTTTCCAGTCCTCAGCAGTAATAGTATTTATTCGTTCAGTTACTAAACTCATAAATTGGTCATAATACTTTGCATAATTAATGAATTGGTTCATTCACATTCCTTTAACTAATTCTAATGCTATATTTTTTGCAAACTGTGTAACTTACAGTCATACGGGCCCAGTCAACATTATTCTGAAAATTACGAGAATACAATAAAATAAGACGTATATTTTAGTGCAACGTAAAAAGTATAAAAAAATTGACACATACATTATTTTTGTATTGACTTCTTTTATATACTTACAACAAACCTCTTTTTATGCTGATAGTTTGAGATGTAGAGGAAATTTAAATATAGACTGCCTGTAAACACATAATACCAATACATATGCAGATCCGCGCTCTTGATAATTCATCTGTACATAGGGATATATATATCGTCGCTGGAAAGCAATAATGCTGTAACCCGCACCTCCTACCAAAATCGTTTTTTTGCATATTTTTACTTCATAATTTTTTCTGCGTCGAATGGTCTATGTCTCGCGTTTCTACGATGAAAACTAAAAACTTTACAGCATTAGTTATTTGTAATATTTAGATTATTGGAGAACAAATAAATGTAGTAACCCGCTTAAATTCCGGTATTTTTTGTCGAAATGAGACTTACAGCAATACAAGGTAAGAAACTTAATCTCTGGAACATTGTACAGCGTTTTTGCTTTCCTAACTAATTTGGTCTTATTTTTTTAAATCAGTAAGTAATTTCGGACCAAAATTGTCGTAGTGGCTGTTATTTAGTTACAGCAATTTAAAACGCCCTTTCATTTGGTTGTTAAATTACACCACGACATTTCCCTTTTGGGTTACAGCATTCTTTCGGGGGAAACAAAAGAAAAAAAATGCTTTAACCCGCAAAAATCACCTTTAACCCATTTTATATCAAATTTGAGTATTCAGTTTAACAAAACTATTTATTTTAATAATATTTGCAAAATGGGACCGAAAAGCCTCCTGCCGTTTAGAAGTTATGATTTTTTAATTTTTTTTGCGTTTGTAATTTGGCTCTAGTATAAAGTTTGGTTTTTGAGGGTTACAGCATTATTGATTTCTAGCGACGATCCACAATGTCGCCTTATCGCTAATTGTAATAAGGTCCTAAAGCCAACCCCTTTGTAGTAGACTGTACTGTACTACAGGCAGCCATGAAGTCGGTCCTGACACATTGCACACCATCAAGGTTCTGTACCCTTACCATGAGTTACAAATTAACGTACTCGCTAGCGAGTCGAATGCTCTGTCTCTCGCAGACCTCGCAGGGTTCTTATAGAGTGCGAGGGACAGAGCATTCGACTCGCTAGCGAGTACGGTAATTGTTACTCATCCTAAGGGTACTGAATCTTGGCAAAGTTGACAGCAGTAAAACAATGCTAAACTTATTTCTTGCGTGTGATGATTAGTGATCTGATGAAATAGTTAATTAGAGCATTGTTTTACTGCTGACAACATTATCAATACCTATTCAGAAACCTCACGATTGTGTAATGTGTCAGGATCGACTTCTTCTATGCCTAGTGCTGTAGGTACCGTACACATGGCTTTATCTAGAGTCCTACTTTCATTATCCTCAAAATACGATAACCTACTGCTTTTATTACTACATATAATGATAATAAATTATTGGGCCTTAAATCATTTGGTCTAAATTAACAATGTAATAAGTAAAATAGGACTATTTTTGCAGGGTAGGACCATAGTTGTATGGATTTACGGTACCTACATTTACATAAGTAGGTAGTGTTATCAGTTATCAATCCACGAAGACGCGTAGTTTATACAGTGGCATGCAACGGCATCTTCAACAACGATATGCGCCCACCGTTGGGCATGCGCGCGCGCCGCATCAACGGCATGTTCAAGTAGAATTTTTATTTATATTTGTATTTACATATTATTATGTGCATTTTTAGTTTGACGAAACAGCACTAAACTAAAATGTTTCCACAGTACGGGCCGAATATCTTTACCTTTACGTTAACTACTTGATGTAATTTGGGATAGTAGATATGGGAAAATTCAAAACCATGGTAAACACAGGGAAACTTCTATCTTATGATCAAGGATCGTTAACTGCGAGCGAAATCCATTGAAGTAGGTACTAGGGTTGCTACCCAGTCAAGTCAAGTCAAAGGCAAAAATTATTTATTGAGTAGGCTTAGAAACAAGCACTTTCGAATCGTCAGTTATGCTACTTATTCATATGTATGGAGGAATGTGTTTATTAATCATTAATATCATTACCTATATTATACTTATCAGTGTCTAGGTCACCTAGACACTAATAAGTAATAAGTGCTATCTATGACATTAAACTAAAACTTCTTGGAATTGATAAATATATTGTCAATAGATTTACGAACTAGTAGGTATGTTCTTGTCATGATTGTCAATGTGACTCCGTCAAGTACTGGTTGTGTTTGCTTATTATTGCATTTTCAAATAGTTTTGTAACAATAATTAATTTAAAGTAACAATGGAGCTACTGCTTGAAGAGCATAGGTTTTTAAAAAAAGAAGAAATATCGGTTTTGTGTACATATTGTAATAAAAAACTAAAACCAATAAAATTTATTTTAGAAAGTCACATTAAAAGCAAGAACCATGTAAAAAAAGAAACAAATTGTTCAATCTATCTGGATAGCTTCGTTAAGTTATACGACTGTTTGAAAATCGACGACAACAAAATTTTCTGCCAAACTTGTAACATAAAGATTATGTACCCAACAGGTATTTTTTCAGGTAACTGCAAGGCTGATTGTATTATTTGTGTTGTTTCGCCATCGTATTTGCAAAAATTATTACTCACTGTCCCAAGTGAAAAATTTGGATAGTTTTGGATAAAAATTGTAAATACAATACAAAAATTTACCATTTAACTGTAATAATAACATTACACTGAGATTCAGATTCTGTTCAGTTATATTTATTTGTATTATTTTAGTACATAATATTTTAGTTCATCAATTTAGAACCATCGCCATCCCTAACTGGTTGTCATACGTCATTTCAATGGATTTCGCTCGCAGTTAACGATCCTTGCTTATGATCCATTAGTTTTTCTTGTCATACATACAATTTTGGCATAGTAAATGTTTTGGTCAAGCGGAGTTGTTTGTAAAAAAATGCCCTTTTTTATAGAGATAATTTCCAGTTTTATGTACATTCGGCCCTATAAATAGCTGCACGCTTTTGTTCTTTGTCACTTGGCACCTTTAATGCTGTTGACAGGCTAGTGCAGTACCGTAAAACCTGGTAACTATGGTCCAAAATCTTCCAACTATGGTCCAAAATCAATGACCAAAAGTACAAGTTCCCACTATCTTTAGTTAAGGAAACGTGTTGTTTTAGAGACATTTCTTGTTGACTAAAGTTTTAAAATGCTTATACTTAAGTCATCTATGAGGAATTAAAGAAATTAGACTTGGACCACAGTTGAAGTACTGGACCATAGTTAAGCACTTAAGTGGGCAGCTATTCATAAGGTCGACTTATAGCGTCGTCTTTATTTTCTAAAAAATATTTCACCGTAAGGAAGTAATAACATCGGGACAATAAAAGTGAGTAAAGTTAAAGTAACAAGTGTTATAGGTTTTATATGAGCTGTCACAGACATCGTCCTAGACTGAACGTAACATAGCTACAGTACCGGCCAATAATATATTACCGTTGTACTTGGATTACGATGATGACTTACCAAAATTGGCAACCAATAAAGAACTCGTTGACAATTCTATTATACAATTGGTCAACTGATTAAATAAGGTTCAAAATGGTAATAGAGATAATAAATGTTTGTAGATATCGTAGTTCCTTGAGATGTATGTACTGAGGTGATATTATTACATTATTGGCCAGTGATGCAGTTATTTACAAGCTAGTGAGGTCGCACTTTTGATGCCGATGACGTCAATTTACAAATAGGTTAAAAATTAAAAAATAGTGGTACCTAGTTGGAAATTTGGTCGAGGAATCGCGGAACCGGTTCTGCACAACCCTTATTGAACTTTGAGTTCATCGATACCTACTGACCTTGAGATCGAGTGGCAAAATCATCAAGATACTGAACATTATCATTTAAAAAACTGTTGCTATGTTGTAATATCCAATTGTATCATTAAATACTATTCTGGTTTTGTAATGTATTTTAAACAATACTTTTTCGCCAAATTGACATTCATAAAATAATATTGATTTTTAATAATAAATTATGCTGCTTCTAAATTATGATTCGTGTTTTGACTGCGATTAATTTAGTTGCATTTAATTCCGATAGATTTACATTTTTATTATAATAATAATTATAATACTTATGCCATGTCCATGTCATTGATCACAATAGGTAGTATCTACGCAAAAAAAGAACATGTTTCCCTGTAAATCGGCATCTCTTTTGGTTTCGGATTTCCTCATATTGTCCCGGTAAAAAAAACACACATTGTTTATTTAGGGCCGATTATTCAATCCCAAGATGTAAATATCAGACAGGAAGTGTTTCGTTTCATTTTGTCATGAAAGAAAAGACCAAAGCTAACAGATTATACTGCTGGAAATTGAACTACCTATATAAAAAGACATCCCTTATTAAAGTATAGCTAAGACTTGACAATGTCATGAAGGAGTAAACATTGAAACATTGACATATCCTCAGCACGATTAAAATTCTTACATATCGTATCCGGCATCACTTTATCCGCCGAAATAAAAATTCTACTTTTTCGTGGATTGGAAACATTGAATGTGGTTCCGAGCCAAGGGTGTTTGAAACGAATCACGAAGCCGAGCGGTCCAAGGTTTTCGGTTTAATTTTTTGATGGATGCTGTAAACTTTTACGTACTGGCCAGTAATGTTCTGTAACAAAAACACCGAACATTTTTACTGTAAATGGGTACCAAATATAAAGAAATTAAAGAGTTAAGACCGTATAATCTAGTGCGGGCAGTTAAGTAGGTACCTTAAACAAAATGTATACAAAAAAAACCGGGAAAGAGCATGTCGGACCATGCTCAGTGTAGGGTTCCGAAGACTGTTATCCCCATGGTCGATGCATGTTAGTTTACCAACACCGCAAATAATTTTTCGCTAGGTAACATTTAAACCGGTTGTAACTCAAGACCCACTGAAGTCTACTTAGTAGTGATAGTTTTCATATTAAATTCATTAAGTATACAGGGTGTTTGGTAGAGCGTTGTCTAAAAAAAACAGGCGAATAGAAGAGGCCATTAGCTATCCATTTCAGGTACTTTAACCCTTTATTTGTGTAGGGGCTATTTAATACCGATTTATTTTTTATTTTATTAAAAGTTACCAAAATTCGACCTTGAAACCCCGAAAAAAAAAAGAACTATTTAGTTTATCCACAAAATTATAATTTTGTTAGAAAGTTAAATGTTGTGGTGTACGAATAGAAGTGTTATTCGAAGCGTATAGCAACATTTAAAAAACATGGGGGCTGTCATAGTTTCAGAAATCAGTAACGAAAATTTTCAAGCTTAACTTCATAATTAAATTTAAAAAAAACTAAAGTGATTACAACTCTTCCAATTTCCTAAAAACATCTCCAGTTCATGCCGATTCTAATGGTGTGCCACATGCATTACAGAACTCTTAATAATTTGAGTTATTCGCTAATAACTTCCACCCGGCCGTGAATGTGGCGTCGATGTTTGGGAAAATTAACTTCTCTCAGTTACCATGTCTTACGCAATTATATCTTATATATATTAATATACGCAAAATTATATGCTTAAAATAGTATCACTACGGTAACCGACAGTTAACTTCTGTTTAAAAGTTTCGTGTAACTGGCCCTGTAAATAAGTAGTAATGACTGTAATGAGTCGCGCAATCAAAGAGGGTATCTTTGACATATCATATTGATCCTGTCACTAACCACTTAAATCTAAACCTTATGTTTAGACCATAGGGTCTATTCCTAATTTTATTTTTCTCTCTAACCCTAAGTGCAATATAAATATTACTAAACGTAATTTTAATCACGCACGTCTACTCCACCGCACCGCTCGCTCCAACGCGCAGACTGAGGACGCCGCGTCACGACTCACGACGTCGCGCGCTATACCGCGTACCTACCTGCCGCAGCGTTGTGCGTGCGATCACAAGACCAAAGCTTTACGCAGCCATCCAAGTAGACGTGAGATGAACACCATGCAAATTTTGGCTGTGCTTGATGAAGAAGAAGAGGAAGAGGGATTTCTCGTGCCTCACAGAATTAGAAATAGTCCCAGTGATACGTTTTTACGACGAAATAGTGAACGGTGTTATGAAAATTTGGTAATAAAAAGGCATTTATTGGATCGTGAAGAGAAGTTCATGGGTAACTTTCGATTTCAAGGGAGATATTTAACAAGATTTTTATGGCTATAAAACAAAATAATACCTACTGAGTCACAGCCTAGAACGAGAATGCGCCAACATGCTATTACTACATAAGAGAAACTCACTATATTAAACTTATGCATTTTTTGTCTTTAATTCTTGTATAAAGAAAGGTAATTACGGATTACCTCAATTAAGTCATCTTCAAACAAATCCATTTTGTTGACCAAAGCACATCGCACAGGCACACCGCAGCCGACTGAACGAGTAGGTACAACGCCGTGCTGTGCGGTGCACCCTCTCCCCCCTCCCCAGTCCCCCGCACCAGCCCCCCGCCGCGCCGATAATATGATAGGTACATTTACTTACGCCAATTAGACGTAAAACTATTTGAAAGTAGAAAAATGTGGCTTTATCAAATATTTTATTATTAACATATTATTATTATATTGACTTTTGTCTTTTGGCCATATTTTTTTCTTAAGTTAATTTTTTTGATCCTAGAAATAGACTTTACAAGTTAAAAGAAATACGAATTTAATATTTGTTCTCCTGAGTCATGGATGTTTTCTATGTATTTAAGTATATATTTATTTCTCTATATAAGTATTTATATCGTTGTCTAGTACCCATAGTACAAGCCTAGAGCTTAGTTTGGGACTAGGTCAATAGGGAATATGCATGGATTTTAAAAATCGCATTTCTCATCAAAATATGAAAATACCGTAAAAGAGATCACCAAAACGGAAATTAAAATTAAAATCGGTCAAGAAATACGGAAGTTATAAGCATTTCAAACTTCTAATTAGACAGAGAGATCCGATGTGCACCGTGACGTCATTGTGCACTGCGGCCATATAAACTCCATGTAAAATTCCGTTTTTCTAGAAAGAGATAGGAACAAATCTTTGTTGGCTTATATCTTGGTTATTTTTATAGTTATTCAAAAAATGATTTTTGTGATCTGTTTGTTACATGAATCAGCTTCAATTGAAGCTGTAAAAAAAAACATGCATATTCCCTATTGGTGTGACATTGTCCCCAGTTTTTTTCTTTTTTTTTTATCCCCCCGTGCCCCCCCCACTAAATGCGGTTAGGTTAGGTCAGGTTCCCCTACAACGGATTGCACTATTACACCAGCTAGAACGAGTACTGATATAAATGCCTCATTGCCCTACCGGGTAGCGAATCAATAAGTAGGTATGGTGATGGTGACCTGATCATCGAGCGAGGGTCCGTAGGTGCGCTCGACGGGTTCGCCGAGGGTGCGCGCGAGCCGCGAGCGGCGCAGGTGCGCCTCAACGGCGTCCAGCAGCATGGCGTGCATGATGCGCTCGCGGTCGGCCGAGCGCGCGGTGCAGCGCACGTCGCGCAGCGCCTCCAGCGCCGTGTTCAGTCGCACGCGCCCCAGGAACTCGTACAGGGAACACTCCTGCTCGTATTTCTGTAATACCATACACATGTGCCATGACTTACACTATAGTTTCTTAATAGCGTTCGTCGTGTGGCTGCGTTATCACATCATACTCGCACTCGCGACTGGCAATATATTTGTCACACTTATTTCATAGAAAACGAAGATTGCCGATCGCTGTTAAGAAACTGTTAGCCCCCGCAACCGTGTTAATCTACCCGCAGCCATTCCGTAACTTCTTATTTGGGCAGTAAGTATCATTTCCCGCCGGCGCGGATCGTTCTTCTTGGCCAGGTGACGGACGACGACGTTTACTGTGTATCTACACTCTACGGCCAGTAATAAAGAAACACTCAATTACCGTTCTCTGATTCTCTCCTAGACCTTGGTAGTCAAATACCTGAGATCTGAGACGTTCTTTATTTTACCAACATAGGTATATAATATGTACTTAGTTAACTGTCGAGCTACTTATAGGTCCGACGGTACAGTCACCAGCATTAATATACTATCCAACATTGGGCGCCAGCATTGGGAGCGTGTCAGATATTTTTGCGTCCAATTTTGTATAACATATTATTGCCGGTGACTGTACCTAGTAGGAGAGCCGACTGCAAAATTTCGTACCGACTTGATACCGCGATGAAATGCACAATGGTTTCCCATAAAAGTGATGCTAAGTCCGAATTTGATAGTTTGAAACGGCGGAACTTTCTTATCTTATTGCTCGTATAATTAATATGAAGGTCTGTATTAGCTAGTTGGTGAGTTTTCGAATTAACAAAATGTGACTTAAATGCGCTCATTCCCAAAATAACATAATTTGAAAATACCAGATTACACTTTATACCATAATCCCAAAACACCAGGGCCACGGCTATGCCACATGGAAGGAAAGTACCTTGAATATTGTAGATGGAAAATTTTACTGAAAGAAGACATTATTTGAATTTAAAAAACAATTTAAACTGCATTCATAGATATTAAATAATTACATGGTTGAACCGGGAATCGAACCCGTTACACGAGAAAAATAATTACCCTGTAGCTTTATCATACCGATCGAAAGGCTTCTTCACCTTAAGGATTATTTTTTGCTAAATAACATAGTGTCAGAAATAAAAGGAAGATCATGAATTTTAACAATTGATGTGAAATGTTGTTCAGAAAAATGAAAAGCTTTTTTCAGATGTTGACGATTATAACCCTAAAGGACTAGTTTTTGAGGGAATCTTTTCACGACGTTATAAAAGAAAACTAAATTTGCTACCATATGAATATGAGACTAAAATTGTCTCTATAGACCCAATAGTTTTTGAGATAAAGCTTTTCAAACTTCATTATGTTTTTCGAACTTAGATTTTTTTTCAACTAGTGCCTTCCGTTAGTGGTATCATAGTTCAATTTGTGATACCAGCACCAAATTTTAGTGAGTTGCTAAACATGTTACTCTATCTTAAAAAGCGTCGGGACTCTATCTGTTCAGTGCCTGGATCCGGAGATATGACGTCATAAAAACGGCGGCCGCTGTATTTTAAAAATTGAGAATAATTCTGATTATATGTACCCTATACTATACTGTACTATACGATACATGTATGGGATATTCAAATAAACGGGAATTAAATGTTCTACATACATACATACATTAAATCAGGCCTGTTTCCCAGAGGGGTACGCAGAGACCACTTCTTTCCACTTGCTACGATCTTGACAAATTTCTTTCGCTTCTTCCACATTCATACATCGAGTTATACACGCACGTCGGTTTCGGGTACTTAAGATTCGGCCCTTTTCCAGTATTTCTCCGATTTGATTCGAAAAAGTACGCCTAGGGCGGCCCCTTCCGACCCTTCCACTCACTTTCGATCTGTATATCTCTTTCGTCAATCTTCTTTCATCCATCCTTTCCAAATGACCGAACCATCGAAGCATGCCCTTTTCAATCTTACGAGTAGTCACTACATCTTCTTTTATTCCTCATTTCTCTATCACACACACTTCACATTTCTAATGTTCTATAATGCTATTATACACAACAGTAGCTGAGTAGTACAGTTACGGAAATATTTTGAATTAAATAAAAATTATAATCTACGGAAACTCCCTATTTTTGTTTACAGACTCGGAAGTATACACTATATGCTAAAATGATGTATCGCAGACATAACGAACAATTTATTGGCGATCTAATAAAAGAAATCGGAACTGTTCGGATGAAAAATGTTAGAATATACCCGAGATGTTTTTTTTTATATAATTCAAAATGTTTCAGTTGATGTTAAATAATTATAGAACATTCAATTCTCGTTCATTTGATGTCCCACAAATGTCATAGAAACAGAATTATTCGCAATTTTTAAAATACAGTGGCCGCCATTTCGCCTTTATTTCCGGTTCAAGGCACAAAATCGGAATTACCGGATTTGACGCAAACTACGCCGTACTTTGAATTCAGGGTTTGCAATTCGGATATCCGGATACCCGAATTATCCGGATATCCGTCGAAAATTGGATCCGGATCCGACGACCCCTTGGATCCGGATATTTCGGATCCTACGGATATTATGAGACGACCTTGAAATTTGCAATAAAATTAAAATAAACCATGAAGTCGTGTCTAATGTAATGCCAGTCTATCTATAGTGTTCTTAAATGCATATTTATGTGTATGTGTGTGTGTGTGATTAACAATAACACCCACCAACTAAATTCATGTCATACATTGTTTTAGTCATTACAAATTTTCATAACTCTCATCATTTTCTCGCGGCAGTCGCGGCACTCAGTAGCGAGCGGCACACTTAACAGGAGATATCGAGCTAGCTAGACCGATTAAAGGACCGCCGCCCGACGCGGTTGTTTACAACTGGTTGCCCTTAATCCTATTGTTTTAGCTTGACTTGAGATTAACTGCAAAGACCGTGGGGGTGGGTTAACTCGCAGCCCGCAGGTAACCAGTTTTTGTCTTAAGTCTTAGTATTAACAATTTATGTTTAAACAAGACAAAATGTTAAAACAATTATTTTGTCTCTTTTTTGGCTCCACCCCCGACGATCGCGCAATTTAATTACACAATACATAGTGTATAGTTATTGTTGATTTATATACATTTTTGCACTTTCAAATTTTCTGAGAAACGAAATTGCTAAGATAATAGTTTCTGTTATTGCGCGCAGCATGCATTATTATCAACCACCATAGATAGGCGCTGCCATAGATAGGATAGGTCATGTCGGTTTTCTTTGCTTGCTCCATGTCATTTAAGTAATGCTAAGGGACTGTTGCTCTTTCAGTCATCTAAGGACGGGCATGTTTTTGCGAAACTCAGAGCTTTGTTTTTATTTTTGAATTTATTTTTCTTCTCGTTTTGTGTTAATTTAATTATGTATGTGTAACCTTCCGTGGTTTCACCTGATGGTTCCAACGGAAGACCAGCGCTGACTTTAATACCAGCATTACGCTGAGTTGGAACCATTTCGTGGCTACTTTCTTCTTGTATTTGTAAATCTGTTCTTTGTTATGTATATCACGAATAAATGATTTTCTTTCTTTTCTTTTCTTTTAAATAAGACCCTTGCATTTTTGCAAAATAATTAGTTTTTTGAACTTCGAATGATTATTATATTACTCATTATATGTTGATTTTATTTATATTTTAAAGTGTCATAACAACCCAATAATTATTTGTCCCTAAGAATTGGTTAATTAAATAATTACTTAAAATTTCAATAATAAGTACCTACGGATTTATTTTTACAAATAGCCTTGTGGTTTTATGTCCAACATCTACGTGCGTAGTGCGTGCAAATTTTAATAAATCTTATTAAAAGTCAAAGTATATCTCATTTAAAACCAGGATCCGTTATTATCCGAAATATCCGGATATCCGGATCCGTCAAGTCCCCAGATCCGAATTATCCGGATTCAACGGATCTTGCAAACCCTTCCCAATTTTACTATGGAGACAAATGACGGGCGGCGGCGTCAACCGTCTGTTTTTGTTATGGCTATGTCTAAAGATTAAAACGGTATCATGTCGATATAAATAATTACAATCTATTAGTTGCTAACTTAATTAATATGATAACACCCTGACACCTTGAAATGGCGAAAAGTTACTAACAATCTACCATTAAATTTAATAACGCTATTTAAATAATAAAAATATAATAGATAGTGTTATAACCGTCAATGACCTTCATAATTATTAAGTAAACAGAAATAGTACATTACTACAGAGGCCGGGAAGTAGGGGGTTGCCGGCCGGGTTATATAGACGGCCGAGCGAAGCGAGGCCGGATAGTTACGAGGCTGGCAAGCCGTTTTCACGGTGAGGTATGTATAGTGCTTTTCTCAAACATATGCAATGAAAAAAAAAAACATGTCTGTAATAGGCATAAGCGCGGATATTTTTGGTCCGATAACCATAAAGCCAGTTTTTTTTTATATTTAGCTAATAGGCTGTTTATAAACACGGCCGCCATGTCAAAATAAAAATAAATAAAAAAATACTCCCCGGCCTAGGCCTTCAATTTTGTATGATATTCCTCTACAGCTCTCTCGAGTTGCTCCGCCCGGAACGTGATACTTTGAAGCCTAAAATAACTAACATAACGGCAACATTTCATTGCATGTTTGAGAAAAAAAAAATCTGTTCAATTCCAAAATACGGGATCCACGGATGGTTCTTACATAATATCGTCTGTCAAGGTGTTTCAGCAGAAAAAACTTTAGCAGACTTATATATTCCTGAAATGAGGGTTCATACTTATCGACTGCAATTGGTTTCATTCTGATATCAGATGGGTATATTTTGATGGTCACCTTTGAGCGCGACTACCAAGCATTTCCGGCAAAAAAATACTGACAGATTTCACTTTTCTGTATCTACAGTAAACTATCTGATGCCACAATTATTATTTCAGTATCAGATGGGTAAAGTAACATCCCATTTTTCGCACCGGAAATTACTTTCGTGTTTTTACTTTTGGCAAGTTCCGCCATGGCAGACTATCAAATTCGGACTTAGCATCACTTTTAAGGGTAACCATTTTGCATTTCATCGCGGTATCAAGTCGGTACGAAATTTTGCAGCCGGCTCTCCTGCCACTTTTAAATTATACATTTGACATTATTACGAGTACAGTCTTACTTTTTTCCGGTCCCTTTCCGCTACTTCTTCTTGTTGTCGCTTTATTTCTACAGCCCAACCCCTTAAAATAATTTATATATTTTTTTAGAATACTGACTGATGAGAAAAGCTTATTTCTAAAAACGTTTCAACTGATTTGACTCGCTAAATGTATGAATACTTAAGTCGAATTTGTATTTCTGCAAAAGGGGGGTTGTTATTGCCCGCAGGCTGCAGCAGCATTATTCATAAGTATTCTGGCAAATAAATATTTCATTTCATTTCAGCAGTTAACATTACTTACCTGCTGATGTGCAAAAACTCTTCAAGGATAATTATATCTCGGTAATCAATAAGGGGGCTTTGGATCTGTACCTCGGACCACGCTTCGAGTAGCTTCGCCGTCAAGAAGTGAGCGCATAGCACCAGGATAGCCTACGAAACAAATCAATATTTTAATATTTGTCGCTGTATTAAATTACGTATCTATGAATGCGGCTATTCCCGGTCGCACCGCACCGGTCGCATCTAATGAGAGGGCCCGTTATGAGGATTATAAAATTTATAAATATATTTTTGTTATTATTGTAAAATAAATAGTTTTGATTTATTCATGAAAATAACGAAAATTTACCATTCCTCCCCCGGCCCCATATCTCTAAAACGACTGAGAAATATAGTTAATTGCTTCTAGATTACAGGAAAACCTACAGAATTCTACCAAAAAACAAAACGTAGGTACTCGTATGTATACGAAACCCTCTCCGCGCGAGTTCAACTAGCATTTGGTCAGTTTTTCAGGTGATCTTGATTTGTATTCATATTTTGAATGATTTAAAAAGCCTGTTATTACAATAAGTACCTACTTTTTTTACTTTTTGTGCAATTTACCAAGGTTCTTTTTATAACTGTGAGACAGATTAGATTAGATACAACGTAACTTTTTGGTATTCCTGAACCTAGGTATAATAAGAAACAGGAATATAATGTTCATAAAGTAAAAAAACACAATAGTGTTAAATAAGACTGCGAACAACTGGGAATAGCCTGTAAATGTTTACTTCGTCTTCCGGCGCCAGCTCAATGTTTTTGTAAAGATTGTAGGCCTCGTCCGTGAGTGACACTTTGTAGTCCAAATCTTCAGACAGCATGTGTAATAGAGCAAAAGCCTGCACAAAATATACTTCGTAAAACTAGTGAATTATTACGACGCAGGTTTATTTCGTCCCTATAAACTAGTTGTACCCGCGACTTTGCCTGGGTTATGTTTTAAAAAGAAACATATTACCTACTATGGTAGATGTAATGAGAATATAATATAGGGTATAATGGAAAAATGGTACCTACCCAACTGTATTTGTTAATATAACATCTATTTATGCTAGGTACATAATCAAAATGTAAATAATGCACCTTCGACATGCGAGATCCCGCTAAATCCGAAGCAGCATAGCAGACCGGAGTTCGATCGTTCGTGGGCGTACTAAAGTGCGGATTACTCAATGCCTTCCGAACATAAGTTGATCTCAGTGGATAATCTAAATCTATAAAACCAACCACAACGTTAATCAGTACAGGAAACCAATTCATAAACCTTTGTTCGATCTATTTGTTATGCAATACTGCAAAATTGTTATCTGATGCGAGTGCTGCTTAAACTCGCCGTTTAATACGAGTATTAGCTGCGTCGAGTTGAAAAGTGATACACTCATCATCTCTGCCTCTATCATGAAATTAAACTTTACTGCAGCGTGAAACCCAATTTTTCAGTTCACCGCAGGAACAAAAGACACTATGTGCATGAAAACCCATTTCACGAGTCTCCGGTTCCTTTCTAGCGGGTAAAACCATATTATTGCCTTTGACATGTTATATATTGTTTTTTACTGGGACGCCATTACCTACCTACTATAAAGTGATAAAAAAGTGTGGAAATACTTTTGATAACTTTATACACCTCACAACTTATACGGAACCGCTGTGAGGACAGTAATGGCGAAATGCTTAAATCACACGCATGTAAAATTCTACGCACTAATCCAAAACATAGACGGACGAATGTTAATTGGATGAGATCTACCTAATACCTATATCAATTTAAAACCAAATGACGCTGGGTTTGAAGATCGCCAATGGCGAACAAGAGATAGGAGTAATGTAGCTATGCAAGATATTCTCAGAATATTTAAACTAAATCTACGAGATGAGTGCTAAGTTTAACGGCGGCACTCCGAAGTACGATTCAGGATACTGTACTGATCAAGGTGACTGGTGGGCATGGGGTAGCTGCCAATTAACTGAACGTCAGGGGCGTAACAACAAGGGAGTTGGATCCGATAAAAAACATTATGTCGTTCTTAAATAATGCGCTAGAAAATCATGCAAGCCCCTTTTATAATATTAGGTGCTTACATATGAAATTCGCATTTTGTATGGGAGGAACATAAAGTCGTTTAAAAAATATATAATATCTGCACTATCTGCTGCTATCTTTGCACTTTTGCCATAGTTTGAGTGTTAGATAGAGTTATGAGCCTCCCTGTTCGTAGAGTTAAATTAAAATCAAATCAAGACAATTATAATATTTAATATTATTTGAATGAATAAATATTGAGTAAATAAAGGTTTTGGTCTGATTGACCATAATATACTAGTTAAAAAGCTTGGAAAACTTCGTATCCATGGTTCTCTTCGACGACATACGGTGCCTCTGACCTTGGGGCTTTAAATGCATGGATCATTTCTACTCCTGAAACTAAACTTCTATTGTGTGAGTTGTTAAAAATATGTCCAATTTAAATTTAATTTTTATTTTTCCTTTAGCCCTCGTACCAAGAAAATGTCGCCCCCGTACCATGAGATAGTGATTATTTGGCCAGTATCACAGACATTATATAAACTAGCAGACATAACATTATTTCACGCCAACATAGACAAGTGTAAAAAATGCCACTACCCCTTTCCATCTAATACTAAATCGTATAAACCTATTTCTTTTTTGCATTTATTGCAATACCAAGGCACACATAGACAATTTTGAACCCGTGGCAGTCGCCATCTGTGCTAAGAGACATTTAAGCGACATATGGCGTTAATTTTTTGTTGTGGTGAATGAGCCTCGGATATCTTGTGGGAAATAATATTATTTTGAAATCAAGTGTGAATTTAAAGTTATAAAATCATGGCGAAATGCTGTGTTCCCTTTTGTTACAACGCATCATACAGGAAAACCCCTGAAATTGCGTTCCATCGGTAAGTTAATCTTTTGCCCTAGATTTATTTTTGTCATAGATTTATTTTGGTTTACCGCTAAGATTGACCTTCAAATATTTAGAAATAATTACAAAGGCAATATTCATGAAGCTGATAAAACTTTCAATATAAGGTCTTCTAAAGAAATACGAGAAATATTTTAGTTTTACTAAATTAAATAACCTCATTTGACACTTAATGTACTGTGCAATTTATACAGGGCCGAACTAGGCCTAAGAAGGCGTGACATTATTTGTTTGATAATGCTTCTAAGCAGTATTGGATTTAACAAAATTGTGATCGCTACTCGCCTCGCCATTTAACGAAATATTCTCCAGACAAGTGCTATGGCAACGTAACTACCGATCGACCCTATTTAAGTACGCTAGTGTACAGCAGCATTTCTATTATGACCTCCGCGTTTGGATTTCAGGTTTCCGAAGGATGAATATCTAAGGAACGCCTGGATCAAGAACATTAATAGGAAAGACTGGCAGCCTAATTCATCGAGTGTGATTTGCTCTGAGCATTTTGATTTTTTTTTATTATCCAGTGGTGCTTTTCGCACAGTTCTAGCTCCTGGTGCCATCCAACTTTTTTTTCATACCACAATGAAGCCTACATATATTAATAAAACATTTTAAACTTCTTACTAGATTATTTCAATTTTTTTCGCTAAGTAGGTACAGTCACGAACCTGGATTGTTGAGCCACTTGCCATTGTTCGTATTTTAGCCGTGTATTCAATAACCGATGACACCTACTGGCTGACAGCTATTCGATTTGCAGTACACGGCCAAATTAGAAAAATGGGTAAGTGGCTCAACAATCCCGGTTCGCGACTGTATCTTTCAATCCAAAGAATACTCTAGCTGCAGCTGACCGCTTGTGTATGGTAAGTATGTAGAGCTGTCAAACACCGCTGCCGTGTCCCTAAACTGGTCAATCAGCTTTCCTCAAGCACCATAGTCCATAAGAAAAATAATTTTCGAACAAAGTACATTTTTTTTGTACGGAAAGATTAATCTCTGTATAAATTTCGACCTGTTTACCTTGGGTATATCGACTAATTCCAAGACCTTAAGTATTCCCACTCCCTCTTATATCAATTGGTTTGCACTTGACCTCATTTATTATTACATTGTTTTGTAATAGGTACTTACCCTGAAAACAATTCAAAACATAACATAACTTACGCACTGTGTACCTACTGTTTTGTCTTGTTCTGGTATTGTTTATGTTTATGAGTTAGCTATCTTATCTACCTAAGTAAATTGCGGGAAAGTTCATTTCATGGGACTTAATGACACAGCTTTTGCAAAAAAGAAATTAATAAATTAATTAATTTATACTGTTAGTATTTTCAGGTTTCAGTTTCCTTAATACGTCCCTGTTTTTGTATTAGTGTGAGTTAATCTTTTATGTGTGTAAAGCTGCCACGCATTCTGAGCAGTAATGTTATGTCTGCTAGTTTATATAATGTCTGTGGCCAGTATGTAATACACTGATTTTAAAATTAGACTAACATCAATTAGATATATAACCTTAGGTAAGTTCGGTGGCAGTGAATTCAGTGATATTTAACCCTCTGCGACTGACGTGAGGTCTATCAGACGTCGCTAAAAAAAAATCGCCGTATACCTACCGTGATATAGCTCTGTATCGCTCAGTACTTTCTTCTAACGACTCGCGGCATTGTAAGTTAATATGTGTGAAAAATACCAGATTGTATATTACCTTACCCAAGTAATAACATTTTTTTTATTTAAAAGCTCATATACCTGCATGTTTATTATTAATTCCGAATTAACCCTCTGCGACTGACGTGACGTACATAAGACGTCGCCAAAAAAAAACGCCGTATAACTTGATATAGCTCTGTATCGCTCAGTACCTTCTTCTAACGACTCGCGGCATTGTAAGTTAATCTTTGTGAAAAATACCAGATTAAGCTTATTCAAGTAAATTAGATATTTTTTTATTTAAAAGCTTGTATACATGTTTATTATTAATTCCGCATTTAAATTTCATAATCATGCTAGGCACTAAATAAACAATACTTATCATTGAACCATTATATTTTTCTATATTTTATCAAAAATTACGTCTGACAGACTCCACTTCAGTAGAATGTATCTAAAAAAGTCACCACAGTTGCAGAGGGTTAAAATTAAATAATCATGCTATGCACTAAATAAACAATACTTATCATTGAACCATTAGTATTTTTTCTATATTTTATCAAAAATGACGTCTGACAGACTCCACCTCAGTAGAATGTTTCTAAAAAAGTCACCACAGTTGCAGAGGGTTAAGACAACGAAATCACAAATACTAGTTATTTATAGATTTAGTAACATGAAACTATATTTTTCACCATTTTGTTGCATTTGAATTTATTCTTAATCCATAAAAATATTGTATTAACTATATATTAAGTATAATAAATTTCGATGTTTGCACGTGCGCTTTCGGTGGTATATGAAAATTTAAATTTAATTATCTCGATTATTATGAGGATTCAAATTATGCCTCCTTCTGCGAAGCGTTTGTATTTCTAATTAAAACTTGTTTTCAATATATTCAAAGAAAAAAATGCCTTGGTCGGAGAATTTCCCTTTTGTGTGCACTATGTTAAAATGTACACGAAAGCTTGTTAGACTATTGAAATCTTTTTTTATGTGACATTCGGTTGGTGAACCTAATGGTAATAATTTAAAAAAGGCAATACGCCTTTATCCAGTAGAATAAAAAAAAAAACCACAAAAGGCCTTAAATTGTTAAAACAAAATAACATCGTCTATGTATTTTAGCATAACCTAACCTACCCTGTATGATTCCGTTGTCATGCAAAGGAATGCCTATCTTTTGGCATTCATCTCTGAATACCGCCGCCAAAAGGCATGCAATAGTAGCGCCTCGTTTAACAACGATTGGGTTCTAAAACAGTATAGATAGCATTATTCGATTTTAGTACAGAATAAACCAATAATTAGTATATATTATAATATTATACAGCATTGCCGGCCGCGACACCGGCGCGCCAGGAGACGAGCTGACCGACGGCCTCGCCGGCGCGCGCCGCGTCGCACACCACCGCTAGCGCGACGCACTGTACGGGCGGGCGCGTCATCTGCAAACACTTTGTTTCAAGATCTATCAACCAAAACATTTAGTTATTTATGTAAACAGAGTACGCTTACCGTGACTAAATCTAACAACTTGTACACTCCGTCATGCGATAGAAACTCTTTTCTGTATTTATTGTTCCAAATAATTCCTTCCCAGATAAAAGTCAATAGTGTAATCAACCACCTGTATTACGAAAATAATGTGATTTGTAAGGACTTTTGTAATAAGCAAATAGTACAGTATACCCAATTTCTTCATAGCGTTCGGCTGGTTATCGCTACCCCACTTGTTCTCGCGACTGCTAGTATATTTGTCACTCGTGTTTCATAGAAGAACGACGATTACCGATCGCTATTAAGAAACTAGTAGTTCTGTATGTACCATAAACACTTGGGCTTTTTTTTGAATACATAAATTTAAAAAAAAATACGCTTTGAAAAAAGAACTATTTTATCTTTTTACTGACGTACGTAATTACTAATAATAATAAGAATAAGTAGTTGGTTTTCATAGGTAAACTTATGCGAATTTTAAGCTGTTATTTTCTCATGGATGGTTATCGGAAGTCCGGTGAGACGAGGAGTACAAGATAACCTTCAGGCCAGGTAACCTGCTCTGTCCGGGAGGGCGACCAACAGTCTCAGGGAGGTGTCCGGTTCATCGCGGACAAGTCCCTCGAGAACAACGTTGTGAAGATCGAGAGTGTGTCGACCGGGGAAGCGTGCCTTGTATACAGGGTGTAAGGGACGGCTCACCAAAAACTGAAACCAACGAGAAAAAATTCGTTTTCCCGGGAAAAATCCACTGGATTTCAGTTCAGTACAATGGTATGAAGCTATGGTTTCAGTTTTCGGTGAGCCGTCCCTTACACCCTGTATATAAATAATGATCTAACGATATTCGTTAAAGGTCATAGATACAGGTATACGCTCCGACCTCGACGCACTCCGACGATGAGGTGGAGGTGGGGCTATGTTTGAAGACTTTTCCAGAGCCATGCATAGTTTCAAAACTTACGTCACTGTTGTAATTACTTCAACTCAAAACTGGGCAAACGAGACGGTGAAGAGCTGAGAGTAGAGCAATTTGGAATGGGGTGTTGGAATCACCAGGGCCACCTACTGGCCGACTTCATGGAGGAGGAGGGACTCTATATGATGAAATCTTCCTTCAGGAAGCATGAGTATAGGAAGTGGACCTGGATGAGCCCTGACGGTGTTACGAGGAATGGGATAGAATTCACCATGTCGACTAAATGACAAATATTCAAAGACGTCTCCGTGAAATCCGGGAGCGATCACCGCATGTTACGAGGCACATTGAATATCATGGGCTGTGCCACAGTCTCTGCAACGGTGTCAAGTCGACTACAGGTACATCGAAGTGTTGAAGTGTTTGTACGAAAACGCCACCATGTCAGTCCGACTACAAGACTAGATATCTAAACCTATTCTACTGCAGCGGGGAATCAGACAAAAAGCTATATAACACTAACAAGTGAAAAAATAAAAATAAAAAAAGTTTTTGTAATTCTCATTACTTTAAGCCAACCCGTTATAGCAACCTATTCCCAAAAGTTCTTTGGCGACTTCAGAGACTTCGGCTTCATTGGCGATACCGCCTTCTTACAGAGCAGACATATGGCACTTTTTGGCTGCCATCTTTAAAATCACCTTGATGAATGGCGTTCTTCCACCGTGCGTTTCTCTAGGCACTTTTTACCTCGTACGGTGAAACTGTGGAACGAACTCTCTCCGGCGATATTTCCTGCCAGTTATGACATGGGGTCCTTCAAGAAAAGAGCTCTTAACTTCCTTAAAGGCCGGCAACGGACCGACAACTCAACTTGAGTTGCCGGTGTTCATGGGCGGTGGTGATTACTTCCCATCAGGTAAGCCGCATGCTCGTTTGCCTCCCTCATTTATAAAAAAAAAAAATATATATATATTTTTATAATTTGTTGTAAGGTTTATTTGATCAATTTTAACATATTCGTTATTATTTTTTACTATTTTAACAAAGGAATAATGACTCTTTAACCTCTGTACTAATTTATGTTTACACATTGAATACTAAACCACGAAATTCAGTATGAAAATTAAAAGGTACCTATATGCCTAATCATACTACTCTATGCACAAGTTCCTAATTCAACCTGGGATCGACCCCGGGACCGCCTGCTACACTGACTGAGCTTATAACAATTAATTAATTTATGCTAATTTATACTTTTGTTTATATGTTTAACTTTCCCTTAGCTTTAAATATGAAAATATTATTGTTTTGTAAGGATTTTCTACTTTCTTGTTCTTTTGCTAAACTAAAATTTCCTATAGATAATTAATTTAATTAATTTCAACCCAATTGATCAGTGATGTTTGTTTTAACCTATCTTATATTTAATTATCTTTAATTACTATGCTGAAATATTGTTTTTTTTAAGAATTAACTGGACAGACATCGTTTGTACCGTTACAACCGCTAAGGAAGAGGCATCAATATTAACGGAAAGTAAATCACCTATCTTTGGGTTGCCGATGACATTGTAATCCATAGAAGAATTAAGCGCAATGCTCAATGACCTCCGCAGAGCCTCTCAACATGGACAAAACGTAATAATCAGATGCCCAGCGCTTGAAGTTGTTGACGAGTATGTTTTACTTGGGACAAGCTGTCTAATTAGGTAGATAAGTCAAACTTTCAGTAAGAGGTCAATCGTCGAATCCGACTCGTTTGGGCAGCGCTCTAGAAGGTACGCAATATCTTCCCGTCCAATATACCAGTGTCTCCAGTCGAAAGTCTTCGACTAGTGTGTGTTGCCAGTGATGACGTACGGTACTGAGACGTAGGCTGCGTTAACTCAAGGTCACTCTAAGGGCAATGGAGCGAGCTATGCTCGGAATTTCTTTGGGCAATCGAATGAGCAATGATGATATCCACGGGAAAACCAAAGTGTAGTGTAGACCTAGCCCTAAGAATGGCTTTACTTAAGTGGCAGTGGGCGAGGCAGATTGGTCGCAGAACAAAAAGCCGATGGGCTCGAAGTCTTCTCGAGTCGCGTCCGCGTACCTAGCGTCCATCAAGGTGAGGAAATAAGTAAGTAAAGCATTTATTCACAAAAATACAGACAAAGAAAAAGAAAACACATGGAAAAGAGACGACATGTAGTTCTAGTGTTGCGACAAGTGGTGGACTGACGACGTGGTCAAGGTGACGGGTAACGGATGGGTGCGAGCGGTGCAGCACCGGTCTTTGTGGCCTACGTTGGGGGAGGCCTGTGTCCAGGAGTGGACGTCTTTTGACTGAAATGATGATTATCAATGTGAAATAAAACTTAAGTACTGAACGCTGAAGAATGCATCGAGGAAACGCCGCCCGCCGACCGTCTAGTGGCGCCCTGTCTCCTAATTACTATTATTGTGCTTTCTTATGAACTAAAGTATTTTATTGAAATCGAAGAGTGCTATTCGTTAAATGGATAAATACACAATTTGTAGGGTATACATGACATAACTTATTAATTCATTACATATAACTTAATGACAATTGACCTGGGTTAGTACCTAAGTTACCTTAATGGAAAAAGGCGACCTTTTTAGGGTTCCGTACCAAAATGGTAAAAAAGGAATCCTTAAGGCGAGTGTTAAGTATCCACTTAAGTTTAGAATTTTGATATGGCAACATTCAACAAAATGTCAGTTGGACTGTCATTTTATATCGTATCCCGTAAATGCCGGTTGCAATAGTTTAAATGTTTGGTGATTAACTCGTTTCGGTACGACCTCCAATACCTTGGACAATGAGAAGGACGCTTGCTGATGCTGAAATTCAAGTTGCAGGTAAGCTAGTACTTAAGCTCGGGGCCTTGGGGTCTTGAAAGCAGTGAGGATTCACCGATGCACCGCATGAGGTAAGTGTTGTCTTGATTATTCAAGGTATTCAATATTTAATATTGTAGTATTGACGTTTTCATTTTATCTATCGTTTCGTGTCGCATTATAAATTATCGCAATACAGTCCATGAATAACAGTAAGACTACGGTGTCTGTCAGTCTGTATGTATTTGAGAGCAGTTTTTCTCTGAAACTAATAGAAGCTATCAACTTGAAATTTGGCATAGCTTTAAACTTGCTTGCCCGCATCTGTTATAAAAACAATAATTATATAAAATTATTTTTCTAAATATTTGAAAAGGGGTCTAGAATGAGGGGTTGAAAAGTTAAAGTGATTTGATTATAGCAAACGGAATGTCATATGAAAAGGCTCAAATCAAAAAAAAACAAAACATTTTTTTATAATTTACCGTGATGTGCTTTTTGATTTATAGCCAAAATTTTACAAAAAATGACGCTCTTATGACGGTTTATGGACCAAAAAATCGCAAAACGACGATGCCAAAAAAAACCAACATCGATGAAAATCAATTATATTTATAGGGAGAGCATATTCAATAGGTCACTAATATGTTATTTGTTTCCGAGTTAACAATCCAAGTAAGGACTGTTCAATTTACTAAGCGGACATACTTAATTCAATATTAATCCTCCAACTAAAAAAATACTGATAGGCAGTGGCTGGTTATAAACAAAGAGCGGAATTCTTCATAGCAAAAATCAAACTGTCAGAGGGATTGACCTAACTGTTTTATCGACTTATCGATAAATATTTGTCCCTTAACGAAACAAAGTTAAAGTAATGAAATCAGGCTTTTGGATATACATACAAACAAATTAACGGTGTCCCTAATTAGCTGACCGCCACTGTATTTTAGTATAGTAAAGAATAAAACAGAAAATACTTTTTTTTAATTTTCTATATGAAACTTATCATTAAAAATTAAAAACAAATATTGCTAAGAGTAGGTAACTAATCTTCATTCAAAATAACAAAGTCGAAATCTAAATCTGTACTAAATATCGACGCTTGAAAGGTGAAATTATCTAAGCGACATTTTTTACGACATTAAGTTAGTATATATTTCGAAATCAGTAAAGTTTACACATTCCGAAAATATATTTAACTCTAAGTCCTTAAAAAATGTCGCTTAGATGATTTCGCCTTTCAAGCGTCGATATGTTTCTTCATCTTCCCTGTAGTAAAAGAAAATAGTCATTATTTTTTCAACATTGTCACCTTTCAAATTACTCCTTTTTTCATTGTAGATCCATTTATAAGATGAAAACGAGCGTTCTACCTCAGTTGAAGTAACAGGAGCATATTAGTAGTACTCGATAACGGTGTTTTGGCTGTAATCACTTTTTCTATAAAATCAGCATATCAGGTCAAATGTTACAGAATAATCTTTTAAGTTGAATATGGATACCTAATGCGTTATTATTCCGTAACATCGATAAGTCGATAAAACAGTTAGGTCAATCCCTCTGACAGTTTGATTTTTGCTATGAAGAATTCCGCTCTTTGGTTATAAAATAAACATATACAAGTCGAGTGTTTCCCGTTCGTCCGATCCGTTGACCGATCAATCGGTCTAACGGGAATTAATTTTCCCTTTTGACCGACGCCCTGTTTTTAAATATTGTACAGTCATGTCGAGTAATTAATTTTTAATTTAATTTTTAATTTTAATATGAAGACTAATAAATTCATATTAAAAATAAAAATAAAATTACCTATAGATAAAAATACCTACGTATACGTAAGAATGGAAGTAAGTAGTAGTGCCTATTATTAATATTATTTTCTACTTTTAAAGTTGTTTTAGCATATTATACTAAGTAGTTACCTAATAAAAATATAAACAACTAAAAATTACTTAATATTAAAAATTACTAAAAATTACTTAATTATTACATGACGCTAGTAAAGTCAGCGTCATATAGGTAGCAGTCAAGATAATCAAATACTTGGAATCGTCGTTTATTTTAGCAGTTGAAAGTTAATTTTGTTTTGGTTTTATGATTTATAAAGTACTTTTCAAAATGACTGTACATGTTTTTATTATGATCGGTCAAATGGGACAACGATTTCCCATAGGTCCGATTAGTCGGTCGATCGGGAAAAAAAAGTCTCTTTGGACCGATTGATCGGTCAACGGATCGGACGAACGGAAAACACTCATACAAGTCTATCAAGTGTCATATTTTTTTTTTAATTGTCTAAATATTTTTCACGATTGAGCGAATTAATATTAAAGAACGCAAATTAATCTTGCAAAAATGGTGTACTGGCCAATTTTCACTGCGGAAAATTGCGAATGAGTTTAAATGTTCCAAGACAGCCGTGTTTCAAATCATAAAAAAATTTGGAGAGCACCATACGCTCGACGATTTACCAAAATCGCGGCGGAGAAGTGGCCCGGCAAACCCAAATGTCGAAGAAAAAGCTGCGGCTGTTAAAATCAACAAAGTACATGTCCGTTCGTGAAATTGCTAAAAAAGCAGGTATTAGCGTAGGCACTGAACAAAATATCAAGAAAATAAATTATATACGGACATATAAGAAGCAAAAAATGCCGAAGAGAAGTGCCGAGCAACAAATACGGTCCAAAAAAAGATGCCGCAATTTATACGATATTTTGCTGCAAAATAAATCTCGATGTATTCTCATTAGTGTCCAACCGAAATTTCGGTTTCGGTTTCGGCCAGTTTCGGCCCAAAAATCAAGTTTCGGCCCGAGTTTCGGTTTCGGCCAAAAACGGCCGAACCCTTCGGCCGCGCCGAAACTTACAACATCGTACCTTCGGGTCGCGCTCGGCTAACGTCGGGCGCGCTCGGCACGGCTGGCAATATGGCGTCGGTCGCCTGACTCCGCCGGCAACTACCTAAATCAGTGCGCTTTGCTCGTGTAGACGTGTCAATACGTGTTGTGTAATTAGTTATAAAAAATAAAAAGTACAAGTATAGATTTGTTACTATATTATACTTGTTGATTTGTTATCATAACCTAGGTTATGCACCTTACATAATAAAAAAAAGGTTCGCTAAAATGATTACCAAAGGTGATCAATTTGATTATTTTGATTATCTAATTATATTTGAATTAGCCATTCGAGGCTAACTGATTGTGATATTTGTGAGTATAATTAAAATGTAAGTAACTGAAAATAAATAAACATAATATATGAGCATCATATTTTAATCATAAATTTGTTTTATTTTATACCACCATTAAAAATCGCTAACTTTGTGTTACAAATAATGTATTTTTTTCACTTTATAGGGTAGTTAAATTTTCAAACAGAACCTCTGTAACTGTGCTGAAATTTCATTGTGATAAATCTTTGAAAGTAGAAACCTGTAATTATAGGTCGGCGAGATATTAATTTTAGAAAAAAACGGGCTTACTAACATTTTTTCGACTTTTTAAGGACTTTTTTTTATTTTTTATAAAACTTTCGGTTTCGGTTTCGGCCGAAACTACAATGAAACCGAACCTTCGGTTTCGGTTTCGGTTTCGGCAAAATAACATGTTTCGGTCGGTCACTAATTCTCATGGACGACGAATATAATCAAATACTATCCTGTCACCTGTCAAATATAGCGAAACTAGTGAATTTTAAATTGATCATTAATAACGCCACAGTTTGCATTTTTTGACAGATTGAATGTCACAACGCCCTTATGTGATATGTCCCATGTTATGTTATGTCATTTTCTCTCGAGTTCGAGAGCGTGAGCGTTGATATTGTTCCATAGTTGTTTTTGTTGTGAGTTGTTTGTTGTTAATTTCCTTGTTAAAGTTGGCAGCTGCTCGTTTAGTCTACATCTTTAATCTCTACCCGACTACCGCACTCTTTAGCGGAGAAACGATGACACTTCATCCGGAACAGTCAGTCTTAAATTAGGTAAATCAATTAAGTATAGCAGTTAGAAACCAATATATACATATTCAAATAGTTTTATAGTATTTTTTTATATAATATCGAGACCCAATGTTTTGTCCAACACAAAAACATTAATGACACATGCACAGATACAATATATTGAGTGCTTTGATTCTGCCAGCGAGTATTAGAGTTGACGACTACTGGTTCTTTTTCTTTTTTTTTCTCATCCTAAAATAAATGAACTATAGTATAACTTATAAGAGTAATCATCGAGTTCTTTTTTATCTACTTACTTTGGTTTATATAGAGAACCGTCCATATCTCTGCTTCTTCAAAGGCCAGGCCCATAATTTGTAAACTGAAAATATCCTACATACATACATAAACTCACGCCTTCAATCCCAAAGTTGGGTAGGCAGAGCTAAAGAATATCCTACATAGTGATCTACAAAACGGCCTAAACATCAATAGCGTAACGGTTGCGCCCAAGACTCTATGGATGCTCGCCGATCTCCTTAGGTGTCATACCAACAGCATAGGTACAGGAATTTTAATACAAATCGGTCCAGCCGTTTAGGAGGAGTTAGGTGATTGGCGACGCACCGGCAGCAGCGCCACCTACCGGGTCCAATTGTGTTTTCAAACGATCCTGGAATCCATTGAAATATACTCACAGAATTTCATAGCTTCTGCCCACGACTTCATCGGCGTAAATTTCGATTATCGTTATTCCCTAGGCAACCTATAAAATTTTCCGGGATAAAAAGTAGCCTATGTTTTAATCCAGTGATTAAGCTGTCTGCATTCCAAATTCATCACCAAACTCCGTCCTATCGTTGCATTGTGACAGAGTAACAAACATCCATACATCCATACTTAAAAACTTTCGCGTTTATAATAATTAAAAAGTATGTTATTTGTTTTTAATAAATAAATAAGAAATAAGTGTCCGACGATTTTCTGCGAGTGTCTGCGTTGGCGAGGTGAGTGAGGTAACTCATGTCGGTGCGCTGCGGGGCGGTGCGGGGCCATTCTGTACGCAGTTACACCCCCTTTTATGTATTCTGTGGTTTTGGAAAAAAAAACAAAAACTTAAAGTTTAGGTTAGTCAAAATGGACCTTGCATAGAAAATAAATTTCATAACAAGATAAGTATTTTCTTTTGAGTTTTCCAAACATATTATCTTAAATACGGAACACTCAGTGCCCGAGTCCGACTCGCACTTGACCGGTTTTATTTATTATTAACCTTTGGTGAATAAGTACCATAATACAGCCTCTTCAAATTAACATTATGTATGACAAAATGTAATAAGAAAAATACAACAAGATGTCTGAAAATTGATCAGTTTGATCACTGATCAGGTCAGTGCTTCATTCAGCATCCCAAAGGTTAAACTATATCATGTATGCTGTAAGTTGTGTATTCATGTGTACAACAAAAAAACACTCTTAGATTCCAGGACAATACTTTAGTTTATTAGAAATCACGATAATAGTAATGAGGGCGCCACTGTCCATAATGGCGTGTGCTCGGTACAGTCTAATTAACGCACAATTAATAAAATGCATGGCTTCCGCTCAGTACCTTGAACGCGAATGTGCGCTTTTAATGTAGGCTGGCGAGCTTCATATAAAACAAAAGATGCTGTAACTGGGTAAAGACACAAAGGCACAACAGCAAATGCGTAAACTATGCAAAACGTCAAAATTTACTTAAATAACGTGTCCCATCCTGTCCCTAACGCTATAGTACTATTGATAAGGTTGGATTCGATAGGTAGGTATACCTAAAGATCGCTTAAACCCTGTTGTAGAGTGAATGCCACTTTTAACCCAAAAAATATATCAGAAGGTAGGTAATATAAGATGCAGCAAGTTCCAGTCGCAGACTGTAACTATTGTTTTTTCTCCAACATGCTCAGAAAGAACGGTTTTCCGATTGAAACACAAGGACGGAAAGTGCCTCATTTTACTCCTAGGACTAAAAAAACCATTATGAATACACTTTCCGTCCATGTCTATATTGTTTTATAAAAGTTCTCTCTCTTGCGTATAAAATCTAGTGGATCATGAAAAAAATACCTTTTACCGATGAAAATGCCGCACCACACACTTGAGAAAAGCATTATATATGCCTCGACGGAAACGAAGATTTCCTGACTAGTATTTTAGCAGGCCTCGCTATTGTTCGGCCTGCTAACCACCTCGTCAGGAAATCCCTTACTGTCCGCGCCTAGGCAATAATGCACTATTTTCACCTGTCACTAATTACGCAGTTCCGGCTGAGGGAAACCAGAACAATGTGTAACATCTTCCGGGCCAGACCGTTGATAGAGAAAGGCCAGCGGATGCGCGGGTAGACGCAACAGGCTACCTCCCTGTTGGCCTCGAGCGCGCTGGTCAGCAGGCGCAGCGTCAGCGCCAGAATCACCTGCCGCTTCTCCAGAGGAGGTACTTCTGCCGCGGTTAGCGTATTGCACAGATCTGGCATACAACCAGTCACTTAGCTTATAGTCAGGCCGCAAGTACTACCTGCATTGATTGGATTCAGTATGGTTATTCTCGATCATTGTTATGGTATTACATACATTAGTATTGAAATTATTATTCTTTAGCAAAAAATCCTGTTTTAACTTTTCTATATAATATTTTCCTAATATGCACGTTTTTAGAAAAAGAAAAATCAAGTGCAGTTAGTAAAATAATGGGTAAAAATTACATTTAATAACTTACTCATGAGGATAATAATCCCGTGGGTGTCGAAGAGGTCGCGGATAGAAGCTTGCCGCTCGGCGCTGCCCCGGCGGTGCGTGGCCACCAGCAGCACCCGCATGCACCAGTACAGCACCACCAGCTCATACGGCTTCTCCGAGTACCATTCGATGTACCACATTATCCTGCAGCCGCGGGAAAAAGCTAGATGTGAGTTATGATTACGTAGCACAGGAACAATATTATAGTGGATACTTTTGAGGAAGGCCTATTTCTAGCAGTTACGTTACATTTCGGTCAATTAAATGATTACCTATATTTTGTTGTTACCCTAGATCATTATCGACGTCGATTTTGTCATCGATATGCACAGGGGAGCACATCAGAACGAGGGCCAATCTCATACAAACTGACCAATTGCCAACCAACATCAGCAGTCAGCACTAGGCTAGAAACGGGTCATTTCTCAAGAGCTGCCATGAATGGATCGATCAGGTGAAAAAAGTAGGTAGATAGATACACGTGTATAAAATAAATACAGGTATTAAAGTAGGGGTTTGGTTTACAATTCAAATTAAGTACGTTTATACTTGTTATGTTATGACACTTATGACGCGCCTCACACAATATAAGGTTACAGTCTCCCCTACAGTTCGCAAAACGCAGTGATTACAGTTTGTTTTGGAACAATTGCTTGCAGTATCCGCACTAGGTGTACACCGTCCTTGCCTCCTGATCAGGCCGTAGTCGCTGACCGCGCCGGGACGCGCCATCGGTAGCGTGCACACCAGCACCTGCAGCGCTGTCTTGCGCAGCTCGGCGAACAGCGTCGACGACCAGCGCTTGCGCAGGGAGCTCAGCCCCGGGTCCAACAGCCACATCAAAGCCATCAGCCAGCAATGGGATTCCATCAGCTGAACAACATTTATTTATTTATACCTTCAACAATGGAATTAGCATGTTTCTACCTACGGTGATGTGATAATCTTATTTCTTCTTCACGTTTGCATATTCTATAGACTTCATACTTTCGATTAGTATGTAATTTGCCCATTAAACAAGTGATTCCAAATAATAAAAAATACATTTTACATACATACATACCTACATAAACTCACGCCGCGCCTTCATTCCCAGAGTAGGTTAGGCAGAGCTACAGAATTACCAACACTCCAAAGGCATTTTAATTTTTCATTTATATATTTATAAAAATAATCAGCCTACCTATTCGCCATATAGGTATTACTTAACATATTAAATCACTACATAGTATAAAACAAAGTCGCTTGCGCTGTCTGTCCCTATGTATGCTTAAATCTTTAAAACTACGCAACGGATTTTGATGCGGTTTTTTTTAATAGATAGAGTGATTCTTAAGGAAGGTTTATATGTATAATACATTCCACGCGGGCGAAGCCGCGGGCGGGTCGCTAGTTTGAAATAAAATACTTTGTATCGATTAAACAGTCTGGTGAAGGTCGTTTCCTATTCGGATCTTATACTATACTAGCTTTCCGCCCGCGACTTCGTCCGCGGAGAGTCAGAAGTTCTGTTACATGGTGTATAGCCACATCACACATCAGTCATCAGCATCACATTCAAAGATTTTTAACAAAAAAGTCTAGTACGTGAATTTTAAGTAAGCGGTCCTCATAAACAGTTTTAATTTGTAATAAAGCTTGTCCCAGTAAAAAATGTCGCTTATAAACTTGAAAAAATTCCGTATTAAATATTATAATTCACCAAATTTTCTGATACCGTTTTATTTGATATTCCTTTAAATATTATTATTTACGCATAAAGACCACTTTAGGATTAGTTCATCCAAAAATTTCTTAATTTTCCTTTGACCCCTGCCATCAAAGTTTGTACATCGTCATCGGTGATCAGATCAGTTTGCAGTAGCGAAGCGTCCATACAACCCGATTCCCAGCGGCTTCCCTAAATATTCCTATGCATAGAGTAGGTACCTACTAGGTATACAAACAACAAAACGTAAAACCGAAAGTAACCCGGTGTACTATAGCTTTACCTTGCTTCATAATACGATGAATGAACACGCACTAACGCCGCAATTCAAATTTATTTATTTACCAAGCCAAAATCTATCACTCGCTCGCACCCATTCACTAACCTATATTACTAGAAAGAAACAAGAACAATATTTTCGTATACACGCACACATGCTCAGTTACCTTTCACTACGCGCGCTCGAACTTACACCCACAATTAAAACCGCCATACAAGCCGGTGACTCGGCGCCGGACCTCACTAACACATTCAAACCAAATGGTATAACATTATAGCGCTACATTAGCTTTAAACTCGCACACAGACACAGCGGCACCTGTGTGAGCACGCAAGAGGGAGAAGCACGCAAGTCCGGCCGGCGAACTACGGCTTATTGCATCCAATTTTGAACTTAAAGTGCATGCGTTAACTTTATTTTCCCAAGGACACTCAACTCAACTCAACCGTCTCTCTCCCCCCTGTCCTGTCCTCACGACCTTCAACTACTTTTTTCATTACGCCATTACTTTCGCGTCCTCGCGCTAAAATACGCGGTGTTTTGTTTTGATTTATAGTTTAATTTGTGTTATTACTTAACTTATTGTGTTTTATGAGACTACTAGTGAAATTTAGCTTGCTTAGTGTTCTGTGAATGTTTTTCTGTTTGGATTGTGTTATTTGCAGATTCGTGGCGACAACGGAGGTTTGTTTATATTTCGTTAAGTACCTAAATATTGTTATTTTTGCTTCGATCTATTTAGGTTATATTCGTGGTTTGGTTTTTAAATATTTTTGCCTGTACTCAAAGTACAAATGGCCGCATTGGTGCAAATTGAGTGTTGTCTTACAGATTACCTACTTAATGAACAAACATGTTTTTCGAAGTTATCCTTTGGAAATAAGAAACATGTCATTAAGTTAGGATGCGCTCGCCCAGACATAAAAATTGATTATAGGCGTAGAGATGGATTCTTCAAACATTTCCACAGTGAATTACAAATACAATTGGCTGACTGGCAGCTGCAAATTAAACAAATTATTTTGCTATTCATCTTTGCTGTTTTCCGATTCTAGCAGTGTTTGGAATCGAACAGGTTTTGCAGATATTCACAATTTATATAATTCAGTTAGGGGACGCAGGACTTAAAAAAAATTTCGCCAAAATTGTATCATTATGACACCTAATTTAAATGATTTTATCGTATAGAACACGTTAAAATAAGCATGTTTTACTTGAAAAACTTTTCTCTAAAATCAAAATTGGCCGAGTTATAGGGGTTCAAATGTTGGTCATTTTCAAGGCGTCAGGGACTTAGAAAATTTTGATGCTTGAAAATTATGTCAATATAAGGTCTATTTATGATGATTTAATTGTTTAGAATATACTAAAACAAGCATATTTTTTTAAACAAACTTTTCTCTAAAATCAATTATTACTGAAACATTACGGTTTGAATTAAAGTATGTAAAAAAAATAGGTTATGTTAGGTTAGTTTTTATAATATATTCCTGAAGGGCAAACCGCCCAGAAATAGGGAAATAAATTTGTATTTTTTCTAAGATTCAATCATAATAAGCACGAAAAAGGCAAGAAAAAAAAACTTATTCTATTTTCTATATTTTATTTTCTACATACATACATACATACATAAACTCACGCCTTCATTCCCAGAGTGGGGTAGGCAGAGCTAAAGAATTACCAACAAGTCTTAAAACTTCTTGACAATTCTGTAACCACATTTTGCACAAGTAAGCTAAGATGCTTCCCAGTGTATTAGTGACAGGTGGCAAGCCCATCGCCTAACAGTACTACAAGCCTATATTCCCTTAGTCGCCTCTTAAGACATCCACGGGAAGACATGGAGTGGCACTATTCTAACCCGGCAACCACACGGGGCACTATATAAGTAAGTAATTAAGTAAGTTATTTTCTATAAGTAAGTAATTCAGCTAGAAAACATGCTCAAAGCGAGAAACATACGGAGTTGTATATTATTACATGAGTTTGGTAACAGTAGAATTTAAACTTTTTTTGGTAATAATTTTGAGGCCCACAATCGTAAAGTGGAACGTAATCGAAATTTATTGAAACGTTTAATTGATACGGTCGTACTACTTGGAAAGCAAGAATTGCCTTTCCGCGCACTTTTAACGCACGCGACACTTCAGCACTGCTTTTTGAGAACTAGAAAGACGACCCATTTTTTAAGGTATGTTTTTTTTATGTCACGGAAGGGGCAAACAAGCACACACGCCATACACCTTTTTTTTGCTCCGGCTTGCCTATTTATTTACGTGACGCTTCGCCACTGTCAGTTTGGAAGCTTCATTCCACTTCCGCTTCAAGTCTTGAACTGAAGTGGCATTACTTTTATGTTTTAAAAGCTTCTGTTTCACACGAGCCCAATATTTTTCAATGGGTCGTAACTCCGGGCAGTTGGGAGGATTGATAGTTTTTTCAACAAAATCGTCATTATTTGCTTTGTACCACTCTGTTGCTTCCTTCGTGTAGTGACACGTGGCCAACTCAGGCCAGAACAGGGCAGGTGAAGTATGCCTCTTAATGAATGGCAACAATCATTTTTTGAGGCACTCATTCGGGTATATATCACCATTTATGGTTCCATTAGCAAAATATGGTGTACTGCGTTTGCCACATGGACAGATCGCCTGCCACACGAGAACTATCTTTGCAAATTTATCCATATTGATAACCTTAACTCTTCACTTACTACTTTTCTGTCTATCCCAGAATAATAGTGGTGTCCTGGAAGTCATTTGAATTCAAGTTTGCAGTAAGTTTCGTCATCCATAACTGTACAATATTTTTTCTTAGTCATTTTTGAATAAAATTTTCTAGATCTCGTTTTAGACTCTTTTGACTGTTTTGCATTTCTGTTTTGCTCTTTAGTTTGTTTAAACGTTGTTATAAAACAATTTTTCTTCACTCGTTACACTGTAGATTTCGAGATTTTAAACTTCTTGGCCGTCTCGTACAGAGAGGCTAGGTTTTTTCTGTAAAGCTGTTATAATTTTCTTCCCGATATTCTGGTTTACAAACCCTGGTTTACGTCCACTTCCAGGCCATCGCCGTATACCACCTGTCTCCCTGAACCGTTTTAAAACCGTTTGAACGGTTCTTGTAGACGTTTTCAGCTCCGATGCCACTTTCTTCGCAGAGATGCCTTTATATTGACCATATTTGTACAAAAAAAAATCGTGTAACTTTTCTTGCACCGACGACATCGTTGAACATCTAGTACGGACAACTTTTTTTATTTATTTATTTATACGTTATAGAGCATCCTAACGGGAAACATAGTTTTCAAACCTCTTTAGATTTCATCCTGATATACAAACCCATCTAATAATGAGCGACATTTTTTTCTGGGACAAGCTTTACTGATCTCAATATCCATTTTCATATATTGCAGGTAAGTTGAAAATAACTTAATTTCGATAAAAAAATTACAGTCTTAGAGCCTAAGTTTTTCCCTATATTTATTTTTTATTGATAATGGATTTTCTAACTTTTCCTTTGAGGTGCAAATGAAGGATACACTTTTTTAGATGCTGTCATTCGTTTACATGTATCTAACTGGCTTTTTAGCCAGACAGCCAGCAAAATTGACATACAAACATTCACCCGTTTTTCACACAGTTAAGGGTTTTTTTTAAAACTGGTTTTTATTTAATTTATAATTGTATTGATACCGAGTTTTATATAGGTATCTAGCTCGTTCAGTCATATTTTCTATTTATAGACAAACAGTAGGTAACCTTAATACCAATTTCCACTTTTCTCACTTCAAAAATGACAAAATTCCCATACAAACTTCTACCCCCATTTTACCCCCTTTTCCGAATTTACTGTAAGTATTTTTTATATTTATAGGGTAGGGGCACCAAAAGTTGAACGATTAAGCGACTACACCAACTTAAGACCGTTTATTCTCAGTGAAATTAACCAATTTCACCCTAATTTTTTTTATACGGTACTGTATATAGTCTAGATTGAAGATGACTATTATGGGTGATTCTTCGAGGGCCTGATTTTTGACGTCCGGGTGCTTAGTTCAATGAACTCTTAGTTTAGAAGGTTGGTTTTTTTTTCAGAGGTCACTGTCTCACTGATGTTCATGTTTAACTAGGACATCGGTCGATTTTTGTGTAACTGATTATAAACATTTACAAAAAAAAAAAAAACTTATTATTCTTATTACTCTGTCGTGTCCGTTCTCCATTTTCTTGAAAACATATGATAATAACTTAAATTTACTCAACTTGATAAATATTTTGAGTGACCACATACAAACAAGATTAGTTGTTACATTAACAAAATTCAACAAATATTTTTTACATGCAATATTATTCTTATAACTGAGGATATAAGATTTGTCTGCCGTTAAATTCTTATTACTCTGGAGCGGGCTTCAATCAGCCGAATCATAAAGACATTTCAGAACCTAGCGAAAACTCCCATGTGAGCCGGTTTTTACTGGCGCTCCGAACGTGTCAGGTGGTGGACGTGTCGGCTGATGCTCATCGTCCCGGAGTTACGAAGGTAAATATATCATTACTCTGTCCTTGGTTTACGTAACATTCTTATTACTTTGTTAGTTTTTTTAACACTTGTGTAATCTTTAAAAAAAATGAGTTGTGCTTTTTTAACTGCTTTAAATGCTATCTTACCGTAGCATTAACGTTTGCCTTCCAGTATGATCGTATTATGAACCATGAGCTTGATTTCAATTTTTTCTTACTCCTCTGTCCCTTATTGCTTTGGAGTTATGGACAGTGGAATGAAAAATTGACAGTATTCATCGTTTTCTTTTTCACTTTAGATGTTGTTATTTATTTATTTATTAAGTCCAAGATACGAGGTAATTAAGTAGAGACACATGCAGTCGATTTAACCTGCTTCAAAAAAATATGTTATCAATATATTTTAATAAGGTTTATTATAAGAATATTGTGATTTATTGAATTGATTAAAACAACAATGAATAATTGCACTTTGTTTTATTTTTAAGTAATTAAAATACCGAAAAAATCACATATTTGATAATTTTTTAAACCTATTCTTACTCCTCTGACTTCAATTTCTTATTCCTCTGGGCACAAAAATTGAACAGTTAATTATTTTCTGAACGAGTTCATAAAAATGAGTGCCACAACCATATTCATGTTTCTAAATAGATCTACGTTCATGGAAGAACATATTAATTACTCAAATAAGCAAAAAAAATACGACAGAGGAATAAGACAAAAATCACGACCTCGAAGAATCACCCTTATAAAGCCTGTTATTATAACACAGTATTTTTCTAAAAATCGTTGAAACCAAAAATGTGCCGATTTGCCCAAAACATGAACAGCGTGCCATAATTCTGAACGGGTTGGACCCAAAAGTTGAACTAACATAATAAAAAACCTAAAACATTATAATTTTAAGGAAGTTTCAGAAATAAAATGCAACTTAACGAAATCAGTCTTTATTTTTTTATTGTTTAGGTACAGATAAATTCAGTGATCGGAGTGAGCCAAAATATCTACTTATTCTTCGCAAGAGGACATAATATAGAGTTTTAGGGTTAATATTTGGTAAAATTATATCTTACAATGAGACAAATAAACATGTATACATATACAGTTCCGTTTCTAGCCAGGGTTTCGTGTGTAGCGGTAAAAACATAACATATTGATAAACAGACAAACAAAGTTACTTTCACATTTAGAATATTAGTAAACGTTTCTATAAACACTAGTAGTGTTCATATTACAAAACGATGCCTAAAAGTTGAACGACTGAATTTACTTGGTTTAACTTTAGGACACAGAATTTGTGAAATGAACGAACAAAAACCATTAAGAGTTCATCTATTGGAATAGAATCTAAAACATGAACTAGTAAATTTAACTCGTTCAAGTATTAGGCACACATTTTATTATTGAACAGTGATAGTTTTCATAGTAATTGAAACTCCGAAATCTTTGGATTAGACATCAAAAGTTATGTTCATCTTTTGGTTTAAATATACAAGAGCATTGAACGATCACTTTAAGTTATAAAGTTTCCATCTGTCATTTCAGGACGATTTATTGAAACGCTTTAAAAAAAGTACGCCTTGCCTAGTAGCTGAACACCGTTCAAGTATTGGCTTGGGTATACATTTTTGAAACCATTACTTGAACGGCATATTTCTCGCTAACTAACAAAAAAAATTAAACAATGTATGACTCCAATAAAATAGTGATTAATCAAGAATACCTACATACTAAGCAAATCCTTCTAAGAATGTCAATTATTGAATTTTATACGTAATTAAAAGCTTAAATTTGGAGTGCACTGACCTTATCTATTCTCCCATACAATCGACGTTTTCGGCAGCTCCGCAACGGTGACCGATCACGGCCGCGGCTGTGGCGTAACTGTCAGTGAGTTTGGATTACGGCGTAGACAAAGAGTTGCCGCTTAAGAAAAAAAAATCCGAACTTCGTAACACAAGTGACGATTTAATTATGTGATTATTTCGATCGACTGTTCAGCTTTTGGGTGGCGTTCATCTTTTGGTGCCCCTACCTATACAACATTTGCAACTTAACAACTCTTAAACAATGCAACCCCATCGAGTTTGGGCTCGTTTGTTTTGTCTTGAGAAGCAGTTTGATCAGAAATGGAATCCGGAGTCTGATTATAAAACCGGAAGGTGCCCACGGGAACTCTGTAATCAAACAATACAACCCAACCCCAAAACAATTAAAACCACTCTGATTAGAGACGGGGTTTATAGTCTGATGATGTAGCCGGTAGTTGTAAAGAGATTCCCGCTTATAATACTCGCACAAGTTACAAACTAAGTGTTAGATAAACGGGCCCCTGATGAGATTACTTGTTAAAATTCATTAATATTTTTTTAGTGTAAATACATTGCACTATGAACTTAGCCTTATAGTTTCTATACCCCATCTCGAGTTCCACTATACGTCACTGTCCGATTATTACTGAGATTGAATTTCTTAAATATTTAATTTTATATCAAAGATATTAAGACGTTATTATTGTGAAACACATTATATTTAACTAATAATTATACATTGTTTAACATTTTTAAATAACATTACGTTCCTCCAAAGACAATAAGTAATTTATCTGAAAGGTAGCGTTAGGAATGGTTTTGTCACTCATAACATAAAACTTAATTGTTTTGTAATAATATGATTGTAAATATTGTATTTACTTACAATAATTTTTAGTTTAAGTTTTATCAATAAAGCTTCAGAACATTTTGCACCTTTCTAGTTTCTGTAAAACCCGTTCTAAAATGAGTGGCGTAATGGAACTTCTTACGAGCATAAACGAAATAGAATTAATATTATACAGGGTGGAAAGGGACGAGGGCCGTTCCCGAAAATATAATATCATATAAGTGACGTACATTCGATGTGCAATGGTTAGAAACAATTATTATAAAGAAAACAAAAAAGTTAAAATGAGTCATGTTTAATATTGGTGACCACCCTATGTATGTTCCTAACTACATTCCAACATTTGTAAGGAGAAAAGGATACCTGTTATCTTAGGGATCTACACCCGATGTTCAAATATTCCACCGCGTCTAATAATACAGGCAGCAGTTCGTGCCCGAGTATGGCGATGCACCTTCGATAATGTATTTTCTTCACGATTTTTTCTACGCAGTTGTTCGAAGGCAGTAATTAATCTTTCTTTCATTTCCTCGGCAGTATCACATTATGTCCTGAACACTTTGTCTTTAATCGTGCCCCACAGAAAAAAGTCCAGTGCCGTGAGGTCCGGTCCGGACTCCTTGGGGGCCAACGGTGTGGCCCGAATCGCCCTATCCATCTATTCCCAAACTCAGTGTTTAATTTCTCACGCACTTCTATCACGGAATGAGCTGGTGCTCCGTCTTGTTGGTACCAAGTGCGTTGTCTTTCGGCCAGTGGCAAGTTATCGAGGTAAGCGACAACCTCGGAGTTTAGGAGGGCCATGTATCTAACTCTGTTAAGTGTTGCAGGTAAGAACAGGCCCTATAATTGTTTCCCCGTGAATTGCAGCCCAACGAATTACGAATAACGGTTCGCGAATGGGTTTTCTTCGGCGTACACGTGTTCATTTCGCCTGTTCCACATTCCATTGCGTGTAAATACACTTTCATCCGTCCAAATAATGCGTCTAATGAAGTCACGGTCTCCAGCTATTTTGTCCAACAACCACCGGCAGTATGCTTCCCCTCTGTAGGTGATAAGGACGACGACGACGGGCACGTTTTAGTATCTTCAATACTGTCGTATGAGTTAATCCGAAGTGCTGACCCGCCCGCCTGGAACTTGCTCTAGGATTTCGATCAAAATAACGCAGTCCTCTTTCTTCGAGCCCCGCAGCAATTCGTACGACACCTCCTCCGCTTTGGTCGTCTTGAGATGTTCGGGGGATTATAGGACGATTGCTAGCAACGCGGTCAAAGGCACGTAAAATCGTTCGACGATCTGATGGATGCGGTGGAGGATATCGCTGTCTGTATTGACGCAAAGTCTCAGAGGTATTGTAGTTGCACTCTGCGTATAACAGTAACAAATTGAGATAATCTCTAGCCTCAAATAGTGGCATTATTAAGCATTTCATTAGTTACTTCTTCTTTTGCCCCCGCGGCGACTTGAACAGCTACTACCGCGGGGATAATGGCGTTTCCACGTTGAGTGATTTCGCCAGTGTCAAGTATATATATTGTATAAATCAATATAGCAATAAAACAATCCAATCTTCTCTAGGAAGATTGGGGGCAACGTTGTACGGTGATTTGTAGGACAGAGGTCAAGATAGTTTTAACCTCTGCACCACTGCGAGTCCACTTGAAACGAGAAGAAAGATGCCAGATACACGAAATAAGTCCAAGTCTTCAATCACTGTGCGACACAAAGGCATAAAAAGTACAAATCACTATCAGAAAAGAACTTTGAACACCTAATTACCCAAAAATTAAAGTCTAAAACAAATTACACGTCCGCCATCTTTTAACGTTGCAAATGGCCCACGTTTCATTAGTTTAAGAGTGTGACATAATTGTGACGTGCTTATTGCCATTGTAATAATTATCTGTGAAACAAACAGGTTGCAAAACAAAAATATTGTCAATGCACCTACAAAATGTCATCCATCAATAAAATCCATATCCATCCATAAAAAAATTAGTGTTTACTAGTTAGGTCAAGGTGGGGTCATTGACCTTATCAGCTGTTAGGTTTCTTGGAGAAAAATATAGTACTAAAGATACATAATCTCGAATTTAACGGAAAGGCCGTCGTCCCTTTCCACCCTGTATGCTGATATGGTAATTATTTTGTTACTATAGCGGCCCGCCAGCGGCTTCGCCCCGCTGTCAATTCCTGACTTCCCCGGTGGATTTTTCAATTATTTTCTTTCATAAAAACCTTGTCCTGACATTGAAAAACACAACAAAAAAGAAATCAGCCAAATCGGTTCAGCCGTTCTCGAGTTTTGCGCTTAGCAACACATTTAGCGATTCATTTTTATTATATAGAATAAATGAAGTATTTTTATGCTGCTCATGTAATAAGGTAACGGCGCCTATTACCGTGGTACTTAAGGAAGTTTTCAAATAATTCCAAAAAATTAAGGTTATCAAAGCTCCTTAGCGACCCAAAATTTTTTTTTTATTTAAGTGTGTTTATTGAACTTTTAGCGTCGTAACTTTTTGGACCCATTTTACTTTATTATATATTGTAAAATAATTATTGAAACCAAAATACCCAAGTCTTCTATTACCGTGGTAATACACAGGTTGTGATTCTATTACCGCGAATTCAGCTTCCATTACCGAGGGTATAAAAAGTAGCAATTTTCTACCATCGGTAATAGACGCCCGACTCACGATTTGGAACTTAATACCGTGGGTTAAAAAATAAATAATGGCTTGGTTCCGTATATTATTTTTTACATCACGTTTTGAAGGAAGTATAATTATAATTAAATACATTACTAATAAATAAAATATAATATAAGTATGAAAAGTAGAAATAACTTATGATCACTACATATGCAATACCTAAACACGGAAATTTCCTTCTGATGAGTAAAAGTCTCAACTTTATCAAAGAAATCTGTACTTACGGTACCCTAAATGTGATTAATTTAATAGAAGACTAAAATGTCACTCGGTGATAGACTCTTCTTTAGGAACCTATTACCGACCCAAACAAATATTGAATGGGTCGGTAATAGATTCCCATACATTCTATTACCGAGGGTTATCTGATCGTACCATCGGTCGTAAAAATGTATAAAAAACACTCATAAGTCGTGCAGAAAACAATAAACAACCATTTAAATACCATAACATTAGTTCAATTGCCATAAATATTACGTAAAACACTAAATAAGATTCGAGTTCCCTTACATGCGGCGTCACGCGTTAGTATGGCAATGGCACGTCCTCTTTCTGCGCTGCCTTCGCGGAAACTGACGAATTGCGAGCACTTTGTTTCATTCACACACACTAGCGCTAACAGGTCCGTAAGTCAACGAAATAAGCTTCGTTCGTGTAAAATTTGTTTTTTAGAAAATCGATCGGTTTGTTTATAAAAAGGGTATTTGAAAATACCGCGGTGATGGGCGCCGATTTTGATACCCCCGGTAATAGGCGCCGTTACCTTATATTATCGATTTTAGTACATTTTAAAGTAAATTTACATATTTTTTTAAGTTGAATTCCTCTAACGCCAACACCAACTTTTTCTGAAAACTCCCAACTACTGATTTCCGGATAGGGCAATCCATAACCTTTTTAGGGTTCCTTGATTATTTTGCTGTTTCTTGCTTGATATTAATAATGGCAACTGGTATAGTGTGTAATGTTATATAATAGGTAATGGCACGGAACCCTTCGTACGTGAGTCCGACTCGCACTTGGCTGGTTTTTGCTACTACATGAGCTTTACTTTTTACCCTAAAAGGAAATAACTCATTAGCATTACCGATTAATATAATTCGACGCAAAAACCATATCATTCGCCAGGGATAATGTAGGTCCCAACCGTTGAAAAATTGTTTTGTAGTGCTACAAATTACCCCTAACCTCAGTAAACAAACAAGCTGCCACGCCATTTCGCCAACCTCACACACACCAACGCACAGCCGAAACTACTGAGGCCAGAAACATTAAACTTTCACAGTACGTATTTTTTTAACGTAAGCAAGTGTAAGAAGGGATTTTTAGAAATTCTACCCCTAAAGGGATGAAATAGGGGATAAACCATTATATGAAAGTCTGAAATTATGTGGAAGAAGCGAAAGAAATTTGTCAAGATCGTAGCAAGTTGAAAGAAGTGGTCTCTGCCTACCCCTCTGGGAAACAGGCGTGACTTAATGTATGTATGTATGTATGAAAGTCCGACATTTTTAAAGCTACGAACATGAAATTTGGCATTAAGGCCTATAATATGAGGCCGTAAATGTACCAAAATTAGACTACCACATTATATGTATAATAACGTACCTACGTGCTACATACTTACAAAACAAGGGTAATAAAAGATGGTAAACAGGCGAGAAGTAACGGCAGGCACACTCTTCCGAAAGTTCTATCGCTTTTTCTATAAGTAATGACTATGTTCCCTTTTGATAATTATGATGATAACTAGGATACTACCATTAACCTAGAATGAACATGTGGTTGCCCGGTTAGAATAGCGCCACTCCATGTCTTCCCGTGGAAGTCGTAAAAAGCGACTAAGGGAATATAGGCTTATAGTACAGTTAGGCGATAGGCTTGCAACCTGTCACTAATACGCTGGTAAACAACTTAGCCTATTAGTGCAAAATGTGGTTACTGAATTATCATCAAGTTTTTAAAGTGTGGGTAATTCTGTAGTCAACCCCACGCTGGGATTACAGGCGTGAAGGTATGTATGTATGTTTTTAGAAAGAACATACTAAACCACACCCCAGCGAAGCCGGATCGGGCCGCTAGTTTATAATATAAATATAGATATAATTACTGGAGTTTGTACAATCGCCCACACAGCTGAGTGACCAATGAAAATAAACAGAGAGAAACTGTCTCTGTCGTGCACATGAGATTCTTATGTGAAATCTATATATTTATATCTTTCTACATTTCCAAACTTCTGTCTTTAATGGGCAGTTAAGTGTGTGGCTATTTGTACTAACAAATTTATTTATTTATAATTAAGAATAATTAATTGACAGGTATTGCAAGACGTAGGTACCGTAAAACAGGGCTATTTGGGGATCGCGATGCTATTTGGGAACAATTATATAAATTTTGCGATGATATATTACTTGTCATGAGTAGACCCCGGATTGTTGTGGCACTGACGTCACAATAGAGTGATTTGGGGAGTAAATGGAACAGTATTAATTAATACGGATTTATTAAGATAAGATAATATAAAAATTATCTAATAGGTAGTGTTAATGAATACGAAATTGTACTTATTATTTTTTGGTATACATATTATTGCGAAACTTCCTATAAATAAATTGTCAGTTGATTAAAATATCGACGTTGCTCTTTCGTTAACGGACTCTCCGTAACAGATCAATAGTGGTTCTAAATGACTTTGCGGAGTTCTTCTTGAATTGATGCATATTTTGTTTTATATAGTTGTGGCAAGTAATTCTTTCGCAGTGTACTTTCAGATGGTAGTGTTACAGATTGTGCTTAGTTTCCACTCAAACAACTTACGATAAAAGTACGAAAATGCGAATTATTTAATTGAGCCCATGGTATATTGCTACAAATCATAAAGGCTATAGCCGTGTTCCTATACAAAATTTGCCTTTCTGTCAAATGTTCTAGTAATTTTATTTTTAGATACTCCTTGTAGGCAAAGGTCTGTTCCCCAAAGAAGAGCCATGTACACTTGTCAGTTTTCGTAATATGGTGGTTTGTTTTTTTTCACTTTTTAATTTTTTTCTTGAATTCGGTCTTTGCGATTAATTTGATTTTTTGGTAAACTATACTACATAATAAAACCCATCACTACAAAAAATATTGCTTGAAACTTTAGTACAAATATATGTCAAAATAATGGAAACTATAAATTGTTTTTTTTTTTTGGTGTTCTGGTGTAGCGGCACCTACAGTTTTTATTTCATAAATTGCCCATCTATAGACCTACTACATATATTAAATTCAAATTATTAGCTTTGGTACTTCATGCCAAAAACTAACTACAAATAAAATTATTCCTTACATGTTTCAATGTTTTGGTTGTCAAAAACGAAACAAACTTCCAAAAATGACAAAATACAAAAATAGGATGTATACGATTTCATTCATACAAGTAATTAAAGCAATCCTGTAAAAACATTGAAACATGTAAGGAATAATTTTATTTGTAGTTAGTTTTTGGCATGAAGTACCAAAGCTAATAATTTGAATTTAATATATGTAGTAGGTCTATAGATGGGCAATTTATGAAATAAAAACTGTAGGTGCCGCTACACCAGAACACCAAAAAAAAAAAACAATTTATAGTTTCCATTATTTTGACATATATTTGTACTAAAGTTTCAAGCAATATTTTTGTAGTGATGGGTTTTATTATGTAGTATAGTTTACCAAAAAATCAAATTAATCGCAAAGACCGAATTCAAGAAAAAAATTAAAAAGTGAAAATAAACAAACCGCCATATTACGAAAACTGACAAGTGTACATGGCTCTTCTTTGGGGAACAGACCTTTGGCTACAAGGAGTATCTAAAAATAAAATTACTAGAACATTTGACAGAAAGGCAAATTTTGTATAGAAACACGGCTATAGCCTTTTGTAAGATCTAAGAAAAACTCACTTTGGGTTTTTTTTCCGCTCGCTTTTTCTCCGTGTATTTTTAAACGTAGGATGTTTTCGAATGTTGTAAGTTTTTGAAGCTACCTTTGTGATACAACATTTACAAAATAATTTGTTATGGATTACTTTTAAAAAGTCAAATTTAGCAAGATATTTATTTAGAGACATTATTTTATTTCAATTCAACAAATAAAACATACGCCTTATGAGATATGAGACAGTGTCTTGACACATTAATACATCAAAGTGACGTGCAGTTGCCAATAAAGCAAACAGTTTATATATAAGGTCAAACTTTGTATAGGTTTGCATAGGTTGCATACATTGATAAAGTTAATTCTAATATATGTATGTTCCATTTCCTGAATGGAACAGTGGAACGAAATAATTATTCGACCGCTCAGTTTTTCGTCGAAAATTAGTAAACGTAGAAATTTAAGTCTTGCAGTTATATAGCAAAAATTTAATATCGATCGATTCACTGGGAATTTTTTATTGTGACTATTAAAATTTATTCGGTTACGTATCGTAAATGAAATTATGTTTTTCTGTGGTGAAATGAATATACATTTTTATCTTATCTTATAATTTATGTATAATTTTTTTCTACCATTCCATTTACTCCCCAAATCACCCTATTGTGACGTCAGTGCCACAACAATCCGGGGTCTAGTCATGAGTCATGACAATGTTAGAAATATAAAACTTCGCCTGGAAAAAATATACCTATGTATTGTGAAGTTGGTCAGTTATCAAACTGTTGCTGAACCTACCACATGCGTTTCGTAAAAGTGAAAACTTTAAACCTGTGCAAAACTAGTGTCAAAAATTGGGCAAGAGCATGTCTGACCATGCTCAGTGTAGAGTTCCAAAGCCTTTACATTCTCCGTTTAAAGTTATTTGGTGCTGTCTTAGGCGATTTTAGTAGGTATAAACACTTTAGTATCCTGTAAGATGTTAAGTATGTATTTTCATTTTCCATTATGTTTTGATAAAACTCTAAAACGTCCTTACTCGGGAAAGGCCTCCAACCCATTCTTCCACTTATTGTCATGTAAATAGTGACAATGACAGATGTACATACTGTCTTGTCATATTCATTGATAGATAAATGACACTCATATGAGTTTTTATTGAAGTGAATTGTTTGTATAAGTTTTTCAAGTACCTATGGGTGAGTTTTGCCTGCGACTGTTTGTGGATTTGATTAAGAATCGTCCAATACGTAATTTGCGTAATAGTGGCAATGTCGTCAATATAAAGGCTTGTTGCACCGGAGTTTTCGTAACGTTAACACGTTCACGGACACAGCACAATCCTTGAAATTGCATGGTATGGCACAAATAAATCTCATGCAACATTTTCTACGGCCATGGACGAACTGTCACATTTAACGTTGTGTCAAACATTCTGCCACTTTATGTCAGAAAATATATGTATGTAATTTCGTACAATATAATCTTACCTATTGTGGCAGCTCGTCCACGGCCGTTACGACCACGGGCCTGATGTGTCACAACACGCGTCGTTCAGGTTGCCCGAGATCATTTTTGCTGTGACACTAGCGGCTTGTGTTAAAGCCTAAAACGGCGGACGGAGTTCCGTTGTTGGTGAAATTAAAAACGCCGGCCACAGCCGTAGTGCCATATCACGAGGCTCTTAGTGTACGTCTCTCGACGTATTGTCCGTGAACATGTTAAATTTATAAAAATAGATGTACCTATCTCAAAAAGTAGTCTGATTGGAACCAACTTGATACGACATTTTTAACGCGAAATAAGTTCAGGAACACGCTGTTACAACTATCGGGTTCCTCGGGCCCACGGTGAATAAAATAACATAAGTAGGTATTTCTCATCATCAATCATCACATTTCGTGTGGATCACCAACCATTGTGACTTCTTAACATTTTTGATACAAAAAAGAATTAACTTACAAATCTATTGTAAGGGAAGACTTTGAGCAGTTCGACGCAGAAGTGGAGCAACACCATCTTGAACTGCACATCCTGCGACGACATGTCGAACGCCACGCGCCGCAGCCACTCCTCGCGGAACGGGACCTCCGTCAGCACAGACAACATCATTATGTCTGAAAGAGAATGAAACTTTTCATATAATAAAACAAAGTCACTTCCTGCCGCCCATCCCTCTGTATGTCCGCCTAACCTTCGGCTGTCTACGAAACTGGCTTCGATCGACGCTTTTGTAGTACTTATACGTAACTGGCTTCGATCAAGTATTTTTTTTTACTTGTACGTAATTAGTTTCGATCAAGTAATTGTCACATTTTCTTTGGCCGCCTACGAAACCGTAGTTGGAAAGTATTTACAAACTTAGCACAGTTAGTTTGAGGTTCTATGGAGTTTCCTTATGACTTATTTTTTATTTTTAGATATCAAGTTCCGACCCATATCTAATTGATTTCTATGCCTATGTAGAACATTTATACAGTAAACATCAAAGTGCACATAGCTATACAGGGTGTCCCAGAAATAGCACGTCACAGTGACACTGGAGATTCCCCAGCCTCAGACGAACCAAACCAGCCTAACATGACCTCAGTAAAAGTTGCACCGTTTTCGAGTTATACCAATTTAAAGATGTTTCCAAATTTTCACCTCTTTTGACATTGTAAGTGCTCGCATTTACTGGGATAGCTTTAGAATTTAGTTTTTTTTATTTGTGCGCGTTTATGAATAGTTGATTAAGATGATATAAGCATTATTATGTCAATAACTAATGTAAAAGTTGGAAAAATACTGCAATGAACTTGACTTAAATTATCATCAACATAGTAATTTAAACTTTGAACACCTGCCATAACTTTTTTTTACTACAAACGAAATGAGCAAATAACTTTAAAAACATGCGTATTTTATGCCAATTCTAAAATGGTATGACACATGATATCTTAATGCATAAAAGTAGGAATTCGTATGACATTTGCCAATATGGATCCTCGGAAATCAATGCTAATCTTCTAAAAAATTATCTTGTACTCTACGATATCTCATTTGTTTGTGCTCCTTTGAAGAATATGATTGATTTTTGGTTGACCTTGGTTCAAAGATAATAAAAAACGGGTTTAATTTTCATTAGTTTTTACAGTAAATGTTCGAATTGTTTCCCTCCGAGCCTCCGACTCTAAGGCACAAATGGCATCTTCGAATAAAATTTCGGTTTAATTTTCGTAAACTGGTTTCCGATATATCTCGGGCTGCATTGAAGACACGTCGCCGTAGTTCCTCTTCGTTACTTATTGGTTTTGAATAAATATTGTCTTTCAGAAATCACCAGAAAAAAAAAACATTTTACAAAGCGAAATCAACTTCCGTTAAGAGTGCCGCATTACTATGTTGATGATAATTAAAGTCAAGTTCATTGCAGTATTTTTCCAACTTTTACATTAGTTATTGACATAATAATGCTTATATCATCTTAATCAACTATTCATAAACGCGCACAAATAAAAAAAACTAAATTCTAAAGCTATCCCAGTAAATGCGAGCACTTACAATGTCAAAAGAGGTGAAAATTTGGAAAAATCTTTAAATTGGTATAACTCGAAAACGGTGCAACTTTTACTGAGGTCATGTTAGGCTGGTTTGGTTCGTCTGAGGCTGGGAAATCTCCAGTGTCACTGTGACGTGCTATTTTTGGGACACCCTGTATATCTTTAGTATCATAAATTTGAGGTAGGTTTAGGTTATGTTAGTTTTGCGGGAGGGCCAATCCACCCAGAAATAGGAGCTCCGCGTAAACGGAGCTCCGTCGACACTGTCTAATTGATTTGAAGTAAGAGTGTCGAGTGTATGTTGGTATAAACAGTATAGGTACATATAAATTAATCGGAATCAGTTACCTACAAATTACTTTATGAAGTAATCGCATTCGGTTACCTACAAGTAAAAAAAATACTTGATCGAAGCCAGTTACGTACAAGTACTACAAAACCCTCGATCAAAGCCAGTTTCGAAACTCCGGTTTCGTAGACGGCCGAAGGGTACGCCTACATCTCTCAAACCATGCAACAAATCTTAGTGCTGTCTTCATCAATAGATAGGTAAAGCGACTCTAAAAGAAAGTTTTCATGTAAAATTCTGATTTACCTATCAAATAAACACATAAACCAAAAAAAATATCTAAACCATAGCGGCGAAGCCAGGGCGACTCGCTAATCAACTAATAAAAGTTACTTATGTGAAATTTAGAAAGCGTAACGTCAATAAAATTATGTTGTATAAAACAAATGATAATTGTAAGGTACAGTTGAAAGCATTTATATCAATACAGCCATCACGCCAAACGTATGTATACTTAGACTTCATTGTTACGTATCTAATTACATTTATGATTTAGACTTTGCGAAAACATAATTAAAAAAAAACGATTTATTTGTAATATACTCCACCCTTCTCCACAGTAGCAACTATTTGACCAAAGTTCATGAATAAATCATTGTAGGTTATATTATACAAATTATATAACAAATTACCCTCTAATGTTGAGAACTCTAAAAGGGTTAAAGGGCTAAAAAAAACACATATTAATATAATATTCAATATGCATAAAGTTTTCCTAAAACATTGTATATTTGACTAATCAAAGTGATTTTATTTTATATTCGAAACAATATTTGTCAGGAAAATAACATTTATGTAACAAAAGTAGTAGGTACTTAATAGTGAAAAGGTTTATACCACTCTAGGACGTTAGTACCAAACCCTCTTCTGAAATATTAAATGCAACTGCCACGGCTAAGCTCTAATACTTTTTATACTTTTAAACTTGGTTCCAATTTTCACAATCCTCTTAACCTTTTATAATATTCTCTCTTTTCTTCACCCCTTTTTCGAATGCCCGCCTTTTTCCTCCTGTCACTTTTACTTTTTTTTAAATCTATGGCCACATTGCCATACTGCCAGTGGCGGAGGAGGTACATTGTTTTTTTCTTTAACATTTCATTTAAGATATTTTTCTTAGTAGTAGCTATTTTTAGTTTTGAGTGTGGCGGATGGGGAGGCCTTACTCTAGCATAATTATTTCTAGAAACTGAAAATAGGCAGGAACTTAATATGTTTGGATTTGACTAGCTAGACGCGTCGTGCGGGGTCTCACCCGGCATGAGCACGGTGGAGAAGGCCTCGAGCCGGCGGCCAAAGCAGCGCACCAGCGCCGCCGCCACCACCGTCAGCGTGGTGCGCTGGTGCCGGTGCTCGCGGGCGCGGCACTCGTAGCGGTAGGCCCACGCGAAACATCTATCATATCATAAAGTTATTACGTACTCTGTCGGATGAATGCTTCTGAGTAACGACAGAGCCAAGCTACTTAAAAATATAGGAATAAGAGAATAAGTTCCATTACAGTCAGAAATTTGATTATTTTCGCTACGCTTCAGTACGCTTAAGCACTGAAACCAATAATAAAACATTCACTCTTAAGTAGGTAGGGTCCATGAATTTTTATATTCCTTCTTTTGTTACCAATAACCAAACACTTATGCGCCGCTGCGTCACGTTAGTCCTCGACGTATTTAATTTTGTTATTACTGCCGTGCCGACCTGGCATGGGTAAAATTGGTTAAACATCTGTGGAAGTGTTAAGGAATTCAAAGTTCACACCGCGCGACGCGAGCGCTTACAGACAGCGTCGCAGTGGCAGCTCGGCTGTCCCAAACCAAAACCTACTCGTAGTAAGAGCCAAATTTTTCAAAATCCGTTTTTTTACACCGTACATTTTTAAATTTAGTGCTGCGTTTAATGCAAAAACACCCATAATTGACAACATTTCATTTTGGTGACACCTGCAAATTACTATACGAATCGAAAGGGTTTTGCCTCCTGAACACGGCAAAATATTTATTTAGATTTATTTTTCTTTATTGACAAAATTACAAGTAAGTTAAAAAAAAAAACGAGTTTTACCAATACTATGCCTGAATAGATATAATACCATTGCCTTTTTCACGAGAAAAAAAGCTGTCATACTTCAAGTTTGACATTGACACTATTGACAGATGGATAGATACTTGAGATCGGTTGACCGCCATTATTAAAAAGAAAAACTTTTTTTTTATACAGATTGGACTAACGTAATATGTCCATTGTGTCGTGGAAATGAAGTTACGCCCTTTTAGAATAAGAACATCTTAATAAATTAATAATAAAATAATTATACATCCTAGGGAAAAAATAAAACTATTAGTGTCTTCCTCCTTCCAAACAGTATCTATAAAACGAATAAAATTAAAGTCTTGAAAATATGAAATCTTGTCAATTGTATCACGCTTAGTTTTAAAGATATAAGACCCCCTAAACCTAGCAACTCCACCTGCTACTCTTCGATACCAAAGTCAAAATCCTAGCAAGTTACATATCCAAATTCAAACAAATAGTAACTGCGGCTTATACTAGGTTTTTGATTTTGGAATTTGCACTTACTAGGTTTTTGTATTTGTTAAATAGCACGAACTAGGTTTTTGAATTGGGAAATTACCCACACTAGGTTTTTGATGTATGAAACGAACTATTCAGTATTGTAATTAATTTAATTTATTCCTATACAAAATCTAGCAAGTCGATGCGTAAGAAGCGCTCTGCGGGGCGAGCGGTTGGGTGAGCGGCGTCGGGAGGAAGGGTCGTCGACGCACGTCAACATTCACTGAGTTTGCGTTGGCGCTGAACGATGTGTTTTTGTTAGGGTTCCGTAGTCAAACTAGGAACCCTTATAGTTTCGCCATGGCCGTCCGTCCGTCCGTCCGTCCGCAGCCTAGCTTAGAGACTATTAGTACTAGAAAGCTGTAATTTGGCATGAATACGTGGGTCACTAAATAAGTTTTGAGATAAAAAAAAAGTATCCAACATATAACCACAATTTATTTTACATTTTTTCGAAGTACTCTCCACGATGCTCTATACAAACTTCCATTCGTCTAAACCAACTCTGGAAACACTTTTGCCAGTCTTGATCTGAGAGGTCAGAAATGGCTACTTCGTAGGCAGCGACGGCTTCTTCGGCACTCGAAAAAAACTTTCCTTTAATTTTTTCTTTGACAGTTGGGAACAAAAATAAATCACAAGGAGCTAAGTCAAGGCTGTAGGGTGGGGTGAGCTAGAGTTTCAATACCAGATTCCTCAAGAAACGCCTTCGTTCTGAGGGACGTATGTGAAGAAGCGTTATCGTGATGCAGCATGATTCCTCGAAGCCCGGCCGTTGGTCTACGCTCTCGCACAGCTTGGATAACTTTCGGCAATGCTACTGTTGTGTACCATTCCGAGTTAACTGACCTACAATTTTCCAGCATGGATGTCGATAAGTATCCACTCCGGCCAAAAAAACTAGCCACCATTTTTTTACCAACATTACGTGGTCTTTGCAATTTTGTCGGTAACTCTCCGTCTGAGTAGACCCATACCGAAGATTGCTTCTTACTTTCAGGGTCATACTGATAGATCCATGTTTCGTCACCAGTAATGATTTCTGAAACACGTCTCGACGCCCCGTTTTCAAAACGTTGACGCATTTCACGGCACCAATCCACACGAGCCTGTTTTTCAGTTTCGGAGAGCATTCGCGGGATCCAACGACAACAAAGCTTCCTGACTCCGAGATGTTGGTGTAGGATTGTGTTCACACTCCCCGAAGTAATGCCCAGGATCTTCTCGATGTCCTTGTATGTAATTCGTGGGTCTTCCCGTACCAACATTTCAGTAGTCTACACATTTTCTGTAGTTACTGCTGTTTGCGGGCGTCCGCTTCTATGATCGTCTTCGAGGTTAGTTTTGCCCCTTTTAAATTCACTAAACCACCTAAAAATTGTTGCCCGTGAAGGAGCAGACTCTCCCAATGCCGACTGTAGTCGTTGCAAACTTAACTGTTCGGTTAAACCAAATTTAAAATCGTAATAGATCATAGCACGCAAATGTTCGCGGTTAAGCTCCATCGTTTCAGCCAAAAAACGCGGGAAGCGTTGTAGTAAAATGACAAGAACATCGTATTTTTTTTTTTATTGAAAAAATGGCTTATGGCATTCTATTTTTAAATAAATTTGCTTTTTAAAAATATATAATACCCATGCGTTCCATTTTTAAATTTCGAGCATCTCAAAACTTATTGAGTGACCTACGTATACGTATATTAGTCACGTCAACAAAGTGGTAAAATAAAATATTGAAAAAAAAACTTGTACTTCCCTACACGTAACTTGGGGATGTTTTTTTTTCCTATACTCTAAAATGCGGAGCGTAGTTGGATAGGTCTTTCAAAAATATTGCGGGTTTGCTCAGACAACTTTCCGATCAATGATCCATCCGTTAATGAAATATTAAGCTTTAAAGCGCAAATTTTTGTTATAGTCAAGCGTCGTCGTCGTCCCCCTACAGCCAAAACTACAAATACAAAAAATCTGAAATATATCTTCAAAGAAACCGCATATAACTAATTGAAAAGTTAAACTACCACGACTAGGTTAAACTTAATATTAAAGCAGCACCAAATAACTTTAAATAGAAAACTAGTCATGTTGATTTTTGAGATAGTTTTTTGTGTTTGTCGTAACAGCTTCGGAACCCTGCACTGAGCGCCTGAGCACGGTCCGACATGCTCTTGCCCGGTTTTTTGTTAAAGCTTAACTAAAATGAGTGGAAGTTGTTATAGAAGAAAACTTATTCTTGCAGCCGCTTTGTCAAGGTACTTACTTATTGTTTACTATTAAAGTTTTTCTCGGAATTTAAATTTGAAATGATAATTGTCTTGTTTTAGGTAGGTGGGTAATATGGGTACCTATGGACTTTACTTTGTTTTATGTTGTCTGTTTGTAAAAATGTTGAAAAAATGGATACAAATACTTCATATTATTATTATGTGTGTTTAAACTGGTTATCATGTTATAGGTAAGTAGGGAAAGGATAGGTATATATTTACATAGTTTCGTGGCGGTGTTGTTGTTCGGTAGGTAGTTGCAGGATGCGGACTTTATATTTTATTATTTTTCATTGCTGTTATTTCCATCTATTTGATGTCGAGTGGGTGCATATTATTATTTATTTGGCTATTTAAAAACTTGCTCAGATTTGCGTTGTGATTTGAATTTTGATTTGACCTAGATTTGACTATGTTACGGGCTCAGAGTTACATTATTATTGGGTTAACCGTAATACTGAAAAACCAGAAACGGTAACTTTTCCATTGCGTTAAGAAAATTAGATATACATTTATATACAACCCTCAACCCACGCCAAATAGGCGGTATCTCAAATTCAATACCCGAAGCAGATTCAATCCTCACCCAGTAATAATAATGGTTGCACTTGCTATAGGAGTTTTGTCTGAGATACCTCCATTTATCTTATGGCCGAAGTTAGCGTTTCTTAATTTAAGTCTTAACGAAGTAGGTAGTACATTCTTTTGAAAAAGTACACAATTAAAAACCATCAAAAATATATTTTAAAAAGCCGATTCCGCTCTAACATAATTACCCTTTTGCGACGTTTCGAGTTTTCGACAAATATAAGGAAATGTATTTCGATTATCCGATCCCTAGTTAAAAGTAACCTACCTATATAAAAACACAAACTGTAAACTAGATGAGATCGTTTCCAACCAATTGAAAAAGATGTTTCTCAAGTTAATGAACAAATATTGTTTACAAATGAAAAAAATACTTATCATTATAATTACCTATTTACCAGTATAACTTAAAATATTACATACTTCATTTTAAACTTTAATGATCACAAAACTCATATTTAAGTAACTACTAGGTTTTTAAATAAGAGAAAAACGATCGAAACCAACAACAAATGTAATAAAATTCCTATTAACAGACTATGCTAGGTTATTGATTTTGGTTTTCGAGACATTTCCAATTATAAATCTACTAGTATGTTTCATAAAACTGGCATTTACAGTGTTTATTTATATATTTTTTACTAATCTATTAGAGTCATTTATTTACATAATTTAGCACAAACAATCAATTGACTAAAGTGTATAGTTTTTAAGAGGCACATAAAAACGTTTGTTTTGTTTCTCCTGTAAAATTTTCTCAATGGCTCTTACTAGGTTTTGGTTTGGGACAGCCGAGCTGCCGCCTGCCGGCAGCTCCTAGCGTGTCGAGCGCTGCTCCTGACACGGGTTTGGTTTACCGAAATCTGTGAAATACGCGTAAAGCGCGTGCGTATTATTCGAGATTTTAGTGACCGTCGTCGACGCAATACAAGATTCTCGGATTCGGGTCTGAAACGCTGTAACGGTTTGCCAATTCTTACCTTAGCCCATAACTATCTGGACAAGGCAGCTTTTCATGAAACCTGGGGTCCTTTTCACAGCACTGTTTTAGGGTTGTGGCCAGCACCAGGAGCAATGACAGCGTCATCGACATGTGAACGCTGCTGTCCCCTGGGGACCAGATTATTGCGTCCACATTCAAATTTAAATCATCGGATATTATTATGAAACTGCGATCAGTTTTAAATTGGAATAGTTGTCAATTCATATGCACTTTGAGGTAAGTATATAGTAAAACTGTCACCTTTAATCCCTTTCTAATCGCGGCGAGTTATTTATTAACTTCAGGCTATCTTTGTATATAGGTGTTTACGTTTTGACCATTTACTGTTCTCTATAAAAGCATAACGTCAATACTTGTTTCTGCATTCTGACATAGATACGGGTATACGTTCTACGAGCAATGTGCCGTGACCACTGGCACTAAAATGTTGAACGTTTATAACTCTCATAACTCATGCATCATGAGAACTTGCAATGAATATTGATCAGCGCTTTATTAAGTGGTTCCTCTCCGCATGTTTAGGAAAAAAGATTTTAAAATATAGCATTTAGCCATTTTACATTTTACAAAAAAAATGTCGTCTACAACTTTTACCGCGACAGTTTGAAAATCATTGGCGCATCATTAGCGTATTGTTACCGAGCGAGAGCGGAATATGATATTCCCATAGGTTCGATTAGTATGACGAAAAATATCAAATTGACAGATTTGTAACCGGCCAGTTTGATCTGGCGAATCCGGTGATGCCTGTAGTATCAGGTCGTTATTCCATATTGTTATACAGGGTGACTGGAAATCGCCGTATTACTTGAAAGGGGTTATTCTACAGCTCATTTGTAATGATTTAAGTCCATTCAACCAGGAGTCGAAGAACCGACGAGAGGTGGAGCAGGAAGGTTCTCGAATGGAGACCACGCTTAGGCAAACGTGGTGTAGGACGCCCCCCGGCTATATGGACCGATGACCTGAAGAAGGCAGCTGGCAGTGATTTTTAAATATCATAAATTGTACCTTTTTAGAAAGTTTATGAATTGAGCAAACTATTCCTGTAATTTGTACGCGAAATATTGAACTTTTTTTTTTAGTTAAGCTTTAAAATGTTACAAAATTTGGAAAATAATTTACTAGAACTTCTAACTTCAAATCCTTTTGCTAAATTTTGCATTTCTTTGGCATTTTTTAGTATTTTTCGTAAGGAGTAGTTCATTGGCTATTTCAAGTGTTTTTTTTTATTTCTAAAATGACGAAGTTTTTACACAATGACTAGTTTTACGTCGAAAGTCAGGTATTTATAAAAAATCTAAGAACGTGAATAACTCGATAACCAATGAGTTTTGACCCCTGGTTGACTGGACTTAATCATTACAAATGAGCTGTAGAATAACCCCTTTCAAAGAATACGGCGAATTTCCAGTCACACTGTATAACCTTTAAGTTGTAAAAAAACCCTGTTAGTTATTTTCATGCATACATTTATTTTATTTACAATATTAAAATAAAGTAAATTTAAAATTATGCACGTGACTTATATTATTCGTTATAAATATGTGTTTTGAAATAAATTAGTACACTAATCTAAAATCGACTTTGTCCATATTTTTGGGTAGTGGCAAGTGGCAACTATGTGATGACGTAGAAAGTGTCCCTTTCGGAAGAGAAGACCTTGTTTTATTGGAACATGGAATTTCTAATTCTAAAAAAAACGAACTACATATTGTTAATAAATCTATATTGTGTAGTAGGTACTACATAACGTTTAATATATCTAAATTAAACATTATACATACATATATACACATACATATATATACATATATATATGTAGTTCGTTTTTTTTGGAATTAGAAATTCCATGTTTTAACATTCCGATCAAAACGAATTTCGTCTAAACAAGAATGTCCAATCAGGAATTAAACGAGTATGTCGAAAAAGGAATCAATCATTATTTTTTGTATTGATAGAAATGTTTACCAATGTTAAGACAATTTCAACACCCCATGCCGGCAAAATGGTCTTCCCGTACACAGCCATAATTAATAACTTATTCCGTATCGTACACATAAGAAATCAGTATCGAAACGAGAAGCTCGCTGGTGATGAAACCGAGTTTTCCCGTAGACGACAACTTGTACTCCCTTGACTAGATCCAGTTCAGAACCCGAACAACTCTGACAGGTACTGATTTTTCAACATTTTCAACATATTGAGCCAATTGATATAGAAAAATATACTTAATACCTGTTCAGAATTAGTAATGAAAGTCATCGCTGAGAGTAACTTGCCTAACAACACATTCATGTCTTGGGGGTCGGCCGGGGCGGCCTCGAACCTCGGCAGCTCTTTCTCGGGGAAGTAAGGGTTGAAGCGGTAGAAAATATTTTCTATGATGCTCTCCTTGATCAGTTCGATACCTGTGATGAATGATTTAAAGGGGTATTCTTCCCATCAAACAGATTTAATAGGATTGTGAAGCAGCGCTAAAATCCCGTAGCTGTCAAAAAAAACCATACAAACTTGGCTTCGAGCGATAACGTTTCTCACCCACTACATTAAGTCCGATTTCCTCGATTTTTGAATGTTATATTTATGAATATAAAGAACTAGGTATGTACGTTCCATTATGTTGTTTTTTTTTCCATCTGAGAAATATTTTCTTAGAAAGGAAAACATACCTACAGACATAGTATTTCAGGATATTGCACTGCCAGATCAAAAGTGTTGTAACTCAAAATACAACTGTATTATAAAATCAACTTTAATGCAACGTCTATCAGCTCAAAACAAAACTAACAATGATTTTGAGTTGATGCTGTCTGGATCTAGCAGTGCGTATTGTAACATATTGAAAATTTAAAAAAATCGGACTAGGTTTAAGGAGAGAAAAACGCTATCGCATTTTGTATGGAAATGTTTAGCTTCAAAATCCTCTTAAGCCGCTAACTCACTAAGAGCGCGGCGGCGCGGCGCCGTCCTCACCAGCGTTCCAAGAGCGTGGCGAACGCGGAGGCGGTTTTAAATAAGAACGCGCCGCACCGCGCCGCCCCCGCTCACAGAGCGGTCTCGGCCATTGAGGCACATTAACGAGAGGGCCAGTAACCACGCATAAACGTCACAGATCATCACCATATCCATACCCATAACAAGCACCATTGAACTTTTTGTTATATAAACGTTTATTTCATTTGTCTCACTGCTATGCTGTATCAACTTGTAATAACTACAGGGTTGGGCAGATTAAGTGTCCTAGTTGTGTATGGCTTTTTTACTTAAATATTACTAAACTTCTTATTCACTTCGTATTTTTTTTTTGTTGACAATTTAACCTTCTTTATGATTTCTACACGTCAGCTTGATATATTTTGTTTTTATATTGTTTGCAACAATGGACGCGAAACGCCAGCTCGTGTGCGATTTGTACCAGAAAAAATACCGACCGTGTGAGATATTGAAGACGCTGAAACATTTAAATATCAATATAAGGTTTATATCGCGGACTGTCAAGCGATTCAAAGAAACGGGATCTTCACAAATCAGGCACAAACCTGGGAGAAAGCCATCTGTTCGCACCAAAAACATCATTAAAAATATTCGTGAGCGTATTAGACGAAATCCAGCTCGAAGTGCAAGCAAACTTGCTAAAGATATGAAAATATCCCGTCGAACAATGAGTCGTATTTTAAAATATGATCTTGGGCTAAAGGCCTACAAAAAACAAAAAAAACATGGCTTAACAGATGCCCAGAAAAAAGCTAGAGTGAAAAAATGTAGGGAATTGCTAGCTTGGCACGACGGCGATGATATTATTTTTTCCGATGAAAAGATGTTCCAGTTACAAGACAGTCACAACCAACAAAACGATCGTGTCTATGGTGCTTCATTGAAGGATATTCCTGTGGACAAATTAGCCGTACAACGGTTCCAGAGTGCATCAGCTGTCATGGTATGGGGTGCGATATCGCCTAGAGGCAAGTTACCGCTGCTGTTTATTGATCGAGGTGTCAAAATTAACCAAGACTAGTACATCCAGAACGTGTTACAGGGTCATTTGCTAGAAAATGCTCAAAAATTATATGGAAACGACTATTACTGCTTCCAACAAGATAGTGCCCCATCTCACAAAGCTAAACGCACTCAAGACTGGTGTAGAACAAATTTGACAGATTACCTTGGCAAGAATGGCCTGCATCATCGCCGGATTTGAATGCTTTGGACTTTTCGATATGGGGTTACATGCTGAGCAAGATTGGGAGCACACAGGGCATGAATCTAAACTCATTCAAGCATCGATTAGTCAAGATATGGGATGAAATACCAGACGAGGTAGTGCGTGCCGCGTGCAATGCATTCTATGGAAGAATGCGTCAAGTTATTAAAGCTGATGGCGAGCGATTTGAACTTATGAATTAGTTTTTTTAAGTATAGAGTACGCTAAAAATAAAAACGTGATAATTTAAAAAAAAAACTGTCTTGTTTTAATTTTATGGCAATTTTAACTAGGACACTTAATCTGCCCAAACCTGTAGTTTGAAAATTGAGAGCGATGTGTCATGAGCAGTGATCGGATTTCACGGTGCAACACTGCGGGATATAGAGTAGAAATCTTAATATGGATATGACTAAAATCCCGGGATCTAGTTCGAAAAGAAAATGCGATTGTTGGGATATTTATAAATAGGCATTAGGATAGGATTTTACACGTGTAAAGAAATCGATTAAACATATAAAATATTGCGAAAATAATTGTATGCTATTTCAATTTCATACAAACTAATAATAGTAGTTTATGCAACAGTTGTATAAGAGAGGTCAAAAAAGACGAGTGGTGTGGTTACGATGTGAGCCGCAGGCGAACATCGTAAAGCAAGACGCCACGAGTATTTTTTGACTTAGTTATACACCGTTGCATACAATACTTTTTCTACGACTAGGTTTCAAATAAAATGCAAAATTAAATTAATATACACTAGGTTAGAATACGAACGAACGAAGCACAGAACAACAAACGAGCGAGAAACATTCGAAAACAACAAAATATGTGTCTATGGTTAACTTTGTTTTTAAATTGATGTGCACTTGCCAGGTTTCATATTTTTTTTAAAAGTTGCACAATCGATTTAACTTGTGAAATAGGGACTAAAAAACACCTAATGATTTGAGAAATAAATTCTTTTACCTGATTGGTCGATTTTAATATAGCTGCGTTCTGGTTGGTTGATACCAAATAAAATGTTTTTTTAAAGAGTTAAATTAGTAAAAGAGTTTACATACCAAAAAGAACCTTACGTTCCGATTGACAGTCAATGTGTATTGTGATTGGTGGTCTAATTTGATGAAGTATTTTGATTGGTCAAATTAACCTAGGTGTAAGCTTTGGTAGCTAGGCATATCGTTTTGGCTCAAAAAAGCACAAGTGCTGTTAAGGGGAATAGACTAGATAGACTTTTCTACGGAATGTTCTGCGGACATATTATCTATATTCTTATATTAGTGTTCGTGACTATATAAATGACAGATAAAAGTACAGGAGTAGGAAAAATATAATATCTGTGTGTGTGTAGTGTGGTGAACTGATAATGCGTACCGTATTATATATTTTATTTATATTCATACCCAAAGACTATTTGGCAGATCAATTTTAAACAGAGTATAATAAAAACTAACTTTTTAATTTTTTTTACATACCTAAATTACTTTTGTCAAAATATTTATTTTACACGTTTAAATTGTATTGAAATTTATTTGAAGTAATAAAATCAGAATAATATTTAACAACATAAGTCCCGGAACCCCGGGGAATATCCATATTAGCATAATGTTTGAGGTCATTCACCCCGTGTTGCACCGGGATATCCGATCATTGGTCATGAGTCCATAGAGTAATGTATGGCGGATGTTATTTATTGGAATGTATTTTATTTGTCAGTCGAGTAGTCAGTCGATCAACAAGTTGATACATTAATTGACATCGTTACGTTATCGACTGTCAGCATTCTGCCCCCGCGGCCGACACTATGCTTGCCCCGGCTCTCAGTTAACGTTGTACGCCTATAATAAGTAGGTACCTAGCTCGTGGTTTGATGTATTTATACTATTTTTAAACTTATACTAGTACTACCTAGGTGATGGAACCAGTAATAGACATGGACCAAAGAAAGACACTTCTTGATTCTTATTTTACAGAAGATTTAAGCGTTATTCATTTGTTTTGCAACAATCAATAATTAATTAATGAATGACCGTATGATGTAACTATGTGCCTGTTAGCTTCAAGTGTCCAATACTGCCCTCATACGGAAAAAAGGCACTTCTACTATTTGAATAGAATTGCAATTTCAACCTTATCATAACCATTGAGAGTTTATTATGCTTCTATGAAATAATTGCACATGCGCCTTTTCTCCGTAGTAGGGCAGAATACGGGTGCCATCATCCTCCTGCCTAATAGTCCAGTCATTATTGACATTCGAAATCGAAAATTTAACTATAATTCCAAAAGTTTTCAAACTTCGGTCAAGTGAATGGTACATTGGGACGACAATAAATCTCATTTTGCAACCTTGTCCGCAGTCCGGAACATTGTTAAAATTGCAATTAAATTAATTTTTGCTGTATGGTCGTGAAAAAAATTCCAAAAGTTCTGCAAACTTGGGGAAGTTTTCGATATAATATTTCATATCACGTATTAAATTTGCAACCAATCTAAGTGTACGGAATATTTTTTGTTATTAAAAATTAATGTTTTTCTTTATTAAACTGAAGGAAAACGTTCCAAAAGTTCTGCAAATTTGACAGATATATCGGAAAAATATACCGAACGATTGTATAAATTTGCAACCTTTTACGTTGACGGGAACATGTTTATTTATAATTCTTTTTAATTCGTGGTCATTTTTTCGAGTAAGGTGGTCTCGGAATAATTACAAAAGTTTTGAAACTTGGTTGCAAACTTCGAAAACATCTATTCTGATGCATTTCCAAATTTGCAACCTCATACGCGATCCGGAAATTTATGCAATTTGCAAAAATGTAATTTTTTTTCTTTTTTCACCTTCAAGAAAATTTCAAAAGTTCTGCAAATCGAGGGGACTGTTTAATTTTGGGATTAATGTCAGTATTTGAATTTGCAACCTCTCACGCAATCCGGAATCTTGTGTGATGTCGGAAATTTAACTTTGTCATTTTTCATTTTCGAAAAAAATTCAAAAGTTCTGCAAATCGAGGGGACCGAACGCACATCTGCGCTCGTTACATCTTTGCCACAAATAAAACAGAAGCAGTAAAACTTTCCGCATTTTTTATGCACAGTTACAGTTTTTAAATCCAGGAGAGCAGCAGCTTTTCCATCACTTTTTTTTTCACTGCATGAATGAGTAAGTTAATTCCTCTTTTATCTAGCTCTTCAACTTCTTCACTCAATAAATGTGTATCGCAAATGATACAATTGTTAACCGCTGCGTCCATCATGGAAATTCTCTAAATGGAGCAACGGAGCACAAGACGCTTTGTAACCAGAAAATCCGAAAGAGAGCACAAGACGCTTTCCAACCGAAAAATCACAGCCTACTGACCGTTTAGTACGTGGCCACGGTAGCCTTGTTGCCATAGCAACGCGACCATTGGCCGCGTTACCATAGCAACGCAGGTATACGACGTCGCGGCGGCTTCGTATAGCACAATTTAGGCCCTGAATATATAACAGCGATGTGTACGGAAATAATATTTTGCGCGAATGTGATTAAAAAATATTTCCGTATTCCGGATATGGTTGCAAATTCAAATACTGACATTAATCCCAAAATTAAACAGTCCCCTCGATTTGCAAAACTTTTGAAATTTTCATGAAGGTGAAAAAATAAAAAAAATACATTTTTGCAAATTGCATGAAGTTCCGGATCGCGTATGAGGTTGCAAATTTGTAAATGCATCAGAATAGATGTTTTCGAAGTTTGCAACCAAGTTTCAAAACTTTTGTAATTATTCCGAGACCACCTTACTCGAAAAAATGACCGCGAGTTAAAAATAATTATAAATAAACATGTTCCGGTCAACGTAAAAGGTTGCAAATTTATACAATCGTTCGGTATATTTTCCCGATATATCAGTCAAATTTGCAGAACTTTTGGAACGTTTTCCTTCAGTTTAATAAAGTAAAACATTAATTTTTAATAACAAAAAATGTTCCGTACACTTAAATTGGTTGCAAATTTGACACGTGATGTAAAATAATATATTTAACACCACTCCAACTTTGCAGAACTTTTGGAATTTTGGTCTCAAGAACTGAGCAAATTATCATTTATTGCATTTTTAACAATGTTCCGGACCGCAGAACAGGTTGCAAAATTTTATAGTTTGTTTTAATACCATTCCCGACCTTACATCAAAATTAGAAAACTTTTGGAATTATAATGAATTAATTGTCTTGACTGACTGGACTATAAATTAAGAATATAAATACCAGTACAAAATCTATTTTTTAATCTGACATATTAAGTCAGGTCGAACTACTATCTATACATATCCGCGTGTGTATGTGGAGAGGTAATGTACAAGCAGAAACATACAATTGTAGACGGAATCACAGGCGAGCGAGAGGGCAATCCTCATGAAAGCAGGGAAGCGAATGCTAGGGGCGATGGCAAGCATGCGCGCGGTGGACTGCACGAGCACGGGCGCGGCGGCAGCCATGGCGGAGCGCTGCGTCACGGCGCCCGCGCCGCGCACCGCGTCCGGCGCGCACAGCAGGCACGACACCGCGCGCGCTACCGTCTCGAACAACTCATCCTCCTCGAGCCGGAGCAGAAGGTAACCTGCATTGCACGCTCAACATTGAAGAGGCAATTTTTTTAATGAGGTATCATCCAAAAACTAGGTACCGTTCAATGTCTGCCGTCCTACCTAAGAAGCTGGCTAACTGCAAAGTAGTAGTATCAGCATTTTAAATGTGGTTGCCAATAGAGTATAGAATGCTTTGACTACTATACTGGTATTGCAGTTAGCCGCCTTCTCTGGTAGGACGGCGGATGTGCCTACTTTGCTCCCCCACGGGTAATTATGCTCCATCGTTATATTGAGGTAATCTGTATTGTAAATAGTTCTATTGCTTTCATTCACTGCGCGGGTGGATGTATATTCATCGATTCTTTTTAGAAATTTTGTCATCGAACTTGACTTATCTTATAAGTAACAAACGAAATAGTCACTATGGAGCATAGTTACCCTTGAGGGAGCAAAGTAGGCACATTTTACGGTTAAACGCTTAAGTATAAAAGCGTCATAGTTTTGATTTTCACGCCCCCCTAGCCGCATTAATAATTATTTTGTTTGCCCTTGCGCTGACGGGCTGCAGCCTGTGGGTCTGCAAGGTGCGCCCCCCCCCCCCCCCCCCCCCCCTCCCGAGGGAAGCATTCCTGGCCCCGCTAGCCAGGCCTGTCCCTAGCTATGCTACGTTGCTTATGAAGCTTTTAACTAAGGTCCTAAGTGAAATTAGAACAGCCCCATAACCTCATTGTTAATTATAATTTGGCCAGCAGCGCATGATTATTATTCAAGTACTGTTGCCACGCTCGTCATGGCTGGGGTTCATAAACTGCGTCGCTATATCGGGAGTAAAACTCCCGCGAGTGCGCGTGCCGCGTCCTCATTAACCCGCGTGGGACACCGCGTTCTCATTGCCGCAGTAGGTACGTGAGCGATGAGAGTAGCACTGCAGAGCGCGTCAACAGGTACCTACAGTACGAGTAGGTACTCGTATCAACTTAATTTGCTATCTCGGTTCTAGCTTATACCGTTCGACCGGATCCGCAGGTACAACTAAATACTTGACAGCATGCTTGCTTATAAGAAGGTAGGCAGATACAGGGTATTTTCATTTTATTACTAATGGCGGCCTCCGCAGTATTCCACAGTGATTGAACCAATATCGAGTGAGAGTAAATCAGTAAACAGAATAAATCAAAAGTAAAAGCCGGACATTTTCAATATTTCCCTCCCCGAGAATTGTCGGCATATAAGAAGTCAATTCTGACACATTGCACCACCATGACGTTCCTGAACATTGATAATTTTGACAGCAATATTATCATCAGCAGTAGCTGAATTTATGTGATGTGTGGTAGTAATAACCGCATTTTTTGACTATTTGTTTACTGCAGTATAGAAGCAGAATACCCAGTGGTTCGAACGCAGCGATTTGCTGCGTCATTTCTTATTCACAATGCCAAGGAGTGGAACGCTCTCCCTGCGTCTGTATTCCGGGAATTATTTAACCTTGGTGTTTTCAAGGCAAGAGTGTTCCACCTTCGACCTCGTCGTCACTTAACATCAGGTGAGACGCAAACCTATTATTGATTTTCCCGGCATATTGTTTAAACCCCTTACCGCATGGATTATTAAGGAGGAAGAATAAAAAATCATTTTCTGCAAAAACATGTTATAATATAATTAATAAAAATTGCCAAAAAAAAATTGGATATATTCAAGATATTACAGTATAAAGCCACATATGGCCTCGTTTGCATTACGTTGAAAGAATATGACATCATATATGGCTCCATATGCGTTCAAGCAATAAGAAGATAACACTACTTAAGTGTTTTTTTTTAAAACAAGAAATTAAAAATATCTGCTGGGGTATTTAATTATTTTACTGTTTCAGGTTATTCTTATAAATAAATTTATATTTACTGTATGGTTTCATTTTTCCTATTTTTCCAATTAATCGTTTTGATTGACGACAAAGAAATTTAAAAAAAAAAACGTAAAATTACTAACAAACCTAGTTTTTCATAATTAATTACTAAAATATATTCAAAAATCTTGGAATTCGGACTTATATAGAATGTGAGAAATGCTGTGGCCCGGACTAAATTTGTACGGGAGAATATTGGCAGCTACGCGATTTTAGCGTCGGTTCACAATCACGAATAACATACCTCGAAACGCCACAAAAGTGAGAGGAATTCATATCTAAAAAAGTAAAACATATTCTTGTTGACACATGCAAAGCCAAATATAATCGACAGCCGTTTTGGCTTGCATACATATGAACCCAAATATGGCATTTTACAAAAAAGCGGTCCAAAATTTTATCAATACTCAATATTTATTATAATCAATACTTAATATTATGTAAAGGAAGCTTCAAATAACGTGTTGATATTTTATGAAGAGTGTTAACTTCCTTTTTTTGGATTTATTTTTGATGTAAAAGTCGAAATACTTAATCTGCACTTCATCGGTCAAACTTTCTGCACTTACCCTCAATTTTTTTTATAAAAACCGCATGTCATGACAAATATAAAAAATCATTTTGTTTAACGAAAATGTGTTTCTTATGAATAGCTAAATCTTATTCATAAATAACATTAGCATAAGCTAAAAAAATAAATTGACATGTCAAGTCAAATATGGCCTTGTATGCGGTAAGGGGTTAAGTGCCCATAGGTAGTCATACATAATACGTACCCCAATATCTACATTTATAGTTTAAGTTATCCTATGTACTTAACTTACCTAAATATCCTATGTAAGATCTCAAGCGATCAAAGTAAGTAACGATGTCCTTAGTTTTGGTTAATAATACTGGTTTCTTTGTGTTGTTCAATAACAATACAAAGCTTTCACGCAGACTTGGCTCTTGCGGATAAGTTTCCAGCAAAAAATCCAAAATTACAGATACGCTATCCAGAACATCTATTTTCTGAGCACTATATAAGGAAATTGATATTGAGATAAATGTAAACAGCAAACTCGCTCAAATATTATGTGTCACTTGAGAGCTTTCAAATGATATAAAACATGATATTTAGGTATTAGCAAAATTACAACATTATAGAGAAAAATGGTCTGCCACACTGACAGACGGACAACCAAGTCTTCCACGAAGTATCTTACATGGGTTTCGTTTTTCAATACGAAACCCTAAAAATAGCGTTCACCACGAGTTCCGGCGCCGGCGTCACTCGCTTTACGGCGTTTAGCTCGACCTTAGCAATCGCAGTATCTCACCATAATAAGTAGAGACGTGAAATAGTTAAAAAGTCAATATATCGCTGGCCCTAGTATTCCCGAGGACTATACGCTTTTAGCCCTAAATATAAGTCTATTGGTTCTGTTTTAGGGCTATGCTAATAAAGCAGGGCTTTAAAAGACTCGTCATTGTAAAAAGCCTATGAGCTTATAAAAGCCTTTAGGCCTTTTTTGTGATGGAGTCTTTTTTTCAAGTAATAGGCTAAAGTTTTTTTCGAGACTTAGCCTAAGAAAGCCATTAATGCCATCATCCAACAAATTAATTATGAAATAAACAACATGTATTTTAACATTGCATTTATTTAAAGAATAAAATAATGTTTATACCATTGCCCCAAAAAAAAAAAAAAAATATTATCTGAAAACAGTGAATAAAAAGACGGGAACAAATGTCACAAGAATTCATGAAAATGTTGACGGTTTTGGACGATGAATACACAGTAAGGCTGTGGGTATAGGTGCAATCCACCATGTCCCTGTGTCCCAGAGCATTATAGTATGTAATTTAAAAAATAATTATTATTCCGTAATTCGTATTTCTTTTGTATATCTTAATTGTTCCGTAATTAATAAATACCTTGCAATTTAAGGTAGTTAATAGTTTAATTACTAGAGTTAATAAATTTTCTAAAGTTGATAATCTTGATTAGAAGCTTAGCCTTGAGGACTAGTTTCATAGCCTTCATAGCCATTTCAGAGGGTTAGGCGTTAGTGTCGTCAGACTAGCCTTGAAATAGCTTCGGCCTTAGCAAGACCTTTCCGACCTCCAACCGGTAGTCTTGAATAGGCCTAGCCTAAAGGACTAAAAGTTTTTATAGGCTTTTAGCCTTTCACGCCCTTTAATTACGAGTCTAGCCTCCAAAAAAAGGCTAAAAGCCTATAGTCCTTGGGAACACTAGCTGGCCCAATATAACAAGGTTGTATGTTACATGAACGTTGAATGGAGAAAATTAACTTCGAAAATTTGTTTACCCGTAGGTATTTCAAAAATTAAAACTCATAATGAAAATGATGCAAGTAGACACACAATTGTAATGTTACCGTAAATATAATAAACACACCGTATAATATATAATTAAATAATTACTTATTTTCAAAATATGAACTATTTAATTTTTACATAGAACTTTGGGATTCCAATATATTTTTTTGTAATGTATCATAGAACTTTGTCCGACTCTAATATACTATTGTCCTAGCATTACTCACATGAGGCTGTAAAATAAAGAATTTCTCAGCATGTATTTGTGCCCGAGCCGAAGGCGAGAGATTTGTATCGTATAGGTATGTTACTACCTAGTAGTTCGGGAGGCGAGGTAGCTAAATGGCCTAATTCAACGGCGCCGTCGAGACCTATCAAAATCGAAAGATAAAATAATTTCGAAAAGAAAAGCTCGTATGGTAAAAACCATTTTAGCGGTGGGTTCGGCGTGTACGGTTTTTCAAAAATGTAAAAAAAAACAGTTACTTGGGCATTCTCGAGCGCGTCAGATATTCATACTACCCCATATGCCCCAAGTGCCTCTGATAACAACGGTATACTAATCTGCCGGTTTGCGTGGTGGGGGTAGGCATATAAAGTAGTCAAAAATGCAAAAAAAAAAAATTACTCGGGCGCGTCAGATTTTCGGAAGGGGTGTTAAGTAGGCCCCAAGGAAGCTCCCTTTAAAAAAACTGACGATTTCGGCGTGACGATAAGTAACGATGAATTTTTGAAAATGCAAAAAAAAAAGTTTTTTTAAAATACTCGAGCGCGTCAGATTTTCATAGGGGAGGTTTATCTCGGTATGCCGAAAGCATATTTTCTTAATCTGACAAAAATGTTGGTGGGTTCTCTTAATCTGACCGAAAAAGGTATTTTGGTTTCTTTTTTTTCCTTTCTTTCTCCTTGATAAAACGGGGAATTTAAGAATGACAATAAAGCAAAGCAAAGATTGGACAAAAATGTAAAGAGACCTTTTTTGTGTAAAATAAGATTACCTTTTTTGTTTATTTAAATTTTTTTTTTGTAAAATGTATAGTTCGCGACTTATATGCCGCAACGCGTTTTTCGGAAGACGAAATGGCTCCTCCACACTTCCGGTCATGCGGAAACCGGCAGATTTTGTATTTTTAGTAAGTTTTAGATGATATTCTTCAAAAAAAAAAACGCGCTCGAGAATGCCGGATTAACGTTTTTTTTTACACGTTCGCGACCCTATATTGCGGCGGCGTCAAGGACTTATCGTCAGATTAGTTAAATTTAGTCTTAAAACACTAAAATCAACCCCCACCCCAACCCCTGTTGCGCTCAATAGCCTCTTCAATACTTTTAGTATTGAATCGGCGTATATCACGCTTCAGAGACTTCGAGATCTGTCTGTTGAGCTGCCGATAGCGACTAGCGTCATCAGAGGACTGCAGAATCATTTAGCGCCTCACCTCCATGAGCCTAAGGGTGGAGTCCGAGAGCTTCCTGGTTTTTGTACGGCGGATCTTGAAGAACTTAGACCCGACCGTTTGGACAGCTTCCACAAACCCGTCGTTGTAATCGTCCACGTCGCTACCACTCGAAACGGTTTTGAAGTTCGAGCTGAAAGCTCTCGGGGTTTTGGAGCTGAGCGGGTGCCGGGCGGAGCGTAGACTTCATCAGTCGAGACCTTTCAAGCTTGAACTGAATATTCAATGAGCCTCGTACCATACGGTGATCACTCCCGGTTTTAACCGCACTGATCACGGAGACATCATTGAATATGTGCTTTTTCGTCGTCATGATAAAGTCTATCTCATTCCTCGTTACACCATCAGGGCTCATCCAGGCCCACTTCCTATGCTCACGTTTTCTGAAGAAGGAGTTCATCATATAGAGTCCCTCCTTCTCCATAAAACTGGCCAGTAGGTGGCCCCGGTGATTCCTATGCCCCACTCTAAACTTCCCCACTCTCTGCTCTTCACCGTCTCGTTTGCCCAGCTTGTTGAAGTCCCCCATAACAACCGTGAGTCAGAGTAGGTAGGTAATACCAATAATTATTTTAGTGACAGGTAGAAAAGCCGCCTTATCTGAAAGAAAGAAAGAAAGAAAAGAAAGAAAATAAGTTTATTTGGCAAGCATTTTACACTAGTAGGTATACAGATACATAATATAAGGTAATATAGATATAAAACTAACAACTATGATTACAGAAGCCTACCAAAATGGTCTTCACTCAGCTAATGTGATAAAACGTTGGGAAACGTTTCATCACGCTGGTTTTCAGTGAAGCCAGATACAATATTTATAACTAAGTAGGATGATGGCGCTGACTCCAAGCCAGACACGAACCGTCACCGTCTCACAATATCACAAGCAGCAGTTACTTACAAATAAAAAAAATATATATAGGTATACAATAAGAACAAACAAAAAAAAAATACACATGCATAGGTACTTATAACCAGATACAAAGACCTCTTCTGAACAACGCGTAGCAACATGAGTAGTGGTCTTGGGAGTAAGCTGTAGGTACAGGTAAAATTTCGAAAAGCACGACTGCCTATTTCTGAATCTGTGATTTCTGCGTAGATAATAGATGCTTTTTAAGTTTCAATTTGAATGAGCTAAGCGATATGCAGTTCCTTATAGGCGGTGGTATGTCGTTCCAGCATTTCGTGGCAGCAAAGCGGAAGCTGCCACGAAAGGCAGCCGTGCGGTGCTTGGGGCATATAAGGCGGGTTGCGAAACGTACCTTGCGTTGTGACACCTTGAGCTTTTCGAAAAGATACGAGGGTTCGGATCTTTTTATAATGCCGAAAAGCAATGTTGCGAGATGCAGTTTACGCCGGGCAGCCATATTCATAAGATCATTTCTATTTAAAAATGGGGTGATGTGGGATCGCCGAGGGATAGAGAAGCAGAAGCGGGCGCAAGCATTTTGAATACGTTGTATAACCTTTGTGGTACGGGCCAGCAGGCATGCTCCTATCACTACGTCTGCGTAGTTAAGCTTGGATAGAATAAGCGAGTCGCATAACTTGATTCGCATATCCACACTCAGATATTCACGGATCCGATACAGTACTTTCAACCTGTAAAAACAGTTACGCATCGTTTCAAGAACATGCCCCTCAAAAATTAGCCGCCCATCCATTAGAAGACCCAAATTACGAGCCTCAGATACTCGCTCCAAAGGATTGCCATGTATATGCACTTGTGGATTGTTCGCTAAAATTTTGCTTATTTGGGTCTGTGTACCCAAGACCATATATTTGGACTTATTAGGGTTTAGAATTAATTTATGCTCTTTACACCAAGAGGCTATCCGACACAAATCGGCGTTTATTTCCTCCACCGCAGTAGTTGTCAGAGAGGGGTTAAAAGATCTATATAATTGAATGTCATCAGCGTAAATGTGGTAGTTACAGTTCTTAAAGGCGTTGATTATGTCTGCACTATACAAAATAAAAAGAATTGGTCCAAGAATCGAACCCTGAGGGACTCCTCTGTTAACAGGTAGCATAGAAGAGACCGATTCTGTACAATTTTCATTTGTAACTCTGACATATTGCTTGCGGCCAGTGAGGTAGCTAGAAAACCACTTCAAAGTTAAACCATCAAAACCATAAAAAGCTAGTTTATATAAAAGAAGTGTAGTATTAATAGTGTTGAAAGCTCGAGAAAAGTCAAGCAAAACCATCAAGGAACCCTCGCCCACATCTCGAGCTGCTAAGATATTGTCCACCACATCAAGGAGAGCCGTTGCCGTGCCGCGGAATGTTCTAAAGCCGGACTGTTTCTTAGGTAGGATGTCATTAGCCTTAAGATATTCGGTCAATTGTATACAAACCACTTTTTCTAAAATTTTAGACAGGAAAGGAAGTAGGCTTATTGGTCTGAGATCCTTAAAGTTTGCAGGGTTCCTAAGTTTTGGGATTGGTTTCACAACGGCTACTTTCCATTGTTCAGGGAAAATACCAGTTTCAATTGACTTATTTATAATTGTTGTGATTATTAAAAGCGTACGAGGTAAAGTCAGCAAGATCATGTTCAAACTAATACCATCGTCGCCCAGAGCATTGGTAGTAATAGATTTTATGATATTAAATACAACTGTATCCGAAACAGGCCTTAACTGGAAATTTCCTGAACCAAATCTATTGAATTCGAAATAAGTTAAGAGGGATATGCTTACCCTGCCGTCGTCAGGGAGATCTAGAAAATGCGTGTTAATGCAATCGGGATTACTTAAGTGTGGGGGCAGTTCTACAACTTTCTTCTTAAAGTCAGCTACGTTACGTTTGATATTTGTCCACAAAGTGCGGGGATTCCTAATAAAATTAATATAGCTATTAAAATATGCATATTTTTCGCTTTGAATTGCTAGTTTAACAGTACTTTTTAACTCTTTGTAGTATTTTATATGTGAATCTTGTTTTGTATCCTTACTCTTGGTGTGGGCCTCGTCTCGTAACCTCATCATTAGCTTCACAGTGGGAGTGATCCATGGGTGGGAAGATTCTTTAACTGTCACCGTTTTTAAGGGAGCAAACGAATCAAATAACTCCAGTATCTTATTGGTAAAACCCTCCACCATAACATTCACATCACTGATTTCCGGCTCCATCCAGAGAATAGAATCGACGGCCAAATTGAAAGCTTCCAGGTTGATATCCTTTAAAGGTCTATATTGAATACGTTTTAGGGGGAGCTTAATTTTTTTTACTTTAACTTCACACGTTAGAAAAGCGTGGTTACTAAGATCCGGAATGAAATTAACAGATACATTGCTGATAAATGCATCAGAACAAATTATATCAATCAATGTTTCACTGTGATCAGTGAAGTGAGTAGGTTCCGTAACAAACTGGGTAAAGTTTATGCAAGTAAGAAAGTCGGACAGTTTTTTCGTGCTTGCTTCCAGAGGTTTTAATAAGTTTATGTTGAAGTCCCCAAGAAGGATCACGTTATCGAATTTTCCAAGTGAGGATACCGATTCACTGAGGGCATCAAGGAAGGTCTCCACGCCAAGCCATGGGGGGCGGTATGCCGTGCCGACTGCGATTTTTAGGCCATTCATATTTAAACTCAGCCACATTTGCTCAACGGATGGTGAGGGCGGGTGCTTTATGAGGCGGGCATTAATACCTTGCCTGAGATAAAAGCCGATTTCACCACCGCGAGAACGGATACTAGCAGGGCGGGGGATATGGCGGAGACGATATCCAGGCGGCTGAGGTGCACGGCAGTCCTGCCCTTCCGTCAGCCAGGTTTCATTAATGGCCATGATATCCACGTTAAAACGAGCCATAGCCACAAGAAATTCATCATGGCGCGTTCCTAGTGACCCTGGATTTAAAAGCCCTATAGTTAACCACTTGTTTTTGTTAAATTGAACTATAAAAGAAATTGAAACTTGGATACGCTTGTTATGGGTTAAGAACTTGCAGAGCAGTGACATGTGACGCCAATCGATGTTAAAAGCACTATTCAGGGAAACTCCATGTTCTTGCATGTAATTAGAAATGTCAACGACACGACACAGCATACTCCTGTATTGTGGCGATACCGCGGCGAGCCGTGCTCCCTGCGCGCAAATATATTCCCATATCGCGTCCACACGTACTTCCAGTTAGCGCTCATAGATTCTCCGCGCGCTTTGTAGAAGAGCTGCCGGTTCAGCCGGGTCAATCTTTCATTGACATGGAACACGTGCGCAGCAGAAACGAGCCCCATACCCGCAGTAGTAGCCCCGCGCCGCACGCGCGCCGCAGCCAGCAGCTGGTCGCGGGACACGCGGCGCGCGAGCCGCACCACGAGCGGGCGGGGCCGCGGGCGCGCGCCGTCCTCCGCTCTGCGCACAGGCCTAGAGCATCCAATATCGGGGTTTTTTTCCAGTACCGGTATTTTTTCGATATTGATATTTTAAATACCAGTTTTCCGGTATTTCGATATTTTTTCGATATTCATACAAAAAAGTTGAAAATGTTAAAAACCTAATGGATTTTTTAAGCGAAGGTGGGCGAAGCTTGAGGCTCATGCGTAGCAAATATATGTATATTTATTTGTTAAAAATCACAGCAGCAAATTGCCGGGAACTCGGGAATAATGCATCCTATAGCTAGTTAAAAATGACATAAAAATAAAACGTTAGGTACTTTATTGAAAAAAATACAATTATTTAAAACTAATCTAATATCGAAAAAATATCGAAATACCGGTTTTTTGCGAGCTCGAATATTGGTTTTATAATATCGGAATTTTTGTCCGATATTCCGGTTTTTCGATAGTATCGAATACCGGTATTCATGCTTTACACAGGCCCCGCTCGCTCCGCGCTAACGATGTCCCGTTCGTCTAAATTTACGCCCAGCTTGCTCGCAACCGATATTGTGAGGTGAATGGATAACTCGTTGTTTTCTTCAGGTATCCCAGATATCTCAATGTCGTTTCTAAGGAGATCTTGATCTCGCTCGTTCAATTCAAGCTTAAGCTCCGATATCGTATCTTCCAGGAAGGGTACTGTTGACTGCGCACCGTCGATATGATTACGCTCAACCGCCTCCACTCGAGCTGCGAGCTCGTCTATGCGACAGTTACATGAATTTACAGCAGCTGTCAATTCCGACACGGCGTATCTAAATTCTTGCATCCCTGAAAGCACCGTTTTCATCTCCTCCCTAAAAAATCTCAGCTCGGCAACTAACTCGGACTCGACGATTACTTTAGGCAAAGAATGAGACAAAACGATAGGCGAGTGAATGGGAGTATTATTTTTCGAAATGGGGCGGTTACGCAGAGTGACATTTGCAGAGAAGTCGTCATTATTACTGTTACTAATTGGACACTGCTGTAAATCACCTTTGACGGGAGTGTTTGTATTACCCGTCTTTGGTTCCTCGCTCACACATTCCTGACATTTCCATTTATGTTTTTGCTCTGCCGACATTAATTTATGGAATCGGTTCTCGGTAACATTTGCACATAAAAGATCGTAATTCTTTGAACAATAATAGCACGTTAGGAATAACGTATCTGCTATTTCATGCGAGCATCCGCAGCAGCTCATATTTTTAGCAACTGGTAATGACATCTTCACTTCTTACGTCAAATCAATCAGGGCTTACTTTGCACACAAAAGATGACGAGCCACTATTGGCGATGCTGCCTAGATGGCGTTGTACGGTCACGCGCGCTCTTGACAAAGTATAAATAAGGTGTCAAACCTTAACGGTGCACTGAGATAAAGTAGTTATTATTTTTAAGTGATTAGAAGCGCTCTGACCTGTTTTGATCAGCAACAACCGATTATATTGTCACCAAGTCCAAGTCCGGCACAGTTTCCTAGATGGCGTTGTGTACGAACAATTTGTTATGTATAAAAACATCAACTAGATGCTACTGATACAAATTAACCCAATTTTAACCATTAAATAACGATGAGAAGTTCTTCTTTTTTGCTTGTTTCTGTCACTCACAGAGATGGTTTAATAGTCACAAAAAAGTTAACACTGATATAAAAAAAAAAAAAAACTTCTTTTTCCCTTGAAAGTTCAAAGAGAGAACATTTGCACAGCACAGCTATAGATAAATACACCTAAATAATTTGCTTTTAAACCCAGACACACTCAATATATAATTTAAAACAATTAGAAACACGGAAACATGTGTCACTTGAATGGCAGCGCCAACTACCCTCTATGGCTTATACCCAAAATGTAATCTGCAAGTGTTTTCGTTGCTCATTTAAATACCTAATAATAGTAACATTAGTAACAATTCGTGTCTGCTAGATTTAATCAATATATTATGTAATTGATGTAAGTTGGTATTCAGGTACTTATTTAATAAAATATAATAATAATGCTTAATATGGAACTTTTGTCTAAACACCTTATTTGGGCAATACAGATGAACATAAAACGTCATTAGTCATTAGTGTTTTTCTCGTAATTTTTTTGATTTTTTCCTGCTTATAAATGATTTTATTAGTGTTTTTAAAATATCCGTTTATTCGGATAATTCGCGGTTTAGTATTCGGATAATTTTGAATATTATTTTCGGCGGATATTCGGATAATTGAATATTCGGATTATTCGGATTGCAAACCCTAGCTACTACTTTCGACTGAAATTGGGTTTTGACTGTGACATCATATACTTAAGTGTAATGAACAGAGCTCGGACTAATCATCGCAAAATAATTACAACTATGAAATGCAAAGAGATGATTTAGTTGTATTATGTAAGTATTTTTTAATTTTAATAGGCGACGCGTTGTCCTATTTGGCCAGTGATCCTGCCTACGACCGCTAGCTTCGTAGGTGTTGGGTTCAAATCCCGGTAAGGACAGATATTTGTGTGTTGAGCGAGCACAAATATTTGTTCCTGAGTCATGGATGTTTCATATATCGTCGCTTAAATGCTAAACGGCCTTATGTCAAAAGTGAACTTTTTTACAGGAGAGATAATCAAAGTTTTCGACATGTTTTTTTAATTTTTGTGTAAGTTTTTTTGTTTTATATCTATTGTGTATATAATCAACGGATGCGTATTTTATTCCTCTATTGGCCTCTACTGCCAGAGCGCAACTAACAAAATGGCTGCTTCGCTCTGAAGTTAGGCGCGAAAGTTTAAAATTCCAAACGGGCATTTGCGTGATTTCGTTGTATATAAATCAAAATTGATAGGTGTCTTCGTGTAATATTAAAATTTTACCGTTTTTAAACTCGTTTTTGTCATAAAATAGTTTTTTATTTTTTTTGTGATGGGGCCGTTTAGCATTTAAGCGACGATATAGGTATTTAAGTATATATTTCTACATACAGGGTGTCCGGTAAATAGTGGCCAACTTTACAGAGCTGGATAGCTCAGCTCAGGAGTGGCCAAAATATGATAAATCATGTTTAGTAAAAATCGCAGCAAAAACGAGATATCTCAACTTTTCAAAATTTTGGAAATGCGGTACTCTGGTTCAGCATTTTCGATGCCACGGCCACATTTATTAGAATTTTTCAGTTTCGTTTGATGTGAAAGATAGCTGATTAAATTTTCTTAAAGACCCTATCAACTGTTTTAATAAAAAAACAAATATAATTTAAAGTTTTAAAATTTAACATCGCACGGTGTAAAAAAAAAACATGTACTGTTGCTTTCCTAAAAATTGTCATGTTTAATGGAGATTCTCAAATGATATCACAATTGAGTTTATTGATTACAACACCGAAGTTATTATTAAGGTACACCCGGGTAAGATCGGACTATTTTTCGGCAAGTTGGAAGGATATCGGCATAAAAATTATTACTCAATTCTCATTAACTTTTACCACAGTAGTATTAATATAAATTATTGTGAAGAAAACAAGGTTTCATTATTAATTAACTTCGTGCTCCTTTGTTATAAATCTTTTGTGTAATCTGCATTCAAATTTAAGAGACTCTTTTTCAAGACATTCAAATGAAAAAACCTTCTTGGTCAAAGATCGGACTACTAGTTAATTCCGCTTCTACAGCAAGGGGAATAAGTTCTATAAAATAAAAGCGTCCGGTGTTATACCGCTCAAAATATTATCATCGGTCTATGTTTATTTTCGTAAAATTATGGCGGGAATCTTTTTTTGATTTTTTTTTGTCTTTTTTTAATCCGGTCTTATCCTGAATAACAATTTGAGGAGATTTTGTGGTTCTCAAACTTTTCTTAGTAAAGAAGGTAAGACCGGATCAAATAGTATTTTTTTATGTATTAGAACTACTTGAGTATTAAGTAATACTATTTGGGGATGGGGATTGAGGAGGCAGGAATATGTGGAATCAATGAATGAAGCTGTTTTAATTATGTATCCATTTTTATTATAATTTTTTTTAATCAGTCTTAGTAGAGATCCACAATTTTTTGAAAAGACAACAATATTGCCAGAGATTTATGTTTACTCACTAAGCCCACACAGTAACTGACTAGGAGGTATAAATATTAAATATTAGAGTAGAATTTATTAGGTAGTACTTATTTAACCGTAATTTCCTTTTTTTTTAAATATAAAACAAAAAAAATAGCAATACGTCATGCCAAAGTTTGAGAATCAGTGCTGTTATCCGGTATAATCCGATCTTTAACCAATGGGTCAAAGACCGGATCTCCGTTACTAGTCTTCATTCGAGAATTTTAAATATACGAATCTAACCGCTGTTACCTTAACTTCGTATTATTTGATTTCAATAATAAAATAACACCAAATACTTCCCGAAAAATTGGTTTAAAATTCAAGGTGAAAGACCGGATCTCACAAAAATTTCACAAAAATCCAATTTTTTTTCACTGTGTCGACAAACGCGACCTACACGTCGGAACGGTTGCCACGACTGGCGACAGGGGCGGGGTGAAATGGCGTCGCATACTGTGTTGCCAGTGATTTAAAATAATCCCCTGTTTGGTGGAAATTGTGTTCATACGATCTTACCTTCCATCCGGTCTTACCCGGGTGTACCTTAAGTTAGTTCAACAAAGACTGAATTTTATCAAACTAGAAAATTTAATAAACAACTTATGCTTCCGTTTAAAATCAAGTTAGCTGGTTTTAAATGTTTTAAAAGACAGTTTACATTAATGTTAAATACAACGACACTACAATAAAAGGTAATAACTTACAATTTCAATTGGTCGGCTAGCTTCTGCGACGCGACTACGCAGCTCTTCCAAAGAGGCAATATTCACATAAACTCCATTATGGGAGGTGCGTGACCACCATCCCCACGTAATGCGAGAAGACCGAAGCCATTATCAATTTAAAATCAATTACTGGACGGGCATTTTGGACGGCAATATCATTGAACCTTTCGTTTCTGCAGTTTCTTAAAGAGTCGCTTCCGATACTATAAGAAGATACGACCTTAGAGCTGAGAAGAACCATGTGGCTACAACATGATGTCTATCCAGCCCACTATGCATTACCAGTGCGAAGGTTCTTGGACCAAACATATCCTAACCGGTGGATTGGTCGTCCGGGGCAAATTTTTTGGGTATCTCGTTCACCGGATTTGAAGCCTCTAGACTATTTTTATTGGGGTTGTTTAAACAAAAGATTGTACGGCAAACCTATTGCCTCTTTAGAAGAGTTGCGTAGTCGCATCACAGAAGCTAGCCGACTAATTGGTGAGCGACGATATGCCTCCGAACTCAAGAGGTCGTTTATGAAACGCCGCCGAGCCTGCATTAGGGCTGGCGGCAAGCAATTTGAACACTTGCTTTAAATTTAAGAAAATTTAAGTTACTTATTAGCTTTTATTGTAGTGTCGTTTTATTTAACATTAATGTAAACTGTCTTTAAAACATTTAAAACCAGCTAACTTGATTTTAAACGGAAGCAAAAGTAGTTTTTAAAATTCTCTAGTTTGATAAAATTCAGTCTTTGTTGGAAAAACCTAATAATAACTTCGCTGCTGTAATCAATAAACTCAATTGTTATATCGTTTTAGAATTTCCATTAAACAGGCCGATTTTCAGGAAAGCAGCACTCCAGGTCTTAGTACATTTTTTTTAACAAGAAGAACTCAGATTCCTAAGCTTTAAATTTCATTTGTTTTTTTATTAGAACTGCTACTTTTTTATTAATTTAGTTGATAGGGTCTTTAAGAAAATGTAATAAGCTATCTTACACAGCAAATGAAACTGGAAAATTCTAATAAAATAATGTGACCGTGGCATCAACAATACTGAACCAGGGTAACGCATTTCCAAAATTTAGAAAAGTTGAGATATCTCGTTTTTTGTTCGACTTTTACTAAACATGATTTATCATATTTTGGCCACTCCTGAGCTGAGCTACCCAGCCCTGTAAGGTTGGCCACTATTTACCGGACAACCTGTATAAGTATTTATATCTTTGTATAGTTAAGTACCCATAGCACAAGCCTAGAGCTTAGTTTGGGACTAGGTCAATTGGTGTGGCATTGTCCACAGTTTTTTTTTAAATTATATTTATAACGTTGCTTATAACCGCTACTAAATGCATGTGAGGGTAGGTAGATACAACATGTTTCTTAATTCTGACGGTTAAGTATCGTATCAAATACGTAGGTATATTTATATGAAGCCACACATTCAGTAAAAATAAAAAATAAACATAGGACCTTGTTATTATTCATTTGTCTTATAACCACAACGTAGAATAATGTAATACCTATCGGGATTTATGAACTAAAGCTTGTTCTAGAAAAAAGGTCGCTCATTATTAGATGGGGCTGTATATCAGGATGAAATCTAAAGAGGTTTGAAAACTATGTTTCCCGTCAGGATGCTCTATAATGTATAAATTAAAATAAAAAAATAACGCTGTCAGTACTAGATGTTCAACAATGTCATCAGTACAAGTAAAGTTACACGAAAAAATTTAGTACAGTAAATATGTTCAGTATAAAGGCATCTTTGCGAAAAAAGTGGCAACGGAGCTGAAAACGTCTACAAGAACCGTTTAAAGGGTTTTAAAACGGTTCAGGGAGACAGGTGGTATACGGCGACGGCCTGGAAGTGGACGTAAACCAGGGTTTGTTAACAAGAATATCGACAAGAAGATTATAACAACTTTACAGAAAAAACCTACCCTCTCTGTACGAGACTTGGCCAAGAAGTTTAAACGTCGAAATCTACAGTGCAACGAGTGAAGAAAAATAATTCTATAAAACCGTTTAAACAAACTAAAGTGCTCAACAGAAATGCAAAACAGTCAAAAGCGTCTAAAACGAGATCTAGAAAGCTTTATTAAAAAATGACTAAGAAAAATTATTGTACAGTTATGGATGACGAAACTTACTGCAAACTTGAATTCAAATCACTTCCAAGACACCACTATTATTCTGAGACCTACAGTACATAAGGTTATTAAAATGGATAAATTTGCACAGAAAGTTCTCGTGTGGCAGGCGATCTGTTCATGTGGCAAACGCAGTACACCATATTTTGCTAATGGAACCATAAATGGTGATATATACCTGAATGAGTGGCTCAAAAAACGATTGTTGCCATTCATTAAGAGGCATACTTCACCTGTCCTGTTCTGGTCTGCTTTGGCCACGTGTCACTACACGAAGAAAGCAGTGGTACAAAGCAAATAATGTCGATTTTGTTGAAAAAACCCTCAATCCTCCCAACTGCCCGGAGTTACGACCCATTGAAAAATATTGGGCTCGTGTGAAACAGAAGCTTTTAAAACATAAAAGTAATGCCACTTCAGTTCAAGACTTGAAGCGGAAGTGGAATGAAGCTTCCAAACTGATCTGATCACCGATGACGATGTACAAACTTTGATGGCAGGGGTCAAGGGAAAATTAAGAAGTTTCTGTTTAATCTTAAACTGGTCTTTATGCGTTAATAATAATATTTTAAGGAATATCAAATAAAACGGTATTAGAAAATTTGGTGAATTTTAATATTTAATACGGAATTTAAAAAAATTATAAGCGACATTTTTTTCTGGGAAAAGCTTTATGAGATGATGCTGCTGAGATCCGGGATTCAGCAAAATATAACTAAAGGCACTTAGAATTACTTACAAATCATTCATAACATAACTCATTCTGTAGCAAAATGTAACATAGAACCCTGTAATATTGGGCCAGCGATATGTATTATAGCTGCTATAACACCAAATAATAAGAAATAAAATAAAGAGGGGTCAATACAAGAATGGTGCCTACGGAACAATTCGTGTGCTATTCCGACTCGCACTTGCCTGGTTTTTACCCCCCCCGGCCACGTGGTCCGACTGCTTTGTCCGACCAGTCGGACGACGTGGATTTTTTTTCCCGTTGTTTCGACTATCGAACTACATGGACTCGCAATTCCGCTTCGTCCGAGTGATCGGTCTACCTGGTCTTTTGTATTCCTGTTAGATCGATTAATCGGACTAGAAACTCAAACCATATTGTCAAAACAATATAACAACAATTAAGGACCAATCAATAAGAAGTTAAAATTATAAGCATTCATAAGTGGCCAGTATGTCCTTTCTATTTATAAACATAATATTCATACTGACGTTTTCGGATGACATTGTATGTGCTAGAACAAATTGTCATAAATGTCCGTCTATGGTGATTTGCACGAAATACATTTATCGTTTCTGAATAATATTGTTTAATCAATTATCGTAATGTCTCACCACGACGACTTATTATACATAAAGCGTAAAGGAGGAATGGTGTTACTTTATAATGGACATCAATACCATCGCAACAAAAAGTACAGGAGCGGGGCAATTATCTGGGCTTGCATTAAAAAAAAAAACCGACAAATGTCGAGGAACAATAACTGTACATGTAAGTTATCTACTTTTCAGCAAAGTAATATATTTGTGGTGTACATATTTTTATTCGCTTCGAAATGCCTTCTATAGCCAATTATAATTATTATGTCCCTTTACTTTTTTGCTGATATATTTTTCTCTATTACAGGATTCTCGTATTGCGAATTGCGGTAAGCATCATTGCACTCCTGATTTCGTAAAAAATGAAATCGACATAAAATTTCATATGATGAAAACGGAAGCATGTAAGACTAATTACACCCATGAAACAGATATACGATAAACATGTGACACAATTAAAAGATGCTGGCCTCGAATTGGTAAAAAGTATACCAGTATACAGTTCCGTTAAGAGTGGTTTATTTAATAACAGGAAGAAAGCTCTAAAAGTAAAAAAACTGTCTTACAAAAACCCAACGGAATTACAAGTGCCACCAATATTTAAAGATTTTGTTTTAGGGGACTATGCCTATGAAGATACTTGCATTATAGCATTTTGTTCGCACGAGGCCCGACAGCTTATACCGACCTTAAAGTTTTTTTTCGGAGACGGCACTTTCCATAGCTGCCCATCACCATTTCAGCAGTTGTACGTCATACATGCTGATATTGGTTCGACCTTCGATTTTATAAACGTCGTGCCAATGATTTACGTTTTAATGTCGAACCAAACGGCAGACAGTTATGAAATAATGCTCAGCATGATTAAGTCACAGATTACGGGTTTTAATCCCAAACAGTTTATGACTGATTATGAGGCCGCGGCAATGATGGCAATAAAGAATACATTTCCAAAGTCAACAATCAAAGGTTGTTTTTTCCACTATGCTAAGGCATTGTGGAGGCAAGCTAGAAAGTACAAAATAACAAAAGCTCAAAGTCAAAAACGGATTGTAGCTCTGGCGACCACGCTTCCATTCTTGCCATCATTTTTGATAAGGGATGGGTGGGCATACATATTGAACGACCTGCCAGATGATGATGTAGGGCTGGAAAAATTTGAACGTTATATGGAGCGTCAATGGTTGAAAAGTGATGACTTCATTGCAGATTGGTGTATCTTTGGAGAGCTCATCCGAACAACAAATTGCCTCGAAGGATGGCATTCTAAATTGAACGCGTTGGTAGGGAGAAGGGTACCAAACTTAGTAACTCTGCTTAATATCTTGAAGAAGGATTCGGAATATAATTTAGTCAAGATGAAAGGTGGTCTCTTGGAAAAAAGAAAAAGGGAAGTCATCCGACGAGACAATTTTATTTTGGATACAAATGCCATGCTTACAGATTTCGATGTGGATGTCGGTTTCTTTTTAGAGCGATTGGCTTGGAAAGGCTCGCTCTTTAAATGTTGATAATACCTATTCGTTTTAGTACTGAAAGGGAAAGTTTTATTTTAAAACAGAAAAGTTTGTTATGTTATTATTATATATAAAATAATACAGAATTATCAACAAAAAAAATAATGTAGATAATTCTGTAGCTCTGCCTACCCCACTCTGGGATTACAGGCGTGAAGGTATGTATGTATATATATAAATAAAAAAGTCCTTAATTGTTGTTATATTGTTTTGACAATATGGTTTGAGTTTCTATTCCGATTAATCGATCTAACAGGAATACAAAAGACCAGGTAGACCGATCACTCGGACGAAGCGGAATTGCGAGTCCATGCACTCCGATTAGTCGATCTAAAAGGAATACAAAAGACCAGGTAGACCGACCAATCGAACGAAGCGGAATTGCGATTCCATGTAGTTCGATAGTCGAAACAACGGGAAAAAAAAATCCACGTCGTCCGACTGGTCGGACAAAGCAGTCGGACCACGTGGCCGGGGGGGTTTTTACGAGGTTATGGCCGTGCGGGGAGACATTGCTTTTGTTTGAACACTATAAATACCTACATTATGCTGCTCTCCTTAAGTGGATGCGGCCAAACCGAAACCAAAATACTTTACAAACTGAGGTATTTTTTGTGTTTATCTATTTTATTGTTTGTTACTTTCTTAAAAGTACTAATTTATCGGAAAAACTTGTTTCGAAACCACCGAGTTAAGAGAAACTACCGCTTTATCAACCGCGACTTTATGGTACGAAACTCGCGGACGCTACGCGGACATATACCTACGTAACGATGCTTAAAAACCCAGATCCGACAGTTAGCCGCCCATATAGCCATTTTTGGTAGCCGTTACGTCAATTGTCGACACTTATGTGTAGACACTGATTGATTCTAGTAACACGTTTGGTAGCAGCTTCGTATCTGCTACGTCACCGCGACTACAATTGGGGAAGAGTCGACACAGTAACTTTTGGTTTCATCGTTCCGTCGCTGTGTGGTAACAATGTTACGAGTTTGAAACCAGTTCGTCAGAAATCATTCGTTCATTCACTCTTTTAATGGAACTCGTTGAAGTGTCTGGTGACGTTTTATTGTGATTTAAAAATATAAAAAGAGAAGCCATTACAAAAAAGTTTGATGACGTAAGTATTTGGTTTTAGTGTTTATTCATTATGGTTGTGTTCAAATCTCAATGGGAAAATAATTTCATCGTGTCATTTGATCATATTGGTTGAAATTCATCAACGCGCCATCATAAAATCATAATTTAGCCAATTTAGCGAAACACATGACTGTACTGCGTATTATTTCATTATTGAATAAGTTTATACATTTAAAGATCTCTTGAGTTTGCATACACAGAATAATATATTTTATCAATAACAATAAATATAAAAGCAAGAATAACCATAAAACTTATTAATTAAAACTTTAAACTTATAAAATTAAACTTATAAATATGTCTTTATGATGGACAAACATTGCAGTCACAAGTGGTCACACAGTTACTAGATTGTGTCGACATGTGTCGACGTGTAACTTAAAGTAGTAACAAAGTTACTGAATTAACAAAATGGTCCCATGTACTTTTTTATTTACAGAGATTCTCAAAGTTTCACGAACATCGTCAATCATGCCGTTTTCGGTAGTTTTAACAGAAGAAAACTCGCGAAAGCTTATCATATTAGTTCCGAGTAACTGGGTTCAAGGTAATATTCTGTTTTGGCCTAATACAAGAAAAACGCCTGAAATTGATCGATTCAGAAAAGAGCAAAGAGCACCTACCAAGGAATGGAAGAAAATGAAATGTGTAATTAAAGCACACGGGCTCGAAACCTTTGCAGAAGGGATGCAAATAGAAAATTTATTCCACGATCCATAGTCGAGCGTATCTGCGTCACAGTTTTCTGCGCCTATATGTGACATTTCATTGACATCAGTGACATCACAAATATTAGGAGGGGTGTCAACGGTAGTGTCAAGGTGCAAGAAATTTGACATTTCGGAACTTTGTCCTTCGGCACTAGGTGTTTCGGCATTTAAGTCATCGCCACCAGAAACTATAATATTTTTTCCTTGATTGTCACTCGATGAAGTCGATGAGTTTGTTGAATGACCTGGAGAAATAACTAAAAATTTAATTTGTCATGTTCCTTAAATCATTAATCACAACAACCAGCTAGTAATTCAAAAACTACTAGGTATTAAGTGTAATAACGCGTACCTAATAAAGCTATTTATTAGGAGAAGTCCTACTTACTTGGGATTTTGTTGTGTACATTCTTTAATTTTGCAACTTTTCTGTAGAAGTCCGATGACTGTCTGTATGGTTTTGGTTTTTTCCTTTCGTTTGGTTCACTCATGATTAAACGCAACTTTTGCTATAATTATCACATGGCAACGTTAACTATGGGGAAATGGGGACAGTATGTTGAGAACCTTTGGATTTTATGAAGCCTTTTTGTTGTCATTTACCGTTACAAAGTTCCGAAACATTGACGTAACATTACTACACTTCGCGTTTATTGTTTATAACGTGGTTACAAAGTTACCACACGGTTACTACACATTATTTCCTAGTTTGTAGACTAGTCACAAACTAGACGCAAAGTGTATAAAAATGTGTGATACAAATGTTTACGTTATGTGTGGACGCAACGACTAAACATAGTTACTAGAATTTTTGTGGTAGCATTGTTTATCAACTGTTACTACACTTAGAAACCAAACCCTTACACAGTCACAATGTGCCGGAGCAGTTACGAAACTGTTGTGACTTGTTACAGCTTTGAAAAGTCTGCGACCAAAAATGGCTATATGGGCGGTCCCAACCACGTAATCAGCTAAAAGGTAAGGGTCAGGTATAATCAAGGTCGACTTAGCGCACACCTTGAGTTGTTGAAACAGAGGTCAGTGTTAAAGTCAAATCTGTGTTCGAAGAAATGTGTAGGATAAGTACAGAAGAGAATGTATATAAATCGATACAAAGGATACGTATCCGCCTTCCGAGGTTTTAGCAAAGTCTCTGAGATGGTCGTGGAACCGATCCGGCTGGCGCGTGCCCAGGAAGCCCGTCACCAGCCGCTCCAGCGTGCGCGCCAGCTGCCACCCGCCCACCGGCGGGCAGCCCTCCGTCCACGCGCGCTCTGTGTCACACCGACAGTCATTAAGTATTTCCAATATACAGGGTGACTGGAAATTCGCCGTATTCCTTGAAAGGGGTTATTCTACAGCTCATTTGTAATGATTTAAGTCCACCAGGGGTCATAACTCATTAGTTATCGAGTTATTCACGTTTTTAGAATTTAAAAAAAAACCCGCCTTTCGACCTAAAACTAGTCATTGTGTAAAATCTTCGTCATTTAGAAATAAAATACTGATTACGAAAAATAATAAAAAATGCCAAAGAAATGCAAAGTTTTGCAAATAAAAGGATTTGAAGTTGAAAGTTCTAGTAATTATTTTTCAAATTTTGTAACATTTTAAAGCATAACTAAAAAAAAAGTACAACACTTCGCGTACAAATGACAGGAATAGTTTGCTCAATTCATAAGCTTTCTAAAAAGGTACAATTTATGACATTTTAAAATTAATTTTCATTTAAAAATGTACAATTAAGTAATAATAATAGCAGAAATGTTCACGGTTAAGCTCCATAGTTTCAAACAAAAAACGCGGGATCTTTATCGTTTTTAAATTCAGCTAATCGTGTTCTTTTAAATTTGCTTTATAAAAACCTAAAGTGCGTTCCATTTTTAACCGAAAAACGCCGGAAGTATTGTAGTAAAAGGAATAGAACATCGTTCTCCTTTTTAAATTCAGCTAATGGTGTTCTATTTTTAAATAAATTTGCTTTTTAAAAACAAAGTGCGTTCCATTGTGAAATTTCGAGCATCTCAAAACTTTTTGAGTGACCTACGAAATCAGTAACTTTCAACTTTCTTTCCATTTCGGACGATATTGATAACTAAGCTTCCTTCTCAAATGCCTGCTTGCCAATTCGAAGAAAACGCAGATATCATTTATTGTTACGGATTCTGCGATGGAGACGCCGCTGCAGCTAGAAGGGAATACCAACGTCGTTACCCTAACCGCCGTTTACCTCACGCAAGCGTGTTTGGTTCATCGTACCGTCTTATTCGGGAAAGAGGATCAGTTCAACGCCGCCAAGCTGACGCTGGAAGACCTCGACATGATACTGCTCAAGATGAAGAAATCCTTCAGTGTTTCCGGGCAGACGGCATTACTTCGACGAGATCCTTCTCGCTGGGTCTCCCTCTTCAATAGCGTGTACTGGAGTGTAATGACACGGGTACTGCCGAGCTGAGTGCAGTGTAAACCACTCCTTCCACTGAGACATACCGAGCCGGTTAGCCACAATTCTCGTCGAAGTAGTGCCGTCTGCCCGGAAACACTGAAGGATTTCTTCGAATTGGCACGCAGGCATTTGAGAAAGAAGCTTAGTTATCAATATCGTCCGAAATGGAAAGAAAGTTGAAAGTAACTGATTACGTAGGTCACTCAAAAAGTTTTGAGATGCTCGAAATTTCAAAATGGAACGCACTTTGTTTGCACCAAACACGCTTGCGTGAGGTAAACGGCGGTTAGGGTAACGACGTTGGTATTCCCTTCTAGCTGCAGCAGCGTCTCCATCGCAGTATTCGTAACAATAAATGATATCTGCGTATTCTTCGAATTGGAATGCAGGCATTTGAGAAAGAAGCTTAGTTATCAATATCGTCCGAAATGGAAAGAAAGTTGAAAGTAACTGATTACGTAGGTCACTCAAAAAGTTTTGAGATGCTCGAAATTTCAAAATGGAACGCACTTTGTTTTTAAAAAGCACATTTATTTAAAAATAGAACACCTTTAGCCGAATTTAAAAAGGAGAACGATGTTCTATTCATTTTACTACAATACTTCCGGCGTTTTTCGGTTAAAAATGGAACGCACTTTATGTTTTTGGGTCAATCAACTTTTCTTTGTAGCTCGTTGCCATGGTGACGTCTCCTGGGTCACTCTTTAAAACTATGATTTCAAAGGATATAAATCCACTAAAAAACTGTTTTATTGGCAATTACACACCCATTCTTTTATGGCCTTTCTCCTGAGTGTGCTGGAAGTATATATTATAACATTTTTTCTAAGAAACTCTATCACTGTTGTCTCCTAGCTTACGGGACAGAATAACAACAGAAAAAAGTTGATCCACCCTTTTAAAAAGCAAATTTAAAAGAACACGATTAGCTGAATTTAAAAACGATAACGATCCCGCGTTTTTTGTTTGAAACGATGGAGCTTAACCGTGAACATTTCTGCTATTATTATTACTTAATTGTACATTTTTAAATGAACATTAATTTTAAAATGTCATAAATTGTACTTTTTTAGAAAGCTTATGAATTGAGCAAACTATTCCTGTCATTTGTACGCGAAGTGTTGTACTTTTTTTTTTAGTTATTCTTTAAAATGTTACAAAATGTGAAAAATAATTACTAGACTTTTCAACTTCAAATCCTTTTATTTGCAAAACTTTGCATTTCTTTGGCACTTTTTATCATTTTTCGTAATCAGTAATTCATTGGCTATTTGAAAAATGCTTTTTTTTATTTCTAAATGACGAAGTTTTTACACAATGACTTGTTTTAGGTCGAAAGGCGGGTATTTTTTTTAAATTCTAAAAACGCGAATAACTCGATAACCGATGAGTTTTGACCACTGGTTGACAGGACTTAAATCGTTACAAATGAGCTGTAGAATAACCCCTTTCAAGGAATACGGCGAATTTCCAGTCAACCTGTAGATACTTATGTAGTAGTGATTCTAATAAAATATTGTTTAGGTACAAATACACACATCAAAAGTGCCTAGGGATATTTTTTATCCCTAGACAGTTTTGAACATTTCAATATAGGCATATTACTACTGAGTCAAAACATCAAATTTGTGTAGGGATACTGAGTATCCCAAGACTTTTTTGATGTGTGTATAATGAATGAGTACAAAAACTGTTTTGTTTTGGTATCAATTGCTTTTCCGGTACTAAATATTTATTTAAAATCTTTTAGGTTGACGTATGGGAAAATGCTTATCATGCCCGAGCGGGGGTAATGGACAATAAGTAATAAGGGTGGAGAGTTAATCAAATCAAATAATATTCCCATTGTAATGTAATGAATGACCCTCGAGCCCGTCCCGAAACCCTGCACGGATATTGTATCTTCAATGGATCATCCCCTTCCCTAACTACCTCATGGATGAACGACATGACATGCACCAAGTTGTGCCACCGTCTTTATCAATTTAGCAATCCATTTCCTAAGATGTGAGGGTGACAAAGTCACAATTTTTACAAGGTTTACGAGCTAAGCCTGAAGATAGTAGAAACTTTCAATTTGTAGATAATTTTGTCTTTTAAAAGATTGCAGAACTACGATTTGCGCTAAAATGCACTAAACGTAATATGTGAAGAAAGCTGAAATAGGACACAATTCACAGGACGGTAACACTCCATAGATGATTCCATCTTCTTTCCTAGACGTCGTGGAAAAATGTATTTAACCAAAAGTTACAGCAAATTTTGTGATCTACAATATTGCCGAAGTACAGTTAGCGCTAAAATACACTAAAACGTAAATATGGAAGGAAAACTAGAAAAAGTAGCAATTTTTAACGCTAACTCCCCATAGACGGTTTTTTTTGTATGGGCTGCACCTTTTCCGGTATAGCATACTTCCGGTTCAAATTTCGGAAGGCGACAGGCAATTCTGCAGGCTCAAAACCCTCTGATAACGATGTCACCCCAACTGTTACATGATTTGCCTACCTTTGCATCGTTTAGAGATTATCCAGTTTTGGGCCTACTCTATCACAATGCGAGGCACGCAGTTTAGAGTTAATGAAAACGTAAAAATTACCAACGTAAGTTACTTAACCGACTTCAAAAAAGGAGGAGGTGATAAGTTCCACTGTATGTTTTTTTATGTTTGTTCACTGATTTCTCCGTCAATTGTGGACTTATTACAAATTATTTTTTTGCGTGATACTTCCAAGGTGGTCCCATTGTCACTAAATCTGAATCTGATGAATTGAGGAATTGAGGGAACTCCTTAATATTGTAGGCAAACATATAGGTAGTGATTTTAGTACTCTTAGTAACAAGTCGAGAGAAGAACATTTAACTGTTTAAATATGACTATGACTTTCCGGCGGCGTTACTCGCGACGAGCTTGAAATATCTTAAAGTTTAATATCAACTAAGAAGTGAAAATACATAAGCTTACCTCGTGTGGTGATAAGTTTTGAGACACCCTTTTTTCTTAATAAAATAAAGTCATCAATGGCAACATTGGCAACACACACTGGTCAAAGACTTTTGACTTCAAACACTGCGGTAATTTGGACAAAAAGGTGCTGCGAAGCTTTCCGAACGCTGCCCAGCCGAGTCGGATTCGACGAGTGACCTCTTTCTCAAAGTTGGATCTACCTAACTGGACCGTTTGTCCCAGGTAAATATAGTCGTCAACAACTTCGAGCGCAGAGCCTCCGACTATCACGGGAGTTGGCGCGACATGGACATTGGACATGAATTTCGTCTTGTCCATGTTCATTCACAAGCATACTCGGTCGGAAACTCTACTGAGGTCAGCGAGCATTGCACTGAGGTCCTCCATGGTCTCAGCCATGACTACGATATCGTCAGCGAATCGAAGGTGAGTGATGTACTCACCATTTATGTTGACGCCTCGTCCTTTCCAGTCCAGAACCTTAAAAGCATCCTCCAATGCAGCGGTGAACAGGTTCGGAGAGATCACATCTCCTTGTCTGACAGTGGTATGATATGGTACTCGATAAAGGTATGTGGGTCAGGGAAAGCGATTTTTATCTAATGCAGTACAAAATCCACCTACGTCCTAGATGAGGATATGATGTCAGAACATTCACTTTAATTTTACTACAGCCAAAAATCAATAACTCACCTATAGGGAGAGGATCCAATTCTTTTAAAAGATTTCTTTTCAGTAGTGTCTTCTTCGAATATGTCCTTCCCTCGGGACCATGAATACAGCGATAACTATCGGAAGAGCCCGAAATAGACTCTTCCACTCCAAGGTACTGGTCTCTCGTCACTCGTGCGTGCTTGAACTCGTAGCGCTCTTGCTTGAGGAACACTGTATGTGAAGTAGCTACGGATTCGTCACAGTCTCCACGGGCATGATTTTCCTTTTTCTTGGAGACGCTCTTGGATTTATTCGTTGTTATTGACGTTTCAGATATTATTTTCGATTTAGATTTTATTTCCGAGTCAGCTGTCGTTGACCTTTGATTTTCCATTATAACTTTATTGATAAACAATAAGAAATTATTAAAGCTGGTATGACTAGGCAACAAAGTAATTTGACGTTTCCATTTTGTCCAATTGTCAAAGCTAGACTAAAATATAATTCCTACTTAAAAGTACAACGAAGGTTACTCATACATAATTACATAAACGAAGGAGGTCCATAAGAATATTTTAATTTCGAATTAAGATTGATTTGGATTGATATTGTAAAGCCGCGTTTTCACTTTGTGCTCTGAACAGGTTTGAGCGAGCAATCATTCGTCCGTGCGTAAATGAAAACACTTGAGCGAGCGAATGTTTTTGTTGGATTACTAATGTCTTGCACAAAATTTATTCGCACATTTTCGTTTCGCATAGCAACCATTGGCACAATCATCATTTCGCACAATTGCTTTTTGCCTAAATTTCTTGGCACACTATCATTTCGCACAATTTTCTTTGGCAGAATAATACATTGGCATAATGTTGATTAGAACAATACTCCTATGGCCGAATAATCGTATCGCCGAATTTTGTATGGCATACTATGTAGTTGGCATAAAGTTATAAAGCAGAATAATATTTTACTAGGTACTTCATCCTTGATCCTTATTTATCCCACTGCTCCAATTGCAATGCGGTCATGGCGCTTCGCCGGCCGCTACCACGGCACGCTCGCTACGCTCGCTCGGCTCGCGCGCTGTTATTGTAGAACTTCTAACCTAACCCAACCTATTTTACTGGTAGCAGTTCGTTACTAATTATTATGCTATGGTACAATTATGCCATAATAAATTCGGCGGAAGGTATATTCTGCTACATAAAATTCTGCGAAATGAAAGTCGGCAATATTAGTATTCTGCTATTCAAAATTCTGCCAAATGATTGTTATACGTTATGATAGTTATGCTAAGTATACTATTATGCTAAAGTATCATTCGGCTAAAAATGTTTCTGCGATAACTGTTATGCGAAATGTATTTCGGACAATCGATGTTATGCCAGATGAAGGGAACCCGTTTTTGTTCAATGATGATCGTCTGGACGTGACGAACGATTGCTCGCTTACTCATTAATTCAGTGAAAACGACGTCTGTGGCAAGCAAACTGCTGCTCTGTGCATTTGCTCGGCGTTGTACGTGCTTGGTGGGTATCCGGTCTTTGTTTTTAAATCTCGATGGACTGGAATCAAGAAAGAACGATGCATCAGCGATAATTACAAACGACTAACCTAAAGCAAATCATCTTGAGTGGTGTCCATGATCGTCAGAGAGCTCTGTACGTAAGACAAGTGAAAACGCAACGAAAGGCCTCCTCTAGCTCACGTCCCCGCACGGCCACCACGGTATCGTCGGCATAGCAAAGGGTGGCCATGCGGGGAAGAAACGCCGCAAGAAACTCGGCAGTCAGTAATTTTTCAAATATATTTCATGTTACAATGGTATACTTAATCTAGCATTATATAAATCTATAAATATTAAATTAAAAAATAATTATATTAAATAAGCTGCGTAGTTTCAGCAGGAAAACACACCAAAATCTTGCGAGAGAGAGAGAGAGAGGAGAACACCTACCTAGGTGTAAGTATATAAGACGGTGCAAGACGACCACATAAGATTGATATGTTTTCCTACATCAACGGTGTCCCCTAGACAAGATAAATCAACTGAATTTGTTTTTTTTTTTATATTAAGTTTCGGGTTTAGGCCAAGCACGTTTACGCTTTAGACATTAACGACTTTTTCAAGTAATTTTTAAATGATGGAAAGGGTAGCTTTAAAGCTATGTCAGGTAATTTATTATAGAAATGAATGCATTGACCAACAAATGATTTATATACTTTATCTCTCTAACTGAATTTATTGTGAAATAATCTTAATTTTTAATAACGAGACGCTACAGTTAAGATATTAATTTCCTTAAAAAGTTCTCTTAGCGAGTCACGGGAATAGAACGAATGGCCCTTTTTTGTAACACAAATATAGTTTGTATGTCAGCTGCCTTACCCCAAACCAAAATACCGTACGACATGACACTATGGAAATAACTATAATAAACTAGGCGAGCTGTCTCAATATTGGTTAGCTGTCTAATTTTCCTAACGGCGTAAGCTGCCGAACTTAGTTTACCTGCCAGTACAGCTATATGGGGACTCCATTGCAATTTTTTATCTATCGTTATCCCTAGGAAAACGGCCTCATCTACGATTTGCAAACACTCGTCATTTAGAAAAATACTAGAATCTAACGGTTTAACATTAGGCAAAGCGAACCTGACACATTTAGTCTTCTTAGCATTTAGTAGTAAATTGTTGCTAATAAACCAATTAAGTACTTTAACTAGGGTGGTGTTTATCCTACTGTAGTCTATGGATTTTCTGTCTACCTTGAAAATTAGTGAACTATCATCAGCAAAAAGTACAATATCACAAAGTTTATCTACTGTTGGTGGTAAGTCATTTATGTAAACTAAAAATAGAAAAGGACCTAAAATAGAGCCTTGAGGCACACCTATTTTTACTGTAGCTCCATCAGATTGCGTTTTGTTTACTGCACGCAATAATTGCCGCATTGGCGGCACGCCTAGTGCGTGGGGCCTTTGATTGGCCAGCCTTGGCCCTGGTGTGTGGCGGGGCACATCTCCATCCCCCAGCACGTGGTCCGCCGGATGTCCCGTTTGATGGCAGACATCGCAGTGTGGTGCAACTTAGCAGGCGGCCCGCCAGTGGTCCGACCCGCTGCACCGGTGGCACCAAGTGGGTCGGTCCACCGATGAGGGGCAAAGGGCCCCGCCGTGTCCAATGCCTTGGCATTGGAAACACCGCATGGGCCTCTGCCCAAGTGCAGTCAAACTGGCGGACGACCAAAAAAAAAATCCTACCTAACCTAACCATACGAAGGGATGCGTTTTTTTTTAAATAGGTAGGTACTACTTTATTCGGAATGGCTCTTAGTTTTGTTTAATGAAAATCAGCTAGGTCAAATTATTGTTAACTCTGTAAGTATTAACAGGACAAATACGATGTTATTGTACCGCCTACAATAGAGGCCCTGCAGTCTTTTCTCGTGATTTATATCCCCTGTTCTACTCCCAATTTCTGTCCTTTACAGTAGAAAATACCAGTTGCTAGCTGTGTTGTTTTGATTGATTACAGTTGTGTTCGATTGTTCGAGGATTGTTCAATTTAAGGCCTGTATTCTTAGATGAAAACAATAAGATAAAAGATAAAAGATGTTTAATTCAGTAAGTAGACCGCACGGGCACTTTTACACGTCAAAAATATACCAGCGCTTCGCAGTCAGTCGTTTTTTAAATATTGCTTATATAAAAATAAACTTAACCTAGCATTATATGAAACAATGAATCTCACATAAAACAAAAAATAAATATATTCATGTGTAGTTGAGCAGGAAAATGTATCAAAACTCACAAGAACTAATAAGAAGTAGTAATTAGTTAGTAATTTATTATTTTATAAAAGGAAATTTTAGAAATTATACTTACCTATAACGGTGCAAGATAACCCACATAAAGAGTTTCGACACCTTCTTCTACAGAAACCGTGTCCCCTAAGCAATATACAATGTTTACATATTTTTTATGACTAAGTTATTATTAAGTTATTTAGGTGTTTAGTTTAGGCCAAGAATTTTTATCTGTTAGATAGTCCTCGACCCTATAGTAAGCTTTAGACATCACATCAACGACTTTTTAAAGTAGGGTTTAAGTACTGGAAATGGTAACTGTAAAACAACGTCAGGTAATTTATTATAGAAAAGGATGCATTGACCTACAAATGATGTATAAACCTTACGGACACGATTTTTTTTAATAGCAATTTTATTTTTATTTCTTGTATTCAAATTATCTATATCACAATTCTTAACAAGAGTCTTGATTTTTAATGACATAAATGATATTCTCATAAATAAATTATGACGCTACTGTATCAAAATATTAATTTCTTTAAAAAGTAATCTTAAGAATCACGGGAGTTTAGGTTATTTATAGAACTAATGGCTCTTTATTGCAACACGAATATGGTCTGTATGTCAGCAGCTTTTCCCCTAACCACATACATAAGTAAGTGTCTTGTGATTTGACAATGGTTTCCCCTAATTTACATCGCTGAGTTTGGACCATCGTGGATCAACTAAGGATCAGATCTAGCGGCATCTTTTTAATTTGATGTTAATTTAATAAAAAATGCAATTTTTAAAATTAATTTAATAAAGGATTGTTCGCTGGGATCTCTCTGTTGTACGTATTAATTCGCAGCAATATTTAACTTTTTAAACTCGACATCCGGAATTGAGACTTATTTTTACAATGCGCATGCTCGCATGTTCGCAATGAGATGATATTCGTTTTGTAAAAATTGTCCTTTTTTTGCAAAATCTTTATCTGCTTATCAGGACCCAACTATTGAGTCTTTACACGGTGGGTCTACGTGAAGAATAGCGGAGATCCTGTCGCCACTTTTCGACTCCATCAGCGCACCAACTCTTAGATACCACAATATTGCATTATCATCGGGTTTACATACGTCGCTGGAAAGCAATAATGCTGTAACCCGCACCTCCTACCAAAATCGTTTTTTTGCATATTTTTACTTCATAATTTTTTCTGCGTCGAATGGTCTATGTCTCGCGTTTCTACGATGAAAAATAAAAACTTTACAGCATTAGTTATTTGTAATATTTAGATTATTGGAGAACAAATAAATGTAGTAACCCGCTTAAATTCCGGTATTTTTTGTCGAAATGAGACTTACAGCAATACAAGGTAAGAAACTTAATCTCTGGAACAATGTACAGCGTTTTGGCTTTCCTAACTAATTTGGTCTTATTTTTTTAAATCAGTAAGTAATTTCGGACCAAAATTGTTGTAGTGGCTGTTATTTAGTTACAGCAATTTAAAACGCCCTTTCATTTGGTTGTTAAATTACACCACGACATTTCCGTTTTGGGTTACAGCATTCTTTCGGGGGAAAAAAAAAGAAAAAAAATGCTGTAACCCGCAAAAATCACCCTTAACCCATTTTATATCAAATTTGAGTATTCAGTTTAACAAAACTATTTATTTTAATAATATTTGCAAAATGGGACCGAAAAGCCTCCTGCCGTTTAGAAGTTATGATTTTTTTATTTTTTTTGCGTTTGTAATTTGGCTCTAGTATAAAGTTTGGTTTTTGAGGGTTACAGCATTATTGATTTCTAGCGACTATATGTGGTTCAAATTTCAGTCCGTTCCGTTGACGGGAAGTGGATCAAATTGAACTTGCAAGATTTCACCCGCACACACCTACACGTACCTGCATTGCAACTATTGCAAGTTAAATAAAAGCTTGTAAAAAGGCCACAAATGTTTTTTTATGGAAAATAAAAAATATATTTAAAAGTCAAGGGTTATCCCCACTACCTATCAGCCAGGTCTGCCTCTTTGTATTTAAATATCATACCTACATAAAAGATATATTGTACCAGTTTACTTGGTGCCTCAAATACCTAGGTACCCAAAAATGCCTCACAAAACAACTCTTGGAATTAATCGACCTACCGTATCTGGCTACAGCATTATTCTATTCTACCAATAGCTGTGGAGATTGGGAGAGAGGACATCATGGTTGGTACTTTTGCATAATGTAGGATTTTTGAATCGGTGTTCTTAGAAGTTATGTAATAAATATCAGTGACAGTAACAACAGCGGGTGTAGGTGGCACCAAGCGAAGCGAATCGGTCAAGTCCCATGCGCAGGCGCAGCTTGTCTCGCGTCGTCGACACGGCGGCCAGCATTCACTTGCTCGCTCAGTTGCGCGGCGACACTGCGCCGGAGCGAACGTGCGCGTGAGTGTGGTTCCAGCTCACGACTCCACGCACACGACAACCTATTGGTTTCACCCTTACAAAAACAAAGTGTCGAAACATAGTTTACCGCGGTAGTGAGTGGAAATTGCCGGATTTATACGATCCCATTTTGTAACCTGCTTATTTATTACGTGAGTATTTTTTTCGATACAGAATCATTTGTTTGCTTAACGTTATACTTACATTGGGAACCTACCTACTTAACCAGCTACTAAGCAACCATGTAATGTTGCATGGTAATATAGGTAATATTCAATTGTATTGTAGGTATAAACAGATTTGGTTTGAGTCACTTAATAAAAAATAATGAATAAGGTAGGTTCCTGTTATTCGGAGAAGTAAGCACGAGTAGTACTAGTCCGTAGAAAATAATGTAGGTACCTACCTACCTACTTTCTCAAAAGTAGATTTAAGGTTTGTACAGTGTATTCTGTAAATACCTAAGTAATTTTCAAAGATAACATTTTAAGACCTCCGATCCAGAAAAGTCGGGAGAGCTGCGAGACCGGTGCAGACGTTCCCGGCCCTCGTAGAATGGGTACTAGGGAGGTACTACCAATAATGGTGTGCAACTTTTTATTAACTTTTTATTGTTACTTAAACATAAAGATCAACTGCAAAAGTAAACATCATAAAATATATAGGTGTATGTACACATTACCTACCATATTTAAGAACATACCTACCTACAATGTTAATTGATCTGAACTAATGTTTTGAACCCGCGCGCGGTGTGAGTGACAGCTGGAAACCTAACAATGCGCGAGGACGATACGAATGACGCAAGGCTTTGCTCATTCAGGTAGGTAGGTATTTATTTTGCTCAGCTATCAGTTACTAAATTCATGGAAAATTATTAGCCATTATGATGGATCGTTTGGATCACCATGTACCTACAACAATAAATCAAATTGACTGCTCTCGACACAAGACTTTATCTATGTATGGTTATGTATGTATTGTACCTAACCTAGCTATATGAATACGACGACAGAGCCAATTTGTAGTACACAGTGTGTTACCGGCATAAGGGTTTCCATTGCTATAGAGTAACAATGGGCCACTCCACTCCTTCCTTAATGTATAGTCTTTATTATTTCTACTGAGCCGATCTTCTACACAAAGGCCATTGTTTGTACCATTGTCTTTCTTTGTGTCCGTAACACCAAGCCGATTACATAAAAAAAAGTTAGAACTACATTGAATGTACATTGAATTATCAACCCTACTCTCTTAGTCAGTAGGTTTAAAATGTAAAGTGTCAGGATACAGATATAAGTCTTTATTATTTGAACTGTGCTTATTCTTTACACAATACTATCATCTACACAAAACTAATATCTGTATCCTGATACTTTACATTTTAAACCTACTGACTAAGAGGGTAGGGTTGATAATTCAATGTACATTCAATGTAGTTCTAACTTTTTTGTATGTAATCGGTTTGGTGTTACGGACACAAAGAAAGACAATGGTATTGTTTACAAACAATGGCCTTTGTGTAGAAGATCAGCTCAGTTCAAATAGTAAAGACTATACCTACATGTTTTTTATAATAAAACAAGAAAAAATTATACACACTTATTTTCAAACCAAAAACTAATTGCAAGGAATGTACACTGTGCATTAAAGTTAGTAAAGTCACGAGACTAAACTAAGACAAGATAGCAGCCCCATTTGACGTCTGAACAACATCGAGGATCAAATACACTTAGTTCTGTCCTTTTCTCTCGCTTTGGCTACGAATGGAGAAAGAGAGCCCTTCAATTCTTCGGTCAAGCGTGAGATTGCGTTACGTTTCACTGCTCCTGCGCTTTGACATAATTATGGACTATGGCTCGGATCATTCGATACTTTTCGGTATGTAACATTATTTCGTTTTAGGCTTCATGGAGTACCTACCTTTAGAATTATCTTTTGGATTGAATAAGATTGGTTTTGATTTCTAAATTTTTAAAACAGTGATAGAACGTTACCGGCAAATCTGACAAATTCAAGGAGTATTAATAACTCCGTATGTTTTGCCCCTACTAACGTATGCCTTGTACCAAGTAATAAAATAACGATACATACCTTATACATACACATAGCTCCAATACGTTGACGGAAGTTAAAATCTACGAAGTTGAATTGCAGCGTTACGTTAGTTAACCGCGACTTAACTATACCTACCTGCAAATCGTCGTCAGTTAAAGCAGAAGCCCTCATGCCAGTACCACTGGCAGTCTCAGTCAGCGATTTCGCTTAGGAGAAGTTAAAAAAGTTGTGATTGGATGAGTAGTGTTTACCGGTTTATTTCTTTGAGGCAAATTAGTCAATAATGTTTCATTTGGATATTATGTATTTATTTATATGTAAGTATATATAATTATGTACATTTATTTTCATTTATGTAAGTATAAGTATGTATATACACCGTGTTTTTCTTGATTTACGATGATAACTTCGGCATATTACTAGGTATATCCGTAGAAACTACATGGCAGATAAAAAAAAAAAATTGCAAAAAAAAAAATGTTTTCTGTTTAGAACAAAGTAATTAAATTTTGTTTCTTTGGTCATTCTAAAAGGACCTTTGGAGTTAACTAATAGATAATCAGTGTCAAATATGTCAATATTGGCGTGACATACTCGAACACACACCATTAAGAGCCTTTTACACCAGTTCAACGTGATTAACTGATTAAATTTTAAAATGAAATATCTTTAAAACCGTAAGAGTTACCATTTGTCTGTCTTCGGGAAATTAACTTTATTTGACCTAAAGAACGTTCCCTTAAAGTTATCGTAAATCAAAAAAAACACGGTGTATATAATTATATTTATATTTATATTTGGGTAATATTCTTTGTCTTTGGCTTTGTATACTTAAGTGGATAAGATCAGTTGAAAAAGTTTAAACTATACCTATTTAGGTACTTACCGATAAGACCACTTGTTAGGTAGGTACTAGGGAATGTAATTACGGGCTAAATTTTAAAACCGGTAAATTACCGTCTTCGTTCCGGAAAAACCGTTTAGACATTAAATTACCGCTAATTAACAAGCCCAAATTAAAAAAATTAAAATACTGTAAATATCGTGTATACATACATACATAAACTCACGCCTTCATTTCCAGAGTGGGGTAGGCAGAGCTACAGAATAAAAATTTATTTATTTATTTAGTATAAAAATCAAAAGCTAAAAAACACAAATAATTGAATGAAGAACAAACAGTTTGAGACTTGAAGATCATTTTAAAATTTAATAATTAACCGCATCAAAAAGCTACAATGTTATGGTCAATGGACGAAGAAAACAACAATTACAAAAAAAATATAAATTTTCGTTTAACGTGCGAACAATAAATAATTATTTATTTTAGTGTGGCGTAATAACGTCCGTATGTACTCGTATCTGCGCCTGCGTAAGCCTCCTTCATCTTTGAGTATTTTTTGGCATTTTTTATACTTTACCGTTTTGTGGTCGTTCAATCGGAAGCCAAGCCTGCTCCTGACTGCTCCTCGTTACACTTAAAACAATGAATGATACTATAAGTAAATGATTTGCTGTAAATGACTTATTTGTCACGAAAATGATATCATGCATGATCATGACATTCCTAACACAGCTCAGTGTATCACTACATAGTATAAAACAAAGTCGCTTGCGCTGTCTGTCCCTATGTATGCTTAAATCTTTAAAACTACGCAACGGATTTTGATGCGGTTTTTTTTAATAGATAGAGTGATTCTTAAGGAAGGTTTATATGTATAATACATTCCACGCGGGCGAAGCCGCGGGCGGGTCGCTAGTTTAATATAAAATAACACCCCTCTTTTTTGTGTCGGGGGTTTTAGAATACAATAAACCTGACGCTGTCAGAAATAAACTCAATACAACTTTATTAAACTATTTCGTACCTACTAACGTAGTTCACTACCTGTAATCTGCGGCCGTTCGCGTCTCTCAGTCTCAGTACGACATCCACCTCGGGATATTTACTTAATATCAATTTCATCATCATCATCATCATCATGTCAGCCGAAAGACGTCCACTGCTGGACATAGGCCTCCCCCAAGGCTCTCCACTCAGACCGGTCTTGTGCTTTTCGCATCCACCTCTTTCCCGCGATCCTTACAAGGTCGGCGTAATACTCGTAATATCAATTTGTTAATCACTAACTAATAACTTGGACTCGGCGTTGGCGATTCGGCACAAGACACAACTGTTAAAAATAATACCTGGATAGGGTGGTGTCCTGGGACCTGTTGTGGGTGGGAGTGAGATTAGCCTTGCTTAATGGGTTGGCAAGACTAACACGTAGCGAAATAAAATAATACGCTCGTTATTATTACTGGCAGGGAACATTACGAAAAGGTAAATATTAAAACTAATAAGGTAGTACAGTTACTTCCTCATCACAGTGTATATGAATAATATTTTTTATTTAGTAACAAAATAGTACATTATTGCCTAGGCAGTGAAGCAGGCAATTGCGGGCCGAATATTGGTTTAAACGGACGAGCTTGCGTTTTTTTTTAATTTGGGAACTGTCTGTAACGCATCTCAGTATGGAGTTAGTAATGTCAACTTTTCCGGTCATTTTTGAGAAAAAGGTTATTAACGTATTTGATTTTATTTTATTAGGGTTTATAAGATACATTATTCCCAAAACAATCATATTTTAAGGTATTTTAGATTAAAACAATAGTCTAGTAAATCGCTGGATATTGTTATAATTTACCGGATTTTTACCGACAGTAAATCAGGCCGGTTAACCGGTAAAGAGGTTAACCGGTTTGCATCACCTAGTAGATACGCTGTAAAAGATAATTAGGTACTTAAGTATCTACGTACTCGTTTTTGTTTTACTTCCATAGGTAAGTAGGTACCTACGAAGGTTTTTTTCCAATGTTCTATAAAGTGCATTACTCGTATTGTCAATACCTACATACATGTCTCACTAATGTTCTACCAAATCATCAATTGACAAACCATATCATTTTACAAACTTTCATTTCGTAATGAGATAGGGTAAGTTCGCCTGTTCGCGTCCACAGACCAGTTCGCGTCCACAGACCAGTTCGCGTCCACAGACGGGTCAATCTTCTACAACAGTGGACAATATCTGTACCGACAGACTAACAAAAACGTAAGTTATTTCTATGAATACCTGCATGTATGACAGGTACACACACATAAACAAACGCTCCTTGCGCAATTATTGCGTAGAAAATAAACTAGTTTCGTGTGTGACACAAAAGAAAGAAAACGTGCAAAATTAAAGATAAAAATAGTGGGCAGCTGCGCTTTTTACGAAAGCTTTATAATAGATGTATATGATATTTGCGTTTTATTGTTGTTTCTAGTAGTTAACCATTAACCATAACTGAACTGAACTGCTACATCAAATCAATCCAAGTTTGATTTTTGTTATCACACGATAAAATATGAGAAACAATACAAGTTTTATTTTATTTTGAACATTATTTTCATGTATATTGTAATTGCCAATTTGCGTCCACATTATCACGATTATAGAAAAAGATACAGATGTCGGAAATATACTTGAACTCAAACTGTTCCTATAGTAGACACCATAGAACAGATTGCGTCCACCGTATAATCGTATTTTCTTAATCATAGGTATATACTCCAGTTACTTTATACATCGGTAGTATGCGTCAATTCCGGTAGTTCTGAATTTTTGCAGACTTGTTTATGATGTTGGCCTAATGAATAATCCAAGTTTGTGACCTCGAGCGCCGAACGCAACTTTGTCAAAAATCGACAAAACCGCGAAAAAAACGTTTTTATTTCAAATTTTGGCGATTATAACTCTAAAGAACGTTATACCATACCTATATTACGGAATAAATTGTGATTCCTAGACCTTAATTACGGACCATATATTAAGAATTGATATTTGTGGCTGAATCATTACTATTTATATATTATTAAAAGAAAGTGGACTCGATCTGCTACATCAAATTTATAAGAATAAGAATAAATTTATTGTATAAACCATCCACTTAGCGTCCGGCGGACAAGTCCAGCTATCGCTAATCCCTGAGTTGTTTTTTAAACGTTGATTATCACACTTATAGAAAAAGATACTTACCTGTTACCACCATCTTGTCACCAATGGGAGAATTTTTTTCCCATCTCGTGGACGCGAACTGGGAAAATCGCCGGTTTGTTCTAAAATAAATTATGTCATTTTTTGTCCTGACGAGTGCAGTAAACTTTTAAAAGACTATTAAGGACGTTCAGAAATATCACATACAATTTTTTTTTGTCTCAAACTTCTCATTAGGCCACTAAGTGAACGCGAATAGGCGAAATGACCCTACTTCTCGCCGCATTATGTAACATTTTTATATGGTCTAAACTCTTAACTAACTTATTTAACAAGCCCATCTAATATTTACTGGTTTAAGCACAAACACGTTTTTGCTAAATTAAAGTTTGTAAAATGATATAGGGTAAGAGCACCAGTGGTCAGCCAGGATCCTGTAGTCAGCCTTTTGAGTCTTTATTTGCTTGTAAATAGTGGTCTTATTCAAATTACCTGAATATACCTGGAATACCGTGAGTCTCTCGGGTCGAAAAAGTTAATTCAAAGATGACAACTTGACAGATTGATTTTATATCCCACAGCGATCCGCCCTCGCGCCGCTTCGGCTTATGTGAGCTTTCTGTGACACCCGTCCATAAACCAGAACTATACAGGGCGAACGATATGAAGTGTTACCAAATTCAAAAGGCTACGATTTTTTTTTGTTGTCTTAAATTATTCATTATTAAGAAAAAAATGAGAAAAAGATATCAAATTTTTAAGATTACTTTATTTTAACTCGATATGACCACCTTCTGCTGTCTATGGCCTTCAGACGGTAGAAAAATGAGTTGCACGCTGCACGAATGTGATCCTGCGGTATGCAATGGCAATTACGTACGATCGCTTTCTTCAATGCATCCATACTGGCATGTTTTCTTCTCCTCACCTTGCTCTCCACAATGGACCAGATAATAGAAGTCCATCGGGTTCGCGTTTGGGGAATTCGAAAGACATTGTGTGGACGAAATAAATTGTGGCACGCGTTGTTCAGCCATTCTTGGTTCACTCGAGCTTTATGAGCCGGGGCCGAGTCTTGTTGTAATGTCCACGGTCTACTACCGAAATGTTTGCGTGCCCAAGGCTCCAACGCAGCTTCCAAAACATTTTCCCGATAGTAAGTCGCATTTACTTTGACACCAGGCTCGATTTTGTGAATTTGGTAACACTTCATGTCGTTCGCCCTGTACATAAAAGGGTAAGGACCGAAAAGTTGGATCATTGTTAAGCGCAGTTAACCATACAAACAAAAAAATCGAAAAAAGTTCCGTTGTGCGACGAAAAGTATCCCTACTATTGTATGGCTAATTTTCGTGTCACAACTCACAACGGAAAAGTTTCATAGAAAATGTAATTGAGTGAGTTAGCGCGGCGCTGGCGGTCCTGGCCCAGAAACCTTCCTCTTGAATCGCTCTATCTATTGCTGAGAACTGCATCAAAATCCGTTGAGTACTGTAAAAGATCTAAGCGAACAGACAGCGGAAGTGACTTCATTTTATACATAAAGATATTGTAAATTCATCAAAAACATTAGGGCAGTCGTCCAGAAAAAAAAGAAATACCTACTTCACATTTCCTCAGAATACGAAATTGGTTTACATGAAACTTGTTGTTTTCTTATTGTATGGTGACAAGATTCACGAATAGCCCATTAATTGTATCGGTGATTGTACTGTACACTCGGTACATTACTGTTTTATATGTTTACGCGTTTACCATACGTTGTTAAATATACCTACTTAATTGCCTGTTATGATTTTATATTGGAAGGGACGCAAAGAGTTACGGTTATCATGAGACCGCGAGATAAATGGCATGTCTGCATGATTGACGTGTTATTCCTAGATTATACAAATGATAACGTAGAGAGGTTCCCGATCTGTCACGATAACGCCATCACCCTGTAGATAATAGGGTATCGGATGCGAACATTCGTCTTTGTAGTTTTGCTCCCCGGCACGCAGCAATATCGGTAGTGCTATTGGATTACTTCGAAAATTTTACCGATGCCTAAACAGTTAAACAGGTAAGAAACAATATAGCTACATACATACATAAACTCACGCCTTCATTCCCAGAGTGGGGTAGGCAGAGCTAAAGAATTACCAACAAGTCTGAAAACTTCTTGATAATTCTGTAACCACATTTGGCACAAGTAGGCTTAGATGTTACAGTAACAGTACTACAAGCCTTTATTCCCTTAGTCGCCTCTTACGACATCCACGGGAAGACATGGAGTGGCACTATTCTAACCAGGCAACCACACGCTATAGCTATTACATCAAATGTTCAGTAAACCCTTCGTTGGGTCAAGGTGCACCGCTCATTTTAGAATAAATATTGAATAACACAAGAGATAACTTCGTCAGTGAGAAGTAGAGCGGTACCTACCTCCCTACCCTCAGTTCTCTGCTGACACGAGACGGTACAAATTATAATGTTTTATGGGTTCATGTACCCATGTATGAAAGTATTACGTTTGTGTATTCCTTTTATTCTCCTGTTGCCTCAAACCACAATCCGCCATGTACTCGTAAGTAATATAGTTATTAAGATGGTTTTAAGGTTTTTGCAATTACAAACTTAATTACGGTGTTGAAAAACTGATCGAAACTTATGTCGATGTATGGGGATGTCAGTTTTCAAACGTCAAAGTTAAGTTGGTCTCTCAATCCATTTCATTTTATCGTTTTGTTCGGCCCGCTTGCTCGTAAACTTAATCCTAGGTTTAGGTACGACTCGCACTTGACCAGTTTTTTATATAATTTTGTATGATCATTGCTGCCTATACCCACAAAGTACCCTGCCGGCAAGAGCATACGCTCTTAAGTGAATGATGCTGAATACCTATAGTAGATGCATAGGGACTATTGGGGACTAGGTCAATTTGAGTGAGGGGTCGTGACTCGTGGCACTATCGGCCAATGACATGCGAGCGTTGTTTTTAATATCCATTGATTTCAGTGTTAACTTTAATAGTAACGTCAAGCAGGTTTTCATTTTATTTTAAGTATATAAAATGTAATAATTGTATTTATTGTTTAAATTTAAAATACCTAATTACAAAAACATCAATAGGGGCACCCGTTTCTACGTTGGCTGTCCTGCCCTAGGGCCCCAGTCGAGTGACGGGCGGAGACACAACCTCACGACACGAGCAGGCTCGCGCTGCTCGCGCACCTGAGTGCACGAGGTCGATGTGTAGACAGGTGGAGGGGTGGGAGGTAAATTTAATGTTCAGTAGCAAAAGTATCTTATATAAGCTTATTTTAGTAATATAAGCAGTCGTATATCCATGACAGAAACGTTTCTATCATTGGGAAGTGGCCACAGATTTACAGCTGTTTGATGATATATTGTGCGTATTTTAGCACCGCCTGTCACAATTTTGTTACAAATCCGTGATATTAAAGTGTTAGTGTTATATTAATGATTTGTTTGATCACAATATCACTAAATAATCATATAATAGTTACAAGGACGCTGATAAAGAACTATTTGTAGCTATTTTGTTGATTGTGTGGTGTTTGGTGCAATTGTTGTGACGAGTGAACAAATCATTTTATAGAAAATCATTAACGAAAAGGACAAGATCCTGAAAAGTATTTGTACCATCTTGCTGTTTATGTGCGTCATTTGAGGAGAATTTCACTTGCGCTCACAATTTCAACGTACTACTACGTATACGTTTTTTTTTCAAGCGTCGCCTAAATTTTGATATTTGATTAAATATTAAAATATGAATTACTTGGAAATCAACAAGGGGACTGATATATCATTGATTTGTAGCATTTTCGCGCCATGGGAAATAAAATTCTTGGAGCGTAATGGCCGCCTTTTTATGATAACTAGATTAGTCCTCTTCGAGAGCATACAATTTCGGTATAAAAGTCTTTTGCAGCAATTATGTGCTGTTTTAGCGTTATATATATCTAACTAAAAACATTTTCAAGTGACTATATGACGATACATGGGTCTTGCAGAAGTAATTTTACAACACCTTAGTGTTACCATAGGATTACTTATCACGTTAATAGTTAAGCGATAAAATAGATGCATATTAGCTGCAAGGTATTGTTTTATATCACGGATGAGATCCGCGCGCACCGGATTTGTAACGAGCGCTAAACAAGTGTCTCTAAAAATCACAATAGATCAACTTTGCTGAGTAAATATATTATTAGAACCTAATGTACAAAATATCAGCGCTAAATAGTTGTTGTGAGAGCTTTTTACAGCTTGTTATATGTGCTGTAAAAAGCGGTCAAGTAAACGTTTATGTCGTTAATTATTGTCCCGATTATACAGCGAGTAGAATATAAGCAAAAGTCCAAAGGAAATGCCATAAATTTGCTGTATATCAGTTGCAATATGTTCATTTATATCACGTATTAGATCCATGCAACGACTTCGCAATCAAATTAGATCTATTTTGATATATAAATGTACTAATGAAACCTGTTGTGCAACATAATTACACTAAATCGCTGTTGGGAGAACTTTTTGACAGCTATGTTATCTGTGCTTTACACATCGGTCGAGTAAACGTTTATGTCTTCAATCATTCATCATATACTCGTTCTATCACTATTTGGCTGTTTGACTTTATATAGCTAAAACATGTTCCCAATCACCAATATACAACAACGCTGACGGAAGCAGTCACCGCATTGATTTTAAATAACTTTTATTTAATTTTTACACTGTTTAGTGATAATATTTTTTCTTTTATCATTACCTTCCTAGCTGGGAATCTTCTCAAGGAATAAGTGTACTCAATTTCAAAACTGATTGCTCTGCTGATTTTCTACCCTAGTGTCATACGACACGACTGATATTCGACTTCGCTGAAAATTTACACGACAATATCTTTGCCATGAATAATTTTTAATTGCAATACACATCTTACTGCATCTAATAATACTCTCTTATAGATTAATTTCGTAGGTATCTACCCGCCCGTCCAGCCACACCAAAAGCGCGGCGCGCACCGCGTGGGGCACTCGACATATTTTTAAACCAGCGATAAAAATAACCAAGCTTTTATACAGGATAGCATGGCTGCTGCCTTAGGGACGATCTGCAATCATAATTATTTATATTCGCTTCAAAACTCTGCACCTTAGCTACCCCGGGCAGCCGTGTTGGAAATCACGTAAATAAATCCGTCCCACTCACACTAGTAGTTAGCTAGACGTTCTCTTTTACTCATATGGATAATAACTTACAGTCTCAATTGTTCCTTGTTTTATAAGGGTTTCTTTAAAGCAATATGTATGCTAACAGTTAGTTCCCCGGGTCACCCCAAATCGATCGCACAGTTACGTTAACACGACTCTCCTAGTAAATAATATAATAATATATTATTTTCAATTATAAACATATCTCTTATTTATCACCCTAACCAATATACTCGTACTATATTTAATTCCAAAGCAAAGTTAATACTTTGCGACCGTGGTAAAGTATCTGTAAAAGTGAGTCGCATTTCTTTTCCTTGGCATAGGTAGGTTAGGTATGTTGTTGAAATGTTTACCCAGAATTCGTCAAGCCATAACCCAGCGCCCTCGCTGGCAGTGGGAGAGCACTTGTACAAATTTCGTTGAACCGAACGAACCAATGATAAAGACACCATAAGACCGCATCGCGTCGCGTTGCAGTGGGGTAAAATTAAGCACTTGTTTAAATTTAAAAATACTTGATTTGACTTTTTCTAATACGTTTTTTTTTCTGTTTATCTTATGAATATTATATATATGAACGTTTTTGAGGATTAAAAAACTTATGCACATAACATGTAGGTACATTTAAACCATTATTAAAAGTTTAATCACTTGACGGAAGTACATTTTTTCATCAATTATATATTATATTAGTATATTACAATACGTCATCTGTGCGCAAAAGCGTTCCTCTAAAAGAAAGGTAATTTGCCTTACGACTGTTAGGTGCGCCGCGGCCGCTGTCACGCACGCATCAAAGACAATATATTTTTTTTATAGAAAAGTAACAAATATATATTTCATAAAAAATTACGTCTTGTGTTATTTTAGTTTTCCGAAATTATACTGTATCTGTAAAAGGAAGAAAGGAATGGAAGCATTCTTAAGTACAGTAAATATTTTTTACATTTTGTTTACATCTCGCCATTATTTGTTTAATTCGCACCGGCGCGTCACTATCACCTGTGAAACGTGCGATACATAATTATGTATCGCATGAGTGCGATAATGACGGGAAGCTACACAGGATCAGGCACTTGTCTTGACGAGAGGGGCGAGCAATTTGAAACAACTATTTATCTCTTTCTAACAATAGCGTTTGTTACGGTTTGCCGTCTTTGTCTGTAGAGTAAAGTAGCAACTAACCGTCAGTAATTGGCGACGGGTTTTAAATGCGTTTAATATGAGCATAACTTATCTAAATATAAAATATATTATAGTTACTGTTAAAAGAGAAAAGATGAGAATATCTCGTTCCATTTGTCGGAGCGCTGATCCGTGCACGCATCGCTGCGGCGAAGTGGAACGTGGCTAGCGCGGCCTGCGCCTGCGACGGATGTCTGGCGCGCGGCGGGCCAGATCTGCACTAATCTGCAATAGTTTCACCAAGTACTACTTAATCACTTCGCTCTAACGCAATAGAAAATACCGAACATTTCTTATACAAACTACAGACACATTCACAGTCAAGGCCGTCACGACTTCTTAGTACCTACTTAAACCATTGAGAACCTAAATATCCTGCACTTTTTGGTCATTACACTCATTACAAAGATTTTTAATGTCAGATTTATATGAAACAAACTATACTGTATCTACAAAAATGATACATTTAAGCTTTGTGTGGTCAAGAGTATCTTGCTGAGCGCAGAGGTCTAAAGGTAGGTAGTAAGGTTAAGGGGGGCGTGTGGCCCCCGGAATACGGATACGGAATTTCGATTCGGAATTCCGAAAGCAGCTAAGTGCGGCCACATACATTCATAATTCGGAAACGGAAACCAAAACAAACGGACGTGTATGGCAGGGTCATAGTTTTTGTATGGATTAGCTGCGTTCGGAATTCCGAATGTATTTATGTGGCCCCCTCAACAAGAGAAAACGTGTCGTGTTTCCGACAGGCCTAGAAGATACCTTAGTAGTATCTGTATTCTAACGCCTTAAATCATGAGTAACAACTGGACTCGTGATCGTTTAGTTCAAGTAAAGGTGGTTGGTTTCACTTCACTCGTACTTTCCAATCAATTAACTGTTTGTTACATGGGCGTGTTTTCTCAGATATTTCTACTTATTACTATAGCTATAATATTACCTAGTTGTAGCGTAGTGGTAATTTCTCAAGTGTTCTTGTATTAATTCACGGAGATGGGGCCCCTTAATTTTCCATAGCTACCTCAGCCAGGGGAATGAGTCCGTGTCCCGCGGCGGGACGAAGTACTACGCCGAACGATTCTTACTTAAATGATCCATAACGTTAACGATTATTAACATTATTATTCGAAAGTTATCTACATATAACAACGCAACAAATGAAACTTATTATTGATCAATAAAGGTAACTCTCAGTTGATATAATGCGCTTTAGGCATAAAAACATGGCTCCATCGAACCAATTTCAGTCCAGTTTTTAACCGACATAAAAAATATTTTAAAATTATTAACTTTTTGCGTTTTTTTGTTTTTTAGAAAATTAAATTTATTTTATACTTTTTAGTGATCACACTAACAAAGCTTTTATTAAGTCCCACTTCTTAGTTAATATGGAAGATTAACACATTTCAAGCTAACCGCAAGCAACGTCGCAGGGAAGTCAGAGGCATATTTAAACAATTAAATGTTCTTCGTTGCAGTCGCTCAACTATCCTAATCGAGATATCTATCTAATCGCCACGCTTGAAATATGTACCGTTGATGAGTTCTGGTGCCCTCCTGTGGTCTTCGTCATCAGTTCCACTTCACCAAATGATACTTTCTGAATGCAAATGCTACACTTGTTACATAAAATAGTAAAATCTCTACATGTTTGCTTACAATATTTGAGGAGATCCCTCATTTCCTCACTGATCCCCTCATCAGATTCAGATTTGTTGACAATGGAACCACCTCAGAAGTGTACTCTATCAAACCCTCCAACAAATAACTAAACTTTAATCGAGAAATCCTGGAATCGGTATAGTTAAATTTGTGACGAGAGTAAATTATACAAACTTTCAAATGAGCAGGTCAATCCGGTAACTTTTTTCCATACTTACTGTGACCACTCTTTTACCCCCTTAAATGATCATATCTTATTTTTTTATTAAATATGAACCTGGTCACCGTTTGTTGAAACGTTTAAGTGAAAACCGCATTAACATTGGTTCAGTGGTTTTCAATTAATGCGAGGAGAAACCAAGTTAAACAGACAAACGGACTCCAACTCTAAAAGTTTTAGAAAGGTTCTGCTGTTCATTCTAGTCCCCTATAGTATTTGTAAGTTCATATCTCTAACGTACCTACAGTTTTTTGTAGAACGTATATATTTTGAAAATAATGATTGATATTTAAATGTAAGTAATCACGGGGTAACAGTGATAAATGGTTGTGTTTACCTGATTGTCGGATTCAATTTAAAGATAACTTTATTATGTTTTGATTTATTTGCGAGTGATATAATATGAGGTAAGTGACCGTATTTTTATATTGCGTTTACTTAGAAGGTTGATTATTTTACAACTTCATTGGCCCGTAAATCGCATTCCTGAGAAGGCTCTTAACAGCAGACAGACAGAAAGACGGTGTGTTCCGTCTTCACGTGCTGAACACCACAGCCGGTTCATGTGCATTTCTTACATCCTACTTTTTACCCCGGGAGATTGACAGGCCCTGCGGGAATAGCAATAAACAACTTCTGCGCAGTCGCGGGTAATAGCTAGTGATTTCTGAAGATCCTACGAGTTCTCTTCATTCAATTTAGAAATCGTTATCAGGGATTTCTAGCAATGAGATGCGGCACCGCATGTCCCAGCAGCGATTAGGTTGCGCGCATCTGTTTAGTAAACCACCGGGCCTCATTGTCTGACGTTTTGAGCCATTGTCTATACTATCTTGATTTTTCGACGTGTTTCGGTGAGGTATATGTGTGTAGTGTTTTTAGCTCAGTGGCCTAATGGCCTTAGACGAGAGGCATTCTAGGAACGTGGTCGTTATCAAAACGGCTATAGGATTGACCTGCGCTGCCGGCCGCGTCGAGCGCTTGTGAGAATTCCATGATTTTGACAGTTTTCGAAAATCATTTACGCTAGCTTATTGCATCTTTTTTAGGGAAGCGGAGCCCTTGAAGCCCTGCCTCCCAGCCCCTTCGACAGGGAGTGTACTTTGAAATATAGGTGCTCGGTAAAGATTCGGTACGGTCGAATTCTAAATTGTAAATTTTAGTACCTTTTCGCAAATATTAATCTATTAAATTCAAACAACTCTCACTTTAATACGTTCATGCGACAGGGTCCTAAAATTTACAGCTCGACTGTACGCAGCTTAAACCGGACACCTATACCACTCCAACAACGCTGTTCAATTCTGTACCTAAGCTGTGCGATGGTGGAACCATCATGCATACCATATGTATTCGCGTAGATAATGTCCTGGCACCAGGACATTATGCGAGTACATATGGTATGACAAAAACAAGGACGTTAGCAAAACATATATCTGGTATCTGAAGTTTGACGTTGGCAGGCTCATGGAATGAACGTTCTTAACCTAGATCCGCTGTTTGTACTTAGTATCGTCCTATAATAGCGTGCGCCTGACAAATAGCACTTTTATTTGTTCAAGTTCAAATAAAGTGTTGGGTCTGCGTGCGCCGGCACCACTGACCTCGTTCTCGGCGCCAGCGCCTCCCCGACACCGGCTGCCCATCCACTGCGCGCTGTACAGTTACTTGGTAACCGCACGACTAACAGGAACCACTAAGTCCTACTCCCCGAACCAGATCAAAGCTGAAAACAACTCCGACACATTCAAATCCACGACGATTCTGCCTTAGTATCGAATTTAACATTGTTTGTATCGATCGATCATAGAATTTAGATTACTGATTTCTCATTTCATAGAAAATGACTACCTTTTATCCGCGACTCCGTCGCCGTAAGATCCGTTACTTATTTCAACAATCAGTTTAACGTAAGTAGAAGATGTAGGTACGTACTACCTACTGAAGCAGAGAATAATGTATATGTAGGTAAATTGGATGTCAGTACCTTTATTTTATTGTACATAAGAGTAATATGTGAGTACAAAAGAAGCACTTACCTTCCGTCTAATGTTCAATGGTTGCGCAGCGCGCCGGCGCCGCGTCCCGTTCGGCCGCTGGTGCACATTAGCGCGGCTTCGCTAATTTAATTATTGCGACCTTTCCATTGGAGTCAATTGTCAGCTGCTTCACTAGATCTAAGGCACCTAAATTAGAACAGTATTTAGTGCACATTTTTCTTTTAAACAGTCGTCACTTACTGGTCAGGATGAAGCTGGCAATTACTCGGCCGTGACGCCGGGCGGCGGGCGGCGGGCGGCGGGCGGGCGTGTCGGACTCGTATCGTATCGCGCGTGATCCGATGTCGCCAGCCACGCGGTTTAACCGGCAGGTCATTAGGTTCACAAAAGACACCTGTACAATTGCGCGTTTGTTCGGCTCTTGATTTTCTTTGAGCGAAATTAAAACCCACTTAATCTTTAAATAGTGTACCTACTTTACACGGTTACACAATCTCGTGGCTCAACGTGTAAACGTGTGATAGCTTTATAATATTCAATTTCACATGTTACGTTACCTACGTACGAGAGCGAGCTGCCTTGCATGACGTCGGCCGGACATAATTGGCAAATGGCTGACTGAACTCAATTTAATTGCTATTAAGAGGAAATACTACTCGCAGAAAGACTGCAAACATATTGCGGAGTTATGCGAAGCGAGAGGGATAGCTACCCGTCCAGGAGCCTGCGCGTTCCGTGCTTCTCCAAGGTTCTGCTAGGGTTTCTGTTTTATGATATTTTCTTGAGAGACCGCAATTTTACACTAGACTTTCAAGAATTTTCTAATTTTCAATACAAGTCCTTAATAAACCTTTTTAAAAATCCAAAGATTGTGTTTTTCATTCATACTTATAAAATAAGACCTTACTTATAAACAATAATCTCAAGTTAAACTCAAACTTTGACAGACTCTCAGTTAAAACTTAACCAACCCTTCTGTTTCCTGTGACTGACATTTACTAATCAAATCAGTAATGACGTGTTCAATAAATGTTTAAAAAACAAAAAACCTCCATCTAAAACGCAATAAATTACCTTTTAAAATGGTAACTATAGGTCAGTCCAATTGAAGTCCAATTTTGGGTAAAAATATTGTGAGTCGCCGACTTCAGTTGTACTGACCTATACCTACCACTTTAATAGAAGTTATATTTTGCGTTTTTGAAGGAAGTTTTTTTTTAAATGTTTTTATTATTTCCTACTCCTGTACTTTTATCTGTCATTTCATTTATATAGTCACGAACACTAATATAAGAAAATACATAATATGTCCGCAGAATAATCCGTAGAAAAGTCTATGTAGTCTATTCTCCATAACAGGACAAAGCTTTTTTGAGTCGAAACGACACGCTAGCTGCCAAAGCTTACTAAACCCAGGTTAAAGTACTCGTATTAAGCGATAAACACAAACCTTACAAGAAAATACATTTTTCATCTCGCTAGCTCAGAAAGCCCTTTTTGTTTGTTTGATATCTATTGAGAAAATCGCTTTTTATCCACATGTGAAGAAAGAGTTTTGACATTTGAAGGCAGCTTATGTGATATTTGACAGCTAACAAAACGTAAAACGTTAAAATTGCTGAATTTTTAACATCACAATGAATGAATTGCATCGAGACGTAAAAAACAGTAAATACAGTCTTACAATTTTCTTTTAATTAATAAATATCAGCATTCCACATTAACCTTCATTATTGTTGTTAAAACGTATAAAATGTTCTAACAGTCCAAGTAAGCTGATGTGCGAATAAAACGCATCTAAAATAATTAAAAAAAACTCAAAACGTCAAAACTTTTCAATTAAGCCGTCAACATTAAATATTAGCATGTTTTTCGAGTTTGTTTTGTTATTAAAAATGAGTGATTCGAGTGATGAAGACGTATGTGGAATTACGGGAAACCGTGCAAAATAAGGAATTGAGCTTAAAGTACAAACCCTTTTTCTTATTTTCCTTGCTATAGTGAGGTGAAAAGTTTTGTGTTATACACGGGTGAAAAGTTATTTTACGTCTCGTGTGTTTAAACACTCGCCACGCTCAGGATTATATTTTTGAATCATTCATATAATCATAGAATCATTTCGCTAGCTCGTGTTTTAAATGAACACTCGCAGGTAAAATACAACTTTCCTGCCTAAAAAATAAATATTTACCAACATAATAAATCACAGAATTCATAGTTTTTGTTTAAAATTTCGATATAAGTGCATCACTGCCAACTTTAGAAAAACTCAAACACAGCAAGCAGCAAGTGCACATCAATTTAAAAACCAAGTTAACCATTGACACATATTTTGTAATTTTCATGTTTCCCGCTCGTTTGTTGTTCTGTGCTTGCTTCGTTCGTATTAGGTCGGTACCTATACTCGTATTATTGTCGAGTCAATATCACGTATTTTGTCAATTTAATTTTGCATTTTATTTGAATACTTACTACCTAGTCGTAGAAAAATTATTGTATGCAACAGTGTATAACTAAGTCAAAAAACACACGTGGCGTCTTCCTTTACGATAGTCGCCTTTGGCGCGTATACACACGCCACTCGTCTTTTTTGACCTCATTTATACAACAGTTGCATAATAGTTATTTATGTAACTGGTACATAATTAAGCATCTTAAGGTGCGAGAGCCGAAGTTGGAGCGCGAGCTTGCGAGTCCCTTAAGAGCTAATTATGCACGGTTGCATACATAACTTTTTCTACAAGCTCAAAATTATTAATCGTTAACTTTTCTCGTATACTTTACTCGATTTTTCATTATTCCGATTGGCGTTAATAGCTAGTGATTTTTTTTTAATGTTGACAAAGGCTATAGCCGTGTTTCTATACAAAATTTGCCTTTCTGTCAAATGTTCTAGTAATTTTATTTTTAGATACTCCTTGTAGGCAAAGGTCTGTTCCCCAAAGAAGAGCCATGTACACTTGTCAGTTTTCGTAATATGGCGGTTTGTTTTTTTTTCACTTTTTAATTTTTTTCTTGAATTCGGTCTTTGCGATTAATTTGATTTTTTGGTAAACTATACTACATAATAAAACCCATCACTACAAAAAATATTGCTTGAAACTTTAGTACAAATATATGTCAAAATAATGGAAACTATAAATTGTTTTTTTTTTTTTGGTGTTCTGGTGTAGCGGCACCTACAGTTTTTATTTCATAAATTGCCCATCTATAGACCTACTACATTATATTAAATTCAAATTATTAGCTTTGGTTCTTCATGCCAAAAACTAACTACAAATAAAATTATTCCTTACATGTTTCAATGTTTTGGATGTCAAAAACGAAACCAACTTCCAAAAATGTCAAAATACAAAAATAGGATGTATACGATTTCATTCATACAAGTAATTAAAGCAATCCTGTAAAAACATTGAAACATGAAAAAAACCGACCGAATTCAAGAAAAAAATTAAAAAGTGAAAAAAAACAAACCGCCATATTACGAAAACTGACAAGTGTACATGGCTCTTCTTTGGGGAACAGACCTTTGCCTACAAGGAGTATCTAAAAATAAAATTACTAGAACATTTGACAGAAAGGCGAATTTTGTATAGAAACACGGCTATAGCCTTTCATGCAAATTTTAATAGTTACTTCTGGCAATTTATCATAAAAGTTGGAATGATAAACGAAACGCCATTTTGTTGATATCCATATTGAACGTAACCAAATAACAAATCAATGGATATTAACCATCTATGTTTAGTAATTTAGTAAAAATGTAATTTAAAACACATAATTAGTCGCAAAATTTATTTTGTTTTTAAAATACGCAATTCTAATAGGTATAAAAATATTTTTAACGGTTTATTATACAAATTAGGATGTCAAGTGTTCACTAAACACCAAGACTGATGTCCGGAATGACCGTAACCATGGTAATATCAGTGGTATAATAATTATTATAGAACAGTTATTACCATGGCAACGCTCATTATAGAATTGTTTTCCCGCTTCGGTGACGCTATAGGCGGTATTATGATACCGTTAACGATATCAATATTAGCGGTTTATAGTACTCGAGTATAGACACTGCTATTAATCAACTAAAGATGCAAACATGTTATACAACTATATCAATTACAAGTTAATTGCTGTAGTTGCTAAGACAAACCATTTTAAAATCCATAGACTACGAGTGAAACCCAACTGGAATCCTAAACGGGCCTTGGTACGTTCCACATAACATAACACACCATATGAAAAACCGATTCTGGACCAGTAAATCCGGACCTTATAAGGATACTGATAAGGAGAGCTTTTGTGTAGTTTTGTGTAGAAATACCTCTGTCCGTATTGCTTTTGGAAATACTTTCCCTGAAAGTACGTCCTACTTATTTGCGATTTTATAATAGAGTAAGACAATGACGCAGGGGCCGCCCGGGGTGGGTGGGAATAGTGAAAGTAGACTAAGCTTGCAATTTATTGTCTTACAACATCAAACATCTAGCGTTGTTACAACTGGAGATATATTTTATTAAAGCATTTAGGAAAGATTTCGCTCCGTTTCTATTATGTACGGAAGGCCTCTAAATGTCCTGTACAAACTTTAAAGTGCCGTAATGTTGGAGTATGTTAAAAACTATCTGGCGCAAGTTTAGCCACGTGTACAGTCACGAGATTTAATTTAGTACCCACCTTAGGTCCAAACTCAATCTGACATTCTACAACAATAAGGTTGAGTTTCCTATAAGTTACAAATGACTTGACATCTCTAATGACATTGACAACTTCAAGCATATTTTTCTTGAAATGGGTCCCAAATTAACGCTCGCGACCGTACATAACGTATGTTAATTAAAAGTTTTGCGATGTAGGAAAGTTAAGCTATGTGTTTTTCTTAGATTGCGGCTCGAGGATAATTCAGTCGGTTGCTACAAACTTACATTAAGCTTTTTAAAGCATTATAAACGCCTAGTTCATTTTGCACCCAATTTTTCATGATTTTATATGGCACTTATTCTGAAGATACTACATTAGCACTTTATAAAAAAAAGAAAAGAAATTACCTATGGGAAGTTAGTCGAATGTAATAGCAGCGAACGCCGGGCAACCTCGGGCAGCAGGAGCGCGGCGCGGGGTGGGGGAAGCGCAAGCAGCGAACGCCGGGCAACCTCGGGCAGCAGGAGCGAGGCGCGGGGTGGGAGAAGCGCAAGCAGCGAACGCCGGGCAACCTCGGGCAGCAGGAGCGAGGCGCGGGGTGGGAGAAGCGCAAGCAGCGAACGCCGGGCAACCTCGGGCAGCAGGAGCGAGGCGCGGGGTGGGGGAAGCGCAAGCAGCGAACGCCGGGCAACCTCGGGCAGCAGGAGCGAGGCGCGGGGTGGGGGAAGCGCAAGCAGCGAACGCCGGGCAACCTCGGGCAGCAGGAGCGCGGCGCGGGGTGGGGGAAGCGCAAGCAGCGAACGCCGGGCAACCTCGGGCAGCAGGAGCGCGGCGCGGGGTGGGGGAAGCGCAAGCAGCGAACGCCGGGCAACCTCGGGCAGCAGGAGCGAGGCGCGGGGTGGGAGAAGCGCAAGCCGCGAACGCCGGGCAACCTCGGGCAGCAGGAGCGAGGCGCGGGGTGGGAGAAGCGCAAGCAGCGAACGCCGGGCAACCTCGGGCAGCAGGAGCGAGGCGCGGGGTGGGGGAAGCGCAAGCAGCGAACGCCGGGCAACCTCGGGCAGCAGGAGCGCGGCGCGGGGGGGGGGAAGCGCAAGCAGGGAACGCCGGGCAACCTCGGGCTGCAGGAGCGCGGCGCGGGGTGGGGGAAGCGCAAGCAGCGAACGCCGGGCAACCTCGGGCAGCAGGAGCGCGGCGCGGGGTGGGGGAAGCGCAAGCAGCGAACGCCGGGCAACCTCGGGCAGCAGGAGCGAGGCGCGGGGTGGGAGAAGCGCAAGCAGCGAACGCCGGGCAACCTCGGGCAGCAGGAGCGAGGCGCGGGGTGGGGGAAGCGCAAGCAGCGAACGCCGGGCAACCTCGGGCAGCAGGAGCGAGGCGCGGGGTAGGAGAAGCGCAAGCAGCGAACGCCGGGCAACCTCGGGCAGCAGGAGCGCGGCGCGGGGTGGGGGAAGCGCAAGCAGCGAACGCCGGGCAACCTCGGGCAGCAGGAGCGAGGCGCGGGGTGGGAGAAGCGCAAGCAGCGAACGCCGGGCAACCTCGGGCAGCAGGAGCGCGGCGCGGGGTGGGGGAAGCGCAAGCAGCGAACGCCGGGCAACCTCGGGCAGCAGGAGCGCGGCGCGGGGTGGGGGAAGCGCAAGCAGCGAACGCCGGGCAACCTCGGGCAGCAGGAGCGAGGCGCGGGGTGGGAGAAGCGCAAGCAGCGAACGCCGGGCAACCTCGGGCAGCAGGAGCGAGGCGCGGGGTGGGGGAAGCGCAAGCAGCGAACGCCGGGCAACCTCGGGCAGCAGGAGCGAGGCGCGGGGTGGGGGAAGCGCAAGCAGCGAACGCCGGGCAACCTCGGGCAGCAGGAGCGCGGCGCGGGGTGGGGGAAGCGCAAGCAGCGAACGCCGGGCAACCTCGGGCAGCAGGAGCGAGGCGCGGGGTGGGAGAAGCGCAAGCAGCGCAGCGCGTGGCAACGCTCTGTCAGTCACCTACCGAGGAACGTTACTATGAGTCTTGTCCCTTGTGACCACTTTCGGTCGCAGAATGTTCAAAGCAGTTGCAAGTCACAATAGTATCGTAACGACTACGGCACATCGCGGCTGTGTCGGGGTTGGTTGCTACGTGTAGTACGTTGATACACATTGCGACCACTATGTTTCGGAACTTTGTAACCGTAAATGGCAACAAAAACCTTCATGAATTTCGAAGCTTCTCAACATATGGTCCATATAGCTTGCCATTGACATGTGATCATAAAATAATACCGTCAAACGAGGGAAATATATAAAATAGACAAATTCGAATTAAAGAGGAAAAAAAACATGAAATATCGGAAATCTAAATGCTTTTTTGGGTCGCAGTCTTTACTTATATTTTCCTTTTTATGTACAATATCAACGTTTTTTGAATAGTTTTTTATATATTTTTTATTGGGCTGGCCCAAGATAAACGCAAAAAAACTTCTTTTAAAATAGTGGGTATAGGTCAGTGCAACTGAAGTCTGCTTTTGGTTAAAAATATTGTGAGACGCCGACTTCAGTTGGACTGACCATAATGATAATGAGCTGTTATGTAGTGACATTGCAGTCCCACTTGATATGAAACTTTAAGAGTTTTCAAGCTCGCTGCAAGCAACGCCGCAGGAAAGTCATAGTCATATTTAAACAATTAAATGATCTTCGTTATAGTCTCAACTAGCTTAATCGAGATATATTATCGCCACCCTTAAAGAAGGTACCGTTGAGGATTTCCGTTGACCATCTGAGGTCTTTATTATCGGTTCCACTTCATCAAATGATATTTTCTGAATGCAAACGTTATCTATTTTATTGGCAACCCATGTTGGTCTTGAGTTAGATTTTTTTTTTTTTTTTTTTGCCCCCGCGGCGACTTGAACAGCTACTACCGCAGGGATATGGCTTCCACGTGAAGTGATTTCGCCAGTGTCAAGGTTTATATGAGTATAAAACACAATCCAATCTTCTCTAGGAAGATTGGGGGCAACGTTGTACGGTGATTTGTAGGTCAGAGGTCAAGATAGTTTTAACCTCTGCACCACTGCGAGTCCACTTGAAACGAGAAGAAAGATGCCAGATACACGAAATAAGTCCAAGTCTTCAATCACTGTGCGACACTAAGGCATAAAAAGTACAAATCACTATCAGAAAAGAACTTTGAACACCTAATTACCCAAAAATTAAAGTCTAAAACAAATTACACGTCCGCCATCTTTTAACGTTGCAAATGGCCCCCCTGAGTTAGATTTTCGAGTTTACAAAGACTGACCGCGTAGGTCCCTCCCGGCGGCCGCGAGCCGCGCGTCGGCGGCGCCTTTGAATCGATTTCGCGCGGACGACAGCGAATCCACATCACTAATTCGTCACAGTGCACTGTGGTTCAGCGTGTATGGAGAGAGTGTCATAAGTCGATTTGTCCAAAACTTCCAACATTATTGGGAAGAAATGCATATATTGTTGTTAATTATGAATTTATTTGATAAAATAAAGGACTTACAATTAATTTTATGTGTATATATTATTGAATAATAATAAAAAAAAAACAATTAAAAACGTTTCAAAATTCACTATATTTCAATACTGTATAATTAACACTTATAAATAGTAAGTAACATGTTTTCACTTAAAAATATAATAAACAATACCTTAATACTATTTAATTTAAAAAAAAACAACTTATATTGAACGCAAACATATTTACTAAGTTTTTTCGTTATGTGCAATTCATGCAGTAGAATGAACCGCACGTAAAGAGTTGTTATCTTAAAAATACTATAATTAAACTATCTAACACTCATTAGTGAAACTTTAATGAGCTTAGCAATAATGTAATAAACTAATGACAGATTTAGATGAAACACTTTTTTTTCCTAGGAAGCTTTCTAAGACCCGTAACTAGTGGGTCAGAATTTAATAAAAGTCGATTTTAAACATCGGTATTCGTCGCAACACGTGACATTTTTCTAGTATTGTTGAGCCGAAACGCTTTTTTATTTTTATTTGTAGCTTCGGCAGCTTCTTCTGATAGTTCTCCTATGGATACCATCATGTGATCGAACTGATCGATTACTTCAGACCCATGAATCAGAACTTTGTGAATGGACGCTGGCAAATTGTACCACGGATATTCCTCAACAAGCTGTCGAGCCGTGTCTAAAGCAAACGATTTAAATCTCTCAGAATTAATTTTGTAACCGGAATTGAGACAGTTAAGAATTGTACCACAACTATCAATAAGGTCTTGCTTAATTCCTGTAATTTCAGCAGAAATGGCAGAGTTAGCAAAAAACCTACGTGCTGTATTCCCATCATTCGAGTTGCCGCTTCCTCCGCTACGCGGCTTGTCCACTATCAGACCTAATTTATTTTTTTAATTCTTTTTAAAATAATCTTCTTCGTTCTTAGATAATTGTTTTGTCTCTTTTGCAAATTGGAAGCGAATAGGGCGACAGTACCTAGTTGATGATGGGCGAGGATTCTTCCATAATATTGTTTCTTCTCCTGTTGTTGCAACTATGACGAATAAACTTCCATCTTCTAAATTGGGTCATCGGAAAAGCACTGGTTATACTCACTGTGTCCGGTACTACCGTCAAAACCCCACTTACCAACTAACATAACATCACCTATGGTCTCGGGATCGATACTTGATAACAGTATATTTTGAGAATCCAGTATTCTTTTAACCGTGTGGTTCAACAAATTTTGTAACTCTACTTCGGCACTTTTTTCAGTAATAGTTAATTTTTCAGGGTAACACTGTTTCTTGGCTTTTAAAACCTTATGATACGAAGGCAAAACTGGATATTGTTTACTATTAATGAACTCTTTAATTAAAAGGTATTGGTGTTTTGTTAATTTTGCTTCTGTGATTAGCGATAGGATCTCACTTGGATTCACTTCACATTTATGACTATCATTTGGCCCACAACTCGAGGTTGACGAAGTATTTATCAAAGCATTGACGGCCGAGTTATCAATTTTTGAGAGGTCCACTAATCTCCTTCGCTGAGTTCGTTTACTGCAAGACTCAAAATCTTTCTTCGGTCGACCGAGATTTGATGTCATTTCTTGACCAGTAAACTAATTTTCTCTCGCAGATACCGACTCATTCTTTGCTATATCTATAGTTTCAAGGACATTTAACCATTTTTCATGTTTTCTGACTAGTTCATATTTATTACTTTCTGCTTTTTTCCAGTAATCTGCGATCCTTTGGATTATGCCATTAACGCGTTTACTTAGAACTTCGATTTCAACGTTTTCAGCTTCCGGGACCATTTCCAAAACTCGATATTTTTCCACCTGTGATCCTTTAGCAAGATGCCATAGTTCAAATATGTGCATTCTTGTAAACTGAACTTGCAAAAAAGAACCTGTTAGAAAGAAAACAAAATACATTAGAAATTGACAAATATCGTAGCATCTTCTACGAACAGCGTAGAGGACGAATTAATAAAACATCTAGCAAAATCTAGCAGAAGATGACTATTGGCACAATAACTAGACTTTTATATGCTTTTTAAACAATCAAAATTATTAATGGTACAGCATGGCGTCATTGATAAAACTCAATGGTAATACACAAACAATTTAAATATTTTTATAAAATTAGGTGTCTCGTAGCTCTCAAATAAATATAAAATGTATAGTAAAAATAGCTAGTAAAAATATTATTATTAAAACACATACCTTTGTCATTAATTTCTATGATGATTCAATAGAGTTTATCACAACAAGTTTTTAGAAATCCGTCAACAAACAACTTTCACTTTAATGATCTATTGATAAGACTAATTACGCGGTTTAAGTGTGTTCACTTCGGAGGTCTGAAAAACAATGATCCCGACTGATTACTTCAAAACTATTTATAGTTTTAAGTAGGCTGGTAATGAATGTGTTATCAGAGAAGTACAAATCATAGCTCGGCTATTGTTGATTATTTGGACTTATGACCTATGAGCGGGACCATAGTGCAGTGTAGGTAGAAAAAAAGTGGCTCGATACAAATGGAGGTGTTTACGTTATCTGTTTAGATGAAGGTCTGCGGCGGGTACCTGTTATTGTATTACGATTTGAATTCGATTTCGAATCGAATCAACGCGATCCGAACTCCTCCTCCTCGTCAAGTGTGACTATTTTCAGTATTCCTTGTTTTCCTTCAGGGTTTGTACTCTAATCATACCATATTCGACGGTTTTATGTTTATCAGTTTCCATACGATACAACCAAAATAAAAAAGGTAAGTTTTAAAAAAATCGTTTCTTGTATGGGGACCCCCTTTATTATTTCACTTTCTTGTTTTTTTTTATATTTGTTAATCCGATGTAATAACACATATTCTGAAAAAACAACCCGCTATCTATTACGGTTCTAAAATATACAGTTGTGTTCAGTAAGGACGGACGGACGGACGGGGGTCGGGGCCGCTTCGGGCACGGAACCCTACACAATTATAATGCGCGACTATATCCTACTCAAGACCCTACAACGTTTGTACAAGTTGTAGTTTTATTGGGCTCCTCGGGTTTTACATCAGATATCCAAATGACGATCGAAGCTAAAAGCAATTTTATCTATGAAATGAACCCTAGTTGGATTGAAAGGAAATTCTGAATAACAACGAAACATCCGCTGCATGGATAGTAGGTAAACACTGTTTACCAAGGATTAAGTACTTGGGTGTTTCTACCAGAGGATGTAGCTATACATATATAGATCCCCAATAAATGATCGTCCGGCTACTCTGGCTAAAGTAGCGGTGGTTTTGTTGTTTTTTATCAGATGTTTGCAAGGACATTCCTCATAAGGCCAAAGCAATAACAGTCTACATGGCTTGCGTAATAAGTTCGTTGGAGGTTAACTCAGGCAAGAAATCCGTCGAGTGCTACGATCCTGTCGCGCCCCTAGCCCCTACACGACGGAGACGGCATCACGTTGGTTCTTCGTCGGTATTCTGAGCTTTCTGCTCTGGAGCCCGTCATATCCCATCCACTCTAGCCCCGGACTAGAGGTGGGAGGCGTAAATGCATTTCTACAACGAAAAAAAAAAAATATGCAAGAAATCCTCAGTCAAAATGATAAAACTGATAAACGCCGATTCATATAACTTAAAGAGGTGTACAGTCAGCCAAACTATGTCAAAGAGGACGAGGAAAGTAAATAAAACCGTTAGAAGTGTCTTACGATAACTGTTTTAATGTAATAAATATATATCAGGGGATAAACTCACACAAATTGACCTAAAGTAGGGACACCGAGTGATGGCACTTGACACATCTGACAATACATAGTGTTGTGAAACACTCCATTTAACTAAATGGAGTGTTTTCGTGAGTCGATTGTGTGACTGGCAGAAGAGTCTTCAGAGGTACCGTTAGCGTGGACCGTATTTAACTAAATGGAGTGTTTCACAACACTATTGTCAGATGTGTCAAGTGCCATCACTCGGTGTCCCTACTGTAGTAGTCCCAAAGTAAGCTCTAGGGTTGTAGTGTAGGTACTATGGGCAATACAAAAATACAAATACATACTTAAATACATAGAAAACGTCTAAGATTCAGAAACCAATACTCGTGCTCATCACACAAATACCTATTTGTTAATACCGCGACTCGAACCCTGCACCGCTAGCTTCGGAGGCAGTCACTACCCAGTGTCGCTTACGCGTCACGGCGCACGTCGTCGTCGTCGTTTTATTTTATTAGTGACTTGGCAATTAAATACAGTAAATTAAGCAGTGGTAAGTCTCCACTGCGCTCGAGTTTGTGTGAATGACACCGACCGCCCTATCTCATTAACTCAGAGGTTGGATTTTTGCTTTAATTAAATTTTCTATTTCTATCTATTTTCTGTCGGTCAAAATCGACTTGTGAGCACTTGGACATGCATTCCAAGTTGACTTAAACCCTACAGTTACCTTTTGTTACAATAAATAAGCCAGCATTTAGCAATACTACCTACCTCTTGATCTATAGGTAAAAACGAAACGAAATAGGCCCTGCGCGCGGTGCCGCGGACGTGACAATAATTATTGTGACCGAAAGGAAAAGCCGTGCTACACAACACAATAGCCCAGTGAAACCAGAACCCGCGCCATTGAAACGGAGCGGCCTTAAACTAATTCCTCTTGTAAATTAAAAAACCGGCCAAGTGCGTTCGTACGTCGATAGGTATGGCGGGCTGTAAGCCACACCGGAGAAGTATAGCATTACGCTACCGCCTACCTCTTTTTTCATCGACTATCGGAAAATACAAGATTTTTTGTGTAACAAATCGTTCGACTTTTGTAATTTATCCGACACGTTCGATCAACGCCCGCGCGATTGGGCCGCCAGTGCCAGCGCTATGACCATCATTTTCCTTTCGTCATAACGCAATTAGACCCCTGAAGGGTCGCCATACTTGTTACTAATGGCCGTAAATATGTCAGTATCTTCCGGTCTATATCTTTCATAAGTAATGTTAAGTATTTGCAGGTACCTATAGTTACGTCGCGGTTAACTAACGTAACGCTGCAATTCAACTTCGTAGATTTTAACTTCCGTCAACGTATTGGAGCTATGGGTATGTATCGTAAATCGTAATCAGTATCGTTATTACTTGGTACAAGGCATACATTAGTACAGGGGCAAAACATAGAGAATTATTAATACTCCTTGAATTTGTCAGATTTTCCGGTAACGCTCGAACACTGTATTAACAATTTAGAAATCAAATCAAATCTAAAAAAATCCAAAAGATAATTCTAAAGATATTTCATGAATCTTTAAACAAAATAATTTTACATACTGAAAAGTATCGAATGATCCGAGCCGCAGTCCATATTTCAAAGCGCAGGAGCAGTGAAACGTAACGCACGCTCACGCTTGACCGAAGGGCTCATCAGTCACAGTATTTCTCCATTCGTAACCAAAGCGAGCGAAAAGGACAAAACTAAGTGTAATTTTTATTTTTTATTATTATTTAAGTGGTCTCTGCCTACCCCTCTGGGAAACAGGCGTGATTTAATGTATGTATGTATGTATGTATTATTATTATTAATGGCGGTCCACCGCAGTGATTTCGCCAGTGTCAAGTGAGTAGAGTAAATCAGTAAATAGAATAAATCAAAAGTATAAGCCGGACCTCTTTCAATTGGCCATCTTACCTCCCGAAGGTTACCGGAAGACCCTCAGACGTCAAATGGGGCTGCTATCTTAAGTCTTAGTTTAGTCACGTGACTTTACTAATTAACCTCAATGCCCAGTGTAAATTGCTTGCAATTTATTTTTTATTGAAAACGAGTGTGTTGGTACATTTTATCTTGTTTTAATTAAATTATAAAATGTAGGTAGGTACATTAAGGATTTTTAGGAGTTTCCCATTGTTACTCTATATCAAGATAAGGCCTCATGCCGGTAACACACTGTATGTAGATAGAGTCAATGTCAATATATCCAAATACATATATAGCGAAATCCGAAATACGTAGCACCCACACCGCCACTGGTATCTTAGTATCCGAAAAATCGACAAATACGAAACACACGAACTTCATTTTTAATGTAATAGAGCCCAAACAACGGGTTCAAGTTACGAGTTAGACTAGTAAGTAATTTAATTTGTTACTACAAAGTGGCAAATACACTATTCTACCGATAAATAATACCTGCATCAAGTGGCTGACCGAAGTCATACGAGCGAGCTCACTCGACACGGGTAAAGCGGGTCAGCTCATAATGCTTCCTTCCTTAAATGTTGTTTGTACAGTCTGACGGGAGTACGGGACAACTTTAACTCGCTGGGTACTTGGTCCGTCGAGTTCAAGAGCGAGTGGTTTTAAAGAATCACTCTTACTCCCTCTCTTAGCGCGTTGCATTTAATAGCGGCCTTTACACGTACATTTTGTACTATTTTACTGTTACTGTTGCGTTTACACGTACGGTTCGGAACGAAGACTGGCGCGGCGCGCGTGGCGTCTCCCGCGGTCCGAACTTTACGTGTATAGGCCGCTATTCTGTGGCAGCGTGCCGTAGGTTTTTTATTTTGCCATCGCATGCAAAATTAAGAACAATTCTACCATAATTGAAGTTAATACCACGTTATCTCTTCCCTCTTAACTGGGGCCTAAAGTGGCTGCGTTTATCGCGTGAAAAAATCTGGATAAAACATCCGTCACTTTCTTTCACGTGTTGAAGTACGAAAGTGATGGACATCCACCCATACCTACTAGGCCCGTGGAATAAGATATAGTTTTACTGGTACTATTGCTTATTCTGTGGTTTGGCTTACCAGGACTCAGACCATGCTATTTTTCTCGGACAGTGTTGATTGAAGTGTTGATTGTTGCTGCCGAACAAATTTATATTTCTGCTGGCACCAGGAAGTCAATTTGCAGACTCATTAAAAAATGCTTCGAATATTCCGACGTAACGTATCAAATTAAGGTCGTTTAATTAATTAATTATACGCACTGATAGATCAAAACAGTAGTAACTCAAAATACAACTGTATTTTAAAATGAACTTTAATACAACTTTTATGAGCTTGAAACAAAACTAACAAGGATTTTGTTGTTACTGTTTTGATCTAGCAGTGCGTATTGTCAAGGTGCAGGCTTCGGAAATATTGTAACAATTTACTATTTTATAATTATCGTAGGGCACATGCAAAATTGCACAGTTCCATATTATAGGCTACCCAGCAGGGACAAGTTTCCAGTTTAACTGCTAAACTTAGCACCGGATAAACCACGTTGTTTTTCTAGATATTCCTAATGAATCCTATTAATCAGCGACGGCATTGCGACGGCGGAAAGTGGTTATTAATAATGATATAATGTTAGCGCGGTGGACTCGCACCAAACTTGCTAATCCTTGTTTGGCGGATAAACCAGCTTGTTTAATTTTATCCTCTTAGGTACTTTAATTTAACCACAACATTTATTAAAATTATGATTCAGACAACATTTAGTTAACCATCTGGTTATCCCTGTTCTTTTTATAGAGCATACAACGGCACACTAAAATTAAGCGGTGTCGCAATAATAATAATTATATTTTACATGTTTAACTAGAAGAAAACCTGATCCCAAGACATTACACAACCATGAAGTTTCCGAATACTGGTAATGTCGACAGCAGTAAAGTATGCGTGTGTAGGAATAGTAATAATGGATTTTTTACTGCTGTCAATATTATCAAATTCAGAAACTTCATGGTTGTGTAATGTCTCAGCATTGACTTCTGGGCCGATATTCTAGGCGGTAAGAACCATATCGTCTGATCTGTAATAGTGTTGTATTGTATTGACAGTAATGGCGGCTAGGCCGATTTAAAAATAAAATAAATCAAAATCTGCATGGCATGGTATGCCGATAACGTCGCATAGCCCGCGCGAGCAGCAGCTGGCCTTGGGGAAAGAATAAAAATAAATAGGTATAGGGCCATTGGGGACTTTCACACGTTGTTGTAGCAAGTATCTGGCCCTGCCGACCTCGCGTCTCGCGGCGAGGAAGCGCGATACTGACGTCTCAGAACCTCGTCGGAAGAATTATCAATACTAAAAATGGCCTTGTTTAGAGTTAAAACTTTTATTTCAGAAGTTTATTTTTTTTCTACAATCTACTTAGGACTACCTTGATCATGCCACGTACTTAAAAAATGTAGGTATTTGAGTACGTATATAAATTTTTCCTTGCTCTCAGTTTACCGTCTGTACCGAGATAAGTTGATCTTTTTTGATAAGATTACGTCTCTGCACTAGTTGGCTGCAGCCAGTCCGACAGTAACCGACGCTTCGATACCGCACGCGCACGTCGCCGGGCTAGCGGAATTCGCGGTCCACTGCGCCAGAACTCTCCAGTGAACATATAAAAACAGCTAAACTACCTATGTAGGGATACGTTTATGAACGCTCGCATAACGATCGGCTCACCCCTGTTAAAACCCCTCAAGTATGTGGTCCAATGAAATTTAATCCTCCGCGTCTTATATTTGTCTGTTATTCACCTCAAATAAAATCGGTTGGCCAACCCCTTCACATTAGTCGCATGCCTTCGATCTCAGTGGCCATGACCACAAAATAAGTGTCTCATATTCTGTCTCTTGATAAAACGACATGTGGAAATTACTTACACGGCTTCAATTCTCTGCGTAAAATCATATTGCCTTAAACGTGTTATCGTATTATCGACGTTACGATACAGAGCTATTTCATTACTTGAGAGTAATGTCAGCTGAGTTAAAAATAATCCGATAACATGTCAAAGGCAATAATTATGTTATTGCCCTGTATAGTAGAGGTCCAGAACTGCAGACCGAGCACTAACATCGCGAACGCGATCTTGATGACTCATTAATTCGACTTTAAGATTTCACATGATTTTGCAGAAATACGAAAACACACCAAATCTCTTGCTTCATAAGTTGGAATTAAGTCATGTTGAGAAATATAATTTTGGTCTCTAAACATATACAGAGATAGGATTTTTTTTATAATATTATACAAAAAAAGTTCTTTGGTAACCAAAGACTAACTTTTAAGCGATTTCAAAAAATGAAATTTACAGAAAAGTCATGCGTAATTTCATCGATGCCGGCTGTGAATGTTAAAAGATCGTATCGGGAATTCGGGAATTGCGGAAACTAAGAAAAATGATTAATTGTTTTTCAAAATGTATATTAATTCAGCTTTTAATTTTTATACATATTGAAATTAAAAAATAAACATAAGTTAGTTTTATTTGCATCAACCTTAGTAACAGAACTTAGTAACCAACTAGGTAATTACAATAAGAATAGGCATATTATGTACAATCGAGAAATTTGGTTGTTTAGCAGTTTGACGTCATACGACTATTTGCCGGGTTAGTGTTAGTATAAGTGTAATAAAATTAGTCGTGTCACACCGGGAAATGTATAACATGGCTAATTAAAATTAAATAACGTACCTGGGTCGTTCTTCTTTTTTACCGACAAGAAACCGTCGATTTCCGGTTTTTTTGATTTTTGAACTATTAATAACTATGGTTTCAGTGTTCGATTTCAAAAAAAGTTGCATTTATTCTTTATTAAAAGTACCCAATGAATGTTTCCTGTCCTGCATTAATGTTTTATTATTTTTAATATGGTTTACCAGAAACACTGTGACAGAGTGGCCGTTTTCAGCCGAGACCAAATATTAGATGACCACTCTGTCACGGCATTCTACGGAAAACCATATTATTAAAAAAAACGTGGGTTAAAGAAAGAGCACAATTATTTGGTACTCTTACATAAATAAAAGTATGGAGGTATATTAAACACGAAAAACATAATTATCCATACTCTAATGAGACTCTTAATAAGATGAGAGACAGGCTATTGTCGGTAAAAAAGAAGAACGACCCACCTATATTATGTCAAACTGGTAAGCAATCAATTTCCTTGACTATACAAAAGTAAACTACCACATCTACATAATATAACCTAGCAAAAATATGTTGTCCAACATTGCGCTCTAAGATATCTCCTAGGCTCTTGTGCTCTATGGGTAGTAATAGAGACGACACGTGTTAGATATTTTTGAGCGACGTAATGTTGCTGGTGACTGTTCTTACTACAAATAATGTGATAGGGATTCAAAGCAATAGAATTAGTGTTCACGATTCAATGACACATGAAACCTGCGCCTCTATCTTAGGCGGTAAAAACCAAATCGTATTTGACCTGTCTCAAGTAAATAAGAGCTATCGAATCGATAAAAATACGATAACAGGTCAAAAACGATTCGGTTTTTACCGCGTTAAATAGATGCCCTGGTGCCTGCTCGTGCGCCGAACAAGAAGTTAGACACAGCAATTAAGATGTAGGTCATTTTAATCATACATTAACTTCTTCTATTTGCTTTACATGTAACTACCGACGTCTATTACCAGTTAGTATGGTGTGCCCAGAGAATATAAATATACGACGACATCGGGATAACACCGAAACCACAATTATTTCCGAGCACTGGTGACGTGTCGTTTAATTATTGATGAATTCGTGTCAAATCAATATAAAACTTTATTTATTGTATATATTTAATACGACCGAGTTAAAAACAGTACGATAACATGTCAAAAGCAAAATGGTGTTATCACTCATCAGTATGTCCGAACCCGCGGCCGCACTCAACATTAATTGCGTACTTTTACTCGGTGCAACTTCGACGTAACCTCCGAACGAAGCACGACGCGGTCTGATCTGGAAACCGAACTATTTATTGCGATTTATGAATCGATAAGAGTTTAGGAATGTACTATTTACTTGCTGCGTGTCCACTCGAAACGTTATAGTGCTAATGTCAAATAAGTACGAACACACGACCCCACTTCGTGTTAGTCGGTCAACAGACCAACTAGGCGAGCAATAGTACTTGAAGCAGTCAACCTCCTCGCAGTCACGTTGACCAAGTTAATAGAGTATTACGTAAATCGCGACGTGTTTCTACCAAATTTCAATAATCGATGGCTCAAAGATCGTCGTGATGACATTTCCGTGACGTCGCAGCGGCCACTGGCGCCGAGTGAAAGGCACCATATCGGAACCATACAGGCATCAATCTGCAACACTTTCGTCGCGGCAAATCAATTGTTATTCGCAACCGATCCTCGTGACGTCTGGACGATTTCCCTCCATTGGCGATCTAAACAACTTACAAATGTTATCCCTCTTAATAATTAAATTGACAGTGTGATGCGCAGGTACTAGGTAGGCTTCATTTGGATGTTCCAAAACAGTTTCTTATCCAGATATTCAGTTGTGATACAAATTACATTAAAACTAATTTTCCCTTATCTGCATAGTTTACAACCCCAAAAATCCATTGTTGTGTGAACTGGAAATTATTAGGTTGGTACCTACCTATATTTAACAGAGTAATTGGATTCAAGAACAATGCGAGAAAGTTACCAAATACTTTATTTCTTGTCTTAGTACAGATAAAGATAAATATTAATTTAAGTACCGTCACCTTCACCGCAAATATGAAAAAGAAAGGATTTTTCCGTTAAGGTCACTGCAATTTGAATTGATCTAATCTTACCAGGTGCAATAAAGGGATATTACAAATGTTCCTACATTCGGGTTACAAACGTGATAGATACCGAGGTAGGTAGGTACTATAATAATGAAGTACCCACCACTAATATAATAAGATCACACGAGTGTTTTAATGCCTAATTATGTGTATCTACAGTCGCATACATAACTTTATCCACATGCATATCATAAGTTTTCCACAATAAATATGTGAGAAACCTGTATTTGTGGTTGCCTTGTATCTTAATGTTTACCACTTCCAACCACTTGCAACCCCTTCGATAAACGACTTTAATGATAACATTAAAATACATACCACAGAGACAGGTTTCTTAATATAGGCCATTTGCTAATCGTTTCCGAACATATTGAAGGGAAGTTATGTATGATACAGATGTAAATAAAATATATTAAAACAGGTAATTTCTTTAAAAACCAAACATACAGCTCAAAACTTGTGGCACTTGAAGCACAATAATTCGAACGATGGCGCGGGTGCCGTGGGACCCGTCTGCGAGGCCGCAAGTCATGGCGCGGGGCTCACCCCACCCTGCGTCCTGATACTCCAGGTGGCCCCGTCCGCTAGGGAACATCTTGGCCAGCACCCGACGCGGGGCGGCGCAGGTGATCGCGCTTCACGAAATGCTCGCGTCCTGCGCTCGGTTAAGTGTACCTATACAAGGTGTCTCATTTATATCGGTCAGTATCAACGAAGATAAGAGATACGAAGATCTGTTCTTAAGAACCATGTCATCGATTTTAATAAGAAGAAAAACTGCATTCATACATTATAAAAAACCTGTACTCAGCTAGGGAATCGCACCCGGTTGTTTTGAAAAAAATAAACTTACACTATTTCTATTTAGATATATCGATTGTGTAGGTCTTAAGCAGTAAAAGGCTCTTTGAAATATGTCTAAATTGAATAATGAGTGGTTGCCGGCTTAGAATTGAACCACTCCATGTCTTCCTGTGGAAGTCGTAAAAGGCGACTAAGGGAAAAAAGGCTTGTAGTATTGTTAGGCGATGGGCTTGCAACCTGTCACTAATATACACATGGTAAACATCTTAGCCTGTTTGTGCAACATGTGGTTACAGAATTACCAACAAGTATTTAAGAGTTGTTGGTAATCCTGTTACTCTGCCTAACCCACTCTGGGAATGAAGGCGTGAGTGTATGTATTATGTATGTAAAAAAAAAGAACTTTAAACCCAAAAATTGCAATTGCTTGTTTAATCGCCAAATAACATGCCAAAAGAAAATAAGAAGACTGTGGAATATGCAAACGTTAGTTTGACTTTTTTCCCATCATAACTATTTATTGGGTAGGTAGGTATAAGCAGGTAAGTCAGTAGTAATAATTTGCACCAAACCTAACGTTTGCATATTCTATAGGCTTCATGCTTCCGATTAGTATGTAACTTGCCTATTAAACGAGCAATTCCAATTTTTTTAAAGTTCGTTTTTTTTTTCATTGTATAAGTACTGAACTGAATAAACTACTTTTTATCAAATAAACAGCTGCGTGAAGCCTATTCGGGTCTTAGAGCAGTGGGTGCTGCTGTAGTTTCGCCGATCCTTCCTTTTGACGAAGGAGTCGTGGAACAAAGTGAAATTTATAACTTTAGTTATAATATAATGCTTCGTCTAATAGGCGTTTAGCGAGACACTATTTATTACCCACATTTGAACTCATCAGAGCGTGACAACATTGTTCGCGTGGAAGGCCGCGCCGTGCGCTTATCCCACAAAGTGTTTGTTTTCCTGCATTTACCTGAAGCACGGACGTAACTGTTACATAAACATGGACAGCTCTAATTTATAATGTGATTTATATGTTTGATGCATTTTGAAATTAATAATTAAGGGACTCGTTTGTGAAATAAATATTAAGATTTAAAGTGCAAAATGTTGTACAGTTAAGTGACCCATACAGCCAAAATTATAAATCCTCGAAATAAAAATATCCTAAATGAAAGCAAATATAACGAATTCCAAAGGAATCTATCACGACTAAGTAGACATGATTGGTTCCTGAGATTCCGGCGACTAACAAGTGTTTTTATTTCCTAAAATCACCCAAGACAGCACCAAACAACTTCAAATGGAGAATCAGTTCGTATACTTGTTGTTTTTTGAGATATATTTATGTGTAGTAACGGCTTCGGAAAACTACGCTGAGCATGGTTAGACATGCTCTTGCCCGGTCTTTTTACCCGACTGCGGCAAAGCCCAAAAGGAAGGTTATGTGTTTGACATATTGTTATGTCCGATCGTAACTGCTAAACGGCTAAACCGATTTAAATAAGTTATTCGTGGTTAGATTCGTATTAACCACTAGAGTGTCATAGGCTACATTAAAATTATTTAAATGTGAACTTGGCGAAATATAAAATACATACATGATATGTTACATTACTATGACGACATTATCCAAAAAGCAGTTTTTTTTTTAAAGTTGCTTTCGTTAGACTTTCTATTTATTATGTAGGTTTGATGCAGGTCATGTTGTTTGCGTTACGTTTAGCCTTGGCCTCTATTCTACGCGGTAAAACAATATTGCTTTTGACGTGTTATGGTATTGTTTTTAACTGAGCTGCCACTGTCAAGTAAATAACACGCTGACGACGCGCTGGCCTAGTTGGTAGTGACCCTGCCTACGAAGCTAGCGGTCCTGGGTTCAAATCCCGGTAAGGGCAGATATTTGTGTGATGAGCGCGAATATTTGTTCCTGAGTCATGGATTTTTTCTATGTATTTTTTCTCTATATAAGTATTTAAATCGTTGTCTAGTACCCATAATATAAGCCTAGAGCTTAAATTGGGACTAGGTCAATTGGTGTGACATTGTCCCCTGATATTTATGTATTAAAATAAGAGCTATCAAAACGTTGGCAATAACGAAACACGTCACGAGCAATACCAATAAGGTTGTAGTTTTATCGTGTAGAATTATCTACCTTTACGTGCTTATTGTAGACCTCATTGCAATTTCATTTCTCAGGTCCATTAGAAAGTAATTACCGAAAGATCAATACGCGAAAAATCCGTAAAATTACTCTCAAAAAGCTGTTTAAACAAATTGAGTTTTAAAATATTCTACAGCTAAGTGTTTAAAGGTGACGTGATAATACACCTTGCAACGGCTGTCCGCGGCGCGGCGGTTACGCAATAACGGTCGCCGCCGCCGCCGCCGCCGCCGCCGAGACTCGCTTCCTAATCGTTATAACAACTTGTTACGACCAGCCCATTAAATTATAATTTAAAAAACTAGCATGCCTATATGTTGCCATACAGAAAATGAGTTTTGGTAAACCAATTCACGTTGGCAAATGCACTGCAATGAGCGGTTGCATCGACCGCACTTCCCTTCCACCGACCAAACAGGCCCATATATTTACTAACAAGCATGCAATTTGATTGGTATTTAATTTCAATAACTTAAACGATTCTAAAACACTAAACGTTAGGCTGACCATAACAGAACTTGATGGCCTGATCATTAGTTGTGCCATCGATCTTTAATCTGTCGTCTGATGACGCGATGACTTCTGGCTTAGCTGAGCGGTGTTCAGAGCGCTACCAGTTTTGTTAATGATCTAAATAGTATGATTATGTTTCAATTCATATATTGTACTTCTATCATGTTGAATCGACACATTTTTTATGATATAATTAAAGTACCTATATCAATAGTTCGAAATATTGTATCATTAAGAGATGATTACGATAATTTAGTCGTTCGCGTTTCGAAACAGATTGAACCTGTTCTACGTAATGAGTAATGACACAGGTATATCTAGTATAAAAGATAAGTACCTACTTACATTGCAAACGCAGCTGAGGGCCAAGAACAATGTCGGTAAATGACATGCAATGAACATTACTCGGGGACATAAAAGCTTTATAGTTAGTTGTTACAGAATAGGTAATTGTCCTTAACGCTAATCTTTACATAGACATAGGTATTTCGTAGATCAGTCGATAAATATTATCCGTATTGAGTAGGTAGTTGCTTCATTATGGCAGTTACGAGTAAATTCGTTTCGTCACTATCACTTCGCCGTATCAACAAACCAAAGAGCTATTTACCCGATGCGCCTTGTTTTATAGACACTCATTTCATAGAAAGTATCACTACGCAGAATTTCCATTTCATAGAAAACTATTTTCTCCTGAATCCGTGTTGATTTCAGGTTATCTATCTTCTATATGTTTAAAAAAGGCAAAAATAATTGACTGATGTTTCAACGCACAGCCCAAACCGTTTTACTGAGAGACTTGAAATTTTGCGATACCTTATACAGTGTAGAGGTCCACTAAGGAATGATTTTTCGAAATTCGACATCTAACAATTTAGGCTGAAAATACGTCAGTTTTGAAGTTACACTTCAAATTTTGTGTTTATGTTGGCGATTGAAACTAATTTGTACGTGTCTCAGCGTTTTCATCCCCAATGGGATGAAAAGAGGTAAAACTGACTGACTGATCAATCGACGCAGGGACTTGAAATTTGGAGAGAATATTCCTTAGTTCCTAGAAAGGGATTTTTGGAAAAACTGCCCCTAAGGTGATAAATAAAGGGGTTCAGGGGTAAAAGGGGTTGTAGTTTGTTCCTCCTTCACGCTGCGACGGCTGGACGGATTTGGATTACATTTAGAACGGAAATAGCTTATACCCTAAATTAACACAAAGGAAAATTCTAACCCGGAAAATTTAAAAGTTCCCGAGGGAATAACGATTGTGAGATGTTATTTTCAAGGTCATTTAACTAACGGTGACGCTGACGTTTTGATACCAAAAATATAATATATGTATAGATATATAAAATGATATCAAAATAGGGATTCAAAACGGCGGCCTGAGATGTTTTGTTTAATGGTCGCGGTGTAATTTCCTTCGATTTTGGGGACGCAGTTTTCGAAAATGATGTCAAATTTGGAATTCAAGATGGCAACCACAAAGTTTTTTGAAAAAGTGGACACAGGTGTCATTTTAGTGCTACTCCATGTCTTCCCGTGACGGCCAATGTTCGTACCATTTGCTCAAACTGGGTATCGGTGATAATTCCGAAAGAGGCAGCGTTATATCTGTCCCTGCCGATATGTGCACTTAAATAACAATTGTTGATAACCTGATTTCATAAGTTTATTTCGGCGATGTGCTCATCCAGGCAAAATCAACAGAGTGGTATTGCGAAAAAGCTACCTATATACTAACCTAATATATAATGTCAATAAAATATATAATAACTTACCAAATACTATAAAAACTGAAAAAACAAAAAAAATATAAAACTTTTAAAGGAACTTCTAATAAGATAAAGTTATTATACTATAAATATGTACTTGGAAGATCAACTGTAATTTAAACTTAAACTTACACATATAAATAACAAATACTGATATTATAACATAAAAAGTATATTGGGTCTTCTCAATTTTAGAAGTTTTTCCCAAAGTTAGAGATAAATAAACAAATATGATAATAATATACAGAATAAAATGATTAAATAAACAAATATAATACATAATAGGATTAAGTAATACAAAATAATAATAATAAATATTCAAGTTGAAATAAATAGTTAAAATTAAATTTGACCTAATTTAAATTACATATATACCTTATGTGCAATATAATTAGTAAGTAAAGTAAGTACAATGTAAGATTATTGAGCTCAAGCCCTCTTCTTAATGTTGCTATGCCCAACAGGGTCCGTAATTAAGTTATATATTAATTATTGTAATAGCTTAAGTCAGCCTGTCTGCTGCCAGCACATTGTGGAATGCAATAAACTTTTTCATCACACTTGCACGTAAACAGTATCAAAACATACAGGTTAACTTGGCCGCAATGCCCCATATAAAACCCTCGACCTTTTTATTTACCATGAAACCCAAGGTCGGTAAGTAAATTTTTTTTAATTTATAGCACAGCACACAGGTCATGCAAGTTCAAGCAAAGAGTTTACACGCAATTGAAAAATTGTCTTAAAATGTTATTTAAACAGGATTTTCATTGCAATCTCGCTACATGTTACTTAAATACTCAATTAATGTTCTTAATAATCGATTTTAATAGTTTTCTGTATCAAAACGTCGTTTTTTTTTACACTCCTTCAGGGCTGTATGTATACCTACGTAAGTATTTTCCCTTAACGTTTTTGAACGAAACATTTGTATAATCTGTGGAGTCCGCCCGTCATCCGCTTAAAAAAAGTTCAAGTAATTCGTAATAATAGTTGTGCTGATTTGTGTAAGTATTATAAGTGTTTTCTGTCCTATAATTTTATTTATTTACTCGCAAATGTGATGAAAAACATTGTATGTTTCACGGTCGGTACAGGAATTACGAACCTCGACTCAGAAAGCCCTCAGTCTTCGACTTCGGGCTTCTACTAGAGCCTCGATCGTAATTCCTTACTTACCGACCTTAATACACAATGTACTATTGAGTATTTGAGTAGAACCCCAAAGCACCATATTACTGAACTCCTTTGTAGTACAACCGATTGTTGACAACTCAATAGATACTGCGGTAAACACCGACGATGATTAGATAAATTATCCAGTAGAGTTCTTAAACACTTTAATCGCACAGGGTCTGCCATATCACAGACTTTTACTACGTACTCAACTTGTAACGGCACTAGGTGGCAAGTCAAGGCTTTGCACCGGAACGTAGTAGAGGCCACTATTTTGACCGGAGCCGCTCAGGGAGAATCAGTGTTTGTACCGCGTATTCCATTAATTCCAAATGATCTCCCGAATGGTCTATTTCACCATGAACATAAATCAGTCGCGGGGGCAAACTCTCAAATTCACCGAAGAAGACCTAGGACAGGACTGTTTCTCCCACGGTCAGGTCTATGTGGCATGCTCCCGTGTAAGTTCACTTCAAAAGTTTGTGATATAGAAGAACAGTTGCGTTAAATTCAAAGTGTTTAAGTTTTCTACGCGATGATTTACCTTCTGCATCGTCAGTGTTTACCGTATTTCTGTCCTTCAAAGGGCTTCAGCATGAAGAACCTCTGCCTGGTCGTGATCAGACCTTCTACGGTGGTTACCGTAGCGCCCTGATACTTTTATTAAGGGCCATTTAAGTCACGCTTTTATCTCATCGGCACGTTCCCCTTGGGCCTATCGGAAAAGTACGATCAAAGTCTTCGATCCTTATTTTTGCCAAAATCAAATGAAATTGAACTGTTTTGCTATGGTCTTAATATGTATACTGACTTTTGTTCATCTTATAATGAATCAAAATAATTATCACTGCTGATACTGACCAACCTCTCTATAGCTACCACATCGTTAAGTAATCTTTTTAACGGCCATAGAGGTACTTCCATCGCAGACAATATAAATTTAGGTTTTACATAACACACATAAGCTCCTGCAAAGTTCCTCTGTTCTGCTTTTAAACATACCAATTTATAAGCAACTTCTGGATATGTATATCTTTAAAATTCTGCTGGATCTTGAAATGTACTCATTGGTTTACGCGGGGAACGTCCCGACTTTTTTTAATTTAAAAGTAGGATTAGACGTGAGACTAGTCTTAAATATGATTCACGTAGGTTAGGTTAGGTTAGACTTGTAAGCATCACAAGATAAAGTAACAAGATAAAATAACAAGGTTAAAGTACTTTATTAGTTTACTAGCAACAATTTGCTCCTAAGTGCTAAGAAAACGAGATGTGTTAGGTTCGCTTTGCCTAATCTTAAACCGAAACATTCTCAAAATGACAAGTGTTTGCAAATCGTAGATAAGGCAGTTTTCCTAGGCATAACAATAGATAAAAATTGCAATGGAGTCCCCATATAGGTAGCTGTACTGGCAGGTAAACTAAGTTCGGCAGCTTACGCCGTTAGGAAAATTAGATAACTAAACAATGTTGAGACAGCTCGCCTAGTTTATTATAGTTATTTCCATAGTGTCATATCGTACGGTATTTTGGTTTGGGGTAAGGCAGCTGAACTTAAATTCCCATGACTCCTTAAGATAACTTTCTAAGGAAATGAATATCTTAAGTGTAGCGTCTCAATTTATTTATGAGAATAATTATTTATGTTATTAAGAAATTAGATTATTTCAAAAAAAAACTGATACACATAACTTAAATACAAGAAATAAAAATAAAATCACTATTCGAAAATTCCGCGTCCGTAAAGTATATAAATCATTTGTTGGTCAATGCATTAATTGCTATAATAAACTAGCTGCCTGCCAGCGGCTTCGCCCCGCTGCAAATTTCTGACTCCCGGTAGATTTTTCAATTATTTTCTTTCATACAAACCTTTTCCTGACAATGACGAACATAACAAAAAAGAAATCAGCCAAATCGGTTCAGCCGTTCTCGAGTTTTGCGCTTAGCAACACACTTGGCGATTCATTTTCATTATATAGACTAGCGGCCCGCCGCCAGCGGCTTCGCCCCGCTGCAAATTTCTGACTTACCCGGTGAATTTTTAAATTATTTTCTGTCATACAATCCTAGTCCTGACAATGACATACACAACAAAAAATAAATCAGCCAAATCGGTTCAGCCGTTCTCGAGTTTTGCGCTTAGCAACACATTTAGCGATTCATTTTTATTACCTGACGTAGTTTTAAAGTTACTCGCCAGCACTTAAAATATACTTGAAAACGGCGTTAATGTCTAAAGCATATTATAGGATCGAGGACTATCTAATAGACAAAAATACTTGGCCTAAACCCGAAACTTAATCAATAAAGGCTCGCTCAGTGGAAGGAGAAACGTCACCTTTCATTTGTGTTGACGCCATTGTTTTCCACTTCCTGTTGGATAACACTGATGTTTCCTACTCTGCAATTTTTCAAACCACTTATTTTAAGCGAAACTGCGAATCTTCCTGGTTAGGCGTTAATAATCGAGGCGTTTACGCTCGATGTTCGCGATGAGTAAGAGTAGTATTACGCATCGGGACCGGAACTATGGAATATAATGATTCATTATTCACTAGTGACTTGTTTGTTTCTGTTTTCCTTTACTAGGTAGTCTCAAAACACTTAATTATATTTTTCTGGTTACGGTGACGCGTGAGCGTGCCTGGGTAGCCCGTATAAACATTATTCAATCAAATAGAAAGTGAATTGTTTGATGACAATGGTAGTGATGTCGTCGTCTTAAAGATTTTTCCTGTCATACGCATGTTCAGTATACTCGTAGTAGTCGTTCGTTACTACTAACACAAAATTATTGGGCGGGTGTTTTAAATAGAGCCATATAATATAGTGATAGCTAAAGAGCGAGCAATCCGGTAATAAAACAGGGCCGAGATTCTAGGCGGTAAAACCTAAAAACCATACCGTCTTTGACCTGTTATCGTACGGTCAACGTTCTGATAGCTCTTGTTTACTTGAAACTCCTAGTAATGGCGGCCGAGTTAAAGGCAATACAATACCAGGTTAAAACAATATTGTTTAATGTCGTAGATGTCTCAGCTTTCACGACAAACACTGTGCCGTGCTGAAAAATCTTGTTGGCAGCAAACAGCGATGTCTCAAAACGATATTGTACCTATTAGCCGTAACAATCTTTACAAATTTTTGATCCTAGCTAACTTATAATTTATGAAAAATCGCACGAATAATCATAACTGACACGTGTTGAGTGTTATCGTGTGGCTTTTAAGATTTACATCTGTAGGTGTTACACGTTTTTACAACCCAAGTCGGCATTTTCTTCGCCGTAAAATGAAATGTCACTCTCGCTCGTGCTGTGGCTCGACGCGTAGATAGATAATGGCGACGGGTTGGCAGACCTAGTGCATCGGTGTGGCGGTAGATCGTGTATCATGACTAGGGTTAGGACTTCCGGTGGCATATCGTGGTTTTAGGATCCAAGGAGTCGCTATTTCCTAATTATAATAAACATACCTAACACTTTGATTTTGGCCTTCAATATTGTCATAAATCAAAATAAACTAAAAACATTTTTAGTTCGGTTTATCCATACCTACTAATTGAAAATTTGTTTGTTTGTAAGCTTTCACAGCGGAGGTATCCTCTTTTTTACCGAAATTAATTTAAACTCGTTTTGCGATTTAACGAATGAATGCATTTGATATTATTATGACAACAACGAAGGTCAAAATCAAGGTGACCTGATTATAATAATTAGGAAACAGTGACTCCATGTATTCTAGAACGACGATATGTCACCAAAAGTCCTAACCCTAATCCTGAGGAACGAAATGGCAGACCTTTCATGTTTCAAACCTTTTTAATGCAATACGTCCATTTTTTTAGGTACTTTTCTACTTAACTTCTTCACAAAGTTGGTAGGTATATACCAACGCGCTCCCGCGCCGTCTGCATGTAGGTACGCTTAGATCTTCAAATTACGCAACGGATCAAGATCAATGCTTTTAAAATGTATAAATAAAAAAAACTGGATTATGTTCGGATGTTACAGAAAACTCACATAATGCGAAACGAGGGCGGGTCGCTAGCATATCATGAATCGAAAACTATATCGCTTGAAAAAATACTCCTTTTTAGGACATTCAGTGGGACCGGCACCGAAGTCGGCGGCGGCGTCGGTGATGCGGCCCCGGACGGAGGCGCGCGCGCGGCGGGCACCATGAGCCGCGACAACGTCTCCACCAAGATCGCCGCCGGCATGGATCGGTGGCAGAACACGCTGGAGGACATGATCAACCTGCGCACCTCCAACAACCAAGCCTTCAAGGACACCTCTTGGGTAACTCACCTTTAAATGCTCAACTGCCTATTTACTCGTAACTGCTTGCTTCTTCTTGTTCGTATTCTAACCTCTGCGATGACACTCAGCAGAAACGTAAGTCATTATGTACAGAGGCTGCACCGGCGAGCAGGTACAGTCAACGGCACCAATATTTTATTCATCACAAAGTCTATAAAGTTCATGTGTATCATATTTTCTGCAATTATAGATAGGTAGTACGAAATTTAATTTAGGAAATGTTTAATCTAATAACGGGCTTAATCTAAATAAAGACCGTACCTACGTCTATTTGTAACTACATACCTACTCATATCATATACTCGTACTATAAAAAGGTCAATTCGCCGGTCAAGGAGTCGAAGTTGTTCTGTGCCACAGACAATGAAAGTAAAAAAAAAACAGTCTAATTGAGAACCTCCTCCTTTTTTGAAGTCGTTTAATAAGCATTAAACAAAGTGTTTTTTTTTATGTCCCCAACTATCTAAGGCATTACATAGGTGAGTACGAGTACCATGTTTCTTTTAATCGACATCAAAAAAGGAGGAGGTTCTCATCATCAGTATTTGTTTTATGTTTGTTACCTCAGAACTTTCCACTGGGTGAAACGATTTTGATGATTATTTTTATATTTGAAAGCTGTTGCTTCCCGTTTAGGCCCATGTTTATCAAAATGAAGATCTGGTGATGGAATCCATGAGGAATCGACGAAACTCTTCAAAATGTATAGCTATAGCTATTTTCAATTTTGGTATCTTTCATTGTAACTCGCGTATTTGCTCTTGGAATGCAGTTTTTATTGAAGTGGAACTGATGCTGAAGACCACAGATGGCCATCGGAACTCCTAAACGGTATATATTACAAGAGTGGCGAGAAGATATTTCGATTAAGATAGTTGACCAACTATGACGAAGCATATTTAGGTTTTAATATATGACTATGAGTTTCCCACGGCGTGACTAAAATGTTCTATAGTTTCTTATTAATTGAGAAATAGGACTACAGCATAATTATTATCACTAAAAAGTATAAAATAAAAATAAAGTTAAAAAAAAACAAAAAACCGCATTCAAAAAGCAAAAAATTACTTAAAATAGTAGGTATTTAATAGATCCGTCCAAATGAAGTCCTACAATATTTTGACCAAATGCAGACTTCATTTGGCCTGACCTATTACCGAGGGCGACTTTTTGTTTTTATACACATTTTTGAAAATATTTGTTTTGCAAACATTTAATTTAGGCTAATAAAATAATCTATAGGCAAAAAATACTTTTTGAAATTAATATTTTGCATATTAATTTATTCCATACTGTACAAATTCTAGATAAGGTTAGAAGTGTCACCACTGCATAAACAAGTTACTATAATATAATATGTTAGGTCACCTACGTCTATAATTTTATCGTATATAGTATTTTATCCTCTTGGCGGAGCACCGTCAACCTTGTCTTAAAGGAAATGTTTTTAATTGATCCTAAATTTGTTTCTTATAACCTACTGAATTAGGATTGATATATTATGCCATACTATCGACGCACCTTTAGAATTATAGTGACCTAATTCAACATTTCAGCTGCCGACTTCGAGACATTTTTATTACTATATCGACGGTGGAAAGGCAAAATCACTGAAGCGAAATTTTTTGAGAAATTGAATTATTATACTCGTTGAAATCAGCTTTTTTTTCTGCGTCGTTTGAACTGGATTTCGCGACGAACAGACGACTTTGATGGCTCTTAAGGTAATCGGAATATGGACCTCAGTTTTAAAAAGTGTTATTTATGCGAGAAACAATTTCAATAAAATATAACCAATGTCACTTAACTCGCCACTTTTTTATCTACGTACCCGCTTAAGGTATTTTTAAAAACACTTATTTTGTAAATAATGGCGTTAAAGGGTTTCTTCCAAATACATAATTTGACTATTTTTTAGCAATATTCGTCGCATCAAGGTCGCATCTTCCGGGAACTTTCAAATGGTAATTTTGGTGAAGCGACATTTATTTCAAATACCGTCTTTTATTTGGAAATGACGTTAGTTCTGTTCGGAAGCTATAAAATTTTTGAACAACACGTGTAAAGAACCCATAGCTATATGTTCGATAAAAAAAAGGTTATGATTATTTTTCCTTAAAAAAAAACTTTAAAACGTTCTCCTGTAAAATTCGCAAAATGTCGCTTCAGTGAGTCTGCCTGTCCACCGGCGATGTGGAGAGACCTAACTCGAAATACAATACATATTTGTAAATTAGGTCACTATAATTCTAAAGATGCCATTTGTCGAAAAGATACATACAACCTTGTTTGCCAAAACATTCAGTTGCGAAAGCTGAAAGTGCAAAAAGTTCTTATGCCAAATTGCACGAATGATGATCATTAGACGAAATGAAAAATATGGTAAAAGCTGTTTGGGAAGTGATATATTGCGATACCATTTTCGCCGATTCGTTAGTGAACCATGAGTCATGACGTCCATGACTAAACAATAAGAATTTGAAAGAGATTGATTGAAATCAAAAAATATTATGCTTTCGTTTTGCGTTAAAATATTATTTGTCGTAAGTTAGCTAAGGGCTGCTAGCATGATTTTGCAGATTGCGTAGTATAAATCGTTAAGCGGTTCACAAAATACCTGTCTCATACAGAGTGTCCCAAAAATAACACGTAACAGTGACACCGGAGATTCCCCAGCCTGAGACGAACCAAACCAGCCTAACATGACCTCAGTAAAAGTTGCACCGTTTTCGATTTATGCCAATTTAAAGTTTTTCCTTATTTTACATGTCTTTTGACATTGAAAGTGCCAGCATTTACTTGGATAGCTTTTGAATTTAGTTTGATGATGAACTTGACTTGACTTGATTTGACTTGACTTGACTTCAATGAACTTGACTTAAATTATCAGCAAAAAGTCATTTCAACTTTTAACAAATGCCATGTTTTTTTTTACTAGAAACGTAATAAGCAAATAATTTTAAAAAATATGTTATGCCAATTCAAAAATGGTATGACACATGATATCATAGTGCAAAAAAGTAGGAATTGAAGTAAGTTTTTAGGAAGAACACCTGTCCCAATAAGGATCCCTGGACACCGATGCTTATAATGTAAAAAATGATCCTGTACTCTAGACTATCTCATTTGTTTGTGCTCTTTTGAAGAAATCATTGATTTTTGGTTGAGCAAGGGTCAAAGATGATAATAAATAGGTTTAACTTTCATTAGTTTATAAAATAAATGTTCGAATTGATTCCCTCCGACTCTAACGCACAAATGGCATCTTCGGATAAAAATTCGGTTCAATTTTCGTAAACTGGTTTCCCGCTTCGTTTCTTATCGGTTTTGAATAAAATCTGTCTTTCAAACAAATGTGATATTCTATGATATCACACGTACACGATTATATTTTACATTATTAACATTGGTTTCCGGGGATCCTTATTGGGAAAGGTGATACGAATTCCTCCTTTTTTGCATTAAGATATCGTGTATCATACCACTTTGAATTGGCATAACATACGCATTATTTTAAAATTATTTGTTCATTTGGTTTCCAGTAAAAAAAAACATGGCAGTTGTTCAAAGTTGAAATGACTTTTTTTACTGATAATTTAAGTCAAGTTCATTCCAGTATTTTTCCATTTTTTACATTAGTTATTGACATAATAATGATAAAACTTTAAATTGGCAAAACTCGAAAATGGTGCAACTTTTACCGAGGTCATGTTAGGCTGGTTTGGCAACTCTTGGGCCGGGGAATCCCCGGGGTCACTATTACGTTTTATTTATGGGACACCTATATATAGGGTGAGTACCTACGGACCAATAAACTTGGGGTTCAATTTCAAACAACAAGTCAACGAATGTGTTTCGTGCATTGGGAATGACGACTACCATATTCAAATCGAGCCCGTTTCTACTTTACAGTGGCTGCGCACGCACTTCCCGAGCGGACGGAAGCGAGCATTGAACACCATTCAACTCATGCGCGCGCTTTTTAAAAACTAACGCAACTGTCGACCACTTCCACGCTGTTTTAAGTCTTCAGTCACGCGCTTACGGCTCCCATTTTATAGCAGTGAAAGTTGCGATATAAAGAAAGTCATTGCGTGATGCGTACGGCTATATATAACACTACAAGCATAGATAGAGGCATTAAAATCCAATTATGGATACCGTTGTGACGCGTGACCTGCATACAATAAGTAGGTACTCAATTTGTCAGCTTTAACAAACACAAACAACGCCGTCTGGGCACGTGCTCTCACCTTTTAACAATATAAACCTTATAACAACCTAAATGTTAACTGGCGCTAGATTATTTTGTTAGTAACTAATTTGATGGATATATAATTTGGTAGATACTTACCTAACTAAAGGTAACTTTACACATCACGAGGCATAACTAAAAGTTCACGAAGCTCAACCAGGCAAAATTTTCTTCTATACAAAACGACAAAGTACTTCCGATCAATACCTACAAAGCATTGCAGGCATACGTGTAACACATATGTATCATGCTGCCTGAACGCGCCTGAATAAACCTTTTTAACTCGTGTTCAAACAAAATGCATTCTTCATAGTTTCCCGCGATCGCATATCGCATAGTATCAACACAATGAAAATATTAATATGAATACATTTTTATTATGAGAAAAATAGTTATTAAGTAATTTATTTATTAACACGAAAACTACTTACTACTACATACTTATTTGTTACTTGAATAAGGGCCGCTCAATAGTTATTATAACTAAGAGATTATATTTTCGTTAGTGATTACATACATAAATATGTGTCAGAAAACGAACCTCCTTTTTACGTTAGGTTAGGTTAGGTTAGGTATACCTGACTTACCTACTTAGGGGAAGTACGGACAAAATGACAGGGAGTTTTGGTTTTGAATCATATTTATTTATTTAATGTAATTATAATCAGTTTCATTTTTTCATAATCATCTTTGGTTCATTCATTAACTATCAGTCACATAAAGTTTTAATAAAATAGGAACCATTTTAACATTTAAATATTTAATAATTCTAAGGTACTTATCACAAAAACCATTTTGTCCATATAGTATGGACAAAATGACACATAGGCTAAGGACATAATGGCATACTTAAAGTTTAAGAACAAAATTCACAAATAAATTGTTTGATCCTCTTTGGAACATCAGCGCATGAAGCATGAGCCCAACGAGAGCAAACCATACATCGTAACCAGCTCTCCCCTGGCTTAGAACGGGAAAAAAGGTCATTACAATAAATACACGGGCCTCCATGCTTTAATAGCTTTTTCCATGGATTCTTGACTCCAAGACTGCCGATTAGTTTTTCTTTGATAGTTCCGCGGCATGTTACCTGAATAATAAAAAGATTTTAGGTAACAGAAACTCATATGGACAAAATGACATACACTATGGACAAGAGACATGCACATGTCATTTTGTCCGTAGTGAAGGTATGTCATTATGTCCAAGTATACACAACTACCTTGAAAAAATAATATTTCATAAAAATAACTAGTAATCGCGTAAAAATCCATTCAAATCACAAGGTCAACTTATAATTCATCGATTTCAATGTACAAAGTTGCAAATAATAGCATAAAACTCACCAAAAAAACCGATGAAATCCATGAAAAAAATGAACTTTTCTGGTCACGAAACACGTTCACACTCGTTACACCGGCACGACTGAGCCAATGGCGCTCGGCGTCTCACAGGATTGTAAACATGGCCGACATCACGTGTCGCGGTGACAGACACCGCGCTGCAGCCCGCCAATTTTAAGCTATAAGATATAATATAAGCCCGGTGTGTCATTTTGTCCGTATATGTCGTTTTGTCCGTACTTCCCCTACTTGTAGGAACTTACGTATTCATGAATTCGCTATCACTAAGGTATAGTATGAACGTTTTTGTAATAAATTTATACTGGTGTTGATTTTTTTTACTTAAGCGCCGTACGAGGAGGTACATAACATACCTAATCACCGTAACATGTTTATAAATTTTATAATATGTAAACTAGGTATATAAATATAAATAAATTACAACTACTGATCTTTCCACGTTCACAGGCAAAGAGAAAACGTTTCTTTTTTACTATCTTTAGTTATCTTGTTTAACATCCACTCACACAGCAATAACGAGACTTTTTTTTATTCTTAATATAAATTCACCAACACAACACAAGAAACAACAACAAATCTAACCCAACTTGACGTAATGAATATAATGCAATACTACTTCTACTTGCATCTCGCTTGACGTGTCTCGACACTCAAAAATCGGTCGAACGAGCTGGCCTCGCCTCGCCGCGCGGGCATCCTTCATAGGTATCTATGTATGTATTAGCATCGGCAGCTATGTTCCGTGAGGCGGTGACTTAGACCATACAATACCTGGACTGGCCTTATAGGTTGTATTCGGGTACAATCATGTCTGCCGAGATTTGCGGGGGGTGAAGAAGTAACACATGCAAAAGATTACTTACAAATGTAAAATCTATCTGTGTCATTACACACGCACATTTTGACAGAAATCTAACACATAATATATTTTGACGCACACAAACATATCACACATGTAAAGACTTTGTACAAACGCGGTATAAGAATACGTAAATGTCAATGTGGTCGGCATAACCTACGTTGCGAGGATTAGGTCGATAGCTCATATCGATATTTTAACTGACATTTGCAGGAGCATTCAATTTTTGCCCCGCCGCCTAGCAGCAGTGTTCGCATTGTTGTGTTCCGGTGTCGGAATAAGACAACCGGTGAAATTACGAGCATAGAGATTCCATCGTAGAACTCAGAGTTGGCAACGCCTTTGAAGTCTTGGGCCCGTATTAATAAACTTATCTCGACTTTAATGCCAGTCTCAAGATGCGTCATAATAACAGTTTTCTATGGCTTGTCGTTTAGTCTGACGTATCTTGTGACGGACATCTCTCAGTCAAGAAAAGTTTATTAATACGGCCCTTAGGATTGCAATCTTGAGATTGTCTCAGTTCCCACTTACCATCAGGTGGCCCGAGTGCTAATGTGCCGTCTTCTCTGTCATAAAAAAATCAGTATCTATCGAGCATCGTAATAGGATATTATTGGTCAATGAAATAGTTGTTAAGTCATGTTAATTATAATTAACAATAACGGAAAAGTACGATGTTTTTTATATATTTTTACAAAGTTTGCCCTCTTGACCAATCATGGAGATTATAGCACAATGTTTCTTATTATTGTTTTATGAGAAGAAACCTTATTGACCGTATTTTTATTTGATATTATTTGACAAAGTTATGAAAGTTTTAAAATATCGTGGTCATTGGTATTTCTTTGTATAAGTAAATACTTACTAAAATACTAAATATACTAACTTTTTCATATAAACATAAAATAGGAACAGCAAAATCTATTAACTTTCGCCTCTTGCAGTGTTCGATACTGACTTGCATCAAAATGTTTCGAACATATGGAACTAGTACGCGTAGGCACCCAATTTGCTTGTCTGCTGCATGAGGCGGTCCATATTTATTCAATTCTGGGTCTTTTGGAAACGTGTAAAATATACACTTAAAATAAGTGTTCACTAGGCAATTTTCAAGTCCTTAGTAAATATTCCTTACTGTCGAAAAATATTGATTTCATCGACACTACCCTTATCACTAAACCTAGTCTCGCTAAGGAGTATGCTGACGACATCATTTTGATGCAAACAATTATAGACTTTATTTCAAAAACTGTTAAGTTATTTCTTACAAAGCATTAAAACCGAGTCTCGCTACCCGAGTAAGAATTTGAATCGATTGATTTTAATCGTTAAATTTGACGTGCTATGAAAATATTTTAAAACTAATATTTTACAGGTATTAAATATATAAAATTACTAACAAATGAAATGTTGTGCCATCTTTTTCTAAGCTTGAAGTAATTGATCGTTTTTTACACGAACTTATAGCACATGCGAGCATTTTTCCAATAAGTGTGTTCTCTGGCGAGGCGATTTTGTGAATGACCATTAATCGATTATGAAATTGGTTTTGTATAACTTTTTGCACATTGTGCAAGTTTTTCGGCAGAGGGGAAATGACCTATAAGGCCAGTCCAGCTACTGTATGGTCTAAGGGCGGTGATTATCGCACGTACCTCGCGCAGACAAATATCTGTTACGTAGTAACTCTTATTTAATATGTGGCTCAACGCAGTAAAAATCCTTAGGTACTTACCTAATAACAGCCAAATTAAGTAGTTCGTATAGAATGCGGTGACTTCGAAATTCCCGCCACCAGCGTCACGCTATGGACTAGTCACCATCTCGCGATAAACAGCGTCACTTCTAGCAAATCAGTACACAGTACACACTGTCAGCTGAAAGGCACATTTTCTTTTGTTCTGTTGTTAGTATTAAAGTCACTCGGAAGACGAAAGGCAGACTGCTGTGGTTGTCGAGGTCATGATGCGGTGGAGTTTTTTTTTATATGTTGTATGTAGACATGACACATTATTTTTTAATGCAGTTGGTCAAAAAGTGATACTTTTCGTAGCTGTATACAGTGTGTCTCCGACCTTGGGGCTTTAATTTCAACGATCGATTCTACTCGCTAAACTGAACTACTTTTGTTCTGCAACATGAAAAAATAACTTACATTTAGATAACTAATTGATGTTAAAGTCTAATTGTAAAATCAGTGTATTACATACTGGCCATGTAATCACTATCTCATGGTACGGGGGCGACATTACCTTGGTACGAGGGCTAAAAGAAAATGGAAAATTGGATCGCGTACATTGAAAATTAGATTTAACTTGTATGATAAAAAATAAATTTAAACTGAACATATTTTTAACAACTTACAGAACAAAAGAAGTTTAGTTTCAGGAGTAGAATTGTTCTATGCATTTAAAGCCCCAAGGTCAGAGGCACCCTGTATTGTGCGGATAGTTGGGTTTCGCAAACTAGTGCGTTTACATATTACATACTATGCCGTGCGCATCCAACCTAAGACATTTAACATGTTTAAATAAAGTACCAAAATCGAAATGTTTGTACTATTACTGTAAATATATTTACGAGTATAATAATGTTGCCTGGTACTAAAAGCCCCGCGTAAAAGTAATTTAACGCTATTCCCTCGGATAGGTACTGTCCGATATTGCAGGATAAAAAAAATCACATTGATCGGCTGAAGCGTTGAACTGTGAAGAGTGAAGAATAAAACACAATACTTACACTTTTTAAACATTTTTTTTGTATTTGTTACCTCAGAACTTTCGACTGGGTGAACCGATTTTTGATGACAGTCCATGAGGAATCGACGGAACTCTTCAAAATTTATAGGCACACCTATAGCGATTTAGGTATTTTTCATTGTAACTCGTGTATTTGCTCTTGGAAAGCATTATTTGGTGAAGTGAAACGGATGATGAAGACCACAGATGGCCACCGGATCTCCTAAACGGCATATATTTCAAGGGTGGCGACAAGATATTTCGATTAAGATATGTAGTTGAGCGACTATGACGAAGCATATTTAGGTTTAAATATATGACAAAGACTTTCCCACGGCGTTGCTTGCGGCGAGATTGAAATGTTCTATAGTTTCTTATTAATTGAGAAGGGACTACATAACAGCATAATTATGATCACTAAAAAGTATAAAATAAAATAAATGTTTAAATAAACAAGAACCCGCCTTCAAAAACTATTTTAAAAGAAGTTATTGTTTGCTTTTCGAAGGCGGGTTTTTGTTTTTTCAAACATTTATACACGATAAAAACAGAAGGGATTTTTAGATTATTTTGCCCAATGTGAAAATGCTAAAACATTAAAATTACTGAAACCCTAATGGACACGGTAAGCGCAAGAGAAGTGGTTAACTCGTTCGATAAGGTTTCCCTAACATCATGGTAAAACAATCGTAGGGAAACCGCAACGACTGGGTAGCCAAACGATGGGAGAAGCTTAATCGAAGTAACGGGTTATCCGGTAAAACGGACACGACTCAATTAATTTTCCTTAAAATAGGGTGATGGCACTAGTGTTGGACATTTTCCCTCACAGGCACCTGAAATGGGCACTTAACTCTTAATTCAAATATCATACAGTCCTAAATTGACTGTTGCAAAACAAATGAATAACTGTAAAATAAAAATCAAATGTCCATCATTGGTCCCTGTCCATTACTGGTTCCGTTCCTATGACAGTTTAAACAAAAGCAACGTAAGTATCAATAAAATTTAAGTAGTAGTGGCATTTGGTAGCACCCAGAGTATCATCTCAATTCATCAATAATCTGCTTACAACATAATGTAAGTAGGGCTCAGAATAAATTGTAAAGTAGTAGTAGTTGCCTATAAACTTGCTTTGATAAAAGAACAACAGCTGGCAGGTGGCGGATGCTTACCGGTGTTAATCAAACTGTGAATTTGTTGAAATTGTATTCTGTTGTTGTGCCAATCTGACTTCCTTAATCTGTGGCAATATCTATTCAGCTTTTGTTTTGGCTTCCGCAGCGATTTTCGCAACTTGTCTCAGGAAATATAACCAATATCCGTTCAAGTTTTAATGATCGGCCATTTCGAAAGCAAACGACCCTCCGTCAGTTGCCGAATTATTAACCTTCATGCTTCATCAAGGTAACACTCACACTGCATGTGTAGATACAGGTCCCGGTCCATGTGCGTCAAATATAACAAGCGACTGCGTCAATGCTTTAAATTAAGTACCGTTTTTATGCTGCCGATCGCCACTCGTATTTTAAAAAGATAAAGATAAAAGATACGATAAAATAGAGGAGGAGCTTTAGCCCCCAAAGCCTCAGAGATCATTTATATGCATTGTTTATTTTGAATATTGAACTAATAAGTAGGTATTTATTAATATAATTACTATTAATGTTAACAATTAAAAGTTAAAACTAAACTTGTTTAAATTAAAATAAAACTAACCTAATGCAGCCACTGCAGCCAGTGTCATAGGGCGAGCGGACCTGCTAGAGGGGGTGTTCTTTTTATAGTGGTGATTATTATTTACATCTTTAATATTTGAGTAGCTTAATAGGTAAGTATATGAATCGCATCTACATCAAGTGGCAAGTTAATGCATAGAACAGAGTTATCAAGTGACCCTATGCGATTTCACTATAGTGTTTATGTTTTGTGACGTCGTCGATACTTTCTCAATCCTATCACTGGCGCGTGTGCACGCCTTAGGTACATTACGTATGGCGCCGGCAATAGCATACAAACTTACCTACTCTATTGCTCCTAATATTTCAGTTGAACCTTAAAACCCTCAGTGCCATCCTTATCACTTATCACAGAGCGATTCTACGCGCTTGTTTCGACCTTGATCATTTGACTCTTGCTTCGACACAGCTGTGCCAATGCCGTAAAAACCTACGGCATAAGAATAAAATATTATTGTTATGCCTACTGTGATACTGTCGTATAATGCTTAAAGTAATGCTTAAGTAATGAATGCTGATCTAGAGAATTGTCGAACGAGGGCGAGTAACAAAATAACACCATACGGTTGCCGGTGGCCAGAAATATCGGCGGTTGGAACGCTTAGGTTTGGGTTTCAGCATGGTGGTAGAGTAAACAGTAGGTATAATGAGTGCTACCTCACGGTACAAATAGAGTCCTCAATCCAACGTGTACGCATGCCAGATCAGTGTTATTTTTACCTAGCCCGAGGTTCAACTTAGTTAACATAATTATTGTGGCTATCCTTACTTATGTACCTATTCGGGCTAGTGTACAAGATGTCTGGTTTGGAACACGTAGGTACATACTACAACACACGATGAATGAGCCAGTTTAGCCATGAATAGCTAATGACATCTATTAGCATTTAGAATTAGCAGTACAAGCAGGTATGTAACCTTCTAATAGAAATCGAAATCTTCCACTCACTGATCTTACATCTATCTAGATATATATAAAAGGCAATGTCCCGGGTGACTCATCATCGCCCAGCCAAAACTACTAATGCTATAAATATGAAACTTGGACAGTACTTTCTTTTTATGATGTAGAGATCCACTAAGAAAGGGTTTTTTCGGAATTCAACCCCCAAAGGGATGAAAGGGGGTTGCAAAGTTTGTATGGGAAAAAATATTTTTATAGTCCAATTTACTTGAAACTTGGTACAAATGCTCTTCATTGCAAATAATGAGACACGTATTTCAGCGATTACTAAAATTCAACCCCTAAAGGGATGAAAGGGGGTTGCAAAATTTGTATGGGAAAAAATATATTTTCACCTCAGCAGCTCAAACAAGCAGGTTTTGCTGCTTAAAAACAGTGAGCAAAATTCAATTTTGCTGCGAGCGAGAGGCAAAGTAGCTTTTTAATTATTTTTTTTAAATGCTGTGACCAGTGCTGGGGCTACTCACAACATACGAAAAAATTGAACTTCACTTTGTTCTGTCACTTTCACTTCGATAGGAAAAAAGCGAGTGATAGAAACAACTTGATTCGAAGTTCGATTTTCAAATTCCACACATAGTAGGCCCAAAAAGAAACGCACGTTCGGATGCACACATAACCGTAAAATTGCAAATAAAACTATCTGTTAAAGTTTGAAATGTGTTTAAAATTATAACTATTTTATACAGTAGGTACAATCATTTTTTTATTTAATGTTTTGAAGACAAAATTAATGAAAAATAAGAAGTTTATCATGTATCTACATAATTTGGTTATCGTTTTAAAATCTTTAATTTCGTGACATAAACCGCGGGGGCAGTTTCAGAACGCATTTCAAAAATTGCGGGATTATTGTAGCCAATAGCCATAGACAAGGCCTAGTTAGGTTTTTTTTAAAGCCACAGACTACATAAAGCTGTACAAAGTTGTGTTTGCACTACGGCATTATCAAGTTGAGTGACAGGTTTTATCTGTTTCATGTTTATTTTTTCCACTTTTTATTTTATTAGTATTTTGCAAAAATGCTTGTGATTGATGCATATGCGATCGTGTCGTTATTTAGTCGTGTATTCACCAAATGGTCACAACGGAAGACCTGCGTTGGCCCTACCAGCTTCACGCTGTGTTGTTCTCGCTGCTGAGGTGAAAAGTTGTATGTTTCACACGAGACCAAAGTTTTTTACGTCTCGTATCTTTGAATCCCTCGCTACGCTCAGGATTCTAACCTAGAATCACTCGCTACGCTCGTGATTCAATAATAGAATCCTTCGCTTACTCGGGATTCAAAATCATCACTCGCAGCAAAAACCAACTTTGCTCTCTTGTTGAACAAATAACTATTATTGTCCAATTTCACATGAAACAGATAAAACCTGTCACTCAACTTGATAATGCCGTAGTGCAAACACAACTTTGTACAGCTTTATGTAGTCTGTGGCTTTAAAAAAAACCTAACTAGGCCTTGTCTATGGCTATTGGCTACAATAATCCCGCAATTTTTGAAATGCGTTCTGAAACTGCCCCCGCGGTTTATGTCACGAAATTAAAGATTGTTAAAACGATAACAAAATTATGTAGATACATGATAAACTTCTTATTTTTCATTAATTTTGTCTTCAAAACATTAAATAAAAAAAATGATTGTACCTACTGTATAAAATAGTTATAATAAACACATTTCAAACTTTAACAGATAGTTTTATTTGCATGTTACGGTTATGTGTGCATCCGAACGTGCGTTTCTTTTTGGGCCTACTATGTGTGGAATTTGAAAATCGAACTTCGAATCAAGTTGTTTTTATCTCTCGCTTTTTTCCTATCGAAGTGAAAGTGACAGAACAAAGTGAAGTTCAATTTTTTCGAATGTTGTGAGTAGCCCCAGCACTGCACACGGCATTTTTTTTATTTTATTAAAAAGCTACTTTGCCTCTCGCTCGCAGCAAAATTGAATTTTGCTCACTGTTTTTAAGCAGCAAAACCTGCTTGTTTGAGCTGCTGAGGTGAAAAAAATATTTTATTGTCATATTTACTTGAAACTTGGTAAAAATGCTCTTCAATGCAAATAATGAGGCTGTTATTTCAGCGATTATTAAAATTCAACCCCTAGAGAGATGAAAGGGAGTTGCAAAGTTTGTCTTGATAAAATATTTTTATGATCAAATTTACTTGAAACTTGGTAGAAATGCTCTTCAATGCAAATAATGAGACACTTATTTCAGTGATTACTAAAAGTCAAAACCTAGAGGGATGAAAGGGGGCTGCAAATAATGTATGGGGAAAAAACTCTTATGGTCAAATTTACTTGAAACTTGGTAGAAATGCGCTTTAACCTTTCGTATGCCTAGTTCCGGATCCGTACCGACCCTGGTCCTATGCCTTGTTCCGTATCCGTTACTAAGGGCCTTAATCGGGTTATTTGAAGTTGGATTCTAGTAGCTTACAAAAAGGGTTGTAATTTGTCTGTAAAAACAACTACAAAATTCAATCTTCCATAGATAGCATTCAGTTGCTCGAAACGTCAAATCACTTTCGAGCTAGGAGCTATTAAACTCGGTCACGTGACACCGATGACGTCATAGCCCGGCAGACGACGGGTACAACTATGCGAGCCTCTCCGGCATACGAAAGGTTAATGCAAATAATACTTAACGAATATTTATAGCGACCATAGTATTCAGTATTCAGTATTCATTTATTTATTGCAAATAAGGAAGATCCATGCAGTAGCTTATACAGAGTAATACACACTCAATAAAAATTGTAAGTGCCTACCCATTACCGTTATTAAAACAGCAAAAAACGCCGACATAAAAACGTTTGTTTTATGGGAACCCCCTGTAATTTTAATTTAATTTACTTTTATCTTATTTGTTATTATTGCCGCTAAAATATCTAGACACGCGGGAGCGCGTCAGCCAAGTTCAAGAAACAGAACCGGCGAGCCGCGCCGTGTGTAATATTACACGAACCATTTGGAGCCACTTTTGACCCCTCATAAATCAAAAACTATTTTACATAAACGTATCAAATTTGGCTCATATATTGAAACTTGCGAGATACATATGTGTTCTAAATTTCATAAGCTTATCTCAAACGGTTATTTAGATATTAATGTCCAAAATTCCTCATTTTTATCATTGACTGACCTATAGACCAAAACTCTAACCCAGTTCCAGATGACCTAGAGAGTTAAAATTTGGTATGCAGATAGGTAATTACATGAATACAAAGGAATAAATAAAAAACTGGCAATTTTTAAATAATTAGATTCTATTATGAACGCTTAACATAAATACCTAATATTACTTAGGGTACCTACGTTATTAACTGGGATTAATTATTATTTTTATATTTAGCGCACATCAATAGTGTAAAATCATTACCTACCCATAAATAATGATAAAATAATAGGCATTTAGATTTTCGGTATATACACGACGCGCGCGCGCCGAGTGCGCCGGAGCGGCGCGGGCGCTGTGACAACCGAATCGAACCGTTGACGCGAACGTGGCCGAGCGAGCGGCAGCCGCGCGAGCACAAGCGCGAGCACCGTCTTGCTGTCCGTCCGGTTGTCTCTCGATATCTGACCTATAAGGTTGCGAATTATGCTGCGAAATTGCTAAGTTTTCTTAAGGAAACCTTATAATTTGTAGTAATATTATTATTACAATTTCTTTAATAAGTAGGTACGTACGTATAGTATTATAGTATAGGCAAGTTTAAATAAATAATAATTTTATAGTTATAATATAAGTAGGGAGGTGTATATACTTATTATTATTACAATTCCTATAATAAGTAGGTACGTAGGTTTAGTATAGTATAGGCAATAGTTTAAATAAATAATAATTGTATTTTTTAGTAAATAGGTAAGTTAAGTATAGTTAAAAGTAAGTAGGTGTATATACCTACTTAACTCTGAGTTTGAGTACTTGTTGATAGTAGCAAATAGTTTTATCTTTTTATTACGTAGGTAGGTACCCACCAAAAACATAAATGTAAAAAAGGAGAGCCAAGTTCAATACAAAAATTATTCTCTGCTGTGGGCTTGGCAATGCAATTGTTTTATATTTATAAAGTCTACTTTTAGTTTTGAATTTGTCCTTTTAAAGGACCCACGGCGTTACGAGGATATGTACTTACCTACAAAAAGTAATGATATCCCACCAAAAACATAAATGTAAAAAAGGAGAGCCAAGTTCAATACAAAAATTATTCTCTGCTGTGGGCTTCGCCGCAAAAAGAATAGAGATCTGAGATTGAGTGCCAAGTTCTATGCAAAATCCAAATATGTAGTCTAAGGGCTGACTTGGCTGGTTTTCCCATACGAATTATATAGCCTTCGCATGTTCTAAACCTGTTACCTTTCGGTTCTTATTTTATTATTCCGAAAATTTGGCTTGCTGGTAGAAACTACCCATCGAACATAAGGCTCTTCCATGACTGTGTAAAAGTAGGTACTTAATAATAATTCGTATGGGAAAACCAGCCAAGTCAGCCCTTAGACTACATATTTGGATTTTGCATAGAACTTGGCACTCAATCTCAGATCTCCATTCTTTTTGCGGCGAAGCCCACAGCAGAGAAAAAATTTTGTATTGAACTTGGCTCTCCTTTTTTACATTTATGTTTTTGGTGGGATTACTAATTCTGTGAGAACTTCAAGCCCTAAGCCGTCTCGCCATACAAGCACTAATTCACACTTGCCGCGATAGATGGCGCTTTAACCTTTGCGCTGATTTCTACATCGCGCTGTTAAGATTTCCCCCAGAGTTATGGGATGGCGCCTTTGAATTTGTTTTATACAATGACTACAATGAGTGAAGTTGTCGTATGTTATGGTCCTTATTGTTTGGAATTTGGTGTCGTTGTTTTGTTTGTTCGTTGTGTTACATTGGTTGGTTATTTAGTCAAAATTGTCTCTAAAAAATTGTTTTATTTGTTGTTTGGTTTTAAGCTACTGCGTCAAATATTTTAATTAGGTTTTAACACGAAAATTCGTTTGTTATTCATTACTTACACTTTATTATAAATTTAATAGATAGCTTTCACTTAATATAAATCTTATTAATATGGAGATTTTACACGTAAACGGTGCGAGGGTGCCTCATACCGTTGTAAATATTATAGGGGATGGAGCCTGCCTATTTCGGGCGCTTTCCTTTGTCATGTATGGCAATCAGTTATTAGCCAGAGAGGTTTGTGAACTAATCGTCGATCACGTCGTAGACAATTGGGAACAACTTTCTATCATGTCTCATGACATGATAGTGATGGTAATAACTACATCAGTGCCGAAACTGCCGATGCCTACTTATGTCGGGTTCCTATATTCAATCCGAGGATAGATAAGGCTTACCTCGGGTTAAAATTTGACATTTGCCCATACAAAATGTGTCAAATTTTAATCCGAAGTAAGCCTATCTGTCCGCGGATTGAATATAGGAACCGGACGTTAGTGGACATGTCCTTACCTCATACTTACGGTGGTTATTGCGAGCTGACTGCGGCTGGGCAAGTGTTTAATTTTATTTTCGAAGTTTATCGCAAATGGAGAGCTGTATGCTTAGACCATACAATACCTGGACTGGCCTTACAGGTTGTATTCGAGTACAATCATGTCTGCCGAGATTTGCGGGGGGTGAAGAAATAAGACATGCAAAAAGATTACTTACAAATGTAAAATCTATCTGTGTCATTCATTACACACGCACATTTTGACAGAAATCTAACACATAATATATTTTGACGCACACAAACATATCACACATGTAAAGACTTTGTACAGACGCGGTATAAGAATACGTAAATGTCAATGTGGTCGGGATAACCTACGGTGCGAGGATTAGGTCGATAGCTCGTATCGATATTTTTACTGACATTTGCAGAAGCATACAACTTTGACCCGCCGCCTAGCAGCAGTGTTCGCATTATTGTGTTCCGGTGTCGGGATAAGACAACCGGTGAAATTACGAGCATAGAGATTCCATCGTAGAACTCAGAGTTCGCAACGCCTTTGAAGTCTTAGGCCCGTATTAATAAACTTATCTCGACTTTAATGCCAGTCTCAAGATGCGTCAAAATGACAGTTTTCTATGGCTTGTCGTTTACTGTGACGTATCTTGTGACGGACATCTCTCAGTCAAGATGAGTTTATTAATACGGGCCTTAGGATTGCATATTGTCTAAGTTCCCACTTACCATCAGGTGGCCCGAGTGCTAATGTGCCATCTTCTCTGCCATAAAAAATCAGTATCTATCGAGCATCGCAATAGGATATTATTGGTCAATGAAATAGTTGTTAAGTCATGTTAATTATAATGAACACTAACGGAAAAGTAGTATGTTTTTTATATATTTTTACAAAGTTTGCCCTCTTGACAACTCATGGAGACTATAGCACAATGTTTCTTATTATTGTTTTATGAGAAGAAACCTTATTGACCGTATTTGTATTAGATATTATTTGACAAAGTTATGAAAGTTTTAAAATATCATGGTAATTGATATTTCTTTGTATAATATTTAGGAGTGAAACGTGAATTACTTACTACACACACACACACACATAAACTCACGCCTTCACTCCCAGAGTGGGGTAGGCAGAGCTACAGAATTACCAACAAGTCTTTAAACTTCTTGATAATTCTGTAACCACACTTTGCAAAAGCAGGCCAAGACGTTTCCTAGCGTATCAGTGATAGGTGGCAAGCCCATCGCCTAACAGTACTACAAGCCTTTATTCCCTTAGTCGCCTCTTACGACATCCACGGGAAGACATGGAGTGGCACCATTCCAACCCGGCAACCACACGGCATTACTTACTAAAATACTAAATATACTAACTTTTTCATATAAACATAAAGTAGGAACAGCAAAATCTATTAACTTTCGCCTCTTGCAGCGTTCGATACTGACTTGCATCAAAATGTTTCGAACATATGGAACTAGTACGCGTAGGCACCCAATTTGCTTATCTGCTGCATGAGGCGGTCCATATTTTTTCAATTCTGGGTCTTTTGGAAACGTGTAAAATATACACTTAAAATAAATAGTGTTCACTAGGCAATTTCCAGGTCCTTAGTAAATATTTCTTACTGGCGATAAATGTTGATTTCATCGAGACTACCCTCATCACTAAACCGAGTCTCGCTAAGGATTACGCTGACGACATCATTTTAGTGAAAACAATTATAGACTTTATTTCAAAAACTGTTAAGTTTATTCTTACAAAGCATTAAAACCGAGTCTAGCTACCCCGAGTACGCATTCATCCAAGTAAGAATTTGAATCGATTGATTATAATCATTAAATTTGACGTGCTATGAAACATTTTTAAAAATAATATTTTACACGTAATAAATATATAAAATTACTAACAAATTAAATGTTGTGCCATCTTTTTCTAAGCTTGAAGTAGTTGATCGTTTTTTACACGAACTTATAGCACATGCGAGCATTTTTCCAATAAGTGTGTTCTCTGGCGAGGCGATTTTGTGAATGACCATTAATCGATTATGAAATAGGTTTTGTATAACTTTTTGCACATTGTGCAAGTTTTTTGGCAGAGGGGAAATGACCTATAAGGCCAGTCCAGCTACTGTATGGTCTAAGGCTGTATGCGAAGTTCCGCTTTGACGGTAACCCCGTAGAGAGGCTACGCTTTACGAATAATCTTGCTAGCGGTCATTTTGATGCTTATGTTTTACCTCAACCGGGAGAAGTCTCAATCACACCATCTCTTACCGGAACTGAAATTGCGACATCCGAAGTAAAAACTCCTTTGCCCAGTCTCTAAAAAACGTCGTGCTAGATATACTGATGTAAAAGGAGAAAGTAACTGAAGGATGCATCAAAAAAATATACACAAAATAATCCCGAAGTGCATAGGGCGGCGGTAACGCGGTATTAGAAAAATAACCCTGAAGTGAATAGGGCACAAAACTTAAGTTATGAGGTAAATAATCCTGCAAGAAAAACTATATATCGCGCCAAGCCGTGGATAGAAAAAACTTTTCGGGAATGGTATACACTAAAGACATAGCGTATGAGGTCGATAGTACAGTGGTTTTAGGTACTATGAGCCATGAATGCAAGTACTGTAAAGCCCTTAAGTGGAAGGAAGAGACTTTAGGAATGTGCTGCAGCGCTGGCAAGGTGCAGCTTCCGTCTTTTGAACCATTACCCGAACCTCTTTATAGTCTGCTCATGGATCTGCACCCAGAGCACACTCATTTCATGGACCGTCTTCGAAAGTACAATGGATGCTTTCAAATGACGTCATTTGGAGCTAAACAAATTACCGAAGACGGATTCATGCCTACTTTTAAGGTTCAAGGACAGGTATGTCACCTAACAGGAAGTTTGCTACCGGCACCTCAACGAGAAGCACAGTTTCTTCAAATATATTTTGTGGGTGAAGATGAAAGAGAAGTCCGATTGAGGTGCAACCACTTTCCCGGTGTCAAACAAACTTTAGTAAAATCGCTCCAAACTATGTTAAACAAAGTTAACGATTATATTACACATTTAAAAACTACACTAGATAAGGTTCCCTCAATGTGCGAGGAGTTTGAAGTGGTCATTCGTGCAGCGAGAAAGCCTAATGACGCTCATCCTGGATGTTTCAACGCACCTACAGCTCATGAGGTGGCTCTGGTAATGGTCGGCCAACAATTTCAGCAACGCGACATCATTATCCAGAGCCATGATAGTAGACTGCGGCGCATTAGCGAGATCCATCCATCGTACGACGCTCTCCAGTATCCGTTATTATTTTGTCGTGGCGAAGATGGGTATTCCATAGATTTTCCCCAATTAAACCCTGAGACCAATCTGCCCACGAATAAGACTGTTTCTGCGGCTAGCTTTTATTCATATCGAATTATGGTCAGGCAAGGCGAAGACCACCACTTGATGCGCTGTAGATCTCTATTCAGTCAGTATGTAGTAGACATGTATGCAAAGATCGAAACGGAAAGACTAAATAACATAAGAAATAACCAGGCGCAACTGAGGCTAGATAGCTACATACATCTCAAAGACGCCGTTGGGATATTGGATGCTGATGCTACCCAGCTGGGTCAGATGGTAGTCCTGCCATCATCTTTTACTGGTGGTCCACGTTACATGCATGAACGTACACAGGACGCTTTGACTTATGTCCGCCACTACGGCCGCCCAAATTTATTTATCACTTTCACCTGTAACCCCAAATGGAAAGATATTACAGATGCACTGTTTCCCGGGCAAAATTCACATGATCGACACGACATTATGGCCAGAGTATTCCATCTTAAGGTAAAGAAAATGTTGAACATCTTAACGAAGGGAAATCTTTTCGGTCCAGTGGGGTGCTTTATGTACTCTGTGGAGTGGCAAAAACGGGGCTTGCCGCATGTTCACATTTTGTTGTGGCCCGAACGAACTATTACCTCTGATATGGTCGACCAAATTATTTTTGCTGAAATACCTGACCATGAACAAGATCCAACTATTTACGAAATAGTTAAAGCTAATATGATCCATGGACCTTGTGGTAGTTTAAACTTAAATTCGCCTTGCATGAAAGGTAATAGCTGCAGCAAAAGGTACCCCAGACCACTTCTCAAAGAAACTCAAACGGGTGATGACGGATATCCATAATATAGAAGAAGGTCGCCAGATGATGGTGGTTTTAAGATAAAAAAAAAAAAAATGTACCTCGATAACCGTTGGGTGGTTAGTAGTTACAACCCAGTACTTTTAAGAACTTTCAATGCTCACATTAACATTGAGTATTGCAATTCTGTTAAGTCAATCAAATATATTTGTAAATATGTAAATAAGGGTAGTGATCAGGCAGCTTTTTCCTTGGAAAACAAGAAAGATGAAGTAAAATTGTACGAAAGTGGCCGCTACATCAGCAGTTCGGAGGCAGTTTGGCGCATGTTAGCTTTCCCTATTCATGAGAGGTATCCTACGGTCACCCACCTCTCTGTCCATCTTGAGAACGGTCAGCGTGTATACTTTAACCCCGAAAATGTGTCTGACAAAATAAATAACCCGCCGCAAACCACACTGCTAGCTTTCTTTCAACTGTGTAGTACTGATGAATTTGCAAAAACAATATTGTACTCAGAAGTTCCTGCGTACTATGTGTGGAATAATAAAAAGTTTACGCGAAGGAAACGGGGGTTAGACGTAAATGGCTGGCCGGGAGTAAAGAAAGACCACGCTCTTGGGAGAGTCTACACGGTTCATCCGAATAATACTGAGTGTTATCATCTGCGGTTGCTGTTGCATGAGGTTCGAGGTCCGACATGTTTTTCTGACCTTAAGATTGTAAACGATGTTCACCATCCTACGTTCCAATATGCCTGCAAAGCACTTGGTTTACTTGAGGATGATAAACATTGGGACACTACATTAGAGGAAGCCGCACTGAGTGATTCGCCATTTAAACTACGAGAGCTATTTACGGTAATGTTAGTATTCTGTCATCTCTCCGACCCGTTAAGTCTCTGGGAAAAGTTTAAAGATAATTTATCGGAAGACATCAGACGGCAAACGGAGGAAAAATTACATTGCAATGCAGAAGAAATGTTAGATGACCTACATAATGAGTGCCTGATACAGATTGAGGACTCCGTTCTTACTTTAGGAGGGCATGCTCTACCAAAATATGGTTTGCCCCAACCAAACAGGCGTGAAAAGTTTTTGGATAACGTAAACTATCTGAAGGAAATAAACTACGACACAAATGCTTTGATACAAGTGGTATCTAACAGTACGACTTCCCTTACAGAGAACTTAGAACAGCTATCTGTCTATAGTGAGATTTTAAACAGCATTGAGTAGGAGTATTGTTTTTCCTAGATGCACCTGGGGTCACCGGCAAAACATTTTTAATAAACTTACTTTCGTTTATCGTGTGTCCTTCTAGATTTATCAAATCCAAGATAAACAATTTATTACTACAGTGCATGGACTACCTGTGCTGTGCGCCTTTCATCCAAATCATTTCAGCTGTTTATGTGTTGCTGAAACACCAACGTCCAAAAATCCTTTTAAACTTTCACATTCATTATAATATATTAATACTTAGCAGGAAGGATGCTCAAATATGTGTATTCGCGTGATACCATACTAAGAAATCTAGTGGGTACTGTAATACAATAAGGTTGTAACCCTTAAAATAAACCTTATTGTATTTTTCATTGTATGCAATGTCTCATTTGCTTTTAATTATTCAATTTGAAAAGCAAATGGTTCGATAGAACAGCGACTGTTTATTTTGTATAATTTTTGGGAGTCGCATGTTACCTGGCGCCGAGTGCGCACGGCTATGTATTATTAAAGATAACGGAAAACAGAATAAAAGATATTCCTGAAATTAGAAAAACAAGTTCTTTTTATTTTACAGATACAACCCCAAACTTTGTATCTGTTACAGTACCTACACTACCCAAGTACTAGCAGCTCACCAACTTTCAGGGCCTGTTTAGTCCGTCTTAATGACAAAACGTTAAAATAGGGTATAAGAAAAAGCTTACAGATTCGGTACAAGTTGGACACATTTCGTAATCCAGACCCAGATCTCCACGAGGAGAAATGCGTTTTCCCAGGGGTACTTACTCACAGTGAACCTACTTAACAAATTATGATTGTACAGTCAACAGCAAAAGAAACTGATGAAATAGGGTCTCAAAATAGTATATACAATAAATTAAGACAGATGTCTCTGATTATTGTAGTTTAGCATAAGTAAATTAGCTCGTAATGTGTCATAAGTAAGTGACATGCCATTCAAACAGTTAAAGTCATTACTGAGTGTTCCAAATTAAACTGATTTTCAAAAATAGCAATAGTCAGTAATACTACCAAAGTATCACATGTAAGTGAATATGAATGTTTGGGCCTTCATGTCTTCTCAAGACCACTTCGGAATACTAGTCAGACGTTCGGTTAACGTCGGTTATACTCGTAAGACAAACACGCGAAACAACTATAACACCTCTCATTTCCGTCAAGGGTTGAAATAAGTTCCTACTACTTCGCTTTGTTTTTTTTTTGCAACATTTAGAATAAATCCTTTTTTACTGCCGTGATTACCCTAGTTTTCATTTCGAGATTTTGTAATTTTGACTTTATCTTGTTGGACACTTGACAGTCTTGACACTTAGGTAAAATAAATAATTATTATTTTTTGAAATGTTCTGTAAAGAGACAGTTATGGCATCTTTTATGATCATTTTCTTTTGACTGATTAAATATTCAGTTAAAAATGACACTTTGTTATAATCTGTTTTATCTGGGGCGTCATGCTTGAACATGTTTTGAAATGTTAATTTTGATCACTTACTTTTGACGTTGACTGTACACAAAATGATCGCAGGTTATTTATCTTGTTCAAAAGTTTGTCAAACAGTTGGAAATTAATCAAATCTACCTAATTATTTATTTAATAGGTGAATAAAAAAAAACAGAAACAAAAAAACTTAAGCATTCTAGTAAGTAAGAATCTGGAACAATAATAACGTTCCCTCGCACCGGTAAATTGTTAACTCGGACTGGAAACTAATAGAATAATACCATTATTTGGCGTTCTAATCGGACTGAGGAACCATTGATTTTTTATACTGCACAGGATTAGTTACAGTTTGGTCATAATACTATGTACAAAAAGTACAGTCAGCTACAAAAACTCGTATCATAAATACAAAGCTGTTGCCTCTTTTGTTATATAGTATAAATAGGTTAGCTTTGTTTTTGTGTTTGTAAACGAATAAACTCAAACTCAAAAACTAATGGACCGATTCCAAAAATCCTTTCACCATTAGAATGCTGTTTTATTTTTCTTCGCGGACGGAGCCGCGTTCAACAGCTACTTATATCATTTGTAGGTAGGTAGGGTAGGTATCAAAATAGGAAGCTCCTAATTTATTTTTTACCTTTCTACATACCTATTATGTTTCATATAATTGTATAATGTACAAATGAAACAAGCAATATATAATCATCATACGAATTTTCTGCTACAATTGGTTTGATAGCGCACCACGTAGTTAATTATGAAACTCACAATTAATGTAGCTCTCCTGTAACTACCAAAATATGTTCATTTACGTTGGTGTTTCCTGTAATATTATTATGAAACACAATTGATTTTTATAAAATTTCTGTAAGGTCCGTGTCTGTTCTGGTTTCAGGCTCTTGGCGGCTTTGACGAGCTGCGGCTGTACGTGAAGCAAGGCAGCGACTTCAGCAAAGAACTGGCTGCAATACTACAAGAAAGGTAGCGCCTTTCATACCTTCTCTATGTATTAACTCTGTGTAAGTTTACGTAACCTGAAAAGACCCGTTAATATCCAGGAATGATCAGTGAAACCTGGATCAAACAGTCGCTCAAAAAGTGGTATCTTAGTACTTTTTATAGTTGTATGTCGAGCGGAACGTCAAAATTTTCGTACTCCTTAGTGCTTTTTACTTTTCGTATCTGCTTATCGTGCGGAAACTTAGATTTTTCGTATAGTGTTTTTTACTTTTCCATTTTTAAACCCTCAGTTGTTCAAATTACACTGTATTTTTTTTCAGACCAAGAATTTAGTAAAATAATATTGTTTCTTTTAATCCCTGTTTTATTTTTACATACTTTTCGCACCTGTATTAAAAATAAATCGGTAATAATGAATCTTTGTTAAACCAGAAACCCGTACATTATAGTGCACACTTAGTGGTCAGGTGCATCTACTGGCTTTACAAAGGGTGATGTACCAAAAGGGAATTGCTTAGCCCATATACTATAGGTACTATACTTAAGGCAGGTTGTGGAATTTCCTAAAAATTAGTAGAGACAAAACTAGAAACGAGTCGATGTAGAAGGTTTGAGAATTCGAATGCATTGGGTAACCGTATTACATAGCCCATTCAGTATACGAAAACCCTTTAATAACCGATATGCAATCTTATCAGTAATACTGACGGAAAGTAAACGTTCTATAGAAACACAGCAATGGTACAATACCTCATTGTTTAAACCCTGATGCGTAGAGCGGGCAATCGCACGATGACTGCTAGTGCCGCCGGCTCCAGCCCGAGCGGCCGCATCTCCCCACACACCGGCACATGGGTACCGGGACTACTACTCAATACCACAAAACCCCTCGTGTTGCTGTTAAATTAAGAAAGTTACAAGTATACTATTGTGTTTTTAATCCGGGAAGACGCGTCCCACTACTTAATTTGACGCTCATTTATTGACGCAATCGTGTACATTACAATAAAGTGGGAGTGGGGGGAAAGCCCGTCCTCGTGGGGCGACTGCACTGTCTATCTATACCCATTAGTGCTACTTACACGACTGGAAGTATTTTTAAATTAGTAAACCAGTCTTATCAACTGACTGTAAACTATTAAGATTTAATAAAGTGCACTCGTACGAACGTTCCCGCATCACGTGACGCGCCCATCAGTTATTTTGACGTCGCCCAAGGATATATTTTGTTTGGCTCTTTGTTTTGATGTTACGTTTAAAAAACAACAATTTATCTGGCTAAAAATAAACACGCGGCCACTTCATCAACGAAATAAGACCGCCGCGAGGAGACGCCACGTGGGACAAGACGCTTCACACATTCGCGTTAGGTTGGTTCTTGCGTTTCGTTCAACAAATTTGAGAATCTATTTTTTTTTCGTTCTTTACATGATAATATAAAATGAAATTTCATTTATTTAATAATAACAACAAAAAGCAAGCCTTAAAAAACCCGACTTGTCGCTCACCAATTTTCAATCGTTATAAATCGTAAATGATCGTTCAAAATGAAAAATTATAAAAGAATCCCATTTGTCATAGTTTGTCGACTGTTTTTGTTTAATTCTTCTATATGACGTCTACTTGCCGCCATATTGAATTTCAATTACTGTCATATCTTTAGTGACACTCACGAGATTAAGACAAGTCGTTACCCATAAAAATCATAAAAATCAGTCAACTTTCTAGAGCGCCACAAAGGAACAAACATACATATATAGGCTTCGGCAGTCGGGTAAAAACAATATAAATCAATGTAAGGCACCTTTGTAACTTGAGTATATGTATGATAAAGTGACGAAAGGTAATTAACCCTAAGTGGGTAATGAAAACCGCGTGGAAGGTAATGCAAGGAAGGTGATGATATGATATGGAAGATGAGCATGACAACATGATTGGATAAGGTCAATGGATTAATAAAGACACATTAGGTTGTACAATATCTTAAATAAGCCTTTTAAATATGTAAAACACATTTTACATTCACGCCTCAATTGACTATTATTTTGTGTAAATTTTTCTTCTACGAGTATATTTTTCATTGCTCACGTTATGCTCTTGCCCTTATGTCCTTTATACTGCAAAATGTTCTTATTTTCTTTTTTCTTTAGGTACCTATTTCTATCTCTCTTTACCTTTTTGAATTTCCTAAAACTCTAGGTTATTTTTAAAGTTTCACATTCTCTTGATCTTTCTTCTTGATTTTGCCGTTGTAGTCTCTGAAAGATCAAATAACCAATAAATTATGGTATAGTATAAAGCAAGATGCGTTCCGATGTAAGCTACGTGCTTACGAGAATATAATTATCAAAGGATAAAATAAAAAACAACATATATGTCATTAGCAAGATCAACAATCTACACACTCACTCACTAAGCACGTGAGTGCATACTAAGTGTGTATCAGTTAAAACTGCACATTGAAACGAACCGAAAGGATCAAACTATAGACATCTTATAGATTTTCCTGTAATCCTTAAGTTAAGAACTATTTTCAGTATTTTTCTTATTTTCTTAAACAATCACAAAACTGTTTTAAAATAGTATTATCCTCGTAAGGCCCAAGCTAAAATTATGCTATTAGATCTAAACGCCCAATGTTCATTCTAATGTACAATATCTCTACATGTACTTGCGGCCCAACAATTATTTGCTTTGGCGGCATGTTTGAAACAAAATGGCCGATATCTATGGATTTTTTTGACACTTCAAATGTCCTCAAGTGTCAAACGTCACTTCTGGCATCTGTCATTCAGAGCGTTTAATCAAAATGGCCGATGGCGGTAAAACCTTAATGGAATGATTTGAAAAAGTTACTGTACATTGCCATAGAGTACATTGTATATAACTGAAATAGAGAACAAACTCTGGGACTGAAATGGGTAACGGCGTAACTAACGCCATCTGTTACTAATAGTTAGAACTACTGTGTATAAATATGCATAGGTACCTATAGCATCAATAGTTTGTAGTTAGTTTAGGTCCCGTTTCTACGGCCGTCATTTTTACGCCGAACGCGCGTTACGGGGTAAAAATGCAGGCCGTGGAAATGGGGCCTTTTTTGTCAGTTAAGTACTTTAGGTACCTATTAGGAAATAAATGAAATACATGCAGATAAAGATAAAGATAAAGACATTTATTCAGTAAGTAGGCCGCACGGGCACTTTTACACGTCAAGAATCTGCCAGCGCTTCACAAGAGGAGACCACTGCTGAACTTTGAAATTTGAAACTTGAAGGCATCTCTTCAACTTCTGGTTCTGGAAATTTTAATAAATAAAATACACAATCCATGCTGCGGAGAGCTAGTTATTTCAAACTCCTACAAGTTTTAGATTTTCGCGGAAAAAAGCCGCCTATGTCCTTCTCCAAGTTCCCATCTATCTCTATACCAAAATTCATCAAAATTATTTCAGCGGTTAAGACGTGAAAACGTAACAGACAGACCGACGACTTTCGCATTTAAATATATATAATTTATAATATTAGTATGGATCCCAGCCCTTAAAGTAGCAAGGAAGATGAATTTAATAAGTACGTTAAGAAATTGTGATTTCAGCAGATTGTACACATCCTAAAATCCGGCCAAATGGGAGTTGAACTTGCACACGAAGGAATCCATACAACTATACAACGAACAAAAATATACGAATCGTGTATGGAGACCCGTTTATTTTTTATTTATTGTTATAGCGCCATAGTAATACAAACTCTGTGTTAATTTCAAGTTTCTACTCGTCCTACGGTTCAAAAGCTACGGATACTCTGGGTACGGAACCCTAAAATCTAATCCCAAAAAAAACTGGTCTCCAAAAAAAGTATTAATTGTTATTACAACAATGTAGTTAAAATGAATATAAGGATTAAAATATGTAACGTTACCCTTTGATATCAATGAGTCACTGATTTGCAGCTCCCTTAAAGGTCTCCTTGGATGAAATAATAATTGGCGGGAAGATAATACTCCTGAAACCAAAAAGTGCATTTACAGTCGGAGAATAAAAAGGTTCGTCACTTTGAAAACTTTACACATTACCATAGAATCAGAAAGTGGTATCAGCATAAGGGAAATAATAACTTCGGCCATAGCAAGTTCATAGCTCTCACATGACAAAAGTTGCCTGAAGAACAACAAACAATAAAACAATAGCCATACTTTTGGCCACATAATATGCAATATTCAATTTTCTTACAATAAACTAACCTGCTAAATGTAATGTGGGGACTGCTGCATTGCTGATCCTATTGTTTCTGCACAGAAATCTGGGTTCAAACAGCCTACGGCAAACTCGGCGATATTTATATATTATGGTCATCCTCCAAACCCACAATATCACTGCAAACGTGAAACCGGAGGCGACAAGTCTGAACTCCACGGATTCGATGGTGAAAACCACTTGTAAGAATAGTAAAAGGCGCACAATCTCGTAACAGTATTTTTGGTAAAAGTAGGTAGGTATTTTTTGAAATTAAGATGGTTGACATATTCAAATTTAGTGTTGCCAAGAAAGGTAAATAATACAATTTGGACCTTATGGATTTTGGATTTTTTTATTTAATGTTTATATTCATGATGTTATTCATTTAAATTAAAATATTATTTCCCGTTATAATGTAAAGATTATCAAAAAGTTTAGGTAATTAACTGTACCTCTGTGCTGCCATCTGTATGTTAAAGTTGAATATTACCTTTTCGACATTACCTTGTTCATAGTACTAAGATTATCCGCACTGTACATTGCAATGTACATTGGGCGTTTACTTGTGGGTAAAGCCCAATTTGACTGGGTCTGAGTTACAAGTGTTACTTTGTACATTGTGATGTACACTGGGCGTTACGAGGTTAAAATAATTTAAAAAAAATGAAATTAACAACAAGCCTTTTCATTTAAAATGTCATACGATATAGTTTGCAATGTTTTTTTTTGTACTCCAAAGGGGCCCCATGTTAAAAATTAATTTATTTACGTTACAAGTCCGTCTTTAAATCACAGACTTACATACGTATACCAAATTTCAACTCAATCAGTCCTGATGTTTTGGAAGAAATTGGCTGTCGGACGGAAGGACAGACAGACAAGCGAGTGATCCTATAAGGGTTCCGATTTTTTCTTTTGAGGTAGGGAACCCTAAAGAGGATGGATATATTAGGAAAAAGTAATTTGCAAGCTACTTCTAAGATCAATGTTGATAAAAGCAGGATAGGTGATCAAAGAAATGATCATACCTAAATTCTCAATTTCGGTTTTATAAAATAAGAATAACCTTGGAAAGCTTTCTTTATTTTGGAAACAGAAAGGTACCTACAAACGTTTATTATAATAAACCATGTCAAGTCACTGATGGCCAGTGGCCACAGCCATCCGCCCGGCTTACGTCAAATCAATAGTCAATCAGACGCGTAGGTACTCCGAAAAATGGGAAAATACCAAAATAAATTAAAATATAACGTGAACTGGCCCGGTGTTGCTATAGTAAAACACAATTTCATTTCCCATGTTTTTACGGAAATTGAAAATTGTGGAATTTGGATTAGTTTACCTCAATGCTTTAAACCCAGTGAACTAGTTGTGGGATAGACGGGAACCGCCCGATAAAAGAAACTTTCCAAGATGACCCGGGGTTATTGTATCTACGGTCGGGATTATTGTAAGTTTAGCTGGTGTATCTACTTTCTAATAACTGTCGGAGAAAAGTAGCATCTAAAATCGGTAAGAATGCAACAAATAGGCAAGTGAAACCTGTGAGTTACTAGCGCAGAAATTATATGTACCTACCTACTCGTACCTATTCGTAGGTAGACATAGTACAATAACCACGCAATTACCCCGAGTCGACTATTATGCAAGAAATATTTGTTTAAGCTACGAGTACTGAAATTAAGTACCTATGAGTATGTACTGAAGTTATATTGTACCCATGTGTACTTCTTTTCATTTTAGGATAGAAGCAGAAAATTACTATTCAAAATGCTTGGCAAAACTTGGAGCCAAACTGAGCAAAGCATGCAAAGAGAGCATCGGTTCCAGCGCAGAGGCGTGGAAACATGTTGCGACTGAAATGGAAAAGCGAGCAGATATTCACAGGTAACCTTACATCTTGATGCTTCACTACACCAACGCCGTGATCAAGATTGTCTTGTAGGTCTACCAGAACCTCATGACAAAATTCAAATTTATAACTTGCAACTCTGGGATAATAGGATTTAGAAGATCTTGATACTTGATTTCCCACCAGTTCTATAAAGGTATGATGTCATGGTATCAGTCCGCGTAGAAGTTGTTATTTCTTTGGGAATTATTTCAGGAGAAAACTAATACTGCCCTCCTACGGAAAAAAGGCACATCTACTGTAATAATTGTATTGCACTTCGAACCTTATTATAACCCCTGAGAGTTCAATATGCTTCTTTAAATTAATTGCACTTGTGCCTTTTCTCCGTAATAGGGCAGAAGACGAAAAACCACATTTATAATATTAGTAACAGTTAGTTACCTACGTAATCCTTAAAACCAATTTTGACTTGCAATTCAAGATGTTGATGTCAAGTGCAAGATTGACCTGATTGACTTACGCGGTATTGTTAGCTAGGCGACTATATGCCACTTTAATATAAATCAATTTCGTATTCTGAGATGTGAGATATTTTTTTTTTGTAATCTTCTCTAATGTATAAAATTCTCGTGTCACGATGTTTGTAATTAAACTCCTCCGAAATAGCTCGACCGATTTTCGTGAAATTTTGTGTGTACGGTTAGGTCTGCGAATCGAACAAGCTCTATTTTTATCCCCCTAAATGTTAAGGGTGGTCCTCTAAATAATACTCATGGCAAAACAACGTTTGCTGGGTCAGCTAGTCCTGATATAAAAATATAATGGAGACCGAGCCGCACCGCTAGGATTCGCCGTATGGTGGCAATTATCCTGGAATTGAATGGCAGCTCCTAAATTAAGGGTTCTAAATGGACTTTTACATGTCAGACATAAAAGCCAAATGGAGTGTTATGTAACGTTCCTGCAAATGTATACTTAAAGTATAAATATAACTCGGCTTCATTTACTAGTCTATTAAAAACACGACACTAAATCAAAGATTCTGTTTGATTTACATCTTTAAACTCACATTTTTTACAGTAGGCACACATGATTTACGATATTTTTCGCTTGAGATCAGACGGCGGATGGCTCGCCTTTTGAAAATCGATTTATAATAACTTGAATATTTATCGTGAGATTCCGGTAGACCTATATCATATTATCCGTCGTAAGACGATCACTGCCTAACGTAGGCTTTCCCCAAGGATCTCCACGACGCCGGTACGTTTTGTGCTACCCGAGTTATGAGTGAGAGCTAATTGAGCTATGAGCTTGTTGAGTTTCTATGCGAGATCAAATTAGAGATGAGGGAATCCGCAGGAAAAACAGAGTTACCGAGATACCTAAATAGCTAGGCAAATGCAAACCTCATGTAGCAGTGGCACGTTTGTTGATGGAGATTGGAGCCTTAGAACTTAATTAACTTTAGTTACTCACTATATTAATGTTTCAGAACATATTCTCATGCTTTAACTGAAGATCTAGTTAAACCGATGAAGACCATTATCGAAAATCAAATGAAATTAAGAAAAAAGGTAAGTAGGCATATGTTACATCCTGACTTATCATATAAATCTCAAGCGTATATTCAATGAAAATCTTAACCGAGATTCATGTTCCTAGATCGAGGCCAACGTAGAAAAGACGTCGCGCTCCCTCACTGAATGGCGTACCAATGAAGCCAAATCCAAAAAGAATTCACACGCAGCAGCGAGGGAAAACGAGAAACTTCAAGATGCTACTCTAGATATTAGGTCTGCTTAATTTGCCACTTACTTAGCGATACGGACATCTTTAATCTTGATTTATCATTTGAAGAAGTAAAAGTAACAGGATGTTGTATCGCCGAGTTGAAGGATCCTTCGCTTTATCTGCAATGCGAGGTCTCAGTGAATCGTATATGTCATGCAATGCGAACGTTTAGGCAGGTGCGCTGCACGACAGCGTGTTCAATGACCAGCAGTCATTTTGTCCTCAGCCGAATGCCGCGCAGCTCGAGCGTAGGCCACATCCCGCACGCACACTCCGCACTCAGCGCCGCGCGCGCCGACCGCATCCCTAGTGCCGCTAACGAAAGAGATGCGGCAAAACTTCAAGTAAAAAAAAGAAAAACAGAAGATGCCGTCAAAAAGACGGAAGTCGAATATTATAATGTTTGTGTACATGCTGAGAGAGCAAGGTAACCTACCTACCTACTTAAATACATTTTTCTTTACTGTATAATCTGACTTTCGATCTAAGTAGTTTTTTTTCATCAAAAGTAATTTTCTTGAAAAAGAAAACAGACAATAACGACCAGTCCAGTATACTCAATGTTTGTTTAGGCATGCATACTTTGTAGACTTGGGTTTGGTTATGTTTTCCAGGTTAGAATGGGAATCGAGCGTTATCAAAGGCGCCGGCATGCTGGAATCTCTCGAGGAAGAGAGGCTCACCCAGCTAAAGTCGGCAGCAGACTGTTACCTTCAGCTGACCGCAGCCGTTCCTCCCCAGTTAGCGGAGGTATCGTAACTAAACTAACCAATACCCCATTATGTGTTGACATTATACTCGTAAATAGTATAGTTTAATTATTTCGGAGACCGGGATTAACTAGAGTTGAAATAAGTTTTCCCAAAGATAACAACTGTTTCCGGTCAATTTTCTCACTAGCGGGATTTTTTGCCCCACTAACTAACCATTATTTAATCGGATTAATATATAAAAAAAAGGTGATAGGAATCCTCCGGGAGGAAGGCGCAACATTTTGCGAGATACGACGTCAGGGCAGGAAGTCAAAGTTCACGGAACAAACTCTGGAGCTCATGACAAAGTGACGAAATCCAACTGTTACCTCGTCTGATCAACGGTCTTAGAATATACCATATCCACGTTGATAATACGTGACCTCGAACACACTCTTCCAAGTCCAAGGGGTCCAAGGCTTTTGTATAAGAACTTGGAGGAAGCCATCTGACAAAGTTGACCAAATCAAACGGGGAACTCATCGCTTCCAGACCACAGGTTATTTCGGTAATCCAACTTCTACACCCAGTTGTACGTGCCAGGGAAGAAGGACGCAAGAGCCACCTTGATCCGCCATTACACCTCAGAGATCAGCCTCGGCTATATTAAAACGGCTTTCGGACAGCTTAAAAATGGAAAAGCCCCGGGAGAAGACGGAGTTACCACTGAGCTTCTGAAAGCTGGCAGGACACCGTTGCTGAGGGAGCTCCAGCGTATTTTTAATTCTGTACTTTTCTCTGAGAGAACTCCAAAGGCATGACACACGAGCTTGGTTGAGTTGTTTTTCGAGCAAGGTGATAAACACCATATTGAAGAACCACTATGACTACTGAGCCATATTGATGAGCTGTTCTCGAGTCTTCTCAAATCGTCTTGCTCGATGACTCGACAAAGCACAACCCCCAGAACAGGCTGGGATCCGGAGGGGTTATGGCACAATATACCAAAAACACACAGTGAGTGAGATTATACGGAAGTCCGAAGAGTATATTCAGCTCCTGTGTCTTACCTTGTGGACTATGAGAAAGCCTTCGACGCCGTCGAAATCTGGTCGGTTCTACAGTCCTTGCAGCAGATCCAATTTTTGAAGATATGACGAAGTGTTGAGAGGTTTGTATGACGCCACCACTGCGGTGAGGTGTGAGACAAGGTGATATCATACCCCCGAAATTGCGCTGCGCTTGTTGATATGTTCAGAACGACGGTAGAAATGGCGTGGCGAAGGACGTGGCATGTTAACAGCGAGTAGGTACCTCTCACACACGAGATTTACAGACGATATCGTCATCATGGCTGAAACCCTGCAAGACCTACAACACATGATAAACAGCCTGGCTGAATCTTCCGAACGCATCAGTCTCCGAATAAACTTGGACAAAGCCGTCACTTTCAACGAGCGCCTTGATCCGGGATCGATAGCTATTAATGCTGTATCAAGAATATGTTAATTTAAATGTATTTACAATAATGAAAAGTGAAGAAAGATAACATAGCGTACACTTTTACGACAATAAATGTTCGAAATGGTAGCCACATTGTCGAATACACAAGCTAACCCTTTTTTGCACATTTTATGCTTCTTTCACCCCGTAATTGCTAAAAGTGGCAATGAAATTTCATGTGCTCTGCCTACTCCTTGAGGGAATACAGGCGTGAGAGGTATGTATGTATGTAATTGAAGTAGTCTCCATACAAATTAATAGTCTTTAAGCTAAAGAAAATTCTACTTTGGTTTTGCCCAACTAAATGTATGGAAAACGTTTTCTTTGATTTGCGAGTGTTCTAGTACTCTAACCTCAGTTGGTCTCAAATAATGTTTTAATCCTTATGAGAAATGGGATCGATTGGCATTTAAAAAAAAACTCATTTCTGACGATTTTCTCGCTGACTGTACCTTTGATCAAAAATCTGTGAATGTCGATTGTCATCACTCAAAAAGTTGGGTGAGGTCTCCTAAGATCATTTTCGCGTGGCAGCAAGGGTTCTGGTAGCTGCCCTTAATGCCCCATCTCAACTTTCCACCCTGTATATGCACTTTAAATGTAATATGGTTACCAATACAGTATAGAATTCTTCGACTAGGTATACATTGCAGTTATTTGTATTACGGAAGTGTAGCCGGGAAAACAACGGCGCTTGCGCACGTCCGTCCTCTATGATAGTACCTAGACGGCGATCGAGTTACAGGTGAGGGACGCGCGCCTTGCAAACTGCGTTCCGTTTTGTTCATGGTCGTGTTTTAGTTACATCCGAGTACGCTCATTGAATACGTACGTAGAGATTATGTACCTACTTTTATATTGATTTGTTATTATTATTAAAATGTAAATTCCTCTTTTTACATTTCCAATTATTATTGTATTATTGACATTTTATGACTGTAGCATTTGAGCTATATTTCTTATGTTTTATTACTGTTTTTATTTTTGGTTCATTATTATTATTACTTTTTGTACACATTGACATTACTTGATTTTTACTTTTTTTTATATTATTATTATTTTACACTGACGATCTTATTGTGTGACATATAATAATGTAATTTCCAATATGAAATAAATGACTACTACTACTACTACTACTACAAAACGGACACATTCCAAAAAAAAAATCTCTTGCATTTAAAATCTTATACAAACAGCTTCTAATTTTAGAATGCGACACTGACTGATTTTGGAATGTGTCCGTTTTTTATTCAATGAACGTAAATGAAATGAGGTACATACTACATGTAGCGGACGCTTACCTTTTTTTCTTTTTCTTTTATTATTAATTGACAATAAATATGAATGAAATTTTGGAAGACGGACAATATATGTTTATTTAATATCTGTCAATGTAATACAATTTAAAACCCGCTGATTAATAATATAAAGATAGTGGTCGACTTATTCTTCTTCTTCTTTCTTTGCCCCCGCCCCGCGGCGACTTGAACAGCTACTACCGCGGGGATATGGCGTTTCCACGTGAAGTGATTTCGCCAGTGTCAAGTATATATAAGTATAAATCAATATAGCAATAAAACACAATCCAATCTTCTCTAGGAATATTGGGGGCAACGTTGTACGGTGATTTGTAGGTCAGAGGTCAAGATAGTTTTAACCTCTGCACCACTGCGAGTCCACTTGAAACGAGAAGAAAGATGCCAGATACACGAAATAAGTCCAAGTCTTCAATCACTGTGCGACACAAAGGCATAAAAAGTACAAATCACTATCAGAAAAGAACTTTGAACACCTAATTACCCAAAAATTAAAGTTTAAAACAAATTACACGTCCGCCATCTTTTAACGTTGCAAATGGCCCCCCGTCGACTTATTCTTATTATTAAGTTATGGTGGCGGACGCTGCTGTCTGAGTAGTTTCCCGACTTTAGTTATTTTTTTCAGCTATTACGTTTACGGCGCGTACTTTGCCATACCTATAATATTTTCAATACTCTGAGATTAGTACGTTAAGGATCCGTACAAATCACGAATCACGAATTGTGGGTTGACGTCGGTTTCTGGGATACAGGGGTATATATAAAAATCAATGCCATTTTTCGTTGTAATTTTATAACTCAAGAACGGGCTCACTTATCCAAACCAAATGTTTAGTCTTTGTTCGGACTATTTAGTAGATGGTTTATGTGAAGTTAGCACAAAATCGGTCGAGCGGTTCTTCATTTATCACATTTTTTGTAACAAATGAATTGAAAGTCAGAAATTTGCAGCGGGGCGAAGCCGCTGGCGGGCCGCTAGTATTAACAATATAATTTAATTACTAAGAAAATAAATATAGTTCCATCATATTAAACTATTGAAATACAATTATTGAAACGTGTTTACTTATTTCACTTCTATGCCACTTCTATTCGTATTTAAGTGTAGCTTGATTTTGAGTCCACAATCAGTAAATCTATCTTATTTCCGAACTTGCATCAATAATTAAATACATTTTGTTAAATATATTATGAAATATTTTCAGATATCAAGTAAATTGGTTGGTCCCATAACTAATGCGGACGCAAATGTGGACATGCGCGTGATCAGGCGCGTCCGCAGCGTGCCGCCCGGCGCCACTGAGCAGCTGCTACCCGACTTCTACTGCGAGCACACCACGCTAGCCATGAACAAGGAGCGCCGGAAGCAGGTCGGTCTCCCGCCCCCCTCCCCGTCCTTGCTGGCCGCGCTGCACCATATACAACATACGAGCAGAACAAGCTACTGACTATAATTAATATATTTAGATTAAAAAAACCGGCCAAGTGCGAGTCGGACTCGCGCACGAAGGGTTCCATACCACAATCTATTAAAAAAACACGTTCGTTGTATGCTCCCCTCTTCAACTGTCTAGCTATCAAGGCTCGTGAGATACAGCCTGGAGACGGACAGACGAACAGACGGACAGACAGACAGACAGACAAAACATTATTCTGCTTAATAAGTTTATGCGTTTTATTGTTTATTAGTTAGGTACGAACATTCGACTCATGAATTTTATGCATTAAGATTTTCAACCAACAAATTTAATACGTACTTAATGATTTCTGTGAAAAAAAAACAATACCATACGCGTACTTAAGTTATTATGCCTTATACAATACGTCCAAAAACATTCTACCAAACAAAGGGGACCCCAATTTTGATCATTACTAATTCTCTCCATTGGGATCCGCAGCAAAAAGAAATATATAAAAGATAAAAAAATATAAAAGATGTTTATTCAGTAAGTAGGCCGCACGGGCACTTTTACATGTCAAAAATCTACCAGCGCTTCGCAAGAGACCACTGCTGAGAAGAAACGCCGCAAGAAACTATAGTAAAAAGAAATGTGGAAGAAGCGAAATTAATTTATTAAGATCGTAGCAAGTGGAAAGGAGTGGTCTCTGCCTACCCCTCTGGGAACAGGCGTGATTTAATAAATGTATGTATGTGTGTAGTAAAAAGACAAACCTTATAATTTCGCCATCTATAGCGTAATTATGTCACAAATACCTAAATTTTTTGGGTGTTGTTCAATCAGACCTTAAAAAAAAATTCGTTAGTAGAGTAGTAAAGAAATCAGTAGGTACGTAGTGTGTAACCCAACCCTAATAATAGTTTCATTAATTATTTTATTTCTCCTTTGGCTTCTACAACCCAGTGTTACAACATGGGATAGGTTTGGTACATTCTGTTTTTTTAGTCTACTCGTATGTCAAAAGCAGCGGACGCAGCGGTGTCAGATTAACGTTGACAGCGTTGACATATCCATCCAGTTTTTATTTTTTTCGCCTTTTTCAAGACTTCTTCAAGGCGTATTATTTTTATGGCTGTTACGTATTTAAAATTATGGCGGTTATTATTATCAGTTGATCAAACAGGCTTAAATCGGTTGGCCGATTGTTAGCCGTCGGTCGCCCGTTTAACGTTGGAATTGATAAACGGTGTTAAGAGTTGGTTATAGTTCTGATGCTTGATATTATATCGGCTGTGCTGTTTAAAAGTTATTGAGTTTCGATTTGAAACCAAGGATCGCAAATATCGCGGTGGAGGTTCCGTCCCTGTGAGTCGTCAAATCATAGTGATTTAGAACTTGATTGATAAAAGTCAAAATTGAGAAAAAACCGGTCAAGAGCATGTTTGACTAAGCTCAGTGTAGCGTCCCGAAGCCGTTATGTTACTACAAACTATCTCAAAAAAGTGCACCAGCAAAAGAGCGTAACTTCATGGCACTTACGTCTTTTTTGTTAAGAAGCGCAGTTTTCCGGAAATAACTCATAAACGTTACCTATATCAGATTATATTGAAAATAATTTTATTTGAAATCATTTATAAAGCGTTAAGCGTCGTTATTGATCTTGCTTTCTCAATTAGCTTCTCGGTGGGTACTAAAGTTGACTGAGACAGCACGATAGAAACGTACTTTGCCGACAAAAAACGATGTGAAAACATTATTCACTACATCTGTACCGATCTATCTGTTTTTTCAACTATTACTTAGGTATAGTTGAGTTATCTCAATACGTTTCCTGCTATTTATTTTAAGATACGGGGTGAAGTTAAGTGGCTCGTAATTGACAACATTTCAAAAAAAAAAGCATTATTGTTTTTTCGCGTTTATAATAGCTGGTTAAAAATTAGACTACCCGTATTTCTTGGTTTTTCTTTATTTAACTTAAATTCGTCGTTAATAATTTATTAAAGAAATAGTCATTAAAAAGACCGTATATACAAAGTTAGGAATACTGATGTCGTGATCTTAGCCTGATATAAAATAAAAATAAAGTAACTTTAAACATAAACAGAACTGACTGTCATGTCATGTCACTCACTTGTCAATCATTCGCTGCCGTTCGTTCACAAATTTGTTATTTTGCGTAATTTAATTAATTACGTAATTTGCAGACGCCATTAAAATAAATAAACTGTTTTGCGTAGAATCGAAAGCGTGTCGTTAGAATCAAGTAATCCGTCAGACAACATGACAGTTGTATATTTTTTTGAATTCCTTTGGTAATAAATGGACTAAGGGCACTATAAGTGTATTCCTAACATTCACAATCCAACTTTTTTTACTGTTTTTCCTAAATATAAAAAAAACTACTGCATAAAAAAATCCAAAGATATTTTTACTGTAATCAGCAGTGTAAAATCTAGAAACGGTATTTTATTTTACTACCTTAGCACAAAATGAATTGTTGTCAATTGACAACGTGAACATCAAACGTGAACGAACGGCAGCGAATGATTGACAAGTGAGTGACATGACATGACAGTCAGTTCTGTTTGTGTTTAAAGTTACTTTATTTTTATTTTATATCAGGCTAAGATCACGACATCAGTATTCCTAACTTTGTATATACGGTCTTTTTAATGACTATTTCTTTAATAAATTATTAACGACGAATTTAAGTTAAATAAAGAAAAACCAAGAAATACGGGTAGTAGTTAGTAGTCATTTTTAACCAGCTAACAATAATGCTTTTTTTTTATGTTTTCAATTATTCGTGTGAACAACTTGGCCTGCGCACTATTTACCGTGCTCATCGGTAAACTAATAAAACCAGTCAATTACTTGACGTGATCCTGGTTGACCTAAAAATATTGTTCACAGGCACTGCTGAAGATTCTTCAACTAGTAAAACAAGATATAGAGAGAGAACGAAAATCAAAAGAAGGTTTGGAAAAGCTCTCGATGGCCATGAAACAAACTCCGACGTTCGGGAATGACGATTCCCAGCAAAATGTTACCGACAAACTTTATCATGTAAGATATAAAAACCGGCTAAGTGCGAGTTGCACTCGCGCACGAAGGGAACCATATCCATACCATTATCATATATATACCATATCATATCATAGACACCATTATTTATAAAAAAACACGTTGGTTGTATGGGAGCCCCATTAAATATTTATTTTATTCTGTAATAAGTATTTGTTATAGCGGCAACAGAAATACATCATCTGTGAAAATTTCAACTGTCTAGCTATCACGGTTCGTGAGGTACAGCCTGGTGACAGGCAGGCGGACAAACAGACGGACAGACGGACTGCGGAGTCTTAGTAATACAGTCCCGTTTTTACCCTTTGGGTACGGAACACTAAAAGCATACTTATTTTGATGATTTAAAACAAACTAAAAACTATAAGTAATTTTGGTTTCAGATGAAATTTATGTTAACATACTTAGAAGCCGTAAGGTGCAAAATAGCAACAACTTTAAATGATCTCGACAATAGAGCTTCGGGCAACCATCCTTTGGCCACGCACATAAAAGTCATAAGGGACAAGCAGGGATTGCAGCAAAGTGTACTAAAAGTAAGTATAAAAACACAAGCTTGCTGTAGAGTGACCATTATTAATAAGTTATTTATGTAACTGAGGCGACGCTTGAATCGCCTGGCCGTCAAATAAATGGTTATTTCCCGATTCGCCGGATTCTTGCTTCGTCGGATTCTTGTTTCGCCGGATTCTTGAGGGAAGAGTTCTGACTATCACATATTGTTTATAAGAAATTCCGGCGAAATGGGAATCCGACGAAACAAGAATCCGGCGAATCGGGAACTAACCCCGATTTTCACTATTTTTTAATATGTGGTAGTTGTTATATAAAACTAGATCTGTACGTTTTCCGTTTCAATAAAACATTTCATGGAAATAAAAAAAACTGAAACGCATAAACAACAACATCATATTCAAAAATCGTGGAAAGCCGACTTGTGGCGTGAGAAACGTTATCGCCCGGAGGTACCGGTGTAAGGAATTTATTTGGTTAGTTCCCGATTCGCCGGATTCTTGTTTCGTCGGATTCCCATTTCGCCGGAATTTCTTATAAACAATATGTGATAGTCAGAACTCTTCCCTCAAGAATCCGGCGAAACAAGAATCCGACGAAGCAAGAATCCGGCGAATCGGGAAATAACCAAAATCGGGCTGGATTTAAGAGAATAAAAATGTTATCACATTTTGTACTAATTTTTCTAGCTTCACAATCCTATAAACGTGGAATAATCGTGGGGCAGCTATATCATGCTTTGTCCTTATCTGTAAAATTCAAATGTCAGATAAGGACTAAGCATAGTTTAGCTATCCCACGGTTATTTCAAGTTTATAAGTGACGCCGTAAGTATAAAGTAATTTGACACATTACTTTTTTATAAATACTTAGAACAATAAAATATAAGAATTAGAATATCAAATTTTGTCATTTCTAGTGCCGCCATATGGCAAACCGGCCTAACCAGTAAAATTTACTGGTCTTTTCTTAATTATTATTGTCTTTTAAAGGTTGAAAAAACCGTTTTTTACAAGTATAAAAAAAAAATGAGATGTCAGTTGATCACCAAATACCATCGCTAACATTGTTCACGTGCATAACCATGGCAATTAACAATGCTATCATCATCATTCACTTGAGCTATGCTCTTGTCGGTGGAGTAATTTCCATTCTTCCCTGTTCCAAGCCTTCTCTTTAACACACTGATACAATGATATAATCATTATAAAATAACTCTTGTTACCATGTCAACGCTCATTATAGAACTATTTTCACGGTTCGGTTACGCTATTGGTGGTATTCTGATACCGTTAACGATAACAATGTTAGCGGCTTATAGTACGGTAGTAGAAAAAGTTCATGACGATATTGTTCTTACATCTTTCAGATGCCTCCATGGTTACAAGAGGACTATCAGCATGAAGTGAACAAAAACTTGCAACCAAACTATACAGCCCTTACAAAAAGTATCACCGGTGGTGAGGAAAAGGAAAGGCGTGACTCTATAATGAGTAGAGCGTCTAGTAAGCTGCGCATAGAACACTTGTCGTTCAGGAGGAACGCGGAGAGCAGGAGCGCACCAGCTACGCCGGTATATGCGCAGCCGCTGGGTAGCGCCGAGGCCGCGCCCGCGCCTCCGCGCAGCCCGCTGGACTGGAGCGAGCGCGGCGCTGGCGACGGCCTGTCCAACCAGCAGGACAGCGACTTTGGTAAACAATATTTAGTATCACCTAAATGTAACTACCTAACATCTGATACCTAGGAATTATAATTATATTTGTTCTCTTTTATTTATCCACAGACGAATTTTCATCACAAAGTGACAGCTCCTCTGACCTGACTGACCTTCTCAAGAACGAGGACGGCGACAGCGCCACGCAAACGAAGTCTATCGGAAAATGTCGCGCGTTATACACCTACGAGGCCAGACAGACTGATGAGCTATCTCTTTCACCAGGTACTAACCAAAAATCGGAAAATTATTAAATTCTACAAACTTTAAAAACTATGCTTCTGCATTTTTTACTTTTAGTTAAACTGCAAAGCGAGAAGTGCGCGAATTCCATATGCTTATATTTTAATTGAATAGAGTAGCTCTTCCTCCCTACAGATTGTGCACTTTTTGTCACAGGCGACATAATCACCGTTCACGAGAAAGAAGACGGCGATTGGTGGTCGGGCGACCTCAACGGTTGCTACGGCATTTTCCCCGCGTCGTATGTCGAAGAAATTACTACCTGCATTTGAACCATTTCTTGAAACACTGCAACCGTAAACCATAAAGGATACCAATATAAAATGTATCACATGTTATAATGTTCGTTTAAGGTGTTTGTTTATATCATAATGTAATGTCCGAAAGATTATGTATGATTATATTAACTTAAAATAATTGTATAGATACATATAATTATAATTAATAACTTTAAATATACATTTAGTTAACTTTAAATTAAACCAAAGTGCTGTTTATTATTAAAAAAATGTTAAGAATAAAGTTTAATTTATTTGGTTGAACCATAAATTAATCAAGTAGTTTTGGCGATTTGTTTTGTGCCTTAACAGTCGCCAACAAATTACTTATAAGAAGTGTTCAATGTTCTCTTTTTGGCTGCTGAGTTTGTGGAGGGGAGGCCAGAGGCGGGGGGGAGTTTGTTAGTTAATAATCCAAATTTCATCCAAATCACCCGTTACTTACAATCCTTGGTACCATAAGTCCGGTCGCCTGTTATTGGTTTAACAACCAACCAATAGTAACCGTTCAAAAGTCGTTTTAGTACTAATTAACACCGGAAGTGACGAAAATAACGTTTATAAATGTTGCCAACAACAATAATTGATTAAATTTATACACAATACCAGTACTGAATAATACTATTGTTTAATTTAATAAACTAATTATACAAAATACATTTTGAATGCTAACAAATTCGTCCATCCTGACTATATGTCACGTCCTCGTGATTTATTTACAAACAGAACATTATACATTAAAATCGTAATCATAAAAGCAATTCTGAATAACAATATAGAAACACTATCTGAAATGTAAATTATAAACATTTTAAACAATCTAATTTTTATCTTAAAAAAAAAGAATATAAATTTGATACATACTAATGACTTCAATGAAACTGTATATCTATACAAACATCATTATTTATAAATCGATTTAGTTGTAAACATAAATATCTTTGGAAATACATTGCATCAAAAAAATATAACTCATTATATGATTTAAGTACAAATATCTCTATTTATTCCTTAGAATGTTGAATATTAAATAATATAACATAATAGATTTAATTCATATCTAAAAGAAAAATATGTTTAGTTCTTAATAATAAATAGATATATCTGTTATTTAAACAACTACTTAACTAATTATGTAAATCCTTCCATTTAGAAAATCCTTCCGTTTGATTATCCTTCTAATATATCCTTCCAATATCCTTCCCATATCCTTCCAATATCTTTCTAGTTTTATCCATTATCCTGCATAATATTCCGAAATATTTTAAAATTTATCCTTCTACTATCCATATTCTACTAATTGAAACACTGCGATCTGTCTAAATGTGATAACCTAAATCCGTACGCCAAATTCCGAATTACAACCAGCCTCTATTTCATCTTCACTTGAATCACTATCCTCTACTCCCTTGAAAGTCAACCACGGGTGTACTCTATCTACCGGGTGCACGCCTTTGTAACTCGCCTTGCCCTTTTTTTTAGTTAATGGCGTATCCTCCACCATATATCTATCGTTTGGTAAAATTTCGACCACTCTATAAGGACCATAACACTTAGATTTTAGTTTCTTACTTTTTCCCGGACATAGGGTATTTCTTTCTACTCTGACCAGGTCTCCTACAGAAAAACAACGCGGTTCACATCTACCTCTATCAAACCTTTCTTTTTGCTTTGCCTGTGACTGCATTATATGCCTCTCAACATCTGACCTAATTCCTTCAAAATCAACCTCTCGTTCCGCTATTAAATCGTCATCATGCAAAACTGTTACTATTTTACCTTCAGTCATCCCTTTCAATTTGAGGCCAAATAGTACTTCTGCCGGAGTTTTCCCCGTCCCCTTGTTGACTGTATTGTTAAGTCCCCATTGTACGTCTATCACTTTCTCATCCCATAATTCTTCACTTCGACCGTGATTCATGGCAGTTAATGCGTCTAGGATAGTGCGGTTGTACCGCTCCACTTGCCCATTTGCACGTGGGGTGGCAACCGCATTCATTATGTGATGGACACCTAACTCTTTTAGAAAGGATTTGATTTTCTTTTCAGTAAAAGAGGAATACCTATCAGTAATAAGCCTGGTAGGCAAACCAAATGTGCCAAAATATTCCCTAAAGATTCTGATTGTTACAGTTGCTTTGGTACTTTTTACTGGTTTCAAAACAATAAACTTTGTAAAGGCTTCTATAATTACCAAAAGATACCGATGTTTATTTTTGCTCGGATTAAAGGGGCCCAAATGATCAGCATGCAGAGTGTGAAACGGCGTTGGTATCTTTGGAATAGGATGTAAAAACCCAGACTTCTTTCCCGAAGGGGCTTTACTGAGAGCACATTCTAAACAGGCTCCTACGTATTTTTTAATAAATTTTCGCATTTTAGGGAACCAATAATTATCACTAACTTTTTCAAAAGTTTTTTCAATGGAGAAGTGACCTATATCGTCATGACACGTCCGAAGAATTTGCCATCTAACTCCTCTGGGTACTAACCATTTGGGTCCGCTAGGGGTAATTTTAAAAACATTATTATTTTTTAAACAATAATTGTTCTTAACTTCAACAACATTATTGTAGTTGGAATCCGATAGTATGTCTCTTATCCTATTGACCTCGCTGTCGTTAGACTGAACCGTTTTAAGCCAAGTATCATCTATTTTAAATACTGTAGGAAAATCTAAATGATCGATTTCAGTTGTTACCGGGTTTCTGCTTAACGCATCGACATGAGTCATACCCTTTCCAGACTTGTATTTTACGTCACAATCAAATTCTTGAATTAGACTCCACCAACGGGCAACTCTAAGTAACATGTCCCTTTTTGTGAACGTTGCCCGCAACGAATTACAATCCGTTACAATTGTAAATGGCATTCCCAGCAAATACGTTCTAAATTTGGTCAAAGAAGAAACAACTGCTAAAGTCTCTAGTTCATAAGCCGAAAAGTGTTGTTCTTCTGGTGAAGTCTGACGACTATAGTACGCAACAGGTTTAAAATCCCCTCCCTTTTGTCTCTGCAGTAGTATCCCTCCTACACCCCACTTGCTTGCATCAGTATGCAATTCAGTATATAATACGGGATTGTATAGAGCTAAAATGGGCCGAGATACTAACTGCGTCTTAAGTTGTTCAAAAGCTTGTTGTTGTGCAACTTCCCAAACCCACGGAGTATTATTTTTCAAGAGGCTAGTCAACGGCCTGGCTATTGATGCAAAATCCTTAATAAATTTGCGAAAGAAACTTGCCAAGCCAATGAATTGCCTGACGTTATGTACATTTTTCGGTACCGTAAAACTACACAACTATGGTCCTAACTTGCAACAATAGTCCAATTTTCCTCATACAATTATTCTAAAATATGATACCTTACTGCCATTATTGCTGGGTATATGTACTGTTTGGCCTAAAATCAATTGCTCTAAACTGTAGCTATAGCGAAAGCTATTATATTTTTATAATAATGTGATAAGTAAAATTGGATTATTGCTGTAGGCCAGGACCATAGTTGTGTAGTTTTACGGTACGGGAAAGTTGTCAACAGCTTCGGTCTTTTTTGCACCGGGCCTAATACCATCTACAGATATCTCGAATCCCAAAAATTCGACGCATGTTTGGAAAAACTTACACTTTGTCAATTTTAATGTTAAATTAGAAGCTCTTACATTTTTGAAGATCGTTTCCAATCGTTTTAGTCCTTCATCGATTGTTTTTGAAGGCACTAGAATGTCATCCATATACGCTATGGCTGTATTAAATCTTAGAGACCCTAACGCTTTATTTACCGTGCGTTGAAATACCGCTGGCGCATTAGCTAGACCAAACGGCATCCTATTAAATTCCCATTGACCGTCTGGAGTAACAAATGCGGTTTTGGGTTTAGATTCCTCAGACAACTCTATTTGGTAGTAACCACTAGCCAGATCTAATGCTGAGTAATAACCATTATCTGCTAATCTATTCATCTGCTCTTCCATACAGGGCAATGGATAATGCTGTTTGACAGTTTTCTTATTAAGCTGCCTATAGTCAATGCATAACCTCTTGTCCCCAGTCTTTTTCCTTACTAAAATTATTGGGCTCGCATATGGTGAATTAGATTCACGAACAATCCCTGTGTCGATCAGTTCGTCAACCATTCCTTGAACTTCCTGCCTCTCACTCACGGACATACGATATGGTCTATACACAACAGGTTCATTATCTTTAAAATCTATACTCATCTTTTCTATGTTGGTACACCCTAACTCTTGTAAGCAAGTCGCGAAACAATCCCGATATGAGTTAACTAAATCAAGAAGTCTAAGTTTATCATTTTGGGGAATGTTACCAACACTCAACTCATCCAAGGTAAATGGTTCATGCTGTTTAATTTGAGTTTTGAATTTAATGATTTTATGAATACCAAAAGACTCAAGTAAAACTTCAGCTCGAACAATTAGTTCGTCCTTTTTAAGTTTACTGATTTTGATATAGGGTTTACAAAAATAGCGCCTTTGCCCTGAACAAGCTGGTAAACACCTTCTTCCAGAAAATATTCCTTCCCGATTTGTCCGCTATAGCCCCCACTTACATAAATAGAACCGGTATAGCCCGTATCTCTATTATTTCCTTTTCCTTGTAATTACCTGCATGTGCATTTTCGAACAATAATTCTTTACTTGTTTTTATAATCTTCACATGAGGTTGTTCAGTGAATGTTTGTCCAATAAGAACTGGGTACTTTAGAAATACTTCAGGAACAACCACGCATATAACTTTAGACTTAACATTTTGGATGTTTATCTCTGCCACACATGACCCAATAGATTCTACTAGCGCCCCACCAAACCCTAATATCGGGTGCGTATCAGTGACATCCCACTGTTTGAAACTGTCCTTAGCTGCACTCTCGCGTATCAAAGTCAATTCACTACACATATCAATGAATGCGTTAGTTGACAAACCCTTAATGAGTATTTTTTGAATATATTTATCAGAGTTACTTTTATCAAAGGGTTTTTCTATGGTCATTACTGTTTTATTACTAGAATTAACTTGGCGAAAACATTCGGAATCTATATGACCCACCGCTGAACATTTAGTACACTTCTTTATTGGCTTAGGACATTTTGAAACAGGATGACCCTCCTCCTTACAGTTGTAACACCTGATTTGTGATTTATTCACATAGGGTGGTCTAAACAGTGTTTTATTTGTTAATTGAGTCTTCTTGGCGCTAGATGGTTCTGGTTTACGAACGCTTGTTTTTCGTAAATATGCCAACAGTTTATCACAGTCATCAAACTGTGCGGCTTCCGCACCCAACCGCACTGACCTATCATCTATGCCATGTAAAATACATTCTACTGCGCGCCTGCCAGTAACTACCTCTAATCGATTCATCAAATTAACTTTTTCATAGAAATACGTCTCTAACGATTCACCGAATTTTACCCTCCTATCAAGCATATCTAACATCATTTGACCATAATTTTCATTCGCCGGAAATGCACTCCTCAGCTTACATTGCCACTCGGTCCAACTTAATAAAAGAGATGGTAAACCCTCATACCATTTTTTGGCAATACCTACGAGTTTCGGTAGAGCATAATGGATAGTTTGTCTCTCGGTCCACTCATATAAAGTCGCACATTCGTTTACCTTTAAAATCCATTTATCAACTGTTTGATTCTTTAAAGAGGGATCGAACTCAGGAATAACGTTGGTATTCGAAAATGTCTCTTTCCTGATCTTATTACTGCTAGTCATACTTTCGATCATGTCCGCGAATTTTGACATTAACTCCCTATCCATTCTATTACGTTCATAATTAGAGTGCTCCCTAACTCTACTTCTCGACCGATAGCTACGGCGACGGTCTCTGTAGCGGTCCCGTGGCGTCAGACTATCTGATCGTTCACGACTACGTGGAATTCTACTAAGGCGTGCCACGGTGCAGCGATGCATTGACTGATTTCGCGATCTCGATGGCCTAACACGTGATTCTCTATGACAGAACCTACTACCACTTCGGTTTTGTAAATCTCGCAATTCATCGGTATGCTCAGCTAATAAAGGTGTCTGTCTACCTTGACTGCGTCTTCTACTTGATGTTTCGGTGCTGGTACTGCCTCTGCCGCTGTACCTCGCTCGTTCCGGCGTCCGCAGCTGCCGTTGCCTGCTTCTGCTGCATCTTGTACGCGCTCCACCGCTTCCGCTACCACTGCCATTGGGATGAGTTTCATCGGGATTACTCTGCCGCCTACGACGTGATCTTGATCGTCGTACTTCATCCATAATGAACTGGAAATATGAAATAGCAACGCCGATTACATATTCAAACAATTTCTTACATCAACTCTACACGACTCTACAATATATCGACTCTACAATATATCAACTCTACAATATCTCGACTATGCAATGTATCGACTCTACAATGTATCGACTCTACAATATCGACTCTACATACTAACCCCTCCCAGACCCTTCACATACACCCACCTAACATATCGTTTTGACACAGACGTTAAATACAAAATAATTTGCACTTTATAGTTATAATAAGTTTAATAATAAAACATGAAAAATCATAATTATCTACCATCTACGTCCACGTCACATATTGCCATTTGACCAATCAAACATCAGATTTGTATAACATAGATGTGTAAAACCTTGTCACTGTCTTAAAACCACACGTCAGCATAGATATGTAATATAAAATTTACCTCCTTGCACGTACAAAGCTACATGGTCAAAATATGCACGAACTGTTTCCTGTGAAGGATGGTTCGGCAGTGTACTCGCCCGCTCGATCTTGGAGGAACACAGCCGTGTCCCCAAATAGCAAGAAATTTAAATTTAAATTATTAAAAATGCAATAACGGTTTATTTCAAATCAGGTAGTTCTCAAACTTGTCATGTCGGGCATCGAACCCCGGTCGTTCATTTATGCCAATTAGCCAAAAACAAAAGAACACCCCTGTAACTTCAAATTAAATAGATTGATCAGTCGTTCTTTAATAATACGATTGCACATAACACTTATAACATCATTCTGCCCGGGATAGTATATTTATTTATACCATAAAAACCGCGCTCTAGCCATTTCTCGACACTGTCTGATGTAGTAAACAAATATTTTCAATTCGGAGGAGCGACACATGGTCATGTTATGATCAAGCTCTTTAAATAAAGAGGAAAAAAAATATATATTTTCAATTCAATAAGTCATTACATTATATGTGCTGGTTTTTACAATATGCATAATTTATAAACGATGTATCCATACCTTGTGAGCGTTTGTTGATCCCTGCTTCCGAAATTTGTTAAATCTTCCTTATAGCAGATCAGGTTTAGGGAGAACGAAGAACACAAAAACACAACCTTCAACACTTTACAGTTTTTTTCACCAATATAACCTTCCACTTTATCCATCCAAAGACTTAACCATAAGCTAATGTTTGCCGTTTGAATTTTCGTTAGTTAATAATCCAAATTTCATCCAAATCACCCGTTACTTACAATCCTTGGTACCATAAGTCCGGTCGCCTGTTATTGGTTTAACAACCAACCAATAGTAACCGTTCAAAAGTCGTTTTAGTACTAATTAACACCGGAAGTGACTAAAATAACGTTTATAAATGTTGCCAACAACAATCATTGATTAAATTTATACACAATACTAGTAGGTACTGAATAATACTATTGTTTAATTTAATAAACTAATTATACAAAATACATTTTGAATGCTAACATTAATAAGCACGACAACGCTCGTAATGGCACTTCAATGATAATATTGCATTATTGGAGGGTACTTACATAAAATTATCAACGGAATTGTGACCTCGGGATACTCCTTGAATCAGAATATATCGGTCTATTTTTTTTCAGAGCTGCCAATAAGTTTGAGATCTCTATCAGACATGTTTTAGTTTTTCAAACATATTCGAGAGCAATATCAGCAGTCAAAAGCTTTCACTATTGCTAGTACGGAGTACCTCATGACTTCATGAGCATGCTTTAATGAGTGTGTTGATTTTGAATCTGCTAATGATTTTTGTTTTGACGGGTATAGCATTAAGAATCTTTCTACATACATACATACATTAAATCACGCCTGTTTCCCAGAGGGGTAGGCAGAGACCACTTCTTTCCACTTGCTACGATCTTGACAAATTTATTTCGCTTCTTCAACATTCATACATCGAGTCATGCACGCACGTCGGTTTCGGGTACTTAAGATTCGGCCCTTTTCCAGTATTTCTCCGATTTGATTCGAAAAAGTACGCCTGGGGCGGCCCCTTCCGACCCTTCCACTCACTTTCGATCTGTATATCTCTTTCGTCAATCTTCTTTCATCCATCCTTTCCAAATGACCGAACCATCGAAGCATGCCCTTTTCAATCTTAGTCACTACTTCTTCTTTTATTCCACATTTCTCTCTGATTTTTTCATTTCTAACTCCGTCAATCAGTTTCACACCACACATACTACGCAAAGAACGCATTTCAACTGCATTTACACGACTAACATGCTTGTCCTGCCACACCCAACATTCACTACCATACATTAGGGTAGGGGCTAGCACTCCATTGTGAACAGCCGAAGAATCTTTCTATCATAATTTATATTGCACAAAGAACTTCATCTCGTCTTGCAATCAATAATTGGAGCTATATCTTTCACAAAATCTTCCGTTACATACTTTAGCATATTAATGGTCTATTTAATTAAAATTATTGACAAATAATTTAGGAAATAATGAGAAACGAAATTTGGGTAATATCCATACATAACTATGTAAATATAAAATAATAACCGAACCGCACCTAGGTTTTTCCTTTAATAACTGGGTATAAAAATTATCTAATATAAGCGGTTATTTCCGGTTACCCGGTTTCGGTTAAAACCGGTTTGCATTCCCTGACGTCAGCTCCAGAGAGATTGCTCCGGCCAAAGTAACGTGTGTGGCCTGTGCTGTGTTCATCTGCATAGCAATTAATGCTACTAATCTGCAATATATCATTGATATGCAGAAGAAACAGCGTAGGGGATAGATAAGGTAAGATAATACACACCCTTGCGGCACACCAGAATTTAAGGCTCTTATTTGTTACTTCGCCTTGCAAGAAAACTAGCTGCAGAAACTCTCTGGGATAAGAAGGCTTATATTACAAAATAACAGTATAAAATCGAAAGAAAATTGTATACCTAGCAAAGTATTCTGTTTAAAAAAAAACAGATTTAATAATATTGTCCTGATAATTTAAAAAACATGATTCATACATAGGTATCATAAGTTTTTACACACATTTTATATAATATAAACGATCACAATTTTCTTTGGGTTTGGCAATGATTACACTTAGATTTGGATTTACTGCATTTATTATTAAAATTGACCAAGCTAAGTTCTCGTGCGTCAGACTTAAAACTATTTATTTTCATTTAACACCATTATGGTTTAATGGTACAACTGGGAATTAAATCCCATTTTTTGACCACTGGGGAAAAATGGAAATGATTTCTTCCCAGTTGTCCCCGGTGGTAAATACCTAATTATAATTTATTTTCCCAGTAGACCATATTTATTACGACACATTATTTTCGTTGGGTGAAAATAGGTGAAGGCAAAACACAATCGGCCGACGGCTCAACGTACAGGTTCAAGGATACATTTTTGTACATAATAAAAAACAACTTTAATAATATGAGTAGGTACTTTAGATATTTGTAAATAATAATATATTTAAAAATAAGACTAGAAATTGAGCGATAAGTGTAAACAATCAGAAGTAGAAAAAATACAGGATGTCATACGCCGACATGTCTAATATATTGCTAGCTATACTTATCTTATATCTTATACAATATTTGACGTTACGTTCATTCTACTTTTTCGTCCTTATAATATGCAGGCAGAACTAGAGATAGCTGATTTTTGTAGAAAAGCTTTGTATAGGCTTCAACTTCATCATAAAAACAAACTGTTATATCAAACAACGTTTTTAGGCTTTAAGCAATATAACTAAATAAACTTTGGCCGAAACATAAAATAAGCTACCACATGCTAGTTATAATATTGACGGTAACCCGAGATCAAATGAGCACCTACTTCGCTCTTATTAGGAAGAGATCAACAAAGGTGTACCTGCCCTCCGTTGCCGCGGATGCATTTCTTTTACAAAAGTGAAAATATTACAGAAACCTATTTATAAGACTCCGTCCTGACTGGATCATCACCACCGAGCAGTACCTACCTCTGGAGCCATATCCATGAATTTTGTTTTGTAACGTGAAAAACCACGAAAAACAATCGTTGACTAGTTGCGAACCTTACCGCTTATTTAACGCCTCCAATGACAAATCCGTAAAGTTCCGTTGCTATAATAATAATTACATACATACATACCTTCATAATAATAATTAATAAGTTTAATAACCATAATATAGCATTCATATACACAGGTCGTACTTGGAAGTGTGGATCAAGCGAAGCAGGTCTATAGAGGACGTCGAGACCTATCGAATTCACCCCCATGTATGTTCAGCGATTTTTACTAATTTCGGAGGTATTGATCATTTTAATCTGAATTTTTATAATTTTCCCAATCATTAATTTCATGTTTTATTTCATAAGTTTTCCAGTGGTATCTTACATAATTAGAATCATTATGAATTAGCGAAGCTTTAAAACCTATTTGCCCGTTTATTTTAAGTTTTTTTTTCAAGTAATTACAAAAACTATGTATGTATGTAAACACTTTATTATACAAAACAAAAACAATAAAATAAGATTTATCTATTTAAAAAAATGTAGAAAGGCGAACATGTCAATACCTTATCTTGTCTCTCCATACTAGTGTGCCAGTGTTTGCTTTTCACGTTATATGGTAAAAACAACTTTTTTATACTCGTCGATTAAAATCTGTATTAAGATTTCATAGAGAATACTGCAACGTCACTCATTTCATCGTTGTTACTTCCGAAAGAACCGAAATAACTATTTCGATACGGTATAGAAAACCGAAAAAAAATTTAAAATAGAACTTCGGATTTCCATATATGTGTCCTTGTTTAAGGAGAAATTGCCAATCTGTGGCGTTTCGGAACGTAGCGACGTCGCGTCATCTGTCAAAAATCTACTTTTCAATTATCTTGTGTCAAAGAATTCGGATAGTAGAACACTTACGATATTTAGTTTTCTTATATACTCGTATTAATTACTTAAATTGTTAATTTTAATGAAAAGTATTGTTCACAATAGTGTCATAATTAAGCTTTTTAATCTCGTACCTTACTTAGGCCACTCAGCAAACTCGACTAAAAAGCTCTCTATTATAACGCCTATACGAATAAGCGCTGAAAAAGCGCTTTTTCAGCCGTTATGCATCTTAATTGGGCACAAATTATTCAGCCTAAAGTTCACTCGCTGTTTAATAGCTTAATAGTGGCTGATTAATGGCTGTCACAGAGTTATAAGGGCTGAATATCGGCAGTTTAAAAGAGCACGAGGGCGTGTTTATTCAGGCTAAAGTTCACATGTGAACCCCTATTACTATCTTAAACCTGCACAAGTTCACCTTTAGCTGGACAAGCAAAAAAGATCGCTAAATGTACGTCAAGTTACAAAACAAATTTAATGCCTAATAAAGTTGAGTGTTTTCATTTTTCATTGAGAGTGACGGACTACGTTAGATTGCACGATTCAATTGGGAATGGCGGAATATTAACTAGTAAGTATAGTATACTTGAATTTTCGTTATATCTTATAACAGTGAAAATGATAGCGGTCTCGATTTTACTGTGATTATTATTATAAATGAGGCGTTTTTTTACAAAATAAACAGTAAATATATGCCGGCTAAGCATTAGTAACGTCCACTTTGTAGTTCACTATACCTCTATTGACGTTATAATAGTTCACAAGTGGTATCTTAAAAAGTTAATGTAATAAATATTCACATGACTGTGCTATCATACACAGCACTTAGCATAAAGTTCTTCACTAAGTTGCCCTTAAACAGCTAATAGTGTTTAAAAATCCTTAAGAGCTGAAAAAGGACGAAAATGTGTAACTCTTTCTATACCGTAATACAGCTCTTATTCAGACTGACCTGTTTAATTGACACTAAATGCTATTATGCAGCTATACGAGTAAGTTCACGGATGAACTTTTGTAAGAGTTTATATCAGCATAGAACTGTATATAAAAACCACGAGTGAGTAGTTATATTGCTTACTGTGTTACTTGGTTTCTCCTCGACACCACAGCTCAGCCCTTATAAGCCAAGACGTGTAGAAAGTAACGTCAATATACGTTCACAACTCGGAACGCTAGTTTTATTTCGACCAAATAATTAATGTTAAAAATGTTTAGCATTTATAAAACGCCTGGTAATTATTTATGAGTTTCATAACTACCCTAAAATTAAAACTTGAGACGATCAACTATATTACATACGTAAATTACAACAGCTGAGGTGGCCACTTCATACTCTTCGATCTAGCTTATTTATAAAAGAGAAGTTGAGAATTCCCAAGTGTAGTCTAAATAAGTGTCTTACATCCTGCAACATTTTGTCGTTGTTAAATTTCTTTTCAAATAAATACGATAGTGAATATTAGTCATATTTTGTGTTAGCACCCGCGGCAACAGGGTTTGTACGGCAGCCAACTGACGTAGACCGAAGGGCCTTTGTCGCCTCGTGCGTGACCAATGCGTCCGAGGTTGGGCCGCTAAAGTGACCAGGAGCAGTCAACTAACATTATTAATATGATTATTACAACACTCAATTTAGTTTAGTATATCATTGAATGCTTAGCATTTCCATAAGTTCAACGTTAACAATAACGCTTTCTTTTACATTATAAAAACAACAGACCTGTCCAAATTTGTGGCAAGCCAATTTTTCTTACTTTTTACAAATTAAAAAAATATTATCACTTACATTATTTTACTTATTCTACACTCTTTTAAGAGTTTACCCGTTCATCACATCCAGATCGCAGTTTGTTTGCCATATCTTCTTTAAATAAAAGGTTATCAATTAAAATGTAAATTGGACAGTCGAAATATATTAATTTAAATATATACAATTACACTGGTTTTGGCAAGAAAGTTTTTCATCGTGTTTATCCTAACTAGGTGAAAAATTAAAAACTCTTTTTGGGTTAGGCTCGTGAGGACTAGATTGCAAAACGACTATATAGGCAAAACGGCTTAGTTTCATAAGATCTTGGTTGCAAAATGTCTCATTGTGTAAATCGTCTTATTAGTAGAATGCCTTGGTTAAAGATTAAACTTACTTCTATAACGTTTTGTTTGTATAACGCCCAAATAACAAAATGTCCTAGTTGCAAAACGCCATTGTATGCAGAACGTACTGATAGTAAAACGGTTAGGTAGGCATATCGTCAAAAATGTATTGCGTCTAAGTGGCAATACGACTCTAGACGGTTGAATGACAAGGATAAAAACCTGTAGTTTAAAGGATTTTATTGATAAAAAAGGAGAGTATCTGGCCACTTAAAATCAATTTTCAAGTATAGAAAAACATCTTTACTGTACAAAATCGGTCCAGCGGCTTAGCTGTGAACGCGTAACAGACATACTTACTATCACATTTATAATTTTAGTATATGGATTAGTAAAATTACTAAATAAGACAATTAGAGAGAATTAAATACTCGTTCCTACATAAAAATCATCTAATATAACCTACTTAGGCGTTATGCAATCTGGACGTTTTGCTACCTAGACGATTTAAAACCAAGACCTCATACTATCCAGACACTTTGCATAATGAGTCATGATACAACTAAGACCATGAAAAATTTGAATCTACTACTACTTTGTCATTTTACAACCATGACGTTATGCCTAATTAGGCATTACTTATAACCTAGACATTTTGCTTACTAGGGCATTGTACAAAAAAAGCGTTTTGCTTACGTAGCCTAACCCCTCTTTTTTAGTGAACTGACATTTGCTATGCACAACTGACAACATTTAATATATTCAGCAATGATTAAGTACTTGGGAATAGATTTCTACATTTCATGTAACATATTCCAAAATATTTTTTTGTAAATCACTCATTTGATTGATTGATTTAATTCGGACATTATGAGAACACAAAAACCCGAATCGAAACCACTTTATTTTGATGGTATTGATTCAAGTTTAATTCGAACAGCCTTACTTTATACCCACTTTCATCGTCACAAAAAAAGGTCAAGTGTAGAAAATGTTGTCAATTGTAGATTAGTCATTCAACTATACAGAGTGGAAAAATCTAAAGCCGGACAGAAGACAGAAAAAAGACAGAAAGGACGGACTACCCTAAATATTGGAAATAGCAAGTTCAAGGCTATGGCGGCTGGTAACCTATTCGTTCCTAGGATAAATAATTACTATGGAGACAGAACTCTCAAAAAGCGTATCCCATACCTACTCAATAGTTTGCCTGAAGCCATTAGACGTAAAAAAAATAAGAATAAATTCAACAGACCATTAAAAAAACATTATTTAGATCTATTTATATAATATTATAAATGTATGTTTAGTATACTTAATTGATTTTTGTGGACAGCATAATACTGTTATTTAATTGTATTTCTTGTTAATGAATGTCTATGTTAGAGACTGCCGTTCCCATAGTCACACTGTTACTCCACTTTTGTGGGGCAATGCCTAATTTTTAGTTTTAATTAAAATTGTACTTATTAAATAAATAATAAATAAGGATACCTACTTTTATTTTTCAAAACAAAAATTACTGTCCATTTAGCGTTCGTGTTTTCCACCCTGTATTAAATGCAGAAACGCGTTCGGCAGCACTCAAGGAATGCATCAATTTACTAACAAATTTCAATCAAATTGATGCAGTTTACGAGTCCGTCAGTGTGGTTAAAACCTAGGCCTTGTCAATAAAACGTAAGCAACTTTGAACGACACTAACGGGAAGCTATTAGATATTGCATGTGCAGTGTTAATGTGTGTTTAAAGGCAATCTACAGGGTGTAAAAGAAGGAATGGATCAAAAGAAGCAGGTCGATAGAGGACGTCTAGACCTATCAAATTTACCCCCATGTATGTTCAGCGATTTTTGCTAATTTCGGAGTTTTCAGTGGTATCTTACATAATTAGAATCATTACGAATCAGCGAAGTTTTTAAACCTATTTGCCCGTTTTTGTAGTAATTTTTATAAAGTTGTTTTATCCAAACAAAGTGAAAAGCAAACACTGGGACACCTAGTATGGATAAAAAACTTTACGTGATTACTTAAAAAAAATACTGGAAAAAAAGCGCAAATAGGAAACTTCGCTGATTCGTAATGATTCTATTTATGTAAGATAATACTGAAAATCATATGGAATAAAACGTGAAATTAATGATTTTATCGTGACATAGACATAAGGGAAAATTACAAAAATTCAGATTAAAATAATCAATATCTCCGAAATTAGTAAAAATCGGAAAACATACATGAGGGTCAATTCGATAGGTCTAGACGTCTTTTAATGACCTGCTTCGCTTGATTCACTCCTCTTTTTACACCTTGTATACATATTCTAATTTTCTCTACTTTCGTACTATCAACATAGAAAGCGGTTTGGTATATTATTATTTTTCCAAAGAAGTTAATGCAAAAATAATGTCAGTGTCAAATTTATATTTAAATTGCACTAAAATATTTAATATATTTAAAACCACCACCACCATTCAATTCGATTGAAAATATTTGGTCTATGGTTAAAGGATATGTAACGAAAAGAAACATTACATTAAACATGCAAAGTATTATGAGTTTGGCAACTGAACGAATTAATACAATTACTGCTGAGGACTGGGAAAATATTTGTCACCATGTCGAAAGTCAAGAAAATAAATATAGATGTCAACAAGAGGAAACGACAGTGACAGCTCAGATGAAGATTTAAATAATAGCGACTAAAACCAAAAAAATATCATAGTTACTTATTTTATTTGTTTAGAGTGTGTTATCTCATTAAAACTTAAATTATTTTCCTTTTCATGCGAACGGTACAACCACTACTAATGCAATTCCGCGCTCTCGATACTTTATCTATACCTGGCGCACCACCGGGTTGTGTTTGTTGAAGGATTCACTTCCACCCAGCGCGGCTCGCGCCGGTGTCGCGATGTCGCCCAAGTATGGTAACCGCAGCGAGCTAAGAATAAGTCGAAGTGAATTCATACACTACGACTTGTCCTTAGCCCGCTTCGGATACTATACTTAGTTGCGCTGCGACCGCATTTTTATGTATACTAATTCAATTCGGTAAACCGAAAGCATTTACCAACCAAGAACTTAATAAAAACGAGAAAGTCAATACATTTGACACTTCTCAATGAAATAACATAAAATTACAAAATACATAACAAATAACTATACTCGTACACCACAATACCGTAGGCATTTAAGCTCTAAGGAAATTAATGAAAGTCATAACATATAATCATAAGTGGAACGGCTAAATTGCCGAATTTCCGAGAAGTACGGGCGACAAGTCGGCTACGCTTACTACGACTATGGCAGTGTCGGGGTCGGTAACATACTACTTCAATATTTCATTCATATATTACTTGAAGGCAGAATTCATTGAATTCCAATTAACCATTTTGAATAAAAATTTACAATACAATGAAAAAGAGCACATTAATACAAAAAATACATGATAAGAAACAATAATTTGACTCGAAATAAATACGTCATAATATGGGCTTTTCCCAGTAATACTGCAAAAACAGATTATAAACTATTGCCCTCACCTCTCTTACACACAATTCCTGCCAATCTGAAAGAAAACACATAAGATACGAATTAATATGCGTATAACACAAATACGGGTGTACCAAATATTAAGGAATTAAAAATACCATTTCATCATTCCAATCCAAAATTTAATTATGACTTTCTAATATATTAATTATCTTAGAAGTTATTAAAGTTTTAATTATACTGGTAAAGAACGCTACCTCGTGGTACACATTTGGCTCCGTTAGCTAAAAATAGCTATAATTTGGGATTCTAAAACTTGATATCTAATCCTCAATAAAGTAGCAATTAATAAAAGAACATCTAAATTCAAAAATAGCAACGCGTTCAAAATTAATCAGTAATATCCAAGCCGCTAAGGGGTCGATTCGCGTTTTGCATAAAAAGAGATGCTTTAAACATTGCTTCATCATTATTTATTCTTTGGAGAACGCGTAAAGTACATATGTCGCTATAAGGCTCCACGAAAATATTGGAGGTATAATTATTTGTATACATTTTTTGGAAAATCGATCGCACGGATTGCGTTTCTTTAGATATTTCGTAAGTACATATTGCTTTGATCAATGTGAAAAATCACTACCCAGTTCAATAAATAAAATCTAAGAGTAGAAATATTTAAAAAAATCAATGTTTTTTTATTTATTGTTCCATGTGGCTGATTATCTGGCCAGCCATGATTACCCACTCCACAGTCTCTAATACGAAGCTGAGTCTAGCGCATGTCAAGTTGCTGCTAATAAAAATAGGTTTTTTTGGCCCTAAACTAAACATAGTGTCGCCAATTATTTGTCACAGTTTGGCGTCATCGCCATTAACACAGTTAACCAGGTAAGATAACATTAGATTGTTTTGTACCATGTCGTGTGTTTTGTATATTGTGCAAATTCACAAAATGGCTGACGAGTCTCGCTTTAAAAAGTTTTTCGAGTTTTATTGAAAATAATCCAAATTCATCATCACCATTGCCATCATAACCATTTTTTTCGTGTAAATGGTAATGATTTTGCGTGACAGAAACGAAATAAATGAAATAAAGTTTTTCTTGTGAAAATAAAGAAATATTCTATTCTATTCTATTCTATTCTTATAAAGGTTGAACATGCCAAAACTTGGGCATGTAAAAGTATTTACTGCTACGTGCTACGTTAAAATTAAAGATATGAATACTTTTTTGATGCCATTTTAATCATGAAAAAGTAAACTATACGCCGTGTTTTATTTTATTTACGATAACTTTAAGGGAACGTTCTTTAGGTCAAATAAAGATAATTTCCCGAAGACAGACAAATGATAACTGTAACGGTTTTAAAGATATTTAATTTTTAAATTTAATCAGTTAATCACGTTGAACTGGTCTAAAAGGCTCTTAACTGTCTGTGTATGTCACGCCAACATTGACGTATTTGACACTGACCATGAGTTAAATCTAAAGGTCCTTTTAGAATGACCAAAGATACAAAATTTAATTACTTTGTTCTAAACAGTTTTTTTTTTTTGCAATATTTAAAAATCGAATCTACCACTTAGTTTCTATGGATGTACCTAGTAATATGCCGAAGTTATCGTAAATCAAAAAAAACACGGTGTATAACAATGACAGTTATTTTTATGAAAGGTTTATGTCTATCAAGATGTCGCATGTCAAACTGGCAACTCCAACAACGCGAACTTATTTTGCTCGAACACACACAAAACCCAATGCTCAGCTACAGGGATGTGGCAAAAAGGTTAAAATGTCCACAATCCACTGTTTATTCCGTATTTAAGAGGTTTCGGGAACGCCTAACTATAAAGATAGCCAGGAAGTGGTAGGCTGCAGGGTGTAAAGGATAAAAAAAAAGAGCAGCGCATCTTAAAGAAAGGGTATAGCAGGATAGCCTAAGAAAAATTGCCCCCAGCGTTTTTGGGTCGAAACTATAATCAAACGATGCCTTTTTAGGAGGTGAAAAAAACCCCTGGGGGTGAAAAACACCCCATTAACCCCAAAACTGTTTTATTTATTTTTTCCTAAACTATGAAAGTGACGAATTTAAAATTTTGAACAAATATTAATGAGACTAAAAGCTATAATATATTAAAAAAATATGACCCTCGTAACCATTTCAATTCTTGTAAAAAAATAAAATATAAAAAGAAAACATCCTGTATAACAAGTTCGGCGCATGGTCATCCGTCGTTATCGCGGGTACAATTACCAATCAGATAAAGAGCAGATAAAACAGAATGTCTATTTGGTAGAAACGGACGTATTCTGCCTACAGCTACTAAACATCTAAGAAGCTCTTTACATGTGGAGAGTTTTCTCTAGAAAATATCAATAAAAAATACAGCCGCAAAGGGGTATGGGTTAAACTGTTGTCATATGTTTCCATCTGTTTAGTTAATAAGTTTATACATAGGAAATAAGTAAATTTAATTATCTTATAACGTCTTTTTTTTAACAATTTTAACAATATATACGTACTTGTGTGAAGATAACTGTTATCGTCTACTAATTAAACGCTTACCTACTTAGAAGAAAGTCTATTAAAAAAATAAGAAAACAACGTGTGTAATTTTTACTAACGTGTATTTTTCACATGTATTATTGGGTTTTCGTAATAGATTACAAAGATTTTTTCTAAATTTTCTACAGTCAATTTGCGGCGTCTAGCAGTAAATATCCATTTTAATTGACTAAATGATCTTTCAACATCAACTGTTGTTGTAGGTGCATACTTGAAACGATGGAAATAATCTAGAGTAGTGTGACAAACTCGTAATGATGATTCAAGTATTATCTCCTTCCCTTGTATCAATTCATTTTTTTTATTATTATGTCAAATCCAGTATTTTTCTTCAAGAAATGTTTCAGCTTTTTAAATATTTGTTTTCCATTTGCACTCAAATTTAATTTCGATATATGCTTGTATGTTTTTTGAACGATGGCTAAACTTTCACTGAGAGATAGATTCGGGCACTGCAATTTGTTTATAGCGTCTGGAAGTACAGTCAGCTGCAGAGAAAAGGATACCCCCGCTCCTGGTAAGGATTGTTTTTTTTCGAAAACCTGTGGTTAGATTTAAATGATTTTGAGTTTATGTGTAGACAATAGTAAAATCTTCAATTCACCGAAAAATCATATAAATTTAACAACAGGTTTTAGAAAAAAATTGATCCTTACCAGGAGGGGGGGTATCCTTTTCTCTGCAGCTGACTGTACCTGAAGATATTTCGCTATAAAATTTAAATCATTCCGAATTTTCGCACTGCGAAATGCTTTTTTTGCCTTTGTGATACATGCTGCGTCAGAATCACGAAATGTGTCCACAACGCCTTTTATTTCCTCGAAATACTTGTTATAGTATGTCGCAGCCTCAACCCACGTTCCCCAACGAATAATCGTTGGATTTGGAGGTAAGGGTATTCCATTAACCATTTCTTTAAATGTTTTTTCCTACTCCTGTACTTTTATTTGTCATTTATATAGTCACGAACACTAATATAAGAATATAGATAATATGTCCGCAGAACATTCCGTAGAAAAGTCTATCTAGTCTATTCCCCTTAACAGCACTTGTGCTTTTTTGAGCCAAAACGATATGCCTAGCTGCCAAAGCTTACACCTAGGTTAATTTGACCAATCAAAATACTTCACCAAATTAAACCACCAATCACAATACACATTGACCGTCAATCGGAACGTTAGGTTCTTTTTGGTATGTAAACTCTTTTACTAATTTAACTCTTTAAAAAAATCATTTTATTTGGTATCAACCAACCAGAACGCAGCTATATTAAAATCGACCAATCAGGTAAAAGAATTCATTTCTCAAATCATTAGGTGTTTTTTAGTCCCTATTTCACAAGTTAAATAGATTGTGCAACTTTTTTTTAAAATATGAAACCTGGCGTGCACATCAATTTAAAAACAAAGTTAACCATAGACACATATTTTGTTGTTTTCGAATGTTTCTCGCTCGTTTGTTGTTCTGTGCTTCGTTCGTTCGTATTCTAACCTAGGTATATTAATTTAATTTTGCATTTTATTTGAAACCTAGTCGTAGAAAAAGTAATGTATGCAACGGTGTATAACTAAGTCAAAAAATACTCGTGGCGTCTTGCTTTACGATGTTCGCCTGCGGCTCACATCGTAACCGCACCACTCGTCTTTTTTGACCTCTCTTATACAACTGTTGCATAAACTACTATTATTCTTTTTGGCGATTTTCGAAAAACTTTTTTTACATTTGATATTAATTTATTCACTTCTGGAAAAAGAACGCGAACTTGATCAGCAACTCTGTTAAGACCATGAGCCAAACATGTAACATGGAGACGGTTTGGGTAATTTTTTTTTCAATGTTCTACCCGCTTTTTGCATGTACCCTACACCATCAGTTAATAATAACAACACTTTCTCATGTTTACTGTGGTCGGGACCCCACAAATTATCCAGTGCATTTTTGACGGTATCCGTTATACTTATATTGTTAGTTTGTTCCAATTTTTTGCTTGACAATACATGTGGAGTTCCGACTGCATCTTCAAGCAATGCACCAACTATCACATTAGCAATTTGACGACCCCTGGCATCTGTTGTTTCATCAACACTCACATAAATAAAAGCATTTTCAAACTCCTTTTTAATTTTTTGCATTTGTTCGTCGTATATTTGGTTTACGTAATTCTGTCTCAACAAACATTCCGAAGGGACCCGCACAGTTTTTTCGAACTTTCCAGAGACGCAGTTAATGATAATTTTTTTGAATATGGGATTTTCTAACTGAGACCATGGTATATTACAGCTTACCATAAAGGCTATAGCCGTGTTTCTATACAAAATTTGCCTTTCTGTCAAATGTTCTAGTAATTTTATTTTTAGATACTCCTTGTAGGCAAAGGTCTGCTCCCCAAAGAAGAGCCATGTACACTTGTCAGTTTTCGTAATATGGCGGTTTGTTTTTTTACACTTTTTATTTTTTTTCTTGAATTCGGTCTTTGCGATTAATTTGATTTTTTGGTAAACTATACTACATAATAAAACCCATCACTACAAAAAATATTGCTTGAAACTTTAGTACAAATATATGTCAAAATAATGGAAACTATAAATTGTTTTTTTTTTTTTTTGGTGTTCTGGTGTAGCGGCACCTACAGTTTTTATTTCATAAATTGCCCATCTATAGACCTACTACATATATTAAATTCAAATTATTAGCTTTGGTACTTCATGCCAAAAACTAACTACAAATAAAATTATTCCTTACTAGAACACTTTTTTATTTTTTAGATAATGTTTAAATAAATGTCAAAAACGAAACAAACTTCCAAAAATGACAAAATACAAAAATAGGATGTATACGATTTCATTCATACAAGTAATTAAATTATTCCTTCCTTGTTTCAATGTTTTTACAGGATTGCTTTAATTACTTGTATGAATGAAATCGTATACATCCTATTTTTGTATTTTGTCATTTTTGGAAGTTTGTTTCGTTTTTGACATTTATTTAAACATTATCTAAAAAATAAAAAAGTGTTCTAGTAAGGAATAATTTTATTTGTAGTTAGTTTTTGGCATGAAGTACCAAAGCTAATAATTTGAATTTAATATACGTAGTAGGTCTATAGATGGGCAATTTATGAAATAAAAACTGTAGGTGCCGCTACACCAGAACACCAAAAAAAAAAAAAACAATTTATAGTTTCCATTATTTTGATATATATTTGTACTAAAGTTTCAAGCAATATTTTTTGTAGTGATGGGTTTTATTATGTAGTATAGTTTACCAAAAAATCAAATTAATCGCAAACACCGAATTCAAGAAAAAAAATAAAAAGTGAAAAAAAACAAACCGCCATATTACGAAAACTGACAAGTGTACATGGCTCTTCTTTGGGGAACAGACCTTTGCCTACAAGGAGTATCTAAAAATAAAATTACTAGAACATTTGACAGAAAGGCAAATTTTGTATAGAAACACGGCTATAGCCTTTGGTCAATTCCATCCTAAAATCTTATTTGACGGATGTATGCTTTTCCGAGTTGAAATGTCGTTCCATAGAAGCTTTTCTCTGGGGAAACTAACATTGCACTTAGTGCAATATAATTTTGTATCGCGAGCCTGTAATTCAGGATAATCCTTTGTCCACAACTCCACAAATTCATCGCACGTTTTTTTCCTTCGCGGCATTTTAAAAGCACTCGGCAATAAATATATTACACACAGTTATCAGTACGGATAATTGATAATGTACTTACTAACAAATGACAATGTCAAATAGGAAAAATTATTAAAGAGTTTGCATTGCGACTGCATAGTTAATCTATTTAAGTTGTATTGGTACTCAAGTCAAGTATGGAGGTTGGGTATTAGAAATACCTAATGTGGCATACATTTTAAACTCGTAGGAGTAGGCATAGATGAACCTCAAAATGAATTTCGCGTCTGTTATTGCTTGTTTTTCATAATCTTTCTGTACTGTCAAATCGTTTTTGTACCCGCGATAACGACGTATGCTCATGGTACACACACCATTTATTTTTTCAAATATGAACCAATTTATATTCTATATCATCAGTGATCGGATCTCGGATGCAATTTCCCGGGATTTAAGTCCGTTATCTTAACATGGATATGACTTACAATCCCGCGAGTCTCTTTGATACCTACATTTATAAAAAGGTGAATAACTTTTAATTGTAAGTAGTTTACTCTATAAAAGTAATAAAATAATATGTAGTTAATAAGTTAATAACAACATTTTTACAGTACTGCATAGAAGAACTGAACGTAACGTGTACGTCTTATCTTAATAGTCTTTTCATAAACAATTACCACTTATCAACCTCTTTTTAAATGATATGGCTACTTGAAATAAGCTCTGCTTATCATATCACATTCTCATTAACGACAAATAATAATAATTTCAGGTATAAATAACCATTACTAATAATAAGTGTTCTTTAAGTGTGCACATATTAAGTGACGTATTTTTAATTTGACGACTTTTTGGATTGTGGTGGTTTCTTAGAAAAAACGTACCTAGACAAGTTGAAATTAAAATATGGCGTGGCAACCTAAGGAAGAAACTATTCTAAGTTGGATTAAATCGTATCCTGACTTAATGTTCGAATCAACTAAGCGTAGTATATATTGTACAAAATGTGAAATTTATATTGGGTGTCGAAAGAGTACGATTCAGAAACACGTCGAAGGAGCTATACACAGAGGAAGGTGTTCAAAGAAAAATGAAATTGAAGACTTTTACTTTGATCTTATAGAGTTTCTGATACTATGCAATATTCCATGGTTGCAAATTGAGAATCCAGCATTTTTATCTTTTTTCGAAAAGTATTCACACTGTGCTTGTGGTAATCGGCCGTTCCATCGCTTACCTAGTGAGTCAACAATTAGAAAAAACTACTTGGATAAATTTTATCAAAACCGGATTGCTGCCATACACGGTAAATTGGCAAATAAAAAAATATGGATATCGCTGGATGAAACAACAGATTTTCTAGGTAGATATGTAGTTCTTGGTGAAGCCTTTGAATTCGACTGTTTCCGAAAAAACTTATCTAGTAGCGTGTAAAGTCTTGGAAGTAGTTAATGGGGAGACCATATCAAATTTTGTTATTGATTGTTTAGAAAAAATATGGGGTGAATCTTACGAAGACAAAGTTGACAATGTTCTTATGTTGTGTACAGATAGTGTTGCGTATATGTTAAAGGCTGGACGAATTTTAAAAAGTGTTTTACCAAAGATGATTCATGTTACGTGCTTAGCTCATGCTTTGCATCGAGTAGCTGAAAACATTCGATCTCAATACCCTGATGTAGACACTATGATCGCAAACTTGAAAAAAATATTCTTGAAATCTCCCAGTCGTGTGAAACTGTTAAAAGAAAAATACCCGAATTTGCCTTTACCTCCTCAGCCAGTGATAACTAGGTGGGGTACTTGGCTCTCTGCCGTTTCTTACTACGTAAAATACTTTAATGAAATCAGTTCGGTTTTATCATATTTAAGAGCTTCAGATTCAGTGGCGATTAGAAAAGCTAAGCAAGTGTTACAGAAACCCGACCTTAAAAAAGATTTAGACTTCATAGATGAAAACTTTAAAATCATCGAGGTAGTTTTAATTCGCCTACAAGAACGCAACACATCAATCGTTGATGCATTGGTAGAATTTGATCAAGTGAGGATAGTTGTTAATTGGTGTTCTAGTTTACCTATCATAAACAAATTAGAAGCAGTTATTAATCGAAATCCTGACCTTGACACTGTGCGGGAATACGCAGATCAGATGTCAAATGAATCTACAAGTGACGAAAATTCTATTTACAAATTCGCTTCGCTTACATCAGTAGAAGTCGAAAGGTCTTTTTCCACTTACAAATGGATCTTAGATGTTAAAAGAAATCGATTAACGCCTGAAAATATTGAAAAAATAATAGTATGTTACTTTAATTATATAAACACGACTAAAACATAGTAGTTTTAATTTCATTTTATTTTTAGGTTAAGTTTTTGTCATGTTACTATTTCTTTTGTCTAGGTATTATTGCAAGGGATATAATCAGTATGCTATTGTGTTGCATGTTATTAAGATGTTTATTTTTAAATTTTGTTTCAAAAAGTAGAGTTATTTTATATCTAAAATATGTTTTAAAAGTATGTGTCAAATAAATGACCTATTATAGATAGATAGCGAACATTTTCATTTTGTTTATTTAGTTTAACCCTCGACAAAAGTTATTAATTATTAATAATAAAATAACCCATTTCCCAAAATCCCGGGAAATCCCGTGTCACATCCATGTTAAGCATAACGTTTGAGGTCGTTCACCCCAAATTGCATCCGAGATCCGATCACTGTATATCATACAAAAGTTTCATTGACCTAGCCCAGAAGGATCATTGCGAAATTAATTTTCGTATGATGTGGAATATAAATTGGGTATTGGTATACAGGGAGTTTTTATTTTTATTTTATATTTTTTTAATATATAGCTTTTAGTTTCGACCCAAAATCGTGGGGGGCAATTTTTCTTAGGCTATCCTGCTATACCCTTTGCCTCAAATTGTAAGTTATCATATCGCGATGTGGCTAAAATAGTGAATATGTCTCAATCCTACGTACAGAAAGTAAAAAGTAGAGCAGGTTTAAGAAGTTTTAAAGCACAGGCGGCAACAGATCGGAATGCGAAACAGAATTTATCAGCGAAAACACGATCAAGAAAACTGTATGATGGTTTTCTAACGAAATTTGACTGCGTTACGAGTTTGAGTGGTACGAATCAAACGGGGTGGCCGTGGTACCGAAAGTCTGCAATCCAACAAACTACGTCCCCGTCGAGGAATATTGGAGTATAATTAAAGGACTTCTTAAAAAGAGAGGTGGAGAGGTAAAATCCGGAGGTATCCCGACGTGAAGGTGCAGTCCCTTATGAGTCGTGTTCGAGAAAAGTACGTTCAACCTAAAGGTTCTTGCAATTTACGATGGCGAGTGGACTTTACTTGTGGTAAACACATCTGTATGTAAAAGAGCTGTTTTATTTTCTGACTATGTTCTTGTCACGGCCTCTCGCCTGTATCTTTCTAACGCGCGTGAGATAAATAAATCAGAATACTTGACAGTGAAACATTTAACGGTTTTGATACATTCTTTAAAAAAAATCGCGTGGTATCCTTCATAAATAAAATGAAGTTACCGGTGATAAGCTATACCGGCTTTTTTTGAGTCGTTAGAGTATTATATCGGCACTCTTTGATGATACACTTCGGTATCCTAACGGCTTTGCGACCAACAGAGACGGCTATAGTGTATTTCTATGGAACTTGCTAACTATGTAAACAAAAGACTTAACTTTGTTTTGTCACTGTTTCTCCTTGAATTTTCACACCACCTCATCAAACACCATTGAAACCATAAACTATTGAAACGGTCGTTACTGTTAAATACAAAATCACCAAATGTATAACTCTATCTTGGATATTTAATTAAAAGTTTAAATGGTTTCATAAGTTAGGTTATTAGGACCTGATTGAATGACGTTTTTGTTTCTTTTAAATTCTACAATTGCCTATGATGGGTAGTGTTATGGCTAAAGTTGGCGATATATTAAGGCCCCTACACATTACCTACTCACGCTGATCAGTGATCACACTCACAGATGATATAACGGCACCTTTTGTAATAAATACAGGTGATATATAATCTTCGAGTACCGATTTTTCTTCAGATCGTGATTAAAAAGTTAGAAATACGTTACTACTTGTTTTTTACTTTCTGGATTTTATTATTCGATATGGTTTGACATAAGTAAAGGAGTATTGCCCATCACTAGTAAATTCATCATTCAGAGACAATTTCAATATGGCGGTTTGTTTACATAGTTAGCAAGTTCCATAGAATTAGACTTAAGGTAAGAAGTGTGCTTATACCGCCAATGAGCGATATAGGGACAATAGGCTATTTGACAACAATGAAAATATACTACAAATTTGTGGTCATCCTATCAGATAATAGCGTAAAACAACTCTTACTTTATTTTAAACGAAATTATGTATATTTTGTGGAAATTACTCGTTAAAAATTGTTATATCTTTTGAAATTTCATCTGTGGCAGAAACGCTATGTGATTAGTTTGCAGCAGTGGTTACTTGCTGGTGACCTGTTAGTTAAGTTAAACGGGTCACAGTCGTTTTCAAAGATTGATTTATCGTAAGCGTACAACCAGATAGAATTAGATAGCTCGAAAGAGTTAACAGTGATTAACACTCACAGTGGATTATTTAAATATAATAGATTGGTAGAAGCCAAATGGCTTATCGTCCAGTCCGGGTATATTCCAGCTGGCATTATCATGGCCGGTCTACTGGGGGATATACCCGGGGTGGAAGTGTTTCTGGATGACGTTATTATAGACACTAAAGAGGAGCCCGTGGAGCATTTAAAGACATAGATTATCATCTCACGGAATGAAGTTGAAAATAAATAAATGTGTGTTTATGGCAGGTGAGGCAAAATATTTAGGTTATATCATCTCAAAGGAGGGCATTCAGGTGGACGACGAAAAAGTAGCAGCGATTGTCAAAATTCAAGCGCCAACAAATGTTATGGAAATGAGGTCATTCTTGGGCATAGTAAAATTGTATGCCAAGTTTGTTCCAAACTTAGATACCATTTTGTGTCCTTTATATAATCTTTTGAAAAAGGGTAAGGCATGGAATTGGGATAAGCAATGTGTTATTTCCTTTAATACCATGATTTGTGATAGACGGGTTGGTAAGGCCCAGGAGCGACAGGGTTCCGCCGAGGTGCACACGCGAAGAGCGCAAGAGGAAATATCAAGTAAAGGAATTATCAAGGTGGCAAGAAATGTGAATGGGCGGTTAGGAAATACTGATTACAGGGTTTCTGACATGTTAGGTCGGGAGCATCATAAGCATATCGATCAGTTAAGACAGCGTTCGCGCAGTTCATTAGTGTGCCCACCTATGGGGACGGTGCGGAGTTCCCCAGATCTTGCGTCGGGGCCGAATGGATCAGTGGCGGCAGGGTTAGAATCCCCACACCTAAGAGACCGAACGCAAATTGCTCAAAGCAATGACAGTGATTCATCATTAATTTACGGATCACCACCGATGTCTCCGGTGGCAGCTCCGGCCGCCGGGTCCCCGCCGGGCAAGCCGCTCCCTCGCCTCCCGCGGCACCGGACCCGCCCCCAAAGCGACCGATACGTGCTTGTCGCGCGGAGAACCCTCCGAGGTACAAAGTGTGATCAGCTGATCAGGTTTAGAGGTTACCAAAGTGTTGTACAGATTTAATAGTACATTATTGCCTAGGCAGTGAAGCAGGCAATTGCGGGCCGAGAATTGGTTTAAACGGACGAGCTTGCGAGTCCGTTTAAAAATACGAGGCCCGCAATTGCGATTCCTGCCGAGGCATATATGGTGCTTTTCTCAAAAATCGCAAGAAAAAAATCGCATAAAAACACAAACTTCACGTGAAATAACCTCACTCTTTACCGCCATTATTTTTATGACAAGGAGAAACGCAACCTTTTTTTAGAAAAAAAAACTCAATCTATTCCAGACACAGATAAAAAAGTTACGTTTCGAATAAAATATGGATGAATAACACTTGCGCCCTCATTTTATTATGGCCGTTTTCACTTTTTAAAAAGTTACAAACTAGATAACAATGAAATTTGTATGCAACATTGCGGGCTTGTGTAGCGAGCACGCAATGTAATTTTTTTTTAATTTGGGAACTGTCTGTAAACTATGTACTTCGCGTCTCAGTATGGAGTTAGTAATGTCAACTTTTCCGGTCATTTTTGAGAAAATTAAGTTTTTGTTTTTTTTTTGTTTTTGTATTATTGTAATTTTTTTATTGTCATAACCATTTTGTTTATGGTTGTGAATTAAATTAATTAGGTAATTACAATTTAAGGGTGGAGGATTGTAGTATAAGTTATGTGGGTAGCGTGGCGAACGCCAGTCTGGAATAAACTACCGTAAAAGACTCACGTGTTTCATTACTCGTTTACATATATCTCACATAATATTGCCTAACTTTTGTTACAGTTTGCGCTGAAATGCACTAAACTAAAATATGGGAGGAAAACTAGAAAAAAGTAACAATTTTTAACGCTAGCTCCCCGTAGATGATTTCATATCTTCGTCACTAGAGTTCCTGGAAAAAATCTTTGAATACAAAAATTTTAGCATACATAAATATGTTGCAAGATGAATGGTTTAAACTACCTGAGTGCGCTAGTATGTTAGTGCGCGGGCCGGATCTGGTTGAGATCGTCATCGGAGTCGGTGGGTGGCGCCAGCTCTGAGCCGGCCAGCACGGTGAGGTGCGTCGAGTCGCTCTGCAGCGTGCTACACTCGCCACCGCCGCCGCCGCCGCCGCCCCAGTTGCCGCAATGCGCCTTCTTCTGCAGCGCTTGCACATATGACTGCAAACAAATATACATTTACTATACTTCAGTTTTTTTAGCAAAAGAAATCATGTAAACAAAGAAGCAGTAGTCGCAAACCTTTTTCAATTGGGTATTAATTAATTATTTATTTATTTATTTATTGAGGTTAAATTATTAGCTAATGTTAGTAATATTTTCTAATAACAAACGAACCTTAGTTTATTATGATGATTAAACTATGATATGATCAAATTTATTCAAAAGAAAATCTCCAATCCGTACTAACAGGCCAGGTTAGGGACTGTCCGTTCCTTCTTATTACGAGAGGGGGCATTGTGCCCAGCAGACAGACATACTCGTATTAACGGCTGGTTGTGGTCGTGGTGGAAATAAAACTATTAACATATACACCGTGTTTTTTTTTATTTACGATAACTTCGGCATATTACTAGGTACATCCATAGAAACTAAGTGGTAGATTCGATTTTTAAATATTGCAAAAAAAAAAACTGTTTAGAACAAAGTAATTAAATTTTGTATCTTTGGTCATTCTAAAAGGGCCTTTAGAGTTAACTCGTAGTCAGTGTCAATACGTCAATGTTGGCGTGACATATACCTATATACCTGACCTATGGAATTGATCTGTGGGGCCTATCTGCTAACAGAGAACGCCCCTTAATTATTCAAAAAAGGGTCATTAGGAAAATTGCCAAACAACCGTATGATGAGCCGGCTAAACAATATTTTATTGACCTCCGGATTATGACTGTGCCGAGCTTGTAAATATTTGAGGTTGGTAAGTATGTTAGGCGTAATGCTGGAGACCTCCTGGAAAAACAATGGATAGGGCAGCGGAAATGTAACCATAGGGAACAGCATTTAGCCACTACTCGACAACGCCTGCAGAAGTGCAATAAGTCGCTGCACGTCATGGGTGCGCTAATATTTAATAAAATACCGGTCGAAATTAGGGACTGCAGGTCCATACCTAGTTTTGACCGGAGACTTAAAAACTGGCTGACACAGAGGGCTTACTATTCCGTCAATGAGTACCTTGATGAAATTGACTTTTAATTATTTTATTTTGACACATTATTTATTAACTATAGTGAGTGACTTTTTATTTCTACTGAACAAGAATGACAATGTATAATCCTTACTGAATAAAGTATTATGAATTATTATTATTATTATTATACATTCCCTTACAAGATGGAGTGACGACCTTGTAAGGATCGCGGGAACGCGGTGGATGCGAAAAGCACAAGAGCGGTCTGAGTGGAGAGCCTTGGGGGAGGCCTATGTCCAGCAGTGGACGTCTTTCGGCTGACATGATGATACATTTTAATCATTTTCAGAAAGTGAGTCGGAAAAACGGATTCTGTAGAATCTGATTCATTTACATTAATATGTTTTTTTCCACTGCATCATCTATAATATAATCGATACGCATCATCTTTTCCTCGGCTTTCTTTCAATAGATACACGCGGTCCGATTTCCTGCTGTTATGGATTTGAATGCATCTGGGACCAATATTTTGATTGTTGCCATCTTAAAATCTTTATTGTACCTAAAGCATAGTTCATATAGAAATGGTACACAATCAAAGTCTAAGCTTTTTTAAGTAAATGAAAACACGTAGCTTTTAAGCGATAAAAATAGAATAATATTTATATATTTAAAACAGCATTTATAAAAATTATGTACTTTTATTAGTGTTTCGTGCGAAATCCCGGACTTTTTTCTTGGTTCAGTTCATCATCTTCTGGACAAGGCTTTTCTCTACTTTCTTAGCCTGTTTATTCCACGTAGAACGCAGATTATTGATATCCTGTACTGTTTTCCCAGTTTTATGCAATTTACCTTTAATTATTGCCCAGTAGTTCTCGATTGGGCGGAAGTCAGGACAGTTTGGAGGGTTCATTGATCGGGGTATAAAATCGTCATTTTTTGAAACATACCACTCCAAAACCCTTTTCGAGTAGTGGCAGCTAGCCAGATCAGGCCAAAATTTTAATGGGCCCTTGTGCTTTTTAATAAATGGCAAAAGGCGTTTTTGTAAGCACTCCTTCATGTAAACATCGGATATCATCGTTGATGAAGTGATAAAACTATTGGTCTTAAGGCCGCAGCTGCAGATCCCTTGCCATATCATATGTTTCTTGGCATATTTTTAAAGTTTTACAAACTTATATTTTTCATCAACATTCCCCCTTGCTTTGGCCATGTAAAACTTGGTACCCGGTAGTTGATTAAAATCCGAGGCAGCCTTTGAATTTTATCAGAATGCGGTCGTATAAGAGACGAGCACGTGTTTTTGCCGTTTTATTCTGTTTCATAGTTCGTTTTGGTGTTTTTATGGCTTTATAGCTCTTATACCCGGTTCGGAGCCGAATACGTCTTAGAGTACTGCGGCTCTTTTTGAATTTGCGAGATAGATCATATTCCGACATACCTGGATTCTGTTTTATTGCCCTAAGCACTTTTTTCTCCACGTTTTGGCCTTAGTGCCAGATATCCGGTTGAGTTGGGGCTTTCTATCGAAAGACAAGGAATCCTTGTTTTTTTTTAAGACCCGACACACCGTTGTAACGTTGCGTTTTTATCATGACTTGAACAAACCCAAACTCTGAGAACTAGCAACATTCTCGAGTATTTTTTGGAAAGGCAGCAGGTAACTGGACTGACGTTTGGTGTCTAATTTTGAATTAGGGTTGTCAGCCTTAGATTTTCTACTCGATTGTTGGGAAATAAAGTAAACATCAAAGTTTATTACTTTATTTCATTTTACATAAATGTATGAAAGTATTTGCTGAACCAAAGTTTGGTAAGAATTTAGGATTCAGGAAGAACAGTAAATGGTTGCTTTCTCAATCAACGGTTTTATTGTTTTACAAATCAGTAATACCACAGTTAGAAAGTAAGTCGTTTCAGGGTAAATTCTGGGGTAAATATTGTGGGAGAATTTCTTCATTTGAGGGTGCTCCCGTGGTTGTGTCCTTGAGCCATCTTGGCTAGATCGTGCATATAACAGGCATCCCAAGATGTGTGGACAAAAGAAGCTTGATACATCTTGTGCAGGACGGAGGTCCTTATTTTGATAGTAGTCTCCTGTGGCTTATTTGGCAAAGGAGCAGCAGATTCAAGAGTATATTTTTTTGGCAGTATCAAAATCGTGAGTATTTATTTTGTTGGAATAATACATGTGCACCATGTAACCAAGTTTCTTAACCTCGTGGTTAACTTTCAGTTCTTCAAACCCTAAGAGAGGGTTATTTACGCCGGGATGGAGGGAAAGTCAGCGTTTGAGATAATCTCTATTGGATGGTCTCCGGTAAGCATCTTTTGATCTGCTTTACTCTGCTCTCCGCTTAATTTCTGCCATGTGCATAACCTAATCGAAGCAATTTGGTTCTTTCCAGCTGGATGGGAAATTTAGGAATAAATTTTCAAATTTAGAAATTTAGGAATACATTTAGGAAGACAATTTCGATAAATACATATTTAGAAATTTAGGAATAAATTTAGAAAGACAATTTAGATAATACAGATTTAGAAATTTGGAAATTTAGAAATCTAGAAAATACAGGAACAAAGTAAGAAATTTAGATAATTGAAATTTAGAACAGTCAAATTTAGATAATTCAGATTTAAAAAGGATACAAAGATAATTTAGAATGCAGATAATTTAGATTTAGATTTCATACAGGTTGTGTGCTGATAGTAATTTTGGTATTTCACATCTGTTAAGTTTGTGCTTGCTTTTCTTTTCTTCAGAACTTTGAAAGCACATGTTTAGTAAATTTCACTTTGCACAAGAGATTTAGTCTATGAATGAAGAAGCTAAGGGTTGCTAATTTTGTGTAATTTAGTAGTGCGGGCTAGGACATTTTACCAGCCGCCTTTTGTTTGTGTAGCAAGACCTTTACTATTTTCTTCTTCTCTTCTTCTTCTTACTGCTTGCGCCGCCTGAACCACAGATTAAGTAAGAGTTACTACGTAACAGATATTTATCTGAGCGAGGTACGTCCGATAATGACCGCATGACGGAACATAGTTGCCGATGCTAATACATCAAGGATGCCCGCGCGCGGCGATGTCAACTCGCTCGACCGGTTTTTGAGTGTCGAGACATGGTCGAGACTACTGATGTGCAAGTTGCGGAAAGTTTCCAAAAAGTTGGAAAAGTTGCAAGAAATTTCCGGAAACTTTCACAAGAAATATAGGAAATTTAAATTTAAGAAACGGAAAGTTTCAATCCCCATACAAAATTGTGATAAGTTTCCGAAATTTTCCTACATAAAATTTTCCGCAATTTTGGAAAGTTTCTTTTGGCACATCAGTAGTCGAGACACGTCAAGCGAGATGCAAGTAGGCGAGTAGTACACTCTTACTTAATCTGTGGTAGTAGGTACATTCTAGTCATTACGTCAAGTTCAGTTAGATGTGTGTGGTGTGTTGTTGTTTCTTTGAATTATTTTGGTGAATGTATAATTTAAAAAAATGACTCATTATTGCTGTGTGAGTGGGTGTTTACACAAGAGAACCAAAAATAATAAAAAGGAAACGTTTTTCTCTTTGCCGGTGAACGAGGAAAGGTCAGTAGTTGCAATTTATTTTTATTTATACATATAAGATGATATAAGTACCTAAGTATATTGAAGTGATCAATCAACACGAAACAGTGTTCATCAAGTTAGAAATATTGAATTATCTAAATTCGGGGTCAATAGAAACGATAAAATTATTTGTTTACAAACAAATCAGTACTGTTTGACACATAACCTCAATATTTCTGCAAACGAGTTTTGATTCGAAAAAACCTATAGTTAATAGTTATTTAATCTTAAACAGAATGTAAAAGTAACAATCAAGCGTGTACATCAAATAAATATATATAAATATATATATATATATTATATTTTGATTATTCAAGTAACTGTTTTTCTCATAATGTGTACCTGTTAATTTATATTAATATTTTCGATGTGTTGACAACCCTACCGTTCGAGCGAGCAAACGTAGGTATAACTATACGTTCGCAGTAAACTACGAAAAATGAACTTTCAATAGGAGTTAATATGGTTTATTTAGGCGCGTTCGGCCAGCATTATAAATATATTTTATATGTATTCAATACTTTTACGTGTTGATCGGACCTACTTTGTCGCTTTGTATAGAAGTGAAATATGCCTGCCTGAACCTTATATCTTTGCGCGCTTACTGTGCGGCTTGCACTAAGGAGTCTGCATAGAGTCGACGCCCAGAGCATCGCGTTTCAACTCACACTGCCCTGATCCTGTCTGCAGCCAGACAGCCCTTTGCAGTAAGGTTACTTCAGATTGAGGTCTGTGAATTAATTATTTAATTAAACTTTAGGGAATTAGGATATAAAAGTAAATTTGGATATTGGAATTGATGGCATTAGGTTCCTTAGGGACTAACCAACTTTAGCATAGATAATTGTGAACCTATCATAAGAAACATAGTGTTTAAGCACGACCCATGCTTTTGCTGAGCTTTTAATGTTTATAATGTCTGGTCGCTTCAAAGCCAAGGTTTGCAATTAAATTAAGTATATCATCTATACATGTTACAGAAAGAGTAGGAATAAAGATTGTGTTCAACTTACTAATTCGTTTCCTTTAGCTCCATGAGATAAACCCACTCTTTGTCCAAAGGTCACGCCGGACATTGTATTTTAAGTTTAGTTTAACATTTAGCACATTTCGTTTACGAAGTGTTCCTTCTATTGGCCGGGTCAGGAAGGCATGTCGGTTTTTGGTAAATTTAACGACTTAGCTTATGGGAGATTATGAAGAATGGAATGGTCAAATCGGCCACTGAAGTATGCGGTGTCGTAAAAAGAAGGAAAAGCAAGAATGAACGACCGGAATGGTGGGATAGAGAGGTAGATGATGTAGTGAAAGAGAAGAAAAAGTGTTGGTTGGATTTTGTAGCTGTAGAGCCAGGACAAGATCTAAGCGACAGAAAGAAAAAAGAGTATAATAGATCAAAGAAAAGAGTGAAAGAAGTTGTGGCTAGAAATAAAGATTTACTGAATGAAAAGTATGATAGGAGTTTCTCTGACAACTTCCAGTCGAATATTAAACTCTTTTGGAGCTTGATTAATTCGGCTTGGAGGAAATCGGAGAAAACTAAATTAAGCGCGGTGAGGGATGAGTCTGGAGACTTAATATGTGAGGAAGAAAAAATGCTTGATAGATGGAAAACTTATTTTGATAAAGGCCTATGATAGGGTAGATAGAAAGGAGTTGTGGACGGTGCTGTCTATGTATGGAGTGAGCAGCAACCTGGTGCAGGCTTTGAGGTCCCTTTATGAGGGTTCCAAAGCCTGTGTCAGAATCAATGGAGCATACTCGGCCTGGTTTAACATCTCTAAAGGTGTTAGACAGGGCTGTGTTGCCTCACCATGGCTGTTCAATCTATTCATGGACAGTTGTATGTGGGATTTGAAAGAGTATGATAAGGGTTTGCGTGTGCAAGAGTTGCTAATCAAATGCCTCTTATATGCCGATGATCAAGTTATACTTGCCCCATCGGTACTTGAGTTGCAGGAGATGGTGACAGTGATGAATGAGGGATTTAAGCAAAAGGGGATGAAAGTAAATGTTACCAAGATCAAGGTCATGGTGATAGAGAAGGATGAGGAGATGACTGAGTGCGTGATAAATATAAATGGTGAATTAGTAGAACAAGTGAGCGAATTTGTGTACCTGGGAAGTATGTTTACAAGAGACGGTAAGTGTGAGAAGGATATCGAGAGGAGGGTGAATGCAGGGAATCAAATTAATGGGGCCCTGTACTCCTTTGTGAGCAGACAGGGCGTTTCACAAAAAGCCCGGCTGGCTGTTCACAATGGAGTGCTGGCCCCTACCCTGATGTATGGTAGTGAATGTTGGGTGTGGCAGGACAAGCATGTAAGTCGTGTAAATGCAGTTGAAATGCGCTCTTTGCGTAGTATGTGTCGTGTGAAACTGATTGATAGAGTAAGAAATGAAAAAATCAGAGAGAAATGTGGAATAAAAGAAGATGTAGTGACTAAGATTGAAAAGGGCATGGTTCGATGGTTCGGTCATTTGGAAAGGATGGATGAAAGAAGATTGACGAAAGAGATATACAGATCGAAAGTGAGTGGAAGGGTCGGAAGGGGCCGCCCTAGGCGTACTTTTTCGAATCAAATCGGAGAAATACTGGAAAAGGGCCAAATCTTAAGTACCCGAAACCGACGTGCGTGCATGACTCGATGTATGAATGTTGAAGAAGCGAAATAAATTTGTCAAGATCGTAGCAAGTGGAAAGAAGTGGTCTCTGCCTACCCCTCTGGGAAACAGGCGTGATTTAATGTATGTATGTATGTAATGTAACGACTTAGGGATCTTTGACCCGGACCAAGAGGGATTTTCTAAGTATTTGTCCATATCAATTTTCGTCTTTCAACTTCCATCGTCTACAATTTCAAAATGCATAGACTTATCCGAGGCGAACTTTTACCAATAAGACTTCAAAATATGTTATTTGTGACGTCTGAATATTTTTTATTTTGTGACAACCGCGTGCCAATCCTATATGAACTATGCTTTAAGTGGCAACATAGCCTTTTACCTGTGACCAGATATTTTTTATGGGGTTGAGTTCACAGTGATAAGCAGGGATCGGAAATTCGGATCGATATTTACCTAAAGTTGGCAAAATCCCGGAAAAGGATAGGCAAACATGGCGTCGGCTTCTTAAAAATATTATTTTAATAATATAAGTTTCGGGATTCTGGGATTCTACAAAAGCTTAATATAATAATTACTTTGCATGTAGGATAAAACATTCATTTTTGCTCCTATAAATTCGCTAGGTTAATGAGTTACAGGTAAATTAAAAACATTTGGTAAATCTATACATGAAAAATAACTTCAAACAGTTAATATAAATAATTGAGTATGAATTAATGCCGGTGCAATTTATTTATTTTGAAATCCCAGAAATTTAACTAATGAATTCTATGATTGAGTCCGCCTCCATACAACTGAACAACAAAGCCGGTGCGAAAGTATAGGTAAATATCGATCCGAATTTCCGATCCCTGGTGATAAGCAAAGAGCGGAATTCTTCATAGCAAAAATCAAACTGTCAGAGGGATTGACCTAACTGTTTTTATCGACTTATCGATGTTACGGAATAATATCGCATTAGGTATCCATAATCAACTTAAAAGATTAATATGTAACATTTGACCTGATATGCTGATTTTATAGAAAAAAGTGATTACAGCCAAAACACCCTTATCGAGTACTTCAAATATGCTCCTGTTACTTCAACTGAGGTAGAACGCTCGTTTTCATCTTATAAATGGATCTACAATGAAAAAAGGAGTAATTTGAAAGGTGACAATGTTGAAAAAATAATGACTATTTTCTTTTACTACAGGGAAGATGAAGAAAACATATTTAGTACAGATTTAGATTTCGACTTTGTTATTTTGAATGAAGATTAGTTACCTACTCTTAGCAATATTTGTTTTTAATTTTTAATGATAAGTTTCATATATAGAAAATTTAAAAAAAAGTATTTTCTGTTTTATTCTTTACTATTATACTAAAATACAGTGGCGGTCAGCTAATTAGGGACACCGTTAATTTGTTTGTATGTATATCCAAAAGCCTGATTTCATTACTTTAACTTTGTTTCGTTAAGTGACAAATATTTATCGATAAGTCGATAAAACAGTTAGGTCAATCCCTCTGACAGTTTGATTTTTGCTATGAAGAATTCCGCTCTTTGGTGATAAGGCTACCGCCATATCACTGTGAACTCCATTTTGTTGGCCATTTCATCAATCACATATTGTTTATACAAACGCCTATGTTGTTTGACCTTTTCAAGTAATTGGCCCCTCACCTCATTTGTACCATACTCTATTTCTTTTCTCTAAACCATTTTTGAATGTCTACCTTTTTTGTTTTACTCGTTGGTATTTGGTTAACTTAACGACTTAACTGGAAACCAACAACCAAACTACGGAAAATATATCGGTAGGCGATCAAGTGACATTTAGATTTAGAATAGACATTTGCCATAAGCATCATGTCATGAAGCTTAATAAATAAGCGACCGATTTAAATATCAGCGGCACAACACAGTTCTTAATGTAGCTAGCGACCTTTTTTTTTAAATAGTATATACATACTCATAAAAACGTTCCAATTTCGCACTGCCTCTGCTTCTTTGGGTATTTTATTGTGCAACTGTGTTGTGCAACAATAAGAAATATTATGAACGTAAAGTAAATAAAAATCAACGCATATTATTAAGTAATTGATATTTTGCATGCATATTAAATTAGATTTATTTGTTTAATAACTAGGCACAATGTGTTCGTAAAATAAAAATCCGTGCCTGATAAAAACCTTATAAATACTTCTGTGAAAATCTTTCTTATTTTTTTCATCTAAACTACAAAACCGATTTTTTTGAAACTTACACACATTATGTAAGTTATAAAGGTGCATTATTGAAAAAAAAATTGATTTCCAAATATCTTTATAAGTAGTAAAATTTTCACTTTTAAGTTTTCAATTAAAAAAAAAAAAGATTTCCGAAATAGGGACACCCACCAATTTTGGCTCGATAGTGTACAATTTAATATTCTATAACATTTTTTTTTTTCAAAAATATTCACTTGGAACAACGGGGTAAAAATACCGTGTGAATGTGAACAGACGCAACCGGGACAACTCGCCCGGTCTCGTATCTGGCGATTTACCGCTCTGTACGATTTGAATTTCGAACGTGACAAATTGCTAAAAATGAATACTTATGATATCGAAAAACTATTCAGAAAACATTTTAGCAGCGGAAGTAGAACTAAAAGGCTGGACTGGATGCGTAAGAAACTACCCATCTAATGTTCTCATCCAATGCCATTACCGATTTCCCACAATTGTCAGAGCCTCAATTAAAGTTATTGTATACTGGTAGCTTTCAGTTAGGTCAAGCAATTTCATATTTGGCTGAGCTTCTAGATGAAAACGATACTTTCAAAATGGCATACGTTAAAGATCAAACGAAGTTATTAAAAATACAGGTTCAGTCACGACACATTTCCAAAAAGGTGAACAGATGTTTTTTTTTTAAATATGATCCTGAAGTTGAAGGCATACACACAATAAAACAGTATTTTTGCGAATGTGCCAATGGATTGAGAACTGTGGGCTGCTGTTCACATGTGGCGGCTGTGATTTACTATCTGTCACACGGCAGATATTTATCTAAAATTCCACGCCCCAGTGAAAGGCTCAGTTCCCTTTTCCGAAATGAAGGCTTAATTGTAACGATTGACATAGATAGTGACGACGATTAGTTTTTTTTATATATATCTGGGAAATATTCCACACAAATTGATCTAGTCCCAAACTAAGCTTTAGGCTTGTACTATGGGTACTAAACACCGATAGAGTAATACTTACATAAATACATAGAAAACATCCATGACTTAGGCACAAATACTCGCGATCATCACACAAGTATTTGCCCTTACCGGGATACGAACCCAGGACCGCTAGCTTCGTAGGCAGGGTCACTACGAACTAGGCAAAACGTGTCGTCAATTAATACATCTCGCAAAATAAACAATATTGTAGGTACATCAACCACAACCTTAACTGACCATCAGTAGACCTTATTAACATTGACGTAAGACCTACTTATGGCCAACTGTTCCTGTCTGTACTATACACATTTTATTTTGACGATGCTCTTATTAAGAGCATCGTCAAAATAAAATGTGTAATGATGTGTAAATGAAATGTGTAATGTATAAGAGCCTCTTATGTTATTTTTATTAGATTCTTGTAGTTAGCCATTTTAATTCCAATAAATGTATGGTATATATTATCATAAGTTGGTTTCATTTTGGATATGTAGTTCCAAACGAATGTTTTTGAAAAAAATATATGTTATAGAATATTAGTTTTTACATAATATAACCAAAATTGGTGGGTGTCCCTATCTCGGAAATGTTTTTTTTTTTTATTTAAAACTTAAAAGTGAAAATTTTACTACTTATAAAGATATTTGGAAATCAATTTTTTTTTCAATAATGCATCTTTATAACTTACATAATGTGTGTAAGTTTCAAAAAAATCGGTTTCGTAGTTTAGATGAAAAAAAATAAAAACCAATTTTCGTTTTTTTTTAATTTTCTCAAAAACCTGCAGCAATTTTATTTTTTTATTTTTATTAAATAGCATCTTACATCTGTGCTTATCAATTGGCAAAACGGTAATCGATTTGGCTTCTGGGGCCAGTATCCCATACAAACCCGGCTATACCCTTTAACAACCAATTATTCCGGTCCAACAAAAACTTGCGACAGCATTTTTTAAAGTTGAATCATATGTAAAACCTGTGTAAAACAATAAAAAATAACAAATAAATATTATATTTTGATTATTCAAGTAACTGTTTTTCTCATAATGTGTACCTGTTAATTTATATTAATATTTTCGATGTGTTGACAACCCTACCGTTCGAGCGAGCAAACGTAGGTATAACTATACGTTCGCAGTAAACTACGAAAAATGAACTTTCAATAGGAGTTAATATGGTTTATTTAGGCGCGTTCGGCCAGCATTATACATACAAGATGTTTGGTAGCGGGTTCGACAAACGAAAATGGGAAATACTTGGGTCCAATTGGAACACATTTGCCATAGTGACCCCTATGCTAAAGTTGATAGTTTTTTTTTAATATTTTTTTTTCCGTTTTTTGAAAATATCCCAAAATTTTACCTTTAAACCTTCTTAATTACATACCTAAGCAACTGAAACCGCCCATTTTTTTTTAAAATCATGCTCTGATAATGGTTTTATTTTAAAACAAAACCAAAACCCATATGTAGTGCTTTAAAAAAAAATATGGGCCCTTAAAGCTATGACAAAATGAGGAAAATAAAATGACATTAAAGTTTCGCAAAGTATAAAAAAAAAATTACAAGTCATAGACGATTTCAAATTGATTAAAAAACTTCTCTGGTTAATACTCTTCACAACGATATACCACTTAAAAGAAAAAAAACAGAAAAAAAAAATTACGCAGTACATTGAAATTTCCTCACGAAGATTTTTTAAAGAAATCACATACCACGGTTATGAATATTGGTGAATACGTTAGAGTTAATAATCGCTGGTAAATTACCATTAATAAAAAACATTTTAAGAGTAATAATAAAATTGAAAACCAAACACTTTTCTAAATTTTGACCACAAAATTTAAAAAATTATTTGAGCTTCACGGGCGTTATTGCGAGCTCGACCATACGCTAAAATAATATCAGCGTAGGTACTCTTCATTGGTAAATGGTGTACGTTCACCCATTGTAATGAAAGTTTCAAAAACCAATACAAATCAACGTGTTTTTCTACAAGTCTTTCTGTTTGAAAAAAAAAAGTGTACTTTTCTTTTAAAGAACTACAAGCTATTTAAGACACAGATTAAAAAGCTAATTTAGCTTAATGTTTTTTTCAAATCAATGTGGCAAATGCGACGAAAATGTACGGAATGTATTCCTGATCAAGTGATCACAAAATTTTAAAAAGTGTTTTGTTTAGCGTATGGTCGAGCTCGCAATAACGCCCGTGAAGCTTAAAGATTTTTTTAAATTTTGTGATCAAAATTTAAAAAAGTGTTTCGTTTTCAATTTTATTATTACTCTTAAAATGTTTTTTATTAATGGTAATTTACCAGCGATTATTAACTCTAACGAATTCACCAATATTCATAACCGTGGTATAAGTGATTTCTTTAATAAATCTTCGTGAGGAAATTTCAATGTACTGCGTATTTTTTTTTTTCTGTGTTTTTTCTTTTAAATGGCATATCGTTGTGAAGAGTATTAACCAGAGAAGTTTTTTAATCAATTTGAAATCGTCTATGACTTGTGTTTTTTTTTTATACTTGTCGAAACTTAAATGTCATTTTATTTTCCTCATTTTGTCATAGCTTTAAGGGCCCATATTTTTTTTTAAAGCACTACATATGGGTTTTGGTTTTGTTTTAAAATAAAACCATTATCAGAGCATGATTTAAAAAAAAAATGGGCGGTTTCAGTTGCTTAGGTATGTAATTAAGAAGGTTTAAAGGTAAAATTTTGGGATATTTTCAAAAAACGGAAAAAAAAATATTAAAAAAAAACTATCAACTTTAGCATAGGGGTCACTATGGCAAATGTGTTCCAATTGGACCCAAGTATTTCCCATTTTCGTTTGTCGAACCCGCTACCAAACACCCTGTATATTTTATATGTATTCAATACTTTTACGTGTTGATCGGACCTACTTTGTCGCTTTGTATAGAAGTGAAATATGCCTGCTAATGCCCTTATTAATAAACGTGGAGTAACTGTGGGGTAGCTAAACCATGAATTATCCTTATCTGTCATTGTGACATTTGAATATGACAGATAAGGACAAAGCATGGTTTAGCTACTCGACGGTTACTCCACGTTTATTAATAAGGGCATAAGATTGGATCATTTGTTATAGAGCCATTTATGTTAATTAATGTTTTCCCCGTGTTTTTTTTTTGTTTTATTTGTTTGCTCGCCAACGATTTGCCACACCGCTCTTACTTTATTAGTGGATTTATTTATTCTCTTTATGTTTTGTTGTTTTTTCGAAATATTTATTGATCGTTTTAATACTTTGTCGTACATTTTAAAGTGTTTTTTTAGAAATGGGTCATTGGTTTGAGTGATTAATATCTTAAGGTGGCGTTTGTTTGCACGAGGCTTTTATACCACGACTTAACCACCGTCTTATCGGTTTGGGTTTTAACTTTGATCGTTTTTCAGGAATGCATCGATTACGCAGATTTTTTATTTCAGTATAAAAGATATCAAAATTTTCATTAATCGTGTTTTGTGGGGTGATTATAGATGTCCAGTGAATTTTTTGTAGTTCTTTTTTGAATAATTCAAGGTTCCTTTCGGTATAGTATCGTTTAACACAAGAATATTGAGATCGTTGAGAGTTGGTCTTATCAAATACTTTTTGCATTGTAACTATGACTCCTTTGTGGTCTGATAAGCCTAGTTCCACAACATCAACAACTAGGTTGTTAAAGGGTGGTCCAGACATAGAGGCCGCCTGTAACAACACAAATAAAAAAAAAACTAATATAGTTATACAAAATCCGAGTTTGGTTTTGAGATCAACATTTATTTACATTAAAAATATCGAAAAATTATATTCCAACGGGACCTTGTTTTACACATTTTAGTAGTTTGGAACGGAAGCTTTTGAACAGCGATTTTCCAGATTTGGCTGCGATCTGCTTGGAAATCCGCGTCCATATTCGCTTCATACTTGCAATGTTGGTCGCCGGCTTATTTAACTCGCAATATCGTTGCTTACAAAGAGCCCAAAATCTTTCAATCGGCCGAAGCTGGGGCACATTCGGTAGGTTGTCTCGTTTTGGTACAATAGAGATACCTGCCTTCTTAAGTTCATCAAGCACAGGTCCAACGTAATGTGACGTAGCGAGGTCTGGCCAAAACAAAACGGTTATTTGTACATTTAGCTTCCGAATAAAAGGCACCAGCCGTTTCTTAATACACTCTTTCAAGTATATTTCGCCGTTGACTGTGCGGTTAGTAACGAACGGCTCGGATATGTGCCCACCTTCGGAGATGGCCTGCCAGATCATATAGCGGCTCTCAAATTTCCCAGTCGGGAGTAAAGTGTCTTCGACTGGTATTTCTTGTTCATCATCCGACAAGTAGTATGTTTCTCCCGCTACTTGAGTCAGATCTAACGGCACGTACGTTTCGTCATCCAGAACAAAGAAAAAGTTACGCCCGCTGGGAATACTGTCCTAGTACAGCTTAGCTGCAACTTTAATGCACCGACCTATTTGACCTGGATTATATTTAGGACTACGTCTCTTCTTTCTGCTTCGAATCCCGGCTGCTTTCTTTACTCGCCGATACGTAGAAAGTGTCAATCCGAGCTCGCGGGACGAGACACGGACAGATTTGCTGCGATCTTGTCTCGCCTTCTTCAACACCTTTTTCTGTAATCGAGGCGTATTTACAGTCGGTTGCTGGCCAGGAAGCTGCTTGAATCCTACTTGCCCATCTTCTATGTATCGCTTTAACACATTTCGGATAGTCCGGTCAGGTACTTTTTGCTGGCAGAAGTGGTACAAAGCCTCAAGACGATTTTGAGAATGGCGTTCGTAAAACTCTATTATTGACCTAGCTCGACATTCGTGCTCGATACGTTTCATTATGAGCGATTTTTTAAGATTTCAATACAGAAATGCAAACTAGGATAAATTATATTCAAGATACTTTTGACATTTGGTTCAATTGTTTATGCTTGTTGCCATAGAAACAGTTGCAACAAGCGGCCTCTACTTCTGGACCACCCTTTAGTATCAAAGTTTGTAAATAGAATGTCTAAACATGTTGTTGACTTTAATGAGACTCTACTTGGTTATTTTACGTGCTGATAGAAGTTATAATTTCTAAAACAGTTTAACAAATTTTGAGATTGAGTTGTTGTTTTAAGTACATTAATGTTTAAGTTTCTTTTTGATACGTAACCTTTTATCTGCGACCATATGTTATCAATTGCGTTGAAGTCGGGATGGTATGGCGGAAACCTTAACACTGTGTGTCCATGTTGATGTAAAATCTTGTCTATTGAATATTCTACACAGTTTTGTAAATTACGACAAATAATTTAATATAGTTATATGTACCTTGTTTAATGATGGATCAAAGGGAATATTATATTTTTTTCTAAACCGTTTATCATCAGCGGCTTTACTGTATTAGAGTTGGGTAGGCGTTCCAAATATTTATTGTGATAATGATAAGTGTGCTGTTAGGCACGTTTCGTAATTGTTATCGATTCACTTATTAATGAATTGCATTTAGATTAGACATTATCTGTACATGTATCTAGCCGCGCATAAGTTATTATTGTAGTAAGTTAACATTGTGTATGTACTCATGTTTAATTTTAATTAAATTAGATTGTTACTGGCTGACAAAGTGGTTACTCTCTCATTCCTACCATCATGGACATCTTTGGTAAAATAAGTATAATTATCCATTACTAATACAGAATATGGAGACAAGTTGGGAATAAGTTGATTTTGTAACCATTTATCATAATTTACATTAATGCATGGCATCGTGATAATCACCGGTGTTATCAGTAGACTCGTACATAAGCGGAGCACCCGGAACAAATGCTTCGGCACTACCTGCACGTACTGTAATAAGACTTGGCCTTTTGAAATTAACTGTTTCATTTCTTTATCCGTGAAACCCGTCCAGCATTTTCCTGTTAAATGGGATGTATGATCGTATGTTTCGTCCGTGTACACAAGTCGGAGATTTCCCTGAGCTGATCTTATACTTTCTTATTAAGTCCAGATACTTTACTCGTTTTAGTCTTACATCATCCAGCATTCTTCTATTGTTTGTAATTTTCTTAAAGCGAAAACCCATTTTGCGAAGTTTCTTTCTTAATGTAAAATCACAGCCTTTAAAATTCATCGTTTCCATCAATTTGGAGGTTGGGGCCTGGATCGTAGGAACTAGTTTATAAATTAGATGGAAATTATAAACCATACATCGTATCACTGCGTAATCAAAGTCATCAAGATCTAGACAGAAAATTTTGCGTGGTCTACCTAACTTTTATTTGGATATGAATTGATATTTTTCTTGTTATCTTCTTCCTTGTTTATTAGTTTTCTTATTGTTGGCCGAGAAATCCCGAAATGCATCTGAAATTCGTTGTTGAATTTAGCCAAACTATTGAGAATCATTGCTTATATTGCTATTTCCGAATTTGCTTTTTTCTGATAAAAATACAGTAGGTATATGTTAAATATAATTTCCTGGTCTGGAGGACATAAGCGTTTTCTTCTATTTTGAGGTTTCAGCATGATAATACAAACGTTGTACCTATACGTAAACCGTAAATATAACCAAAACTACAGCGAATATTTGAATTGCGTAATAGCCACCCTAGATATATACGAGGGCAGAGTGAGAAGTCTGGTAAAAATCATATTAAAGGTATTTTCTTCACAAATACATTAATGTCAATTTGTAATGCAGCCTTTTTGGAGGTAAATCGTATATTTTCAGCCAGTTCACACGACTAGTTTTTTTTTTGACTGCTATGAAAAAGAAACAATCACTGTGTCATCAAAGTGAGTTTCGTGTTCTGATTAAACATATTTTTTTGCGAAAAAAACCAATGCGGATACAAAAAAAAATTAGACAAATATTACGGGAACTCTGCTCCATCGATTAAAATGATCCACAAGTGGTTTACGGATTTTCGTTGTGGCCGTACAAGCACTGCTGACGCCGACCGACCCGGACGCCCAGTTGAGGTCACTACACCAGAGATGATCACCAAAATCCATGACATCGTATTGACCGACCGAAGAATAAAGGTCCGTGAGATAGCTGATATTGTAAGCATTTCAGACGAACGGGTTCGTAATATCCTTCACACTTATTTGGATATGAAGAAGCTCTCCGCCCGTTGGGTGTAGAGTAGATCAAAAACGCACTAGGGTGACCCTGTCAGAGGCATGTTTGGCGAAGTTTAGGTGTAATGAAAAGGACTTCTTGCGTCGTTTCATAACTGTTGACGAAACCTGGATTCATCATCATACACCAGAAACCAAGGAGCAGTCAAAACAATGGATTGCTTCAGGTGAACCTGCACCAAAGAAGGCCAAAGCAGTTTTATCGGCGAATAAAGTTATGGCTACTGTCTTCTGGAATGCTCGTGGTGTAATATATGTTGATTACCTTCAGAAAGGTAAAACGATTAACGGCGAATATTATGCCAACTTGTTACAGCGATTTCATGAAGTTTTAATGGAAAAACGACCCCATTTGGCGAAAAAGAAAATCATTTTTCACCAAGACAACGCTCGGGTCCACACTTGTGCAGTTGCTATGGCTAAAATCCACGAGTTGCGTTACGAATTGCTCCCGCATCCGCCTTATTCCCCAGATTTAGCCCCCTGCGACTATTTTCTTTTCCCAAACTTAAAGAAATGGCTTGGTGGAAAAAGATTTGGTTCCAACGAAGAACACATCGCAGAAACCAATGCGTATTTTGAAGGGTTGGAGAAATCGTACTATACGGAGGGAATCGAAAAGCTAGAAAAGCGATGGACCAAGTGTATTGAGTTACATGGGGACTACGTTGAAAAATAAATATTTACTCGGACCAAAAAAAAAAAAAAGTTTATTTTTTTCCAGACTTTTCACTCTGCCCTCGTATTGGCTGCTGAATGCGACCTACCCCTACAGTGGTATGATGGATACAGAAGCTAATTGAAAGAGCACGATAAATACGAACTTTTCCGATGAAACACTATGGAAAATAATTATGCACTACCTCTGTAATAAACACCATTCTGGCATTGACATTCATAAAGTAAAATTGACTCAATAAAACATTTTTAATTTTCGGCCAACAACGTTAGTAGTCTTCCCGAAAGAGGCGACTAAGGGGACAAAGGCTTGTAGTTCTGTTAGGTTATGGGCTTGCAGCGTTTCACTAATACGCTGGTAAACATCTTAGCCTAATTGTGCAAAATGTGGTTACAGAATTATCAATAAGTATTTAGAGTTATAGGTAATTCTGCTCTGCTTACCCCACCCTGGGCACAGAATAGATAATAGTACAAGTACAGAAGGCGCACCGCTTTGATCTTTACAAAAGCCAGCTAAAACATTATTATTTATGGCCCTCTGTCATCGTTGACTCCAGCGCAAGCCAAACGGAACGTTAACGGTGTGTACGAACGGTGAAAATAAATTGGCTCACTCGCCGCGTCGCCAATAGTGAGGGCTGTCAACGATTAAAAATAAAATAATTGAATGTTAAAAAAATAATTTAACAAACAGACGAATGCGGGATATTTTATTTTTAGATAGGTACGTATATTTTAATATGCTCATACTAAACGCGTTCAAAGTTTGTCACCAATTACTGACAGTTGCTACGTTACCATATTTCTGAAGATAAAGACGGCAATCCGTAGCGAACGCGATTATTAGACAGGGATAAATAGTTGATTCAACTTACGGACCCGAATGACGCGGCGTGCCTATATGGCGCCTCTCTGTCATGGCGGCCAATTAGTTACCCATCTTCATCGCACTCATGCGTATCTATCATGGTGGCAAACTAGCTACCCATCTTTATCGCACTCATGCGATATCTTATATTATGTATTAAATGGGTGCGTAACGATCGATATAAAAATATTTTCTATAATATCAGTCGATATAACGCTCATTTGATATAATTATTGAATCATATAACAACATTTAATATATTTAAATATGATATAATTATCATTTTATATAACGATCATTTGTTCTAAACATATTATATACAACATACATTAAGTATAATGCATATTTACTATAATCAACATGATATAAAGTTAATTTCATATAAAGTACAGTTGGTATAAAAAAATAATGTCTATGCTAACTCGTGTCCAACCACAAGGGTCGGTTTGTTAGTTACCTATTGTGACCCTACAGAGCGGTAACTCCTAGGTCTCAACTAATATATAGGTTAGGTTAGGTTAGAATTGTGTCAAGGCGCGAAGCGCCATAACTACGCGGAATAGGAGCTCCGCAAAGCGGAGCTCCGTCGACTTTGCCTCACGGTCAGCGTTGTACCAAAAAATCATTCGACAAAAAAAGTTATTCCAAACAAATATACTTAACAACTACCAGAAAAGTAGATTAGGTTAGGTAAATAAAACGCGTTACAATTATTTTAAATATTTGGCAATAAAAAATAATATAAGTACCACATGATAGTTATACAATATGATTTTTATACAAAATGATGATCATATCAAATGATGTTTATAATAAATAAATGATATACCAAATGATAATTATACATACATACATAAACTCACGCTTTCATTCCCAGAGTGGGGTAGGCAGAGCTGCAGAATTACCAAGCACTCTTAAATAAGTTGTTGATAACTCTGTAACCACGTTTTGCACAATCAGGCTAAGATGTTTACCAGTGTATTAGTGACAGGTTGCAAGCCCATCGCCTAAGAGTACTAGAAGCCTTTATTATTCCCTTAGTCGCCTCTTACGACATCCACGAGAAGACATGGAGTGGCACTACTCTAACCCGGTGACCACACAGGTAAATGATAATTATAGTAAATAAAAAAAAAAAAAAATAAAAAAAAAAAAAAAAAAAAACCAATCGAAAAAATGAGTGATTATATCCTTTAAAATTATATCAAATGTTATTACTTATATCAAATGAAATTATATTAATTATTTTTATACCGATCATTTATTTATTTATTTATTTATTACACACCCGTATTAAATTGGTGGCAGCGCCTGTATAGTACCCATCTGATGGGTAACCGGCATGTACTTGTAGCCATGAACGAAAATCGCGGAGTGAGCCGCGCCTGCCCTGGGATAACAGGCGTGTGTGAAGGTATGTATGTATGTAACCATATTAAGCAATAAAAGGTGAAATAAATTAAGCTGCGGCTTTTTAATTGGTATTAAGCTATATTTAACCCTAATAATTTTACCGCTGTTTATTTTACATTATTAATTGATTTGTACCTATTAATACGAGGGCTACTACTTATGTAACCGGAATAGAAAAAATAAACTAACGTATATGACTTAATATGGTAGTTTTTCGAAATATTCTCCGTGATGATCGATGCACTTTTGCATACGTTGAAATCAATTGGGTAAGTAAATAAAGTTTTTTGAAGGGGTGTATATTAATTTTTTTCTGATAGTGTTTGGCCTGTAAACCAATATTTTGCAGCTGTTCTATTTGTACCTACTCATTACAGTTCTTCTAAAATATATTTTATAAGTATGTTATGACAGTTCTTCGAGCTTTCCAGCACTATACGCGTTACCTTAAGCTAAATGGTAATTTAAAAAAAAAACGGATTCTGACAGCACTTTGTTTGTTGTCAAAATTGTCAAACGGATAAAGGTTTAGCTTTCGTTCACTTACCTCCGCATTATTTATACTAATATTTGATGTACCCATTATACAAGGATGACTATGATGCAAACAACTTGCATCTGAGTCCAAAAACTAATGCAGAGGTCGTCAGGGGTAGAGTATCGTCAGCAAAATACGCGCGGGAGTGGTCAAGAGTAGATCCAATCAAAGTCCAAAAAAGCGTTGCGGAGGTCGTCGAGAAATGCGGTAATATCCAAACCCAAGGGTCTGGCCAGAAGTTGTCGTAAAATTCAAGGAAACAATTGGTAAACAACACGGAGATAAGCAAGTAAAAGCGAAACTATTATTCGTTTGACAATTTTGACAACAAACAAAGTGCTGTCATAATCCGTTTTTTTTTTTAATTTATAATTTAGACTAAGGTAATACGTACAGTCAACAGCATAAATAAGTGATCATTTATGTACCTTGTCGCTTTCAATGCTTTCACAATTTTGTATAGCATTTCAAACACAACGTTAAAGTGACAAGGTACATAAATGATCACTTATTTATGCTGTTGACTGTACAGTGCCGTAAAGCTCAGAGAACTGTCTTAACAGGCATAAAAATATATTTTCAGAAGAACTGTAATGAGTAAAAATAAAATAACTAAAGCTTATTGGTTAATAGACCAAGCACCATCAGAAAAAAATATAATATACACCCCTTCAAATAGTAGTTTATGCAACAGTTGTATAAGAGAGGTCAAAAAAGACGAGTGGTGTGGTTACGATGTGAGCCGCAGGCGAACATCGTAAAGCAAGACGCCACGAGTATTTTTTGACTTAGTTATACACCGTTGCATACAATACTTTTTCTACGACTAGGTTTCAAATAAAATGCAAAATTAAATTAATATACCTAGGTTAGAATACGAACGAACGAAGCACAGAACAAAAACGAGCGATAAACATTCGAAAACAACAAAATATGTGTCTATGGTTAACTTTGTTTTTAAATTGATGTGCACTTGCCAGGTTTCATATTTTTAAAAAAAGTTGCACAATCGATTTAACTTGTGAAATAGGGACTAAAAAACACCTAATGATTTGAGAAATGAATTCTTTTACCTGATTGGTCGATTTTAATATAGCTGCGTTCTGGTTGGTTGATACCAAATAAAATGTTTTTTTTAAAGAGTTAAATTAGTAAAAGAGTTTACATACCAAAAAGAACCTAACGTTCCGATTGGCAGTCAATGTGTATTGTGATTGGTGGTTTAATTTGGTGAAGTATTTTGATTGGTCAAATTAACCTAGGTGTAAGCTTTGGCAGCTAGGCATATCGTTTTGGCTCAAAAAAGCACAAGTGCTGTTAAGGGGAATAGACTAGATAGACTTTTCTACCGAATGTTCTGCGGACATATTATCTATATCCTTATATTAGTGTTCGTGACTATATAAATGACAGATAAAAGTACAGGAGTAGGAAAAAAACTTTACTTACCCAATTGTTGAAGCACTTTTTCCAATCTGACTGAGGTATCTCCAAAACGTGATGTTAGAACGCGTCAACGGCATCTTCACGGGTCGAAAATTGTTGACCACGTAATTTATTCATTACCCTTAGGTAATGAATAAATTACAATCATTGGGTTCCATATCAGGGCTGTACAAACAGCCACACACTTAAATGCCCGTTAAAGACAGAAGTGTGAGAAAATGTAGACAGTGATGAATATAGATTTTACATAAGAATCTCATGTGCACGACAGAGACAGTTTCTCTCTGTTTATCTTCATTGCACGAGTTATTTTCGTAGGGTTCGGCTCTTTTTGAAACAGCCTCACTGTTGATTGTTGTTTAGTTTCGGGATCATACGCATAGATCCAGGATTCATCACCTGTGTAGATATTATTAACAGCTTTTGAGACACCACGGTTTTTTAGCACCATTCGACTCTTTTTGATCCTTAGTTAAGTTATCCGGGATCGTAAACGCCTGCTAAAGGGGAGCAGAGCACCCTGTGCGTAAAATTTCAACATTTTCAAATAAAGCATAATTGTACCAAATTTTAATACCATCGAAAGGCATTTCTCGACGCATGAGTTAAATTGTTTTGGCAGTCACAACTCACAAGTCTAACCAAACCTAACCTAAGTAATTAAAGGTTTAATATATCTAGAAAACGTCATAGTTTTAGCAGAAAACAGCGTTCGATGAAATGTTACAATCGATGACGTGAAATTCGACAACATGATGGGTTACCCAATTAAATTACAGGTTAAAAACGATTTTTTTATTATGATACACATCATCTTTTAATCCTCTATCCAAATGTAATCAACAAAGAGCGGAATTCTTCATAGCAAAAATCAAACTGTCAGAGGGATTGAACTAACTGTTTTATCGACTTATCCGGAATAATATAGCATAAGGTATCCATAATCAACTTAAAAGATTATTCTGTAACATTTGACCTGATATGCTGATTTTATAGAAAAAAGTGATTACAGCCAAAACACCGTTATCGAGTATTACAAATATACTTCAACTGAGGTAGAACGCTCGTTTTCATCTTATAAATGGATCTACAATGAAAAAAGGAGTAATTTGAAAGGTGACAATGTTGAAAAAATAATGACTATTTTCTTTTACTACAGGGAAGATGAAGAAAACATATTTAGTACAGATTTAGGGGTGTCTATCATTTTATCGAAATTCCTGTCATCGAATTTCATATCGACGAAAACTATTCCACGAATGTAATTACGTTTTATTTTCTATACACATCATTTTAAATTCATCGATTTTCAAATAGTCGAACAACTTTTCATCATAAATTGTTTCGAATATGTCTCAAATCATCGCAGTAACGATTCATCGAATTTACCTTTTATCGAAACATGATTCAATAATGTTACCATTCATATTTTATAACTACCTCGAACAACGTTTCATCGAAGTAACGTTTCATCGAACGATGCATTTGTTATTATTGACATTAAAATAAAATAACCCTAACCTACCTCAGACTCCGTGAGCGTGTCGGGCTTCCAGGTCATAAAAAAAAATAACCCTAACCTACCTCGGACTCCGTGAGCGTGTCGGGCTTCCAGGACATAAAAAAAAAATAACCCTAACCTACCTCGGACTACGTGATCGCGTTGTGATTACAATGTATAGTAACACTGATGAAATGATTTTCTGTGTAATATGAAATTTGGGAACTGAAACTTACGTTAAATCAAAATTATAGCAAACGTGATTCGATGAACAACTATTGTGATAAACAAATAAAATAGTGACGTAAAATTCGATGATTCGATTCCGGTGTAACAGGTAATTCGAAGAAATGTAACAGCGATCAACTGAAGTTCGATGAATGATTCCTGTCATAACCAGCGATCGTTATCAACGTCCTGTAATGGTAGCAAAGTATGGTTGGCAAAAAAAACAAATAACGAAGTATATTAAACATTATTATATTTTACAAATTATGAGATTTATATTCATATTTATAACAACAAATCCAAATTATAGTGAATAAATTACTAAAATTTGTTCAACAGATTTGGCTCTCAGTCGTTCACGTCTATTGGAAAAAATCCATTTTAAATAGCTAAATGATCTTTCTACGTTAACAGAAGTCACAGGAAGGAAATTTAAGTCTTTAAAATATTGCACACTATTTTTATTCACACCTTCCGGCATATCCACCTCTTTACCTTCAATCAGCTGCTGCACAACGCTTACGGTACTGTAACCCGGGTTTTTCTTTAGGACATATTTTAGTTTAAAATAAACTTCCTTGCCCTTGGGATGTAATCTCAACTTTGCCATTTTTTTATCAAGTCCGAGATAATTTTTAATGAACTTTTCAGTTCTACATTTGGATCTATTTATTTATTAAGATAAACACGTCGCGTAGCGTAATTAGATTTTCAACTACAGTTATATTTTGATGACATTTTATGTCATTTGACGTACACTGTTTTAAAAATATATTAGGGCAGAAAAGGTTTTGTACCGTAAGGATTTATATCTAGAGGTGTAATCTTTAGAAGGTAAGTATTTATTTTATGGTTAAGATCAAAAGTAAACAACCAAATGTGTTTGTTTTTTCTGCCAACCATACCCTTTGCTACCAAAAGTGGACGTTGATAACGATCACTAGTCATAACTATACATCGGTATCAACGTTCAAATTTCATGGCACTCGGTAAGGGTAGTAAAATAAATAAATACATTTGAATATTTGAATAATAACGTTTAATTATTTTTTTTGTTTTTACACTCATACACTGCGGTAAACTGTAAATATACTAAAAGAGGTTGATATTCTAAATACGTCATAAAACCTCAATACTCATTTCGCATTCGAAAAATAAAACAATATGTTAAATTTCCCAACGAATGTCAATTTAACTGTCATGCAAAATAATCTGTAAAGTCAAATAATAATTTATCGAAACATTCATAATTCATAAGTTTCATAACTGAAAATTAGCTTTAATGACAAATGCCCAATCAAACTCCGTGTTAGACTGAGATAATGGACTCAACACAATATCCTGATTTTATATTTATTTACATTTTTAGTTCTTTTTTACTTATACAAAATAAAGGTTTAAAATACTAAGTGTATTTGTTTGTATTTGTTTTTCTGCCGACCATACATTGCCATGAAATTTGAACGTTGATACCGATGTCTAGTCATAACGACATTCTGCGAATAGTGTTCTGGGAACAGATATTCGATGAATCGATTTTCTGTAAAGTGATAGATTACCCAGATTTAGATTTCGACTTTGTTATTTTGAATGAAGATTAGTTACCTACTCTTAGCAATATTCGTTTTTAATTTTTAATGATAAGTTTCATATAGAAAAAAAAAAAAAGTATTTTCTGTTTTATTCTTTACTATTATACTAAAATACAGTGGCGGTCAGCTAATTAGGGACACCGTTAATTTGTTTGTATGTATATCCAAAAGCCTGATTTCATTACTTTAACTTTGTTTCGTTAAGTGACAAATATTTATCGATAAGTCGATAAAACAGTTAGGTCAATCCCTCTGACAGTTTGATTTTTGCTATGAAGAATTCCGCTCTTTGGTAATCAATCACAGTCTGATATATTTGTTACGAACTGTTCGTGACCAGCGCCACCCAGATGTATTTTTTTCCTACAAACCTTGTCCTGATACGAATACAAGAAAAACAATATTATTCAAATCGGTCGAGTTATGGCGTGGCCAAGGGAAACGGGGGTTCGTTTTAATATATATTTTTTATACTGGTAACATTGTTTATTTACATGAGGGGAACTAGTTGGTGTAATGAATAATAATACCTGCGAGATGACGTCCCCGTGGGCGGTGCGCACCTGGTACAGATACCGGTACTTGCGCTGCCGCATCTCGGCGCGCTGCTCGCGCGAGGCCGGCCGCGCCTGCTGCGCCTTCAGCCGCCGCTTCTGCGCCGCTATGCCTGCCACGGACACATTTATTTACACACGCGTACAGTCTATTTTTTCTTACTTGAGCTAAGTAGTAAACAAATATGGCGTATCTTTAAAGTTTGACATTTTATAGGGACGGGAATAATGGAGTGAATGTGTAAATTTATTTAGTGAATGAATGAAATGAGTGAAATACTTATATGGGTTGGGTTCTTCAATATGATTGATATAGTGAATTTGACAGACTTCAATTGCATGTGGATACCTACTTATAACGATATTATGTACTCAATGACACAACACGCTTTATTATAAATATTTTATTCAGTCATCCGTAGATACATCATCATGTCATATCATATAGACTACCTATACACATAATAATAACTCTCACTAACTATTTAGTTTAAAAAGATAATTATATTCATTTATGTTTGGAATATTGTATATTAAAACCTCCAAACAGTTAAGCCGTCACTTAACCATTAATTCATCCACTTCTTCCCATCCCTACAAATGAAATGCCAAACTGACATTCAGTTTTGATAATCTGTGAGAGAGAGTTTCGTGGAAATTATTTATTTTATTAAAATATGTTACTTGTAAGGATAATTTAAAGCAATGTTTAGTAGAAATGAATTCGTTTGTGTTTAAAGTAATGTATTTTAGTTATTGTGGTACCATATATTGAGTGATTCTTTTAGTCTTTTTCTTCATTTGGTTGATTTTGTTGCACAAATTTGTATATATTATGTTTAATTAAGTCTTTTTTTGGGTTTCTGTGTGCAGACCTGCAGTGCATGTATTTAATTTGGTTTACTTTTGTTTTGTTTTTAACTAAGGACGTTTTTATTTTGCATGATGGGTACTAACAAAGCAAGCTAATTTTTACTGTGTGTGTGTGTTTTGATTACTAACTAACTTAACTAACGTAAATTATACTGTCTGTGTGTTTAATGTGTGCGAACGCAACGGCTTTTTTAAAAGCCACTTTTGTCATACTTGATGTCAGAGCAAGTGTCTAAGTTACTTATTCAATAATGTTGTTGTAGTCAAGTGATATATGTTTTTAGCTTTACTTGATATTATTTTTGACTTGCCAATTACATTTCGTTGCCGTAGCTGGTAAGTCCAATCTGGCCTGCTTAGTTGCCGTAGTAGGTAAGTCCAAAAGATGTAACTTTTCAGAAGAGAGAATAGTCTATTCAGTAGCAACGTAAAATCGAATCTTATTTAAAAAAAATTGAGCACTCCGTCATTAACACAGGGTTCCTCCTGAAAAAAAAATATTTTTTGCACTTATGACGTTTTCACTCTACATGCCGTCCTAGAACTTGACGCAAATATGAAGGCATTTCAAAGCCCGTTCTATACTGATCTAGAAAATAATTCCGACTTTCGAGTTCAGGATTTATTAAGGTTTTAATTATACTGGTGAAGAACGTTCACTTGGATAAAACTAGCTATTGCAATATTTCACCTGTACCGGTCAAATTGCATTGAATGACGTCTATTTACATCGATCAAGGCCTCTATTCAACACGTTAAAAATCAAACCGTGTTAGCTAGACGAACACTAAAAACAGAATAAAATTAATATTTAAGGGGGGCCCCCATACAACAAACGTGATTTTTATAGATAATGGTACGGAACCCTTCGTGCGCGAGTCCGACTCGCACTTGGCCGGATTTTTATATCATTATAGAAGCATTGAAGATATGGTTGCGTTAGAGTATAACAAGACCCTACCTTTCGCGTAACCCACTTACAGGTTGCAATAATAACACGTTGGGGTAACATATCTATCGCATCGCGTGGCGAGTTAATTGTGACAAAAGTGACTGTTCATGTAATACCAGTGATGTCATGTATGGCGAAGGTGGTGAACACTAACTGCAAGGATGGCATGTAGAAACAGTTAACGCACGCGACACTTCAGCACTGCTTTTTGGGAACTAGAAAGACGACATCCATTTTTTAAGGTATGTTTTTTTTTATGTCACGGAAGGGGCAAACAAGCCATACACCTTTTTTTTGCTCCGGCTTGCCTATTTATTTACGTGACGCTTCGCCACTGCTGCTTGCGTATGAAGTAGTACACAATTCCATAGTAAAATGCGAAATTAGCGCAGGCGCGCGTTGAGCCGCGTCAGCGGCCAACTTCACTTCATTGCTATTTGTTGACAAATACTTTTATTTACTTCTTGAATTGTTTTGTTTGAAACTTTGAGCGGTCAGTGCAGTATTTTGTTTGTGGTGTTGTGAGTTGTGATTCAATTTATTTTTTAGGTAGGTAATTGAAATAAAAATAAGTACATATTGCTTTCTCCCTAGGCAAGCAAAGTTAAAATAAGAAGTTGAACCTTTATTTTATTTGCTCAAACAAACCAAGCGGCTACTTTCAAGGCCACCGAAAGTATGCAATTGCTGATATGTCTGTAAAATTATATCTAGTGGTAACATGCCTTCAGGGTGCTTTGGTGAGCTCGTCCACGTTAGCAAATGCCTATACAACTGCAGAGTGAAGTGAAGATTGATCAGTAATGTGGTAACAACAGAAATTTATCCATAATAACCGTAAAAACTACAAAACATCGCTCGGCTTGCCCTATTCTAAAGCCCTAGGCACGCCACTGAGTTTGATGTAACTGTAAATGTTTAAGATTATTATTATACATGAATATGTTATTTCTCTGATTTCATTTATTTCTTATTTCAGTCACTACTTACATTAGCTTAGCACCTTTCGATATGTTACTGGTAGCACTAGTAGCAATGCAGGTCATTTGCCTTTCGGATTCTGAACTCATCTTAGAGTATCTACTTATATTATGTGTGTAGATAATAGTAGGAGGAGTGTGGTTTTATGAAACGAGCGTCAGCAAGTTTCATAATAGGATCAAACGAGTGTTTTAAGGCCTAATGATGTACAGTTGCATACACTATTTTATCTAGACACATAAGAACTCTCAGATGGGTTCAGAAGCCGCCGGCTTGACGACAAAAATGGCGGCAAAACTAACTTATGCTGTGTTTTATTAAAATCATAGACAAACGAATGAAGTCCCTATTCTCAAGTCACTCGAGATCAAATGTCGTGCGGTTTATATTTATAAAACGTACTGAATTGACGTCTCGTATCGATAACTGTTTTAATATCTATGGATACTAGAATAGAGACCCTCTTTGAGTTTTGACAGCTGATCCAAAGAACTCATAACCAGAGGTCGGAATAGGCAGTGCCTATTTGCCTAAACTTCGCGGGAGGACGTACGTAAGAGTGGTTACAATCACCAAAAATAATGATTAATTTTTATTGAATGCGGGATTTCCGTTTTTTTTTTTAATAATACATAAATATGGAAATACAATTTTACATGATTAAATGACATATATTCTGATTTATTTCTAATGTAAATAAACAAACAAAGTATTTGTAATATATAATTTTACCTTACTATTTTAACTCATTACTTTGTTTTACATACCTTGTTTATTTTATCGAGACTTTAGCCGTATACTTAATACCTGCATTATGCGACCCTGCTGATAATGGGGACGCTCCATAAGAAAATGTTTTTAACATGTGATATTGAGTTTTAGTATCAATTTCCACATTTATGTATTATTAAATAATCCCGGAAATCCCGCATTCAATAAAAATAAATCATTATTTTTGGTGGTTGTAACCACTCTTAGTTACGTCCTCCCGCGAACTTTAGGCAAATAGGCAGTGCCTATTCCGACCTCTGCTCATAACCATACATCGTTATCGCGGGAGCAAAAACGATTTGACAGTAGTCAAAGATTATGACTAGACCCCGGATTGTTGTGGCACTGACGTCACAATAGGGTGATTTGGGGAGTAAATGGAATGGTAGAAAAAAATTATACATAAATTATAAGATAAGATAAAAATGTATATTCATTTCACCACAGAAAAACATAATTTCATTTACGATACGTAACCGAATAAATTTTAATAGTCACAATAAAAAATTCCCAGTGAATCGATCGATATTAAATTTTTGCTATATAACTGCAAGACTTAAATTTCTACGTTTACTAATTTTCGACGAAAAACTGAGCGGTCGAATAATTATTTCGTTCCACTGTTCCATTCAGGAAATGGAACATACATATATTAGAATTAACTTTATCAATGTATGCAACCTATGCAAACCTATACAAAGTTTGACCTTATATATAAACTGTTTGCTTTATTGGCAACTGCACGTCACTTTGATGTATTAATGTGTCAAGACACTGTCTCATATCTCATAAGGCGTATGTTTTATTTGTTGAATTGAAATAAAATAATGTCTCTAAATAAATATCTTGCTAAATTTGACTTTTTAAAAGTAATCCATAACAAATTATTTTGTAAATGTTGTATCACAAAGGTAGCTTCAAAAACTTACAACATTCGAAAACATCTACGTTTAAAAATACACGGAGAAAAAGCGAGCGGAAAAAAAACCCAAAGTGAGTTTTTCTTAGATCTTACAAAAGGCTATAGCCGTGTTTCTATACAAAATTTGCCTTTCTGTCAAATGTTCTAGTAATTTTATTTTTAGATACTCCTTGTAGCCAAAGGTCTGTTCCCCAAAGAAGAGCCATGTACACTTGTCAGTTTTCGTAATATGGCGGTTTGTTTATTTTCACTTTTTAATTTTTTTCTTGAATTCGGTCTTTGCGATTAATTTGATTTTTTGGTAAACTATACTACATAATAAAACCCATCACTACAAAAATATTGCTTGAAACTTTAGTACAAATATATGTCAAAATAATGGAAACTATAAATTGTTTTTTTTTTTTGGTGTTCTGGTGTAGCGGCACCTACAGTTTTTATTTCATAAATTGCCCATCTATAGACCTACTACATATATTAAATTCAAATTATTAGCTTTGGTACTTCATGCCAAAAACTAACTACAAATAAAATTATTCCTTACATGTTTCAATGTTTTTACAGGATTGCTTTAATTACTTGTATGAATGAAATCGTATACATCCTATTTTTGTATTTTGTCATTTTTGGAAGTTTGTTTCGTTTTTGACAACCAAAACATTGAAACATGTAAGGAATAATTTTATTTGTAGTTAGTTTTTGGCATGAAGTACCAAAGCTAATAATTTGAATTTAATATATGTAGTAGGTCTATAGATGGGCAATTTATGAAATAAAAACTGTAGGTGCCGCTACACCAGAACACCAAAAAAAAAAAAACAATTTATAGTTTCCATTATTTTGACATATATTTGTACTAAAGTTTCAAGCAATATTTTTTGTAGTGATGGGTTTTATTATGTAGTATAGTTTACCAAAAAATCAAATTAATCGCAAAGACCGAATTCAAGAAAAAAATTAAAAAGTGAAAAAAAACAAACCACCATATTACGAAAACTGACAAGTGTACATGGCTCTTCTTTGGGGAACAGACCTTTGCCTACAAGGAGTATCTAAAAATAAAATTACTAGAACATTTGACAGAAAGGCAAATTTTGTATAGGAACACGGCTATAGCCTTTATGATTTGTAGCAATATACCATGGGCTCAATTAAATAATTCGCATTTTCGTACTTTTATCGTAAGTTGTTTGAGTGGAAACTAAGCACAATCTGTAACACTACCATCTGAAAGTACACTGCGAAAGAATTACTTGCCACAACTATATAAAACAAAATATGCATCAATTCAAGAAGAACTCCGCAAAGTCATTTAGAACCACTATTGATCTGTTACGGAGAGTCCGTTAACGAAAGAGCAACGTCGATATTTTAATCAACTGACAATTTATTTATAGGAAGTTTCGCAATAATATGTATACCAAAAAATAATAAGTACAATTTCGTATTCATTAACACTACCTATTAGATAATTTTTATATTATCTTATCTTAATAAATCCGTATTAATTAATACTGTTCCATTTACTCCCCAAATCACTCTATTGTGACGTCAGTGCCACAACAATCCGGGGTCTAATTATGACAAATAGGCAATAACAGAAGTGAAACTCGTGTCGAGAAACGTTTATACCTACGAGTTCAAAATATATCATTTTATTTCAAATTTCTTACCTCCGTATTTGACTTGATTAGTAGTACATATTTAAAGAGATTAGATATGCAATCCTAACCTCAACCTCTTCAGTCACTTTTCCTGCTACTTTAGACATTTGTAATTCTTGATTGATTTGATATGTACAAAAACATACAAAAATATATCTAAATTAAATATGAATTATATTTAACGAAATTAAACTAGGTTTGGACAAAAATATTTGACTTTTTTTTTATTACAGCTGACACTTTGACTTATAAAAGTGTTTACTCAGTGTTAGACAAGTTTAATTGACTGTTTCCAGCGAAAATTTCGTGCAAGATATGAAGAACTTCTTAGAGGCTTAGAGTGTATAGGCAGAATATTCCGTTTATACTGAATAGACATTCTGCTATATGTGTTCTTTAATAGATTTGTTTTTGCTCCCGCGATAACGATGTATGCTCATAACCTTACAGAAATCTATACTGTAATAACATTACAGTACAGATTTTACCTACTACAACACACAAGAAACTTCTCATAGTAAAATTTGTTGTAATAATGCTGGTCTTACCTACGTTTTCTGAACGCATTTTAGAGCACTAATGACATGTGCGTAGATAAAGTATTGTAAGCGACTCTGCGTAATTAGCATTACGCAACCGTCACGTAAACTACTGTTTCGGCTTCAATCAATTGCCACACTTATGAATATTTATTGATAAGATAACATAAATTGCAGGATGAACTTTTTGTTGTTATTATTCTTCCGCGTAAGTCAAGAGAAAACCGTTTAAACATTCTTAGAAAAAATGGTTACAATAGTATAATATACACTACTAGGTAATATGTTTGAAAGAAAACCCCTAAAATAATGGTATTTTAATTGCCACAAAAACAGATGTTTGTTGTATTTATAAAACGTGACCCTAGCCTATGGACACAGAATGAACACCCTCGTAATACTACTTTTCTCACAAGTGCTGTGAAACGGTTTTTGTTTTAATTCGAAGTAAAATGTTATTTTTCTAACGAATTTAACCCTTTTGATTACGGTACCGTGATTAGAGATCAATTAGCGATACTGCTTCACGTCTATAGCCGTCGCCACCCGTAAAAGAGTTAATTCCAGATAAACTACAGAAAAATTTAGCATACTGTATCATTATTGACATGAATAAAATGAAAAGAGATGCCTGTGTGAGTGTACGCATGGCAAAGTCAAAGGCAGGGATATGTGTGCGTGTCTACAGGCAACACACACGATCGGAATAGGTAAAGATCTGATAGAGTAAATAGAGGGTGCTCCAAAGGCTAAAATTAGAAAACCATTGTTTTCTCGGTAAAGACTAGACCGTTTAAAACTAGACCGTACTTTGAATATTGGAAAAAAATATCCCAATAAACGTTAAGTGTTCGTCTATGTCCATGAGCTGAGGACACGTTGTATACTTAAAATCATGGTTTAAAAGAGTGACCCTTAAAACGAGATACAAAAAAAATGTTTCTCGTTATTGTTTGGTTGACTAAACAACCTATGTTTAACAAAATATGTTTTTTTTACCAACTTCAGTCTCCGTTAAGACCAAAGTACAAAATGCTTTAGTGAAGGGAAATAAATTATTAAAAAGAACCAATTTATAAACCTAACATAACATAAAAAGTAAGTAATGAGCAGAGGGCGGAATTTTCATAGGAAATATCAAACGTCAATAGAGTATGTACGTTGAATTTTATCGAGTATCGATGAGTTATATTTACGTAGCGTATCTTTATTTATTTATTAACAAAAATAGACCTCAAATAATGCACAACAGGAACAACTTTTTCAAAAAAAACGAACTAGTGTATTGGTTTTTCTTTTCCATAGGATGTTGCATGAAGCTAGAAATATGTATAATCAAATCTAGGTAAAAACTATAATCGTTCCTTACCGCTTTAAACTCACGTGAATGATATGATATGTCTTACCCGTTATGTGAGTTTCAATAGTTTTTTTTTAAGTTGCTTTAAATTAACCTTATATGTAGGTAGAGCAGTATTGACGGCACTATTCACGTCAGGCTGCCCTCTGGCAGGACTCAGCGGGTGTCAACGGCGGAGCAACTGAAGAAACTCATTGCTGACTATCCTACTGTGGCTTCAGCTGTGACTGACCCGAGCGCTGGAACTACCGTGGCACCGACCGTCACCAAGCTTACATCCCGTGGTGGCAGTGGGTTGAACACCGCAGGCGGCAGTGCAGCTGGCGGACGCCGCAAGAGAAACGATCAAGACGGTCGCTGTGTACGCCGCTAAAATTACATCTTAGTATGTGCACATAGCTATTAAGTTTCTTAGAGGATTGATGACGGTATTTCCACTTTAATTTTTATTTTACCTTTTTATTACTCCTACCGCAATAATTCTAGTTAATTTTCTTTTTGTTAGTGTACCGCAAATTTAGTTTGTGTTGGTGACTTTGGTTAGCAGCACAACTGTCATAACATTATTCATGCGTCAATATGACATCCATGACATTTACCGTTCTTTTAGAAGTAATAATTGTGTGCCATCATGTTTTAAAATTTATAGAACAAACTTTCTGTTTTGTCGGATTGCATTAAATGGGTCAATCAACTTTTCTTTGTAGCTCGTTGCCATGGTGACGTCTCCTGGGTAACTCTTTAAAACTGTGATTTCAAAGGATATAAGTCCACTAAAAAACAGTTTTATTGGCAATTACACACCCATTATTTTATGGCCTTTCTCCTGAGGATGCTGGAAGTATATATTATAACATTTTTTTTAAGAAACTCTATCACTGTTGTCTCCTGGCTTACGGGACAGAATAACAACAACAAAAAGTTGATCCACCCAAATTGTATATTTTATTTAATTCCGCTTAAGAACGGTAGATGTGTTCTAAAATTATAATTGTTCAATAATTTTACTGACTCGACCGGCAGGCTATGTTAACTTGTTTTTTTTTTGTTTTTTTGTTTTTTAAACTCTAGTTGTATACGTTGATATTTTTATCTTTTTTATTTTATTTTATTGTATTGTATTATACATATATTTATATATTTTATCGATGTGTGATGATGACTTAGACGATACTTTTGTCTCAGCTTGTGATTTTTCTTCCTCGTTTCACTCACTGGATGTTGCCGACGAGTCTTATTCTCTTGGCTTGTCTTTAGATTGCGTATTCCAGAATACCCCTCAATTTTTAAACGTTTAACACTTAAATGCTCAAAGTTTACCTAGTCACTACACTGACTTCCTTGAGACGTTTACTTCATGCAAGGTGCATGCCATCCTTATTTCGGAAACCTGGTTTAAACCTGGTATTTCCTCTGACTCCTACGATCTGCCTGGTTTTGTCCTGCTGCGCAACGACCGCATTGGTAAAGGCGGCGGAGGAGTTGCAATTTATCTTCGATCCGATATCTCATATAAAGTAATTAACTCTTCTCCGTCCCTCTACACTCCCAGTAGAAGACAATATTCAAAAAAGTCGCTTAACTATAAAACTTTTCTTTTTACCAAGGAGGGTAGCTAAATACATGTAGGTTTAGAAAACATAATTTATTTGACATTTGTCGGAACAAAAATGTCCACTTATATTCATCCGAAGTTGTCATATCGCACGCACTCGAACCGTGTTATCACAAAACAGTAAAAACATTGATTTGTTTACCGATGATTTTCACTACTATTTTGTTTAAAAGTGTCTTTAAATTTTATAATGGAGATTCGAGGAGGTATGTTTAGTATTTTCTTAAAGGTTATGTTTGATTTTTATGCTTCGTTTTATTGTTATAATTGATTTACGCAACACGTCGGAATAACCTAAGAAAATTTCAATCTATGAAATATATCGAAGCTTTTACTGTAGATACCCCGTGAACCCCCTGATGATTTATATGTCATTTAGAAGCAAAAAGTATGAACTTTAATATTCTTATGACAAATTTACCGAACACTTCCGAAGGTCTTGGTGATAGTCATTTTACGTCATTATAGTTTTACGGTGAAAATACTTCATGTTTTGTTTAATTTGTTTTAGACCAAGAAATCAATTATTCGTTGTCACGTATGTTTGTATTTGAACAATGGATAGGTGCTACCAAAGATAATAATGCTGAAAAATGCAAATACGTCATCCAGCAATTATCTAAGCCGTTTTTAGAAAATAATATTAATACCCAAAAGGCCGTGCCAGGTTAAGCTAAGAGATTTTGCCCCCCTTGAGTTTGGGCTTGTAATTTTTATAGATTGTGTGGCTCTGCATTAGTAATTGTTTTGCCAAATTTGAGCACCCTAAATATCATAGTTTTCGTTTAAAAAAAAAAACTATATTTAATTTTTCTTTGATATATTTTTTTCCTGTTAACCAATTTTAATGAGCTTGGCATATAATATACATTTAACCAAGATGATCAAATGGTCATAATTATATTTTCATTATGCCATAGAAAAAAAAATAAAAAAACCCATTCAAACTTTTCAGATATTTTTTTTTATCACTTCCATGTTAGAGACCGCTCTAATTTTTTCACTGGTAAAACTCCCACTAACGTCCTATAATACGTATTTTTTCAAAATTTTTGCTAAGCATTATCTTGACATGAAATTCTTTACATACATTTCCTAGAACCGCTATAATTTAAATCGGAATGATTGCAACCTTTTTAGAGGAACGTACATTTTGCATATGAAATACTTACTGGCCACTTACATTTCAACTTTTTAAAAAAGTAAAAAAAAAGACAACAAAAAATTTGGGAGTCTCAGGTAGTATAACTTAACACGCATGTCTTCAATCTAAATGATCAAAAAAACATAGGTAATTATTTGTTTGTACGTACAATAAAGAGTTTTACTACTACTACTACTTCTACTACTAATTATTTAAACTACCTATTGAAAATTAAGTACCCATTAATTACTATACAAATGCACAATATGCCTTTTCCTACTCCTGTACTTTTATCTGTCATTTATATAGTCACGAACACTAATATAAGAATATAGATAATATGTCCGCAGAACATTCCGTAGAAAAGTCTATCTAGTCTATTCCCCTTAACAGCACTTGTGCTTTTTTGAGCCAAAACGATATGCCTAGCTGCCAAAGCTTACACCTAGGTTAATTTGACCAATCAAAATACTTCACCAAATTAAACCACCAATCACAATACACATAGACTGTCAATCGGAACGTTAGGTTCTTTTTGGTATGTAATAGTACATTGTGTATTAAGGTCGGTAAGTAAGGAATTACGATCGAGGCTCTAGTAGAAGCCCGAAGTCGAAGACTGAGGGCTTTCTGAGTCGAGGTACGTAATTCCTGTACCGACCGTGAAACATACAATGTTTTTCATCACATTTGCGAGTAAATAAATAAAATTATAGGACAGAAAAAACTTATAATCACACACAAGTCAGCACAACTATTATTACGAATTACTTGAACTTTTTTTAAGCGGATGACGGGCGGACTCCACAGTTTCGTTCAGAAACGTTAAGGGCAAATACTTACGTAGGTATACATACAGCCCTGAAGGAGTGTAAAAAAAAACGACGTTTTGATACAGAAAACTATTAAAATCGATTATTAAGAACATTAATTGAGTATTTAAGTAACATGTAGCGAGATTGCAATGAAATTCCTGTTTAAATAACATTTTAAGACAATTTTTCAATTGCGTGTAAACTCTTTGCTTGAACTTGCATGACATGTGTGCTGTGCTATAAATTAAAAAAAAATTACTTACCGACCTTGGGTTTCATGGTAAATAAAAAGGTCGAGGGTTTTATACCGGGCATTGCGGCCAAGTTAACCTGTATGTTTAGATACTGTTTACGTGCAAGTGTGATGAAAACTCTTTTACTAATTTACTAGTTTTCATTGCGAGACAATACAGCGTTTTAACTTTTTTACGGAAAACGCGTTGTATTGCAGTTGTTTTTGATAATGAATTCATATTGGAATGGTTTATATTATGTTACCAACGCACGACAATTGAAAGAAGTTCTTTTTGTTGTCTTTTTTTTTACTTTTTTAAAAAGTTGAAATGTAAGTGGCCAGTAAGTATTTCATATGCAACATGTACGTTCCTCTAAAGAGGTTGCAATCATTCCGATTTAAATTATAGCGGTTCTAGGAAATGTATGTAAAGAATTTCATGTCAAGATAACTCCATGTTCTCCCTTAGCAAAAATTTTGAAAAAAATGCATATTATAGGACGTTAGTGGGAGTTTTACCAGTGAAAAAATTAGACCGGTCTCTAACATGGAAATGATAAAAAAAATATCTGAAAAGTTTGAATGGGTTTTTTTAATTTTTTTTCTATGGCATAATGAAAATATAATTATGGCCATTTGATCATCTTGGTTAAATGTACATTATATGCCAAGCTCATTATAATTGGTTAAAAGGAAAAAAATATATCAAAGAAAAATTAAATATAGTTTCTTTTTTTTAAACGAAAACTATGATATTTAGGGTGCTCAAATTTGGCAAAACAATTACTAATGCAGAGCCACACAATCTATAAAAATTACAAGCCCAAACTCAAGGGGGGCAAAATCTCTTAGGTTATCCTGGCACGGCCTTTAGAGAAAAGATGTCGCTATCTGTGCAAAAAACTAATGGAGCAATACAAAAAGCGTCTCAGAACAAGAAAGTATAATACTTTCTTGTCTACTTTGAAATAGACATTCGGACTGGCTTAAGGTAAGAGAAAACATTGTGCTACCAAGATTCCAAGAAAAAAAAGACTGCGATTGTTGATAATCATGAAACCATTGCTGAGGCTGTTGCTGGAACTAAGCGACGACGTGGTAGACCCAAAAAAAAATACAAAAAAAATCGAAGAATATGCCATAGAAACAGCGAAACGCCTCGTGACGAAATATCCTTAGACCTTCCTGCTTCAGTGCATAAGGTTTTAATTCATGGGTCAGAAGTGATAGAATATGCTCTTTTACCTATAGGCGAGATGTCAGAAGAGGCTGCAGAAGCAAAAAATAAAGATGTGAAATGCATTAGGCAACATAATACCAGAAAACAATCTAGGGTGACGAGCAACACTGATTTACTGAATCGACTACTATTAACATCCGATCCTTTCATCACTGGCCTGCAAAGTTTGCCCCAAAAAAAGAAAGGATCACTACCGAAAGACTGTGTTTCTCTAATTTTAGAACAAACATAACGTAATTATGCGTTTAACACTATCTATCATATTTTTATTGCAACTTGTTTATTTTCGTCCGCTGTTGTATGAACGCGGGACCACTGTGCCTTCCATTGATTACTTCGGAATACACGCATCACATAATCATGGGCGACCTTAACATTGACCTACTGAGGGATAACTCAAGGTCATGCAAACTTAAGTCAATTAGCGAGGCTCACGACTTTACCATTTTACCACTGAATGCCACACACCATAACACTGACTCTCAAGACTCTGGGCTGGATGTTATCCTCACGTCCTCGAGTCATGATTAATCTCATCCTCAAATACATCCTTCCCATTATTACTCATATTATCAATTTCTCTCTAGTTTCTGCTGTATTTCCTTCGTCTTGGCAAAAAGCTTATGTCATCCCGCTTCCTAAAATATCTAACCCTTGTTCTCTTAGCAATTTCCGACCCATCTCTATACTCCCATTTCTTTCCAAAATCCTCGAAGCTGCTGCTCATAATCAGATCTCCAAATACATTCATCCCAATCATCTACTCAGTCCTTTTCAATCTGGTTTTCGTCCAGGGCACAGTACTACAACTGCATTGCTCAAAGTTGCCGAAGACATCAGACTAGGTATGGAGTCCACGAAAGTCACTGTTCTGGTGCTCATTGACTTCTCGAATGCTTTTAATGCTGTTGACCACGACCTTCTCCTTGCCACCCTTTCTCATCTTGGGGTCTCATCGGCAGCCACCAAATGGTTCTCATCTTATCTCTGTCACCGTGTTCAAGCCATAGTATAAATAGAAAAGTAGCTCGACTCCGGCCCTTTAGGAGATTCTGATAACAATTGCCGCTCGGGTGTCAGGGTTGTCCAAACTTGTTTTTCAATTTAAGTCACCTACTTGGCCATACTTTCTATGATTTATAAGAATATTAATTTTCATAAATTACACAAACTTAAAGTAAGTAAGTATAAATATTGTTAGGTACAGTACCCCAACGAAAATGTTAAGCACTTTAGTGCGTTGTCATAGTAAATTTCAAACAGAACATCAAATGACACACATGACAATGACTATGACATTCACAATGACAAGGTTCTAAGTATGCTCAACATTTTTATTGGGTGACTGTACCTAAGTACCAAATTTAAATTATTTTACTTATACAGGGTTATTGGTAAGTCGACCTATTCCCGTTAGGAGGTGATAGGGGTGACTATTTGCGATAATTTTGACCCTCATATGCATTATGCAAAAGTGAACCATTTTTGAGTTATCGCGTTTTTTTGTTTTTTTTTTAAATTAGTCAGAAATTCAACTTGAAAAATTTATTACAAAAAAAGTATCAATTTAAATCTTTTTTTTTTCTGATTCATAAATACTATTAAATACTGGTTATTTCTCAAAATTAAAACAATAATTATCGGTCCAAATTTAAAAAAGCGACGACGGAAAACAAAAAAAAATCAATATTTTTTTGCGATCGCTTTCCACTAAAATGCCTTAAAAACAAAAAAAACGTTATAAAACTTGACTTGCAGATTATTTTAAAAACTTAACTGTTTTCTTAGCTCTCCAAAAATGCATAACAACTAGGAACTTATTTAAAAAAAACTGAAAAAAAATCATCATAAAGGAAGCGGGCGGAAATTCGTCTTCGAACTTAACTAAAGTCAGAAACGAAACTTCAAAAATTAAAATAAAAAAAAATACCAAATTTAAATCAACTTTTTTTATTTGCTTTTGTACAAGATGAAATTTTTGTTCTTATGCAATATTAAGAAAAATATTATCTGTACACGTTTGAGAATACGAGGCCGAAAACTAAAAAATACATGTTAGTAGGCTTTCCTGGGATGACCAGATGTCTGAGGTGAGCCGCAAGGTCACCGGTACTCTACGTGCACTTTATAAATACAAAATTTTTCTGCCTGTAAGTACCAAAACGTTACTGGTGCGGGCACTGGTGCTGCCCATAATTGATTATGCTGATGTGTGCACCACCAACGTCAACCAGGACTCTCTCAATCGTTTAGATCGTCTTCTCAATAATGGTATACGTTTTATTTTTGGGCTTCGTAAATACGATCATGTTTCTTTTTTCCGCCGCCAACTAAATTGGCTTCCGATTCGTCAACGTAGATCTTTTAGGATCTTGTGCTCACTCTTCTCTATTCTGTTCGAGCCCTCTGCTCCTGAATATCTCAAATGCAAATTTCACTTTGATGCTCCACGCCCAGGGTGTGAACTGCGTTCCTCCCGCTCCCGTAAACTCAAAATTCCTCTATTCCATACCGGGTTTATGTCCAATTCATTCGCCCTTCAGGCCATCCGTCTCTGGAATGCGCTCCCTCTTGAAATACGACAAGCGTCCAGCAAATTCGTGTTAAAGCGTAAGCTTCGCGAACATCTACATAGGCAAGAACTTGAGTAAGGTGTCATGATCTTCATCACATATTGTTTTCGTATATATTTGAGTAGGTTATTATATGCATGTATTATATGAACATATTATTATCTATGTATTTTATACATTTTAGTATTAAGTATTTATTTAATTCATTTTCAACACTGTTTGCACCATGTATTCTCTGTTAACCATGAGGTTGACTGGTAGAGAATGCCTTTAGGCATTAAGTCCGCCATTTGTACTTTTTACATATGTATTGTGCAATAAAGTTTAAATAAATAAATAAATAAATATATTGTTGAATTATTTTCGTTGTAAGTACGAAAAGAATAAGGTTTTTCGTTTTGGATTAACCATTTTTCACAAACGTGATTATGTAAATTAGTCACAAAAAGACTGGTGGCAGAAATGCCAGTTAACTGCCATGCGATTTACTTTTAATGGCGATGCAACTCACTAATCAAGGAGTTTAATGTTATAAGTCAGTAATTTAGAAGGAGGTCAAACTTATCGATAGCTGGAAAAGTCGATAAAATTTAAAATTCCAACTATATTGACGTTTGATTTTTGCCATGTAAATTTTGCCCTCTGGTAATGAGTTTCGGTCAAAAACTGCACTTTTGAGGCAACCAACTAATCTGTTATTGATTGCACTTATTTTTGTAGTCATGAGTCATCTGCTTTTGAGACCCAACAGCAACGAGTATAATCTCCTTGGGTTATGTGTTAGGCACAGCGGAAATAATCTAAATAATTAATAATAAACCTTTAAAAAAAACATTTAATTTTTATTTCTTATATTTTGGTGATTTATTTTATTTTAGAGACACCTACATTCTCAATAACTACGCTTTGGAAAATATCACCATCATACTTCTGCAGTCGTTTATAGTAGTTTATGCAACAGTTGTATAAGAGAGGTCAAAAAAGACGAGTGGTGTGGTTACGATGTGAGCCGCAGGCGAACATCGTAAAGCAAGACGCCACGAGTATTTTTTGACTTAGTTATACACCGTTGCATACAATACTTTTTCTACGACTAGGTTTCAAATAAAATGCAAAATTAAATTAACAAAATTTTATTTATAGATTTTTACTCTTTAATATACGTAGGTTAGAATACGAACGAACGAAGGACAGAACAACCAACGAGCGGGACCCATTCGAAAACAACAAAATATGTGTCTATGATTAACTTTGTTTTTAAATTGATGTGCACTTGCCAGGTTTCATATTTTTTTTAAAAGTTGCACAATCGATTTAACTTGTGAAATAGGGACTAAAAAACACCTAATGATTTGAGAAATGAATTCTTTTACCTGATTGGTCGATTTTAATATAGCTGCGTTCTGGTTGGTTGATACCAAATAAAATGTTTTTTTTAAAGAGTTAAATTAGTAAAAGAGTTTACATACCAAAAAGAACCTAACGTTCCGATTGGCAGTCAATGTGTATTGTGATTCCGATGATGTGAGTCAAATTAACCTAGGTGTAAGCTTTGGCAGCTAGGCATATCGTTTTGGCTCAAAAAAGCACAAGTGCTGTTAAGGGGAATAGACTAGATAGACTTTTCTACGGAATGTTCTGCGGACATATTATCTATATTCTTATATTAGTGTTCGTGACTATATAAATGACAGATAAAAGTACAGGAGTAGGAAAAATATTTAATACACTAGGATTGGTTCGATTGGTTTGTTCGCGTTGCCGATTTTCCTGAGCGAAGTTCGAGGATTCAAATAGAAGTAGGTAATTGTTTTACGTTTTTGGATGAGGTTCATTCAAAAACCGGTTTTACAGTAAAGGGAATGCCATTTTCGAGAGGAGAGGGTCACTCACTTTGCTCGTGGTGAACGCCGACGGCAGTGAGCGCGCCCTGCGCGGCGAGTCCCACCACGGCGGCCGCCGGCCACGCCGCCAGCGCCAGCCACGAGAGCCGGCACGGCGGCACTACCACCGGCTCCAGCTTCGCCCGCTCCCACAGCTGCACAACCCAACACATAAACCTTCACATCTCAACACACTTCGACAACATAACAAAACTTGGCCCTCTAGCTGGGTCATCTAGATCTAGACCCCGTATTCTTACGTCACAGACCACTTACTCTCTAGACCCCGCATACAAAGGCGCCCCCGTAAGCCAAGCTTAAGCTCACAGAGCACTAACCGGTTGCCACGCCCCCAAACATTATTTTAGTACGCGGCCGCCTGTTGACATAGCAACATGCAATAATTGGCTATTTAAGTTTTATTGGATAAGTTGTGTGAAAAGTGTAGCAAGACATTTAGCCTCCAAAAGAATAGAATATTACTTAGTGCTATAATAATTCAATAATTAAAAGTGAAACATTTATTTCAAACATGGCGACGCATTGATGTCTTTCAAAAGTGGTCTGTCTCTTTCTTTCACATACTGATTTTGCCAATTCCGTCTTTGTCTAATCAATCACTGAAGTGATGTGAATGTACTGATTTCTTAGGTTTTGATATCCGTAAAACTATGATGAGATGAACTATGGTATAAAACGTTGCGTACAGAACACACTTTTGTTTTTGAAATAAATATGTCATTAGTCATAATGAGTTGTACTCAAATGTATAAAAAAACTATTTTATTGAACTAAAGGGTACTTATATGTCTGAGACTGATTCATCTATTTAGTGGCTAGATTCGTCATCTGATTTTGCCATCTCCATTCGTCATCGTAATAATAGAAATAAATATCAATTATGACGGCATTAATGATTAAAATAATAGTTTTATCGATTCGAGTTTTAAACACTCCACCTCATAGTCTGTTTTATCGATTGGAGTCTTAAACACCTCACTTCACTGATCTCACATGTCATTTGCACCATGTTTTGTTCACTGTGATGTACATTTTTTTGACAAATAAGTATTTTTAAACAATATTTATGATCGTATGTAGTTTTTTTTAGTATTTGAATCTTTGAATAAACCCATATCTCGTATTGATTCTAAATACAGGGTGACTGGAAATTCGCCGTATTCCTTGAAAGGGGTTATTCTACAGCTCATTTGTAACGATTTAAGTCCAGTCAACCAGGGGTCAAAACTCATCGGTTATCGAGTTACTCACGTTTTAAGAATTTAAAAAAAATACCCTCCTTTCGACGAAAAACTAGTAATTGTGTAAAAACTTCGTCATTTAGAAATAAAAAAACATTTTACAAATAGCCAATGAATTACTGATTACGAAAAATAATTAAAAATGCCAAAGAAATGCAAAGTTTCGCAAATAAAAGGATTTGAAGTTGAAAGTTCTAGTAATTATTTTCCAAATTCTGTAACATTTTATAGCATAACTAAAAAAAAAAGTACGTCACTTCGCGTACAAAATATGACAGGAATAGTTTGCTCATTTCATTAGCTTTCTAAAAAGGTACAATTTATGACATTTTAAAATTAATTTTCATTTAAAAATGTACAATTAATAATAATAGCAGAAATGTTCGCGGTTAAGCTCCATCGTTTCAACCAAAAAACGCGGGATCGTTATCGTTTTTAAATTCAGCTAATCGTGTTCTTTTAAATTTGATTTTTAAAAACATAAAGTGCGTTCCATTTTTAACCGAAAAACGCGGGAAGTGTCGTAGTAAAATGAATAGAACATCGTTCTCCCTTTTAAATTCAGCTAATGGTGTTCATAATAATAATAATACTTTATAATAATACTGCTTTCTTGCTTGCTTTGCTTTTTAAAAACAAATTGCGTTTCATTTTGAAATTTCGAGCATCTCAAAACTTTTTGAGTGACCTACCTACGTAATCAGTTACTTTCAATTTTCTTTCCATTTCGGACGATATTGATAACTAAGCTTCTCAAATGCCTGCGTGCCAATTCGAAGAAATGCTTCAGTGTTTCCGGGCAGACAGCACTACTTCGACGAGAATTGTGGCTAACCGGCTCGGTATGTCTCAGTGGAAGGCGTGGTTTACACTACACTCAGCTCGGCAGTACCCGTGTCATTACACCCAGCGAGAAGGATCTCGTCGAAGTAGTGCCGTCTGCCCGGAGACACTGAAGGATTTCTTCATCTTGAGCAGTATCATGTGGAGGTCTTCCAGCGTCAGCTTGGCGGCGGTGAACTGATCCTCTTTCCCGAATAAGACGGTACGATGAACCAAACACGCTTGCGTGAGGTAAACGGTGGTTAGGGTACCGACGTTGTTATTCCCTTCTAGCTGCAGCCGCGTCTCCATCACAGAATCCGTAACAATAAATGTTATCTGCGTATTCTTCGAATTGGCAAGCAGGCATTTGAGAAGAAAGTTTAGTTATCAATATCATCCGAAATGGAAAGAAAGTTGAAAGTAACTAATTACGTAGGTCACTCAAAAAGTTTTGAGATGCTCGAAATTTCAAAATGAAACGCATTTTATTTTTAAAAAGCAAAATTAAAAGAACACGATTAGCTGAATTTAAAAAAGATAACGATCCCGCGTTTTTGGTTGAAACGATGGAACTTAACCGCGAACATTTCTGCTATTATTATTAATTGTACATTTTTAAATGAAAATTAATTTTAAAATGTCATAAGTTGTACCTTTTTAGAAAGCTAATCAATTGAGCAAACTATTCCTGTCATTTGTACGCGAAGTGTCGTACTTTTTTTTTTAGTTATGCTTTAAAATGTTACAAAATTTGGAAAATAATTACTAGAACTTTCAACTTCAAATCCTTTTATTTGCGAAATTTTGCATTTCTTTGGCATTTTTAATTATTTTTCGTAATCATTAATTCATTGGCTATTTGTAAAATGCGTTTTTTTATTTCTAAATGACGAAGTTTTTTCACAATGACTAGTTTTTCGTCGAAAGGCGGGTATTTTTTTAAAATTCTTAAAACGTGAATAACTCGTGAACCGATGAGTTTTGACCCCTGGTTGACTGGACTTAAATCGTTACAAATGAGCTGTAGAATAACCCCTTTCAAGGGATACGGCGAATTTCCAGTCACCCTGTATAAACATGAAATCCACATCCTCCTAATATCTTCATTACATTTCTTCAATTCAATTTGCCTTCTTACATTTTATCTTATTGTATCTTTTCTATCGAGCGTATCTCATCAGTACGCCAAATGGCGCGCACCACGACGCGCATACGTGATTATTCGTTCACTTTGAACTAACAAATCGTCGGTGAGACTACAAAACCGCATAAGTAACATTTTAAACAAGGAGAAAAATGCACCTTTTTAATAAGACAGTAAGGTTTATTTTCCTCTATCATAAATTTGTCAGTTACGCAGTTTTGCATTATCATCGACGAAATCACGGTGCAATTGTCGCCCCCGCGTCCCGCCATTTTGGCTTAACCAAATTGTCCTAAGCGGGGTCTAGTGGTTCGTGTCTTACGTTTACTTTGGGAGCAGGTGACGTAGCAATATTAGTTTTTAAACTGAATAAAATATTCTTACAGTAATATTAAAATTAATACATATTTCTTTTTCTATTGAGTATATTTAGTTTTTTTAGCATTAGAAATTCGGTAAACAAAGGAGCAGGTGTCGTTGACCTGTTTCTTCAGAAGATAATTATGTATTAATACGATAATAACAATAACAACAAATTTTAACGGAAAATTAATCACAAAAACCCGAAGCAATAAACAATTCTTGGACAACTAGGTCCCTACCTAGAACGTATCGCGCTCGCGAAACATACGACATGAGAGTGAAGTTTAAAAGCAAAGATGAAAAACAAGGTAGGTACCTAATACGGACCGCGGACATAAGGACCGTATCGGATAGAAAGTAGACAACTTCAAGATAATATTATTTTTATTCTGTGTAAAAACTGATAATGAAACCAAAAGAAACTGAAAAATAAGGTCTTTATAAAAAAACTATTTTGAATTAATTCGTCGTAGATTGTTAATTTTGCCTGCAACCTAACTTTTAGCACTCGTCACGGTGTGCCGTAGCGTTCAAAGTCCCTGTAGTGAAGTAAAGTCGCCGTTAATAGAACTTGCATAAGATGTAAACTACACCAAACGAGGTCTTTGCAATGATTATACACTAGATTATTATTTTCATATTAAGTTTAAGATAAAATAACTATTCATTATACGTTATTTTTAATAAAAACACGCTTGTGGAATATTTGAGGTTATGTGTCAATCAGCACTAATTGGTTTACATCGTTCACAAGTTCTATTGAATGCGACCATAGGATTGCGATCGTATACCGCATTGACAAATCGCTTACCACACTAATACTCTTTTGCCGAAATTCTCGATGTTGTTGGCCTTATCTTTTCGAGTAACCTTCTTACTAGCCGGCACCGTAATAAATTGAGGTCCTGGTAAGGTTTTTAAGTTAAATTTGCAATAGGTCTCGTCCATCCATTATAATGCACTGATTTTCTTGGTGGTATTGTTGCAATTTCGCCCGTTACAATAGGAACATTGGACAGAGCATTTGAGCCCAGGCTTTCTGGAAGTGCACGACCCTAAGCAACTTCTTTTTGCATTTGCAAGCCACCGTTTTAAGCAGGGTCTGAGGAGCGGGCTCTGACTCGCTGTATCTCCGCAACCAATGGACATAGTGTGCTTCTGTTTCGCTCAAATTGTAGCAAATCTAGCTATCTTTATTATGTACACAGCAAAGATACTTGAAAAATGCTTCCTTAGGGTAGTTTTTTCTAAAATACTGAAACTTTACTTATATTATAAAATAAAATACTTAAGGTTTTTTTTTGGAAAACCACAAAATCGGTTGATATAACGCTATTCAGATCGCATTTAGGGGTCAAATGAAGGTCATTTCTTAATCTCATTATCAGAAGTCGGAACTTTCACGGCAAAACGACTGTCGCAATCTCTCTAGTGTTAGAAACTTTTTTTTAGCGATATCGATAGTTCTGTAATAGAAGAAAAAAACGGTCCACCAAATACAAAAAAAATATTTAAGACAAGATTTTACGTAAGGTTTGTATAAAATTATATAGAGACAGATGCAATTTTTTATTTGAAGTCCACGTCAGTACACACCGCAGCACATGACACTTTATTTGGTTTGTCATAGTAATAAGAGTAGATAATCATTAATTTCTCGTTCGTATCGTTTATCACTATAAAGCCATTTATGTCTACTAAATGATCGACTTCACTTAACGTCAAGGGAGCAAATTTATAAAACTCATTGTAATTGGTATGATGTCCGGGTTGATCATCACTATCATCAGTATCACTATGTATTACCGGTAAAAGTTTACTCCAATTTATGTAACAACGAACAGTGTCAACAATGAGGAAAGATTCCGTAATCGAAAAAGTTGAGCATTGTAATTGTTCTATTGAAGAGACTATTACTTCGTAGTTGTTGCGGAATGAAATTTTGCGCTTGTTGTAATTTTCTCTTTTGGAAACATTTTTTTGCAGTATCTTATAGCTGCCGATTCATTAACAAGTATACAAGTATACGATATCACGTATTTGCCTTTAGTATTGAGCGTAATATTCAGCAGCATTTATCCAAGTTCCCCATCTGGTGATAATTGGCTCGGGAGGTAATGTAATGGACTGATATTTTTCCTTAAAAAGGCGTACACGTGTTTCATGCGAGGAAATGTTGCTTTTAAAATACGACCTGCTTTAAGCATGTAAGCGGCACTAACAGTGGGAAATAAAATTACATTATTTACGTTATCGTTAAAAGAATTACGAAACAGAAAAAGAAATGGTTTTTATTAAGTTAGCTACTGAATTTCTTTTGACCTTGTCTAAAAACTTCAACCCCGAAAGATAAAATTGCTGAGAATATGTTTTTTGCAAAGAACGAATCACCACATTTGTCACACATTTTCCCATAAAATCTGGTGTTTCGTCCACAGATATCCACAAGTAATTGGTATTATTCCGACCTCTGCTCATTATAATTAATTCATTATAGTATATTGATTAAATTTTGAAGATGCATTAATAAATTTGATGCATTTTAATGTTTAAAAACTTAAATCTTAATACCTACTTGTTAATACCTGATAAGAGGTGTGAAAAGTGTAAGTAGTCGTAAGTCTTGTTTTTGTAAAAAAAGTTTTTTTTTTTTTTTATCGAAGTACAGGGATCGATTTGAGAAGCCTATTCGTCGAAATGGTTTTAAAAGTTTCATACATTATTAAAAATAGATGTATCCCAATTAGCGATGTGTCTGGCTACCTCAGCAAAATACAGAGCCAATGTCTGTTTTACGTTCGCTAGGAAAGTCCTCCGTTTTCAGTATTTTTTTCCGTTGTCTGTACATTATTTTCTTTGGTTTTTGTATATTCAAGATCCATACTTAAATGATATGGATATGGCAGATATGATAGATATGACCCTCCCTGATTTATTTAAAAACGATACCAAACTTGCGATGAGCTCTTCTCTCAAAAGCATAAATCTTTTGTAGCGATTCATCGATTCGCAATTCACCTCGATCATGTTTTAGTGTGCGTGCGTGCGTGCGTGCATGCGTGCGTGCGTGCATGCGTGCGCAGGTTTTTATCATTTCAGGATTGTTGTCATTGCAGGTTTTTATCCATTATTTAACCAAAACCCGATATTTTACAATTTTTTATATTTTGAAGAAACTATGAGAGCTACAGGATTTGTAGGAAATTTAATACCAAAACTACTTTGGTATGAAATTTAAGCTGATTAAATTTCCTACAAATTTCATTTCAGCCGTTACGTGTCTTAGAAAATGGCCCTACCACAATATTTCCACTTTTTGAAAAAAATGCTCTTTTTTGACTTTCTGTATCTCCGCAACCAATAGACATAGGGTGACGGAACCAGTAATGGACAAGGCACCAATAATGTACACTTGATTCTTATTTTACAGAAGATAAGGGTTATTCATTTGTTTTGCAACAATCAATTTAGGACCGTATGAAATTTGATTTAAGACTGAAGTGTCCATTACTGGTGCCTGTCAGCTAAAAGTGTCCATCATTGGTGCCGTCACCCTAGTGTGCTCAAGTTATGCTCAAATTCTAGTAAATTTAGTTATCTTTATTAAAGTATGGAACAAAGATACTTGAAAAACGCTTCCATAGGGTAGTTTTTTGAAGAAACTGAAACAAGTGCCAACATTTCGCAGTTTTTCAAGCACCATGGGGGTAGCACAGGGTTTTCAGGGTTGCAAACTTAGGTGTTAACTGCTCTCAAGGGACCTAACAAACAACATGTAAAAAGTCGTAGTTACATGCGCGTCTGCGATGTTGGATGTCGTTATAGACTGGCCTAATATTAATGAGACCATTTCTATTTTGAGGTATTTAAAATAGTAGATTGTACAACAAGTGCATAAAACGTACCATTTTACCCGAGACGTGCATATAGCCACCCGAGCCGGTACGGCGAGGGTGGATGGTCACGTCGAGGGTAAAATGGGTTTTATGCTCGAGTTTTACACTCTGCTTTTCACTTCGATCGCAAGGAAATAAAACAACGATTAAGCATATACAAGAAAAATTAATAATTTTTTATAATGTAATTAATATGTTCTATCACGCATAAAATGTAATTTCATCGACAGTTCGTCAAATTAGCTTAAAAAAACACTCGGCAAACGTGTTTACGCTTTTTTGGTTCCTCCAAATCATAAAACTTTCGTATGTGCTGAGATAGATTTTCTTCGATTTAGGCGGCAATATCTGCTCAATTACATTTTTCGCACTTCTGTACATTAAAGTCTCAGGCGAAATCATTTTTTGATCGTCACTATCACTACTTGAAGACATTGTTCAATTACTTACGAATAATTTATTGAATTTTCAACCGCAACACAACAAATTTAGTTAGTTTTTAATTTTGTTTGACAAATAATTAGCTTCGCGCTACACAATTTTTCTTATTTTTTTTTTAATTTTCAACTATGTGACGTTAGACTATGGACACTAGGTTTGAGCCTTAATGCCAAGTTATTATAAATATTTGCGTTACTTATATTTTTTTACGTAAATGCACGCCCATATTAATCTTAAAGTATTTAGATAGTATTACATATGTCGTAATTAAAATAAGATATAACCTAAATCTCATAAAAATATATCAATTAAATGAAGGTGTATTGTGTATGTGGCTGTAAGGCCTTATTGCCTTAGTCTTAAAAGAAGAAATTACTTTATGCACTAGAGCATAAAATGCGATTTTATGCAGCCTATACCCAGCATAAAGAAGGACTTTACGAGCATGAGAAGTGAAAATACTTTCCTTAAGTCCTTCTTTATGCTGGGTATAGGCTGCATAAAATCGCATTTTATGCTCTAGTGCATAAAGTAATTTCTTCTTTTAAGACTAAGGCAATAAGGCCTTACAGCCACATACACAATATTACCTTCATTTAATTGATATATTTTTATGAGGTTTAGGTTATATCTTATTTTAATTACGACATATGTAATACTATCTAAATACTTTAAGATTAATACGGGCGTGCATTTACATAAAAAAAATATAAGTAACGCAAATATTTATAATGACTTGGCATTAAGGCTCAAACCATAGTGTCCATAGTCAAACGTCACTAGTAGAAAATAAAAAATAAAAATTAAGAAAAATTGTGTAGCGGGAAGCTAATTATTTGTCAAACAAAATTAAAAACTAACTAAATTTGTTGTGTTGCGGTTGAAAATTCAATAAATTATTCGTAAGTAATTGAACAATGTCTTCAATTAGTGATAGTGACGATCAAAAAATGATTTCGCCTGAGACTTTAATGGACAGAAGTGCGATAAATGTAATTGAGCAGATATTGCCGCCTAAATCGAAGAAAATCTATCTCAGCACATACGAAAGTTTTATGATTTGGAGGAACCAAAAAAGCGTAAACACGTTTGCGGAGTGTGTTTTTTTAAGCTAATTTGACGAATTGTCGAAGAAATTACATTTTATGCGTGATAGAACATATTAATTACATTATAAAAAATTATAAAATTTTCTTGTAATATGCTTAATCGTTGTTTTATTTCATTGCAATCGAAGTGAAAAGCAGAGTGTAAAACTCGAGCATAAAACCCATTTTACCCTCGACGTGAAAATCCACCCTCGCCGTACCGGCTCGGGTGGCTATCCCAAGTAGCACACTGGGTGGGAAATAGCTCGTATATCATATCTATTTAGATACTTAAGTGAAATATATAGCCATGACTAAGTTCTATATAGGTGGAAAGAACCCTTAGGCAACCAATATAGAACCACGGGGAGAAAAATTGCAGCTTATTTTTGGTTCTATATTGAATCCATAAGAGATCTCACGATTACCTTAAGTGGCAATTAGAACTATGGGTGAAAGTTATGCGCAGTGAACGACGATTATTGAACGAATGAATAATAATATTTCAGTTCGGTCAATGAGTGATAAATGGGACGCCAAAGTTCCTTTGAGTGACAACAATTAAGTCGGTAAGTTTTTTAAAGTGAATGTGATCTGCCATTTTAATTTTGGATTTATACATCTGTTTGGTAATTGATTAAAATTCACGTTCAGGCATTGAAATAAGCACGAAATTCTTGCGAATGCTTTTGTACCGTGAAACTATAGTATGGTTTCTTTGTAAATTTCGATGCGCCTTTGATTAGATCAGGAATATTTAAAAAGAGAGTGTTAAATCATATAAGGAATTGATACTGATAAGAACTAAAACTGTAAAAACCTGACCTAATGATTGTAGGTTACGTACAATGTTAAAGTAACATCGTCACAACTATCAAAAGTCTATGATTATGCGTCAGTGTGATAAAATTCTGTTTAAAATAAATCATTTTCAAGGACTCCAATTTGTAAACATGGCGAAACAAAAAAGATCTTACAGTGTTTATTTTCACTTATTTGTTTTCTATTTGAAACTATCAGGTCTGAAAATCACTTATTTGTATCTTGCGAGTGGCACAGCAGTGAATGCTATGCCCTAGAGCTTTTGTGCTGTAACACTAGCGGCTTGCGTTAAAGCCTAAAACGGCACAGAGTTCGTGCTTCCTATAAATGCTATGGGAAACAGCCGGCCGTGGACGGAGTTCTGTTTTTGGTGTAATTAAAAACACCGGCCACAGCCGTAATGCCATATCACGAGGGTCTTAGTTTACGTCTCTCGACGTACTGTCCGTGAACGTGTTAACATTGTTTGACAACACTTATAGCTTTAAACACAACTCAAACTTGTATACGAGTTCATCCTGTCACTTATAGTTGCTTAGGAACGTTTTTTGTTTCTACTTTATTACTTATAGTTGGGTAAAGTCGATTTTGCTACTTAAAGTTGCATGCAGGTTGTAATTGTCACTGAATATGAAGCAATAGTGATATATAAGGCCCTAAAGTAACTTATAAGCCACTTTTATATATAAGTGGCAACATACCCTTATTTGGAACTTTTAATTCCAAATGACTAGTATAATAGAGTAGTATATCACCAATAGTGGCTAAAGAGATAATTTTACGACCCTTCTAGGCCTTAAAGTTGCAATCACTTTAGTTTCCAAAAGGGCCGTAAAATTATCTCTTTAGCCACTATTGGTGATACACTACTCTATTATACTAGTCATTTGGAATTAAAAGTTCCAAATAAGGGTATGTTGCCACTTATATATAAAAGTGGCTTATAAGTTACTTTAGGGCCTTATATATCACTATTGCTTCTTATTCAGTGACAATTACAACCTGCATGCAACTTTAAGTAGCAAAATCGACTTTACCCAACTATAAGTAATAAAGTAGAAACAAAAAACGTTCCTAAGCAACTATAAGTGACAGGATGAACTCGTATACAAGTTTGAGTTGTGTTTAAAGCTATAAGTGTAGTCAAACACTGTTAAACCACTCATTTAGAACATAAAGCTATAAGATAAGCTGCAAAATTCACTAATGTGCTGCTTGGGATATGCACGTCTCGGGTAAAATGGTACGTTTTATGCACTTGTTGTACAATCTACTATTTTATTTTCTGTGATATGTGTTTAAAGTAATGTAAACAAATAATCGTTTTGCAATATATGTATTATTTAATTTAAACTTAAATAATACAGCACTACCTGGAAGACCCTTGTTCCTAGAATAGATTCACTGAACGTACTCACATTAAATTTATTGATAAGTGATTTCATACTTCCAATCATGAGTTTCTATAAGAAATGTTGGTGCCGTCGTGATGAACCCCTCGGAAAACCTCATCACATACTTTTTTAACATTTATGTTTTATCACACACAACTTAAATGAGAAATAGTCTAATAATATATTAATGTAACCATAAGAATTATAGTCCATTTGTACAAATTTTACATGACAACAGCTGATTTCGAACGTAGGCTAGCTGACTAGCTATCTAAATTGAAGTAATAAGGTAAAATATTGGAGTGGTTTAAAAAAAAAAAAAAAAACCACATAAAGGTTGACATAGTGCGATTCGGTGCGCAATTAGGGGTCAAATAAGGGTCATTTTTTAATTGTAATATAATTAATTCACTGCAACATATAATTTAAATCTAACTTCAGAGATTAGTTCGAGAAGCCTATTCCTCGAAATGGATTAGAAATTTTCATACATTGTTTAAAATAGGTGTATCCTAATTGTCAGCCGGCGCCACGCTTACTCACGACACGCCGTAAAAACACAACATACTCGAAAACTACTTAGAATCAGCATACGTGTTCTACTCTGCAGGTGCACTGGTGCAGCCACAACAACTAGATACATAATAATAAGTAAAATGCAACGCATACGCCGCGTGATACTGACCCACTTGAGCATCATCATTCTCTCGAAGAAGTAGTCGAGCGACGTCGCTATCACTGCGCCGCCATAAATACTCGTGCCGAATATAGTCAGAACTGAAAGTAATAATATAAAACCAGTTAATAGGGAATATGCACGGATTTTTTTAAATACGAGTAGCATTTCTCAACAACCGTAAAAGAGCGTTTTTGAATGAATGAGTCTTAAGTGACCGAAACTTTAAATATCACTTTGTTAAGATGGCAATGTTACATTAATTGGTTTTTACCCAAACGGTATGCTTAAAATGATAGGGTATCATTATTACACTACCAAATGTAATGCTTGCTATGTCAATGCCATATCTTTAATGAGAACTTTGTTGATTAGCATCCTCTTCTACTGTCAATAATGTTTGTTTCAACTGACATAATTATGTTCAAACGCCCTCGGGTTCGGGACAAACCGGTTGCACTCGTAGAGAGTTTTGAAGTGTTCACCAGAACTGGGGCATGTAAAATAGGCTATAATACCTTTTCACTTCTCATGCTCTTAAAATGCTACTTAAATCTCTGCGAATCGGGACTAAAGCTCCTTATAGTTAGGGAGGCGAATAGGGGAATTTTCGGTAATACTCGAGCGTGGCAGTTTAAGATATGAGAGATACCTTAGACCTAATAGAACAACCTTGTAAAGTATTTAGCTCTATATGTAGTGACGCGCGCCTAGGAAAGACGATCAGATTAGTAAAAAAAAATCGATAGTCTGAAATACTCGAGCGCGTCAGATTAAGATATTGGGGGTTGATTTTAGTGTTTTAAGACTAAAGGCTATAGCCGTGTTTCTATACAAAATTTGCCTTTCTGTCAAACGTTCTAGTAATTTTATTTTTAGATACTCCTTGTAGGCAAAGGTCTGTTCCCCAAAGAAGAGCCATGTACACTTGTCAGTTTTCGTAATATGGCGGTTTGTTTTTTTTCACTTTTTAATTTTTTTCTTGAATTCGGTCTTTGCGATTAATTTGATTTTTTGGTAAACTATACTACATAATAAAACCCATCACTACAAAAAATATTGCTTGAAACTTTAGTACAAATATATGTCAAAATAATGGAAACTATAAATTGTTTTTTTTTTTTTGGTGTTCTGGTGTAGCGGCACCTACAGTTTTTATTTCATAAATTGTCCATATATTTCTTAAAAATGCTGTCAATTTGCATACAAAATCAAAAGGACCAAGACAAAAATTCCAAACAGCCAAGGTAACTGCTCGCTTTTTTACCACAGTGCGTGTGTTTATTTTTGAATTTGCATTCCAATGTCTATGGTTAGTATTTAAAAACAATTGACAGTCGGTAACATTCGTTCATTCTGCATAATATAATTGTGAAACCGAATATTAAACTATTTGTTGTGTGAAATACTTACTATAAAAAATGAGCTCAAGCGACGAAAGCGACGAAATAGGTACCACACCGCCTATATTAAAAACTATTAAGTTTTTATTTACAAATTGCCCAAACATGACCAACATAACTTTTAATGTGAATTAAATTAAATTACTTGCTTTTTAGAAATGTATTTGTATTATTTCCTCACATGTTTGAGAAAAGCATTATGTATGCCTCGGCGGAAACGAGGATTTCCTGACTCGTATTTTAGCAGGCCTCGCTGTTGCTCGGCCTGCTAACCACCTCGTCAGGAAAACCCTTACTTTCCGCGCCTAGGCAACAATGTACTATTGTATTCCATTTTTGAATGTTTAACAATTTTGTTAAAACAAAAAACAGTCATTTGCTGCGATTTCTCACGATGGAGTGGACATTGAAAGAAAACCGAATAGCTGTTTTAGCGTTGCACCGCTGTGGGCACTCGCCAAGTACCGTTTTCAAGTTGCTCAAAAAATTAAATATAACGCTTACGTTTGTGTACCGTACTATTGATAGGTACAATGAAGTCTCTAGTGTTGAGGACAAAAAAAGAACTGGCCGCTCCGTAAGAACACCAGCAGTGATTAAAGCGATCAAGGCCCGTATAGCAAGAAATCCTGTCCGAAAACAGAAGTTGATGGCTTTGCAGATGGGTGTCAGTAGGAATACCGTCAAAAAGATTTTAAACGAAGATCTTAGTCTACGAGCATACAAAAAAAAGTGTGGACACATGCTTAATGCCCGTCTAAAAACAATCAGGCTTAAAAGATCCCGAAAGTTCTTAAAACAGTACGCGAAAAATTGACACCGCGATATCCTATTTACAGACGAAAAAAATTTCGATATTGAAGAAAAGTATAATAAACAGAATGATAGAGTGTACGCTAAGAGCTCTGAAGAAGCAAAAAAACCGCTCCGCGGGTGCAACATGGACATCATCCATCATCAGTGATGGTTTGGTTGGGAGTATCTTATTACGGGCCAACTGAGTTTCATTTTTGCGAAAAAGGGGTCAAAAACAGTGCAAAAGTGTACCAAGAGACGGTTTTGGATCAGGTTGTCAAAGATCTGCCCAACACGCTATTTTCAGGACATCATTTTGTGTTCCAGCAGGATTCTGCACCTGCACACAAAGCCAAGACCACTCAAGCCTGGTTTGAGCGTCAAAAAATCGACTTTATAAGACACGAAGATTGGCCTTCCTCCAGTCCGGACCTTAATCCTTTGGCCTACAAAATTTGGCAGGTCTTAGAGGAGAAGGTCTGTGCTAAACCACATACAAATTTGGAGAGCCTGAAGTTATCTATTAGAAAAGCAGTCGCTGAAATAGACATGAATATGGTGCGTGCTGCGATAGACGACTGGCCGCGGCGTTTATTGGCCTGTATTAAAAACAAGGGAAGTCATTTTGAATAATTTTAAGTTATATTACTTCTCTATTAAATGTACTTTAAATTGGTATATAAATTATTAAAAACTGATTGGTACTTTTGTTTTTATCATTATTCTTATTAGTGACAGAACTTTAGGACCGACTAGGTATAGTATATATATTTTTCTAAATAAGTTTGTCAGAACCAAACCCTTTGTTCGAAGGACCAAACACGAGTCCCAGCACGTTGTGTCTATGTTAAGTATAGCGGATATAGGCCACCACTGACATAATAGTATTGCATTGTCATCAAATTTACACATGTATGCAAATTTTCAGCTTCATCGAAAACCGGGAAGTGGGTCAAATTTAACTTGGAAGATTTGGCCCGTACATGCATACATTCATACATACATTGCAGGTTAAATAAAAGCTTAAAAAATAGGTATTGTGCAAAAATAATAACACATCATTGCTGCATTGGCCGGTCAGAGCGGAGTCGCAAGAGCTATATGCTCGATGGACAGATGTGGCGCGTAAATGGCGATGGGCGTATGGCCGTCTCCACACTTAGCTTCTCTGGAACTGTTGCCTCTCTGCCGCTATGTATATGCGGCAATTTTTTAAGTTACTAACACCATACGCCAATAGCCCATAAAGCTGTCGTTAGTGCTGTCGCCATCGTGAAAATATTGCTATTGTCTTGGTCCAATATTTATAACCCAATCTATTTTATAACATTCATTAAATCTTCTTCTTTGCATAAAAACGTACCTACTGAAACATAATTGAAAACTAATTACGATTTACTGACATTGATCTATCGGTATAAAAAAAATATTCTGTAGAACGTAACAGTCACTTCTCTATGATTGCGGGAAATCATAGTTCCTTATACGCCAACAACCGCTTCAGGGGCTCGCCTATGACGTCATTGACGGTAAAAAGACTGTACTAATGGTGGTGTAGTGGTGTACATAACATAACAAACGAAATTCGTAAAATGGAAAGGTCTGATCCGTTTTATTAGGTAAGTATGAGATAACAGTACCGAAAGATAATGACTAAAAGCAAGATTTACACCGCATATTCGGCTTTACAATAGAGACGTACAAACTTCTTACGAGTAGTACTCATAATAAAACCTTATCATTATCAACTCAATTGTCTATAATTCTGATTGTTAACTATTATGTTATGTCAGTAAGTAGTAATTGTCATGTAGTCTGCCATGGTCCTTTTTCGCTCTCGATATCTACAAGAAAATATCTACAAAAATATCTATCTATTCAAAATATCTACAAGAAAATGTTGAAGAATTAATTCGTATTTTGGAAAGCGAGTTGTGACGATTACGAGTTTGAACAAAACGAAGAATAGAATATTTTTGAGGATATCGAGTATATCCAGGTAAGATGTTATTATTTTTGTAAATGAGGCCGTTCTGCCGAATAAATATAGTACATCATTCCCTTTTGTCTCTGTTACCAGACTTCAATTTTGGCTGCGCTACGAGCATTTAAACTGTTGAGGCAGGTGTTTAAGGCCATGGAGAGACCAAAGTAAGACCCAATCAAAAAGTTTTTTAGCCGGAACTAGGGAAATGTGAAGTGAAATCGACATATACGAGGGTGCATTGAAAAGTTCTGAGCCTAAGGTTGAATATAATAAATAAAAAACAAATAAATACTGGCAGGTCAAAGTGCCATATTTAGTCGCCATTATGCACTATCTTTTGTTTTTTTCCTGTCACAATTTTGCATTTTATGCTCGAACTGCTACATAAGGTCACTGATTTTTCAAGTAATGGATAAAATTGAGCACCGTTCTGTCATAAAATGTTTGCAAAAGAACGGGTTAACACCAAAACAAATATTTGAAGATATGAATCAAACATAAGGGCAATCTGCTCCATCGTATGCTAACATAAAAAGATGGGTAGCTGGTTTCAAACGTGGCCGGGAGACTGTTCAAGACGAGCCTAGGAGTGGGCGGCCGTTGACGGCTACTACGGACGAAAATGTCAATAATACAGGGTGTATACGGAGGGGTGGATCAAACGAAGGTCAAAGGTAGGGGACCTCAAGGGCTACCGAATTGAACCCCATGTATGTTCAGCGATTTTCATTTGTTTCAGAGTTACGAGTTTTTTTGTGAAAATTTCAGAAATGTCGGATTTCCGGTATAATTCCTTTGTGGTAGCTAAACTATTCGACCTATCACTGTGTTTTATTTTTTTGGAAGTAGTCAGATAGCGGACTTAACAAATAACAATGCCATTTTGAGTCATGGCATCATACATTTTACAAGAAAAAATAAAACTCTCAATAATTTGAGCACATTGAAATTTTCCATGAACATTCACAGGTCAAAATTTTTAAATTATCACAAAAAATTTTTTTTTTGCAAAGTACTTTATAAACTACCTTGGTTTATGGAGAATTAGCCCTGTAATTTTTTTTTAGATAGTCTCACGGCATCACCTTGAAAATATTATGGAAAGGGAATAAGTAGTAAAAATCACTTTTTAAATATCCAAGTAAAATATTTTTTAAATAGGACTAGTACATCAAAATACATTTTTATTATTTAAAAAAATAGTAATAATTTTAACATTAATAATTACAACAATAATAATGATCTAAATATCCACGAATTAAATTGCCTACATTCGTTTGTAAGGTTGATTTAAGAGTTTTTTTTTTAATGTTACTGGCCATTAGTACCGTGTTAGCAAAAAAATAATAATTGAAAACAATTGAAAAAATAATTCTTTGTCATTCATTGCGTAATTAAGCTAACGCATCTTGTTAAAAATAACACATTTAATTAACTGAGTGATTACATTTAAAGGGTAATGAGTTATACCCCACGAGAGTATGCAGAAATGCATTATTGCTACGGTGCAGCTCAAGGAAACGCTCGTGCAGCTGCCAGGATGTTCCCGGAACAACTTACACGAAGAGGAGAGCGAATCCGTTCTTATCCTGACTATCGCGTCTTCATACGCGTCCATAACGCGTATTTAGAAGGTCGTTTCCAGCACCAATTTAGTATTAACTTGTGGACAGGAGTATTTAACGGACAACTGATGGGACCTTACGAGTTACCAAGTCGAATGAATGGAAATAATTTTTTATCGTTTTTACAACAGAACCTCAGTTCCATGTTAGATGATGTTAATTTGGAAACACGCAGGAGAATATACTTTCAGTTTGATGGAGCACCGTGCCATTTTGCTCGAATTGTGAGACAATATCTCGATCAAGAATTTCCACAGAGATGGATAGGTCGCGGAGGACCGATAGCTTGGGCTCCAAGATCTCCTGACCTCAATCCTGTAGATTTTTTCATCTGGGGATTTTACAAGGAGGTAGTTTACAAATCTGAGTTTAATTCAATTGAAGAATTACGCGTAAAACTAACACAAGCCCAAAGAACTATCAGTGAAAACGTAGCTAGAGGCATTCCGCTAACTTAAAAGTAATTTTTTTAAAAGGTGCAGAGCGTGTATAGCAAATAATGGTGGACATTTTGAAAACTTACTTTAATTAATTACAATTAAGGAATAAAGGCGTTACATTTAAGTTTTTTTGGTGTTTTAATCTTACATTCTCTTTTTATATCATTTTCCGTTTTCATTTTCCATTTAAAAAATATTTTACTTGGATATTTAAAAAGTGATTTTTACAACTTATTCCCTTTCCATACTATTTTCAAGGTGATGCCGTGAGACTATCTAAAAAAAAATTACAGGGCTAATTCTCCATAAACCAAGGTAGTTTATAAAGTACTTTGCAAAAAAAAAAGTTATGTGATAATTTAAAAAAATTGACCTGTGAATGTTCATGGAAAATTTAAATGTGCTCAAATTATTGAGTTTTATTTTTTCTTGTAAAATGTATGATGCCATGACTCAAAATGGCATTGTTATTTGTTAAGTCCGCTATCTGACTACTTCCAAAAAAAAAACACAGTGATAGGTCGAATAGTTTAGCTACCACAAAGGAATTATACCGGAAATCCGACATTTCTGAAATTTTCACAAAAAAGCTCGTGTCTCTGAAACAAATGAAAATCGCTGAACATACATGGGGGTCAATTTGGTAGCCCTTGAGGTCCCCTACCTTTGACCTTCGTTTGATCCACCCCTCCGTATACACCCTGTATATTAGATGCGATAATGAAGGATAGGCGATTGAAGATTGTGGAGATAGTGGAAGCAATGGGTATTTCTTATGAGCGGGCACAGAACATCATCACCGATGTTCTTGGATTTTCTAAGGTGTCAACCAGGTAGGTGCCTAGACTGCTTTCAGTCGAGAACAAACGAGTACGTGTTACAATTTCCCAAGATTGTTTATGTATGTTTCAACGTGACTCCGACGATTTTTTTCAATCGTTTTATAACTATGGACGAGACATGGGTCCACCACAGTACACCAGAATCGAAAGACCAATCCAGGCAATGGAAAAGACCAGGTTCACCACCACCCAAAAAAGCCAAGGTCATTTTGTCAGCTAATAAGGTAATGGCCTCATTTTTCTGGGATTGCAGGGGGGTTATCATGAATATCATGATAGACTATCTCGAAAAGGGCAAAGCAATAAATTCGGACTACTATTGTGCTCTTTTACGTCGTCTGCGTGAGGAAATTAAAATAAAGAGACCTGGAATGCTGTCGAAAAAAGTACTGTTTCACCAAGACAACGCTCGCGTTCACACTTCGGCGAAATCAATGGCACAAATATATGATTGTGGATTTGTAGTGCTGCAGCATGACCCTTACTCGCCGGATCTAGCTCCTCCCGATTATCATCTCTTCCCAAACCTCAAAAAACACTTGGGAGGACAAATATTTTCGACAAATATGGAGGTACAAGAAGCAGTAGACTTATATTTTAACGACCTCAGCGATTATTCTTTTTTTTTTATGGGATTATGAAGTCGGAGGCGAGGTGGACTAAGTGCATTGACCTTCATGGAAAATATGTCGAAAAATAAAATTGTTATAAAAAGTGAGCCCGTTACTTTTTTTTACCAGGCTCAGAACTTTTCAATCCACCCTCGTATTAATATTCATTATATTATTATTATAATTATTGACTTAAGAACACGATTTTCTAAATTAGGCTCGATGAAAAAGTCTGTTAAGTACAGGTCTATCCACGAGAGTTGGCACGAATGGATTGACTTAAAGTAATGTCACTTGTCAATGAGTGGCAGTGTGAGTGCCTTTCTTATACAGGGGTCTCCTTATATTCTGTAAAAACGTACCTAACACGTTCTCGTTTTTCAGAAAAAAAATAATATAATCTGCACCAAGTATCAATGTTAATCCTTTTAGTAATTTTTGAAGTCCTTTGTATTTAAAAAAAACATACATTTATTTTTTTGACTTATTTTTATTTGTGAAGAAAGGTGACGGCGTGTTCGAATAGTAAATAATCTAAAAAGGATCAGACCGAGGAGTCCGTCGTCAACAGAGTTTTAAATTTATTTATAATACACTGTCTTATCCTGTTTTCACACTGACGCCGCAATTAACAAAATAATGGCGAAAAGTTTCACGACATCGTCATTACGCATGAAAAATGTTTATATTTTATTAATTTGTAAAATGCAAAATGCAGGCTAGATTACGAAGTAAGAACTTACATAGATAAGATTACATTGTGCTTGATAACCTTCTTATTAGAATGACACTTCACTCATTTTTTACTGTCATATAAGCTATAAACAATACTTATACCGTAATGTAATTTTATCTTATTCTCAAAATGACTACACCTACTTTTGGACGAGGAAAAACATTATCGGGACAGTCTCGAGAAATAATTTTTAACGTATTTAATTATTTTAAACAAAAAACTAAAAATGCTGAAGGTGGATTTCTAAAAATTCAAGAGTTATACAAATTAACGTCTGCGGCGACTGGGACATCAGAACGAAGTGTACAGCGAATCGTTAACTGTATCTGCAAAAATGCGACTGAGGGATCGACTTCTAATGTGTTCGTGACACCCGGTGAAAAACGATCACGTTTGTCGAAAAAATCGGAGGTGGACAATTTTGATTTAAACGTCATCCGAAGGTGTATTTACGATTTTCACAAAATACACAAAACACTACCAACTATTAAAACATTACACAAAGTTTTAAAGGAGTCGATAGATTTTCCTGGCAGTGTCAGTTCTTTATTACGACTGGTACATAAAATGGGATTCCGGTGGAAGAAGATTCAGAACAACAGGATGCGGATAATTGAAAATGACAACATTCGTTACAAAAGATTTATGTATTTACAAAAATTACAAGAATATAGAGACCGAAAACGGCCTATTGTGTTATTGTGTATACCGATGAGACTTACGTGCATAGCACTCATACTACGCCAAACGCATGGACTGACAACAGCAACAGTGGCATCAGAGTTCCCATATCAAAAGGGCAAAGACTTATAGCGGTTCATGCTTGTACAGAGGAAGGCTTTGTAGAAAATGCTTTGCTGACATTCAAATCTAACCAGAAGTCTGGAGATTACCACAATAATATGAATGCTACAAATTATCAAAAATGAGTGAAGGAATATTTGTAACTGAACTTAAAGCCCAGAAGCGTCCTTGTCGTCGATAACGCTCCTTATCACAACGTTCAGGTGGATCGAGCTCCAGTAAAAAACTCAAATAAAAAAGAGATGCTGACCTGGTTAGATAAAAATAAAATATCATACCCAAAAAGAAATACTAAAATCGTTCTGTACAAAATAATTAAGAAACATAAAGACACAAAGAAAACTTACAAGTTAGATCAAATACTGCGAGACCACGGTCATTCTGTATTACGTCTTCCACCTTACCATCCAGATTTAAACCCAATTGAGATGTTGTGGGGGATTATAAAAGGTAAAGTAGGGACAAGGAACGTCACTTTTAATATGAACGAAGTTCAAAAACTATTCATCCATGAAGTTCATGCCGTGAAAACAGAAACGTTTCATGATACTTGGAGAAAGGCCCAAGAAACAGAGCGTTCGTACGAGTCTATGGAACACCGGCTAGACGACCTTACTGATGGTTTCATTGTTAATATAGGTGACAGCGAGGACGAAGAATCTTCAACATCTAGTAGTTCAAGTGATGCAGAGTCGGATTAACATTTTTTAAAATAAATTTTATAGTCAGGTTATGCATATGTATGTACAGTCGAGTTCATAAATATGTGTACACTTTTTTACCTACTCGAATGCGGTCGCTAACAATTAGTTTGCAAACGCATTCGACTAGATAAAAAGGGTACACATATTTATGAACTCGACTGTACAGTCAGCGTCAAATAGTTTGTAGCAGTCAAAGTGGTCGAAAAGTTCGGTACATCATACTAAATGTATCCTATACCAAACTATTTGACCACTTTCACTGCTACAAACTATTTGACGCTGACTGCACATAAACCACAGTCAATTAATGCATTTGTACATATGAGGATAAAGTATTTACATTAATGGTGTTGTTTTAATTTAAGACTGATAGATCTATCAAACCCATCAATCCCAGGACCGCTGCTTAGAAGGCAACTCCCGTTACCGCTAAGCCACAACGTGTTGTCAAAGATTTTTCATACATTTTATTCATGATGAAAGTAGACCTTAGTTTACTGGATTTATGTTCATGGATGGTTTGCGTGGCACTGCAGTATACTACGTTAGGTGTTCTTGGTTTCCAAAGGTTTCTTATTTTGGCGGGTATGCCAGATTTTCTTAGACACAATTATCGTAATTACTTTTTGCATCAACCTGTATTTAATAATTATGTCATGCACACATAGACATTTTCATTCACTCGTTCAATCCATTCGTGCCAACTCTCGTGAATATATCTGTATGTGTAGGTATATGTTGTTTTTTTTTTTATTGAAAATGTTGTCACGTCTATTTTATTTAAGAATATTTCTTACTTGCTTAGTCGTATACTCATGTCATGTGACATACTTTGTATACCATTTCTTTCAAACGTGTCACAAAGGCAGTGTAAGTAGATCCAAGTGAAATTACTTACTGATCAATAAATTTAATAATTCGTTCATGTCATAAAAAAAAATTGTACTTACAGTAGCACGCCCAAGTCACCATTTGAAGGCCTTATGTCAATGTCAATAAGATTACCAATGACCACTCATTCTTTACTACGATTAGCAAAGCTAGTAAATTTTATCGATAAACGTTTTGCACAGCACTACGAGATTCGTCATTTTTGATAATGATAACGCAACAGTGCTTGACGTGTATGTGATCACTTCATTCAAATATGAAAGCGTTCAAAGGGTTGAATATCATAAAAGAAGTACTGTACAAGTTTCCACAGTGCCTCAAGCACCAACTTAAAAATGCTCATGGTCTTTTGGACTAAAACCATATTATTTCATTTTATAGCCTACTATTAATGTTCCCTTCTTTCTAAAATGTACCTACACAAACCGATAGTTGTCCGTGGGAGCATTCTTGTATATCGTGGGCTTACGAACTATCGCTGTTGGGGTCCCATCACTTTGCTAAATTAAAGTTGTCTAAAGGGCCTGTGCGTGTTAAATCGGAAATTACAATCGCATTTTCAAACATAAGTGACTAAACATTTTCTTTACCTGTACCTACCCTTCAGTTGAAGTCGAGCACAAGCAGCGCTCGCTACGGCGTTGTGACTTACCTTTTTTCCAGTATAAATTGACGGCAGCGAAGAATATTCCGGACCCGAGCAGCGCAACGACGCACAGCCAATACTGAAACAACGTCGCTCGGTCAAACTGAATGCACGAGCACTGATCCACTCGATCACAGCTGGCTACTTGCTTGACCTGACACTCCAAAATCCAACCAGGGACGGTATTCTAGGCAGTAAAAATGATATCGTAGTCAGCCTGTTATGGTATTGTTATGACGTCAGCCGCCATTACTGTCAAGTAAATAAGAGCTATCAAAACAGACAATACGATACAATACGATTAAAATAAGTTCACCATTCGGCCATCCTCGGTTATTGTCGGCATCCCTCGTTTTTCACATAGAGTATATCAAATTACAGATATGACATTTAAATATACTACCCGTTATCTTAATAAACACAATACAACAGAAGGATATGAGCAACATAACCTTTTTGTCTCATAGACCACTTGGCATTTGTTTCGGTTTTTGGTGGACCCCCTGTTTACCTAACATTTACGTTATTACGTAAAACTAAGCAATCTTGGTTTTTTTTTGCACGGATAAGTTTGAAGGCCTAGCCGGCTAAAAATTGACACAGGCTGCTCTGAAAATTTAGCACGGGAAATCAATTTTTACAAAGTAAAGAACTACCTACACACGGAGAAAATTGCAACATAATTTATATAGATAATATTTAAATATTTATAAGAAAGTATTACGTAAGTAAGTAGGTATCTACTATCTGTGTATGAATTTTGATTATTCCATTAATGGAAAGCCAAAATTAAAGTCACGACCTGATATGATAAATGAGATCCACTATCTTGGACCCCCATTTTCATCTCATGGACCCCTATTAATTTTTTCATATTACATAGACCCCTTAAAGGTTGTTGTCGACCCCTGGAGGGCGATAAAGACCACTTTGGGGTTCACTGCTCTAAAGCAACACCACCATTACATTGTTTTTTTTTTAATAATCAAAATCAAACTATCCTTAATCCTTATATCCCGACGTAATCGTAATACCGTACTGTTTGTTACGAGGGGCGTTCAATAAATTCTCGGTATGAGAAGGAAAACAAAAGCATACGATTGGTGTTTTATTTTTATTTTTCTATATATTCCCCCCCTATGTTTATACACTTATAAGATCTGTCAATTCGTTTTTTTAACCCCTCATAAAAATATTTTTTGTCTTTGGTGTCAAAATGGTTCAGCACCGCTGCCTTCAACGCTTCATCATTAGAAAATCGATGTCCACGAAGATCCTTTTTAAGGTTGGGAAACAAAAAGTAGTCGCTGGGGGCCAAGTCTGGACTGTACGGCGGGTGAGTAAGTGTTTCGAACCCAGATTCAAGAACGGCAGCCTTGGCAACATGAGCAGTATGCACAGGGGCGTTGGCATGAAGAAGCAGAACTCCTCTGGTCAATTTTGGCGTAAAATGTTAGCGTAGTACTCTCCTGTAATATTTAAACCCTTTTCTTTATAATCTATTAATAATATCCCTTCACAATCCCAGAATATTGTCGCCATGATCTTGCCAGCTGAGGGGACGACTTTGAATTTCTTGGGATGAGGTGTTCCTTTAACGTGCCACTGCATCGACTCTTGTTTGCTCTCAGGGTCATAATGATGAACCCAAGTTTCATCTCCGGTAACAATTTTTTGGAGCAAACCATCAGGGTTTTCACCACACAGCAGCTCAATGAAGTCGGAACAACAAGCAACACGCATATGCTTCTGAAACGGTGTCAACATTCGTGGTACCCATCTCGCACTAATTTTGGACATGTTAAGATGATCGTAGATAATATCATGTATTGTATAGAAATGTTGGTTTTTTGTGCTATAGACCTAACCTTCACTCGACCATCTTCCAGTATAATTTTCTCCTCTTTTTGAATGTTTTCTGGTGAAGTAGCTTCAACAGGCCGACCCGGTCTAGGGTCATCTTTTATGCTCTCCCTCCCACGCTTAAATTCATTTGACCACTTTTGGACAGTAGATAATGAAGGAGCGGACTCACGGTAAACTAAATCCATTTCTTCTTTAATACACTTTTGATTTTTTCCCTGTTTAGTCAAGAATTTTATCACGGCTCGATGCTCCAATTTAATTATCATTGTAAAATCGCTCATGGTGATCACGTTTGTTCAGCAGTAGCAGAAAAACAAAAGAACGTGTAGGCTTCAAATTTACTTTTTTTTACTGTCAATGAATGACTCTTCGCTGCCAGTATTAAGAAGTTTAATAAAAAGGTTTGCAAGATACCAATACCGAGAATTTATTGAACGCCCCTCGTACCTTAGCGTGAAACAGTAACTATTGATTAATAAAGAAATATTTTTTTTATGATATTAGTAGGTACTCAATAAATAATGCATGTCTATATCACTTCTTAAGTCTACTGGGAAGTAATGTCATCGTGGCAGGTGAGATACATTGCGTTTACGATACTTTAAGTTGAGTGTTACCTAAAAGAAATGGCAGCAATGTATTTTGTGTCATTTTTGACTCCGGTTTTAGCCGATATTAGCCGAGAAAATTCGAATAGTTAACTGATTTTAATCGTACTATAACACTCAAACACGATACGGTTTTTACCGTGCAGGGTGCCCATATCCTCGTTTGATATTATAACACGTCGCCTTATCTTTATTTGCCTAACAACGTTTCCTATAATAAACCGTATGCCTAATAGGTATATGTTTTCATTTTTTATTAAGAGGATTGAGAAACGACTCCTAAGACGAGTAACTGTTGAAAAATTTATATTTATACCGCGGATGAAGACCAATAATGAAATTAGTTTAAAAAATGGGTAACTTCCCCTAACTGTAACTGAGACGTTGTTGGCCATCCATTTTTACCCGACTGCCGAAGGAGGAGGGTAAAATGTTTATGAGCCTATATATGAATCTATGTTCCTGTGTGGCGCTCTAGAAACTAATCGCGTGGGCCGATTTGGATGATTCTATAGTTCATTTATTTTAGCATGATACAGAACGAAATAAAGGTATTTTATTGGGCACGTTACACGCAACATAATAATTATACAATAATATTGCTCCAAAACGTCTTTTTTGACTGCTATTATTTGACAGTAAATATTAAATGAACGTTATAATCTATTGCAGTAGTACTTTAAGTCATATTCGTTAATATTTACATTGCGTTTTTTATTTGTGTTGATTAAATTTACTTCAATTAGAAACGTGGTCTATAAAAGACCTAAAGAAGCCGGGGTTACAAACCTGTGTTAACAAAATAACGAAACGTCTGAACATATAACCAGGGACCGGAAAACCCCTTCATTTGATTAACCCTATGAATAGGCTTAGCCTATCATTCGGTTAGCCAATCGATGTGCTTAGCTATGATTGAGTCACCTTAACGTTAGGGCGAACCCCTTTGAAGTAGTTAACCGCATCCAAAGAGCTTACCCGGTTCATTAGGGTTTCGGTAGTATAATATTTAAGCGCTTAGCATTGACTGGGTATTACACCATTGATCGCCTATCTCTTTTTTGCGCAATCGGGCGAATTCTAGCCGTCTCGCTCAAGCGGCTACTGCCTGCCGCCACCCTATCAATTGTTAGGTAATTCAATAATAAGTCTAAACTCTTGCGCATAGAGGTTAAACCAGCTTGAATTCGTTCGAATAAGCTTGAATAAGGTAACAGACAATAGGGTATTGGGATAGGCTTAGCGCTTAGTCGAATTAACCGTATCGTTTGGTTGCCCTTTCTTTGAGCTAAGCCGACGATAAGCTTAGCGCATCCTTGGGGTTTGTAACAACAAGTCTATCAAAAAGCATATCGAAAACCCCTTTCGCGCTAAGCGGTTCCGGTCCCTGCATATAACTCGACTAAATCAAATACTATCCTGTCACCTATCAAATATAGCGAACCTAGTGAATTTTAAATTGATAATTAATAACGCCCCAGTTTGCATTATTTGACAGATTGAACGTCACAACGCCCTTATGTGATATGTCCCATGTTATGTTATGTCATTTTCTCTCGAGTTCGAGAGCGTGAGCGTTGATATTGTTCCATAGTTGTTTTTGTTGTGAGTTGTTTGTTGTTAATTTCCTTGTTAAAGTTGGCAGCTGCTCGTTTAGTCTACATCTTTAATCTCTACCCTACTACCGCACTCTTTAGCGGAGAAACGATGACACTTCATCCGGAACAGTCAGTCTTAAATTAGGTAAATCAATTAAGTATAGCAGTTAGAAACCAACATATTCAAATAGTTTTATAGTATTTTTTTTATATAATATCGAGACCCAATGTTTTGTCCAACACAAAAACATTAATGACACATGCACAGATACAATATATTGAGTGCATAGATTCTTATTGATTCTGCCAGCGAGTATTAGAGTTGACGACTACTGGTTCTTTTTCTTTTTTTTTCTCATCCTAAAACAAATGAACTATAATGGCAATCGATGTAGGCTTGTCTTGTGAGTGTCACTAAAGATATAAAAGTTATTAAAATTCAATATAGCGCAACTAGACGCAATATGACAACTGGGGTATCATTGAATAGGTAAATTTTTCTTTTTAAGTTTCTTTAATCATTTTTCAATTGTTACAACTCTCTCTTATTACTTTGATTAAAATATTATAGCCTAAGTCACTCTTGCAACCAAAAATAATCTAAAAAACCCAAATCGAATCCTCATGTTAAAATTCGTCAAGCCGTTTAAGCTGCAGAGCTGCTGGTACATACATGCATACACTCGGAATACATAACGCTCCTTCTGACGCAGTCGGGTAAAACCTGTTAGCCACGCTCGAACTTTTATCTGTGGTCAGTACAATTATACCTGTGTTGTCATGTTAATAAAGAAGCATAGATTTAATGAATTAATTATTGTAATAGGGAATCAAAAGTAATCAAACAAAACTAACCCTATCTCATATTAGAATGCCGTTATTACCAGGTGCTTGAAAATTTTCTTCCTCCTTCCAAAATCCTGTTTTAGGTGTTTTATTGACTTCTTATAGGTTATTTGTTAGGATGGTTGTCTGTAGCGCTCTTTTCTTCGGTACGTGAATTCAAATAACATTTCAGTAAATGGTACAAGCAGGCAGGAGTGAGAGAGACAAATAAAATAACATAACTACTATGACTACGACGTAAGTAGCCCTGCCTGATGCACTACGCTAACTAGCGTTTCTATTCGTTCCGTTTTTAAACCAGTCGCGTCACTGGTAGATGACGTGGCTATTCGTATCACGTCATCTACCAGTGACGCGACTGGTTTAAAAACGAAACGAATAGAAACGCTAGTTAGCGTAATGCATCTTGGCAAGGCCATCTGAGATTCTTCAAGAAAGATAATATATACCGAATAGAAAATACACGGCAATATGCGGAACATTTCGGTGACAAAATTATCAGGAAGGTAGACATATACAGTCGTGGCCCACTAACTAAGAACGGACTTAGTATTACATATAACCTTTATAAAATTTCTAAGTGTTACTTTCATATTAAAACTTTTATTTGAATTCGTTTACTATTATTTAATTTGAGTATATATGAAGTTGATTGAAACAAGTTTTAGCAATAAAAAGTTTATAGATAATAATAAAAAAGCCATTTGAAATTAACTTATCCCATAACGCTGAAAAATAAGCTGGCACACTAATTAAGATCATAAACGAAAACTCATGAATTATAAAAAAAATGTTAAAGTCATGTTAATATTTGCTAGGGAATCCCTTGTTCTGCAGCACTGCTAGACATCTTTTCGTCATAGACTCCACTAGGACTCGGCATCTTTCTACTGGTATAGATATCCACGCTTCGAGTGCCGCGCAGGGATCGGATACCGGCATTTTTTATTCAAACCGGTTTTGGCTCTACACTCCAAACCGAAATTAATAGCGTTTTTGGTTTCGGTTACCGGATTTAAAACGGTTTATAACTAAAACCGTTATTTAGCAGGTTTCGTTTCTGTTGAACAAAATTAACCGGTTTTCTGCGACCTTCGTTCCCATTTGTATATAAAATACATGGTTGACATGGTATAAGATGAGATAAGCGGATTATATCTAACTTGTATTGTTATTTAATCTTTAGGTAGATCTCGCGACAAGCCTTTATGTAGGTACTTAATAAAAATTATGTAATGTAAAAAAATTACTTATTTGTATTAATTTATACTTATCTTATTTCTTATTTTTAGGTGTATGCTTATTGAGCCAGGGGCCGGAAATGTGTGAAGACTATCTATAATCAAGCACTTTAATAACAAACATTAACATGATGCTTTATGAACTTCTAATTTCGAGCTTAGAAATGGGGTGAAATGGGCTAATTTTTAAAACAATATATTTTTCTCATAAGCAAATGCTCTTGCTTCAACCTGCAAACACGATGTGCTTTTGGAAAATATAATTTAAGTTAATTAAACTGCATATAATTGTTACATTTAGATGTACTTTTTATTTTATAATTAACAAAAGACAGTTCCTTATTAATTAATTAGGAACTATTTCATGCGATAGGAGTGCATTGCTGGTTGAAGAGACTATTATAGATAAGTAAATTAATTGACAAAGTATGTCATCTTATTTACCAGTTCAATGACGTTACACGGAACGTTTTAAATTCCGTTCCTCTTGAATAACGATAACCGAAATGATTTCGTTGTTTATGAAAACGTTACTGTAGTATACCGGTTTATAAATGAACGAAAATTTGAACGGTTTACGAGCAATATTAAACTGTATTTTTAAACCGGTTCCGATCCCTGGTGCCGCGTCATAAAGTTCGTTTAGATTTTTAATATTTTTATTGGAGTTTTTTTGACGTCATTCCAGAGGTTGCAGAGGCAGCAAGGTGTTCTCCAAAATATCTCTGTAAACATTCTGGTTCATAACACCGTCAATTCGCACCAATGGCCCCACACCATGCCAAGAAAAACAACCCCATAATTTAATGTTCCCGCCCCCATGTTTCACTGTTACGGTAGTATACTTGGGATTAAACGCTGTATTTGGTGGTCGGCGTACGTAGATTTGACCGTCTGATCCTATTCTGTTTATTTTAGTTTCATCAGACCATAACACATGCGTCCACTGAGACAAAGTCCAGTCTTTGTGTTCTTTTGCAAATGTAATCCTTGTGTCTCTGTTTTTGTTGCTCACTAATGGTTTCTTGCGAGCTACTCTACCAAATAAATTCGCTTCGTTCAGTCGTTTTCTTATAGTACGAGCTGCCAGACCAGATTTTTCCCCGAAAAGTTGACGTTTTATCTGAATAAAAGACAGTTTAGGATTCTTTTTCGCCATTCTAACAATTAGGGCGTCAGTTCGGGGGGTTGTCTTACGTGGTCGTTGTTTCCGCTGGACCTTCTGGCATGTTTGGTTCTTCTTCAAATATTTGATCGCGTTAAATACTTTCGTTTTCGAACATTGAAGGTGTTCGGCAACCTTTCGATATGTCCACTAGGAAGTGGACATATCGAAAGGTTGCCGAACACTCACTCTAAAACCAATGTTACAACGATGTTTCCGATGGAGGCATCAGAACTAGGCTTTTTACCCATTTTTACTAATCTTTTGAAGCACGAAATAATAATAGAATAGCCAAGAAACAGAAAACCAAGTGACATATTGGTTCTTTTCAATTGTTTTGGAACATACAGGGATTCAAACCCACTGTTCTTAATTAGAGTGCCAGTAATAAAGTACTTTAAATAGTAACAAGTTTACATATTCATCAGTTATCAATAGGTTGGCAAACGAATGTAAGTAAAAATAATTATTTTGATAGTACCTAGATACATGATAAAGCTTTAATTAATATGCATTGCTTGTATTGTGCTGATTTATGAAAATTATAGTTGTCTGTTCTGTATCTAGTCATATAAAATGTGTTTGTGCCTAATTAGTGGGCCACGACTGTAGCTAAGCAAATATACAAATAAATTAATTCTAGAACATGCTCATGCATACGCTATTTCTTTGAACCAAACACGCAAAGAACCTCGGCGTTGCCCTTTTAAAATATAATAAAATGTTTGTAGAATTCTACCTGGGTGTACAGTTCGGCCAAAATTGAAAGGTAAATCTACAATATTCCTAAACGTCCATCTACATAATATCGCACCAGATTTTGTATGAAACTTGGACCATGTTCATTCATTAATAACAACGCCCTCATTTTTTTAACTCTTTATTGCTAACGTATGAAATAAACGTTATGTTGCTAAGCAAAATAATAATGTGATAAAATAGTGGGCGCCATCTCAACCGCGACCATTACAATCGGAACATCTTTTCGGAACTTATGTTGTAATGTACGTAGGCGTGTCCTTGGATCCTATTGGACGATGACGGTATCTCTGCTGACCGTTTGTTTAAAACTACCCATTACTTAGATAAACGAATAAAATCAAATACAAAACTAAAACCCTACTAATATGACTTGAAAGTAAATAAAATGAATAATTTAATTAATTAATTTTACCTACAAGCTATTCCAGCTTATGATAGTTAAGATAGTCGTACGCTCTCCTGGAATGACTAATGACCACCCATTTATTGAAATCGGTTATTTTACTATTTATTCTGGAGCTAAAGTAAAATATTTTACTCACATAGGGCAAGACATAGATTAATTAGCTATATGACAAAATTCGCATATGCATAAAAAATTAGGCCGAATTAGCTAGAATGACCTGGGAATATTGTATATTAAATTCGTGACAGCTTAAGCAGATAGAAAATCTAACACGTTCTAAAACAGATTGCATGTAAGCACCGCTGTGATTCGCCTATAGCATAACCATAATCTACGCCCAAATTTCGCAAATGCAATTGAGTATTAATATACAAATAATAATATTTAGCTTGGCACTGGTGAAATATCGACGTATTATTGTTCTTAACCTACTTCAAAAAATGGTCTAAATGTTGGTTTGAACGGTGCCAAAATCTATACAGTAGTTTTTTGATTAGCACGACTATACGTGATGCATCAAGTCTAGCCGATGTTATTCATAAAACTCTTTAATTATTTTTGGACATTGCTGCATTTACCGGCTCTAAGAAAAAGTTTGGCTCCAATTAATACATTTTTTTCATCGGACGGCTGTTAGCGGCATAACTTTAATCGTCTTGTTCCACCGTGATACATTTAACCTAGTGCGGTGGACAGAGGACGCTTAAGCTGACATATATATATTAGGCGAGGCCGATTTATGTCCATGGCATCAGATCTACAGTTATGGTCCGATTTTGGTAAATGATATGTCATGGGATTTGACTCATGCTGGAGAGTTGCATAGCACATGATAAAGTACTGAAAATTTAATTTAAGAAACTATTTATAATTTTAGTAGGGTTTATAATATTAGTACGGTTTATAATATTAGTAGGATTATAGTAGGATACTCGTATTAGTAGATAAAAGCTTTTAAACGCGTCTTCCTCCGCTTAGATTTCGATTATAGTTATTTCCTCGGGAACTTTAAAAAAATCCGGGATGGAAAAAGTAGCCGATGTGTTAATCCAGGGTATAAGCTATCTCCATTCCAAATTTTATCAAAATCCGTCCAGCCGATGCAGCGTGAAGAAGTAACTAACACACACACACAAACATTCGCATTTATAATATTAGTAGGATTAGAAGAAACAGGGAGACCTCCTCGTTAGAAGACCGCAAGAGACCTGGTCACCAGCGTTCAGCAAGAACAGATAGGGCCGTGAAAATCGTGAGATTGTCTCCGCCGGAAAATAACAACGTTCGGTCTGAAAATTAGCTGCAGACTTAAAGATTTCAAGAAAAATAAACGGCAAAAAAGATTAGATGGATCACACACTATACTTTCCTGGCACGCGGGGGATGAATTTCGGACGAAAAACTTGTCGCATTAGAGCAATCTCACAATGCCTAAAATGATCGTTTGTGGGCAGCAAACATCCAAGATATTCCAGATAATCAGAGAATGTGCCAAGATTCCAAAGTGCACCATCAATGATGGTTTGGGTAAACTTCCTTTGGTATTTATCGACAAAGGGATAAAAATCAATACTAACTATAACACAGAAATCTTGGAAAAAATGTTGCTCCTAATTTAAAAATGATGTTTGGAAACGACTATAATATTGTTTCCATCAAGACGGAGCTCCATCCCAAACGGCAAACTCAGTTCAAGCGTGGTGTCAGGCCAATTTAACGGATTTCTTGCCTAAAAAAATAATGGCCCCAAGTTGTCCGGATTTAAATTTACTGGACTTTTTTGTATAGTCGTACATGCTCTCAAAACTTAATAAGTATAACTTAAGAATAGGTTGCATTTAAAAAGCATTTTTTTGATAAACCCACAAAGGTTAAAACTTAATAGGAAAAGGATAAAATAATTTGAAAACCCTCGACTAAAAGACTTTATTTAACGAGAGATAATGAACGCGAAAAGCTTATACTTAAGTAGAGTTGATCTCTCGCGGAGTCGGTAGCACTTCCCTACGCACCTTTTTCGGTGCTCGAGGATATTATTGACTTTTTATTAAGTATATAGGTAGTTGACTATGTTATTGCCACATCTATATAAATTAAAATATTAATGAGTTTTATAATATGTAATAAATCGTATATGAATTAAGAAATTCTGTTTAGTATTAAGTGATTTAATATTGTATGTCAGTGATGGATAAACTGTTGGTTCTTATTATATACTTGTTAACATCTCTGTATAGTCTTTATTATTTGAACTGAGCTGATCTTCTACACAAAGGCCATTGTTTGTGTACAATACTATTATCTTTCTTTGTGTCCGTAATCGCAAGCCCATTACATACAAAAAAGTTAGAACTACATTGAATGTACATTGAATTATAGGTTTAAAATTTTAAGTGTCAGGATACAGATATGTCTTTATTATTTGAACTGAGCTTATTCTCTACACAATACTATCATCTACACAAGACTTATATCTGTATCCTGACACTTTACATTTTAAACCTACTGACTAAGAGGATAGGGTTGATAATTCAATGTACATTCAATGTAGTTCTAACTTGTTTGTATATAATCGACTTGCGGTTACGGACACAAAGAAAGATAATAGTATTGTACACAAACAATGGCCTTTGTGTAGAAGATCAGCTCAGTTCAAATAATAAAGACTATACACGGTTAAACAATAAACATTATTCTATTATATTCTAATGATTCGCCAAAGGTCAAGCTTATGTCGCGCTCAGTAGAGTAGGTACGATCTTTATACGGTGTTTGTAGTAATAACGTATCTAGATCAAAGAAAACTTTTTAACAACCCACATATAATAGCATACCGTTGCAAGAATTAGAGCGATTGAGAAGTACTCTACGCCGGCGCCGGTCGTAAAAAGAGGAGACACAAGAAAAGTTATGGCCTAGTTGCCTTCGTATTTTGCTCCACATACATATTTTGCGTTTAAACCCCGAACGACGTGGGTTTATAATTGTTTTACTTTCTATTTTTCTTTAGAATATTTAGAGCTTCTACATCACTGATCTCTACAGAAATACTTACCTATCGAGTTCTATAGAATTTACTTAATATATAGTAGCTAATAAGTAACAAAATATATTACTACAGCGCCGCCTAGTGAGTTTTTACCATAATACCGATTTAAGACCCCTCACTAATCAACCACAAACCCCATTACTGAAAACCGCATCAAAATGTAACAAGTAGCTTTGGCTTTGCACAAACAAACTATAACCCCAGTTATAGTTATTAAAATGGTGTGTTAATAGGTTTCGCCCACTGTGCATGGTCCCCTGCATAAAGATGGTGATTATCGGTTGCCATAGAAACTCTAGATAGTGTCGTGTGGTTGCCGGGTTAGAATAGTGCCACTCCATGTCTTCCCGTGGATGTCGTAAGAGGCGACTAAGGGAATAAAGGCTTGTAGTACTGTTAGGCGATGGGCTTGCCACCTGTCACTAATACGCTGGGAAACATCTTAGCCTACTTGTGCAAAATGTGGTTACAGAATTATCAAGAAGTTTAAAGACTTGTTGGTAATTCTGTAGCTCTGCCTACCCCACTCTGGGAATGAAGGCGTGAGTTTATGTATGTATGTATGTATAGAAACTCCATAATGGATAACAAAAAGTCTGTCAAGTGTGGATTTATACTTACTTACCTATTGGGAATCATACAAATGGGATTTTATTAAATACTTATAATATTATAAAGAGGTATAGTTTGTGACGTTGTAAAGGGGTAATCTCTGGATCTAATGAACCGATTTTTAAAATTCTTTTACCAATAGAAAGCCACGTTATTTGTGAGGGTCATAGGCTACATATTAACCCAAAAAATCTTTATTGCCCAACGAAGTGAGCAAGGGAACAGCTTGTTAAAAGTAAAATAATAGTTATTTATGTAACTGGTACATAATTAAGCTTCTTAAGGTATGAGTGGTTAGAGCGCTAGCTTGCGAGCGCTCTAATTACAGGCACGAGTACCTTAAGAACTAATTATGTACCGTTGCATACATAACTATTTCTACAAGCTTAATGCAAAATGATGATGACAAAAATAAACAATCGTTAACTTTTCCTGCATACTTTCTTTGATTTTTCTGCTAACGAATTACCTACTTGTCCGCAAAGTCCTTTTTATTATTCCGATTGGCGTCAATAGTTTGTGAATGTTATTGCTAAATGTTTACAAATTTCATGCAAATTTGAATAGTCACAGTCACTAAAACAGTTCTGACAATTTATCATAAAAGTTGGAATGCCCAACGAAACGCCATTTTGTTGTTATCTATATTGAACGTAAGCATGGTAACCAAATAACAAATTGGTGGATATTAATCATCTAATTTTAGGAACTAAGTTAAAATTTAATTTTAAACACATAATGGGATGACATGGAGTGGCACTATTCTAACCCGGCAACCACACGGAAAATAAACAATGCTATAATAATTATTATACAACTGTTATTAACATGCAATGCTCATTATAAAATTGTTTTCACGCCTCGGTTAGGCAATAGGTAGTATTCTGATACCATTAACGATATCAATATTAGCGGTTTATAGTGCGCAAGTAGAAAAATCTTTTAAAATAGTAGTTACTCACCGTTGTAGGCCTGTTGTCCAAGAAGTGGTCATATATGGCTAATCCAGCTAATGCTAACAAGAGTCCAGTGTGGAATCCAGTCATAAAAAGACCTACATATTGAATAAGCATGGTGATGAGCCCAAACAAGAGACCGGCACACAACGCCACGCCTGCAACAATTTACGTTTTATTTAAATACCCCTAATAGATATTATTAGTACCTGGATGTTTTTATTTCTCGGTAAGTTTTCTAAAATTTAAACCAAGCTAGATCAATTTATCACCCCAAAAAACCCCTCCATACATAATTTCATGAAAATTGATGGAGCCATTTCCGAGATTCACATTAAAATTGCTCGTTAAAAGGTATTAGATGCATTCATAACCACAGCAAAAAAAAAAAACAATTAATATGCATCAAATGATACTTACAGACATTTCCATAAGCAGGCATAAGGTAATCTTGTAGACAAATCAAATAAACAATAGTAGTACCAAATGTGAAACCTGTTAAAAACATACTAGCTTTAAAGCATCTATACCCTGAAAATAACCAAAATCAGATGTTAGCATACAATTTATCACAGAATTAGTTTTCGTTATTGGAGAAAAGTATTTGTACATTTACAGACTTACCAAATAATGTGTATACAATTCCAAAAGCAACATACATAGCACAAATAATACTAATGACAGGGTCATAATTGTAATCGATGGACGCGCAGAAAGAGCCCTCAATGTGGGGCCCACGAAATTTAATAGTCAGGTTAGGGGCCGCACGGGTGGAATGCGGCACCAACTGCCCCACTGATGATGACATGTTGTATAGTCAAGCTGCTTTAATTTGTGTAGTGAGTAGTAGAACCATTCTGAAAATTATATCAACTGCTAAAATCATATTATGTCTAATATAGACCGTAGCAGGATAAGGGAAGGAAAAATGCCCTTTGACATTATGACACATCTAGCAGTGCAATTGTGCCAACTAAGTCCTGCCTTTACTTAATAGATATTAATGGGTTTGATGACTGTGTAAACAAAGAACTGTTTTAAAAGATTTACAGCCAAATTTGTTTTATGTGATAGCAGTTTTTTTCTTATTTTATATATCTACAAGAGATTCACACAATATTTAATAAGAACACTTCTCAGGACACTTTTTATACCCAAGTAGAGAAATGCAGTCTCATTGCATTGGTATGATCACAGTTGGAACAAGTCAGGTTTTTGAAATAATATTGTATGGATATTATTAAGACTTGTCACATTCATGCAATTAATCAACCATTTTAAAATGAAATAAAAGGCATCAATCACCAAATAAAAATAAAAAGCAAAATAATAGATCGGAAATTACATATTTTTTTTTATACATTGACTTCAAAATCCGTCAATAATGGATAATAAATAAGTTATCCAATGCAACGCGTGTACCCTCTTTCTCCAAGAATCAATAAAAAAAAGATATTCAATAGAGCGTAAAATAATATATTTCTTTCTCTTAACTATAAATACACTTTAATAATATGAGAAATCACTTACCATCTATGATTCAATTACTCATTGTAGTTTTTTAACAACGCAATGGTTGCAGCACTGCTAACGTCTTTCTTTCTTATAATAATATTAATAACATGGTATTAAATATCCAAACGTAAAAAATGAAACTTGCTATACCATTTTTTTATTTAACAAAGGACTGATTTGTCTTTCTCTTGATCGCTTTTGCTTTGCTTATTTAAGTCTTATCTATGATCACAGACTACAAGTGACAGATTATAAGGGTAGGGTATGTCTACAGTTGACAAGTTGATTTGAGTTGAGCCTCAATGCCTCAAATCAAATTGACAACAATTCATTTTGTGCTAAGGTAGTAAAATAAAATACCGTTTCTAGATTTTACACTGCTGATTACAGTAAAAATATCTTTGGATTTTTTTATGCAGTAGTTTTTTTTTATATTTAGGAAAAACAGTAAAAAAAGTTGGATTGTGAATGTTAGGAATACACTTATAGTGCCCTTAGTCCATTTATTACAAAAGGAATTCAAAAAAATATACAACTGTCATGTTCATTGTTTATCTGTCTGACGGATTACTTAATTGCATTAAATATAATTTAATTTGTAATTCAATTACAAATTAATTGAATTATGCCCAACACTGGCGTCTGTCTGTCTTCTCAATGTATGTTTGGCCAAGAATCTCTGCGTGACAAACACTTTGTTTGATCACAAAGAGATTCATCAGTATACGTGGAGACGGCAGAATGAGAAGTATATGATAGACTTGATGATTGTGGATGAACGGTTGCGTAACAAAGTTGTAGATACCAGAGCATTTCGAGGAGTTAGCGTAGGTTCAGATCACTACTTAGTGGTAACACGAGTAAGGGGTCTGTTCACACGTTGGCGCCATCGTGTTCCCGTACCTACCACTGCGTTAGAGAGGATAAAAGTAGAGAAACTGAATGACGAAGTTATACAAGATGAGTACGTAAGAAAGCTGAAAGATTGTTTTGAATGTGTTAATAAGATGAAAGACAGTGAAGTTGAGAATAATGTAAATAATGTATGGGAGATTATGAAGAATGGAATGGTCAAATCGGCCACTGAAGTATGTGGTGTCGTAAAAAGAAGGAAACGCAAGAATGAACGACCGGAATGGTGGGATAGAGAGGTAGATGATGTAGTGAAAGAGAAGAAAAAGTGTTGGTTGGATTTTGTAGCTGTAGATCCAGGACAAGATCTAAGCGACAGAAAGAAAAAGGAGTATAATAGATCAAATAAAAGAGTGAAAGACGTTGTGGCTAGAAAGAAAGATTTACTGAATGAAAAGTATGACAGGAGTTTCTCTGACAACTTCCAGTCGAATATTAAACTCTTTTGGAGCTTGATTAATTCGGCTCGGGGGAAATCGGAGAAAACTAAATTAAGCGCGGTGAGGGATGAGTCTGGAGACTTAATATGTGAGGAAGAAAAAATGCTTGATAGATGGAAAACTTATTTTGAAAGCTTGTTTGAATGCGAAGATATTTGTCGTGAGCCAGAAAGCATGAGTAAAGATGCAAGTAGCGAAGATGAAAGTGTGATTAGTATGAGTGAAATAATGAAGGCTTTAAAAAGTATGAAAGCGGGAAAGTCAGCAGGTTGTGATAGAGTGTCGATAGAAATGCTGAGGAGAGGAGATGGCGTGGTGGGTAGTCTGTTGTACCGTCTTTTTAATGCATGTTGGAGTAGCGGCCGAGTCCCGGAAGATTGGGGCAAGGCCGTTATCGTCCCTCTGTATAAAGGAAAGGGGTCACAGCAAGACTACAAAAACTACCGCGGTATCAGCCTCCTTAGTGTTGTCGGCAAAGTATATGCGAAGATTTTAATTGAAAGGGTATTGAATGTTACGAATGACAAAATCTGGGATGTACAAGCGGGATTTCGAAAGGGAATGGGATGTACGGATCAGGTCTTTTCACTACGGTCCATCACAGAAAAGTTCTTGGCAGTGAACCAAAAGGTTTTCTGTGCTTTTGTGGACCTGGAAAAGGCCTATGATAGGGTAGATAGAAAGGAGTTGTGGACGGTGCTGTCTATGTATGGAGTGAGCAGCAACCTGGTGCAGGCTTTGAGGTCCCTTTATGAGGGTTCCAAAGCCTGTGTCAGAATCAATGGCGCATACTCGGCCTGGTTTAACATCTCTAAAGGTGTTAGACAGGGCTGTGTTGCCTCACCATGGCTGTTCAATCTATTCATGGACAGTTGTATGTGGGATTTGAAAGAGTATGATAAGGGTTTGCGTGTGCAAGAGTTGCTAATCAAATGCCTCTTATATGCCGATGATCAAGTTATACTTGCCCCATCGGTACTTGAGTTGCAGGAGATGGTGACAGTGATGAATGAGGGATTTAAGCAAAAGGGGATGAAAGTAAATGTTACCAAGACCAAGGTCATGGTGATAGAGAAGGATGAGGAGATGACTGAGTGCGTGATAAATATAAATGGTGAATTAGTAGAACAAGTGAGCGAATTTGTGTACCTGGGAAGTATGTTTACAAGAGATGGTAAGTGTGAGAAGGATATCGAGAGGAGGGTGAATGCGGGCAATCAAATTAATGGGGCCCTGTACTCCTTTGTAAGCAGACAGGGTGTTTCACAAAAAGCCCGGCTGGCTGTTCACAATGGAGTGCTGGCACCTACCCTGATGTATGGTAGTGAATGTTGGGTGTGGCAGGACAAGCATGTAAAGGGTGAGTACTATTAAATTGTCGCCATTTGAATTAAGTTTTACAAAATGAAATAATGTTCTAGTAACTCAATTTTTTTTATTATAAGAAAGTTTAAGACATAAAATGGATCAGCTAACACAATTAGGGTTTCTCCAGAGCACGACGAGAGAATTCGCGGACTTTACTCTTGACGCGACTCATAGAATTTTGCACGGATTCATTTGTGATCAGTTTTGTACATTTCATCCACTTTCTTTTGAAATCGGGCAATGATGTGGCCGGTTGGCATGTTTTCCGCAACTTTGTTTTAATATTAGCCCAGTATTTTTCTATCGGCCGTAGTTCTGGGCAATTTGGCGGATTCATATTCTTCGATACTACATCGACAGAATTCTGATTATACCACTCCAAAGCTCGCGACGAATAGTGACAACTTGCCAAATCTGGCCAGAACAATGTCGAAAAAGTACGTTTTTTTACAAGTGGTAATAACCGTTTTTTTAAGCATTCGGATATATAAATATCCGTGTTTATTGTGCCAGTGGTTACAAAAGGCGAACTTCTCATGCCGCACTGGCATATCGCTTGCCACACGAGGAACTTCTTAGCGAATTTCTCCACTGGAATCACTTTTTCTGATTCATGTAGACCCGAGACGTTGCGAGAAGAAAAGTACTGGTTTCCAGGTATTGATTTGAAATCAGCTTTCACGTACGTTTCGTCATCAATAATTAAGCAACCTGTTTTTTGAACTAACAAGGTGTACAGAAATCTAGACCGTCTAATTGCTCGATTATACTGTTCTACAGTTCTTTTGGGGGCTTTTTGCTTCTTGTAAGTAGAAATACCATACTTTATTTTTATTTTTTGTACATTTCTTTGACAAGTACCAACTTTTTTGGACACATCTCGAGAAGAGATTGCCGGATTCTGATCAAACAGCTTACACACCTTTAAATCCAATTTTTTGTTCCGTTTCCTTGTAAGATGGCCCTCTCGCTGCTTTCTTTCAATAGTTCCACCTTGTTTTAGTTTTTTTAGGGTCCTTTGCACTGTTCTCCGACTTGTATTACACGATTTCGCAAGATCCAAAGTAAACATATTGGGATTTATTGAAAATTCTCGCAAAATTAATTCACGAACGCTTTTTTCTTTTGACGACATCTTGACTGATAAACACAACTGAATGTTTTTTTAAACACTAAAACATGCAAATACGTTCTAAATTTGAAGTATGATAAGTTTAGTCAAAAAGGCTGCGAGACGGAAAAAAAAATACGGAAAATGTTGGCGACAATTTAATAGTACTCACCCTTTAAGTCGTGTAAATGCAGTTGAAATGCGCTCTTTGCGTAGTATGTGTGGTGTGAAACTTATTGATAGAGAAAGAAATGAAAAAATTAGAGAGAAATGTGGAATAAAAGAAGATGTAGTGACTAAGATTGAAAAGGGCATGCTTCGATGGTTCGGTCATTTGGAAAGGATGGATGAAAGAAGATTGACGAAAGAGATATACAGTTCGAAAGTGAGTGGAAGGGTCGGAATGGGCCGCCCTAGGCGTACTTTTTCGAATCAAATCGGAGAAATACTGGAAAAGGGCCGAATCTTAAGTACCCGAAACCGACGTGCGTGCATGACTCGATGTATGAATGTTGAAGAAGCGAAAGAAATTTGTCAAGATCGTAGCAAGTGGAAAGAAGTGGTCTCTGCCTACCCCTCTGGGAAACAGGCGTGATTTAATGAATGAATGAATGAACTGGCGTCTGTTTAATGACCATACCCCGGCCGGCGAGAGCAAAAATGCTTCTGCTCCTAGTGCTTAATTAAATATCGACTATTCTATCGACATATGGATGTCGATAGAATAGTCGACATTTAATTAAGCACAATTATTATTTTTAAGCTTATATACTATTTCAATCAACTGATTACAATTATAATCAATTTATCATACTCTCTTGTCAAAATTACGGTTACATCCTCAAGGTAAAGTTATTCACAATAAGTATAAGAATGTGTTGAAGAAGAACGTTGGCATTTTAACTTTAAACAATTTAAATAATTTGATATCTGGCAGAGAAGTGGAACTACCTAATACAGAACGAATTCATAATCACTATGAATTATTTCGTTTTGCTCCGATTACTACAGTAGATTTATTTACAGTGTACTACAGTGGATTTTATCGCCAAGGCGAAGGAGTTTAAAATCAGAAAATTTAGAAAAAATGCTAATTGTATATTACGAAAATTACATAAAATACTGAATAAATACAATCACTTGGTTTTAATTTTGTTTACAACAATAATTAATACTTCTGCATATCATAACGGTGGTCCAGTACATCGTGTTGTTTTTATCGACATCGACCAAAGTGTGTGTCCTCGCACTATTAAGCTGTCAACGCATTTTTGCTCTCGCCGGCCGGGGTATGTTAATGACCATTTCGCATCGCATGCGAAATAGTATCGTCAAGGACGCAACTATCTCATCTCGCCGTAGAGTGAGTGGGTCAGCATAAATATGCGAAACGCTGCCAGCAACTTACAGGTTTTTCGTTGCTTCGCTGTCGCATGCGAACGCGTCGCGTGGCGTGGGTGTAAAGGCGTATACCTACGTACTAATTTGTGGGCCAACGCAACCCATACCAAGGAGTATCGATTCGATACGATTCCTTTTAGTAACCAATCTTGTTTTTTTGTTTGTTTCAAACTATCCTAATGGTGCGTTCCTATATTCAAAACCGTTGGTAGAGTTGTGACGTCTCGTTAAAATTTGACACATTTTGTACGTAGCAAATGTCATAACGCTACTGCCCGTAAGGGAAACGATTCGTTTCTTGAATATAGGAACCGGGCATAAGTCAGTCAATAACCGGTAACCGTACTATAACCGAACGAGTGTCGCAGTACTATCTCCCACCCACCTCACTTCCATGAATTTTCATTTTATCAAGAAAGATTCCAAAAAGTCTTATTTGGTACGGTGTTCATTCATTGTTTGGCTGGTACTGTTTTAAAACCACTTGTTCCTATAAGTTAAAATGTGTGGGTCAGCTGGTTCCTAAAATTATTTAAAATCACACAAATACACATCGGCGAGTTGTCTTTTAGATAAAAAGTCGTCACAGAAACCAAATTTCACAATGAAAGTTACAGTAACCACTCTGAATGACGAGTTATTCGTCTTGGACGTCTCAGAAGATTTGGAGTTGGAAAATTTTAAAGCATTCTGTGAAATCGAATCCGGGTTTCCTGCCAAAGATATTACGTTAAACTTCAACGGCAAGCCGCTCTTGGACGACAAGAAATCATTGAAGGAGCATGGAGTTCACGACGGAGATGTGGTGGTGCTGCTGCATATGCTGCAGTCTTCCTCTGACCTCACCGCGACGGACGCCAGCCAGGGTACGCCCCGCACGCTTCTCGTTCACTTTAATCGCGCGCACTTATAACTTGCCGTGTCATGCTTACTGTCAATATTGACAATGTCTAACTACATAAATATTAGTGGCACTGGCAACAAATAACGAGAATGCTATTTCATTTTAAGGAAACATATTTGACATTGTCAATCAAAAAATTTTTGGGACCTATCAAGTTGTTTTTGATTATAAATGTTTTAAAAGTATTAACTGCCTTGCAGCATTACCATCCGGTTTGGCTACCCTGGACTTTAGCAACATACAGGTACCCCCTGTAGCAAGCACTGCAAGTACCTCAATGGCGGCCCGAAGCCCTCCAGTTGAGGAAGACCCTCGGATCATAAGAGAGATGTTCCTTGCAAATCCAGATCAACTAGCACTTCTAAAACAGAATAATCCCAGATTAGCAGATGCACTTCTGAGTGGAAATCTAGGTACATATAGGTCAACATGTTTTGCAACATGATAATCTGTATTTCTTAACTTGTCTTATTATGTAAACAAACTTCTCACCAAAATGTTAATATTTTTAACAAATTAATCAGCTTGAGACAAGGTTTTTATAGCACATGTCTTTCTTTGTCTTAATTGAAATGATTTGTTTACCATCCCATTATTACAATGACGGAAGGAAATACAAAGCCATGACAAATTTCAATCTATCCAAAGTCAGTCAGTAACTGGTAACTGTACTATAACCGAACAAGTGTTTCAGTACTCATTTCATTGTTTGGCTGGTACTGAAGTTTTAAAACCACTTGTACCTCTAAGTTAAAATGTGTGTGTTTTGAATTCTTTTGGCTAAGCAGCTATTTACCTGTGGTAAAATAGAAAATTACATTTAGAGACTTAAATTGTTTATACTTGGGGAAAGGGTAATAGGGTTTTTTAATGTATCTTTATTTATTTATATGCAATGCACAAGTCTCCTCTGTGCTGATGTTGGCGATCCTATAATTATTTTAGGCTTTATTTAAAACCAAACTATTTTCTTAGCTCTCTTTTTCACTTTTTCTCCTAAAAGGGTTCTGTTTGTCGATATAACAAGCAGGAAAGAATCAAATATAAATATTTTAAATGATGAAAGTTTACTGTCCTTCCTGTAGACACTTTTGCTTCTGTACTTCGTGAGCAAATATCAGCTAGAACTGAACGCCAGCAACAAAGAATAAGGTAAGTAAAGGTTGCTTTTGCTGCATAGTACCAATAGTGACGTTAATTTAAAAAAAACACCTACTTTATTTTCAGAATGATGAATTCAGACCCATTTGATACAGAAGCTCAGCGAATGATCGCTGAAGAAATAAGACAGAAAAATATTGAAGCTAACATGGAAGCTGCAATGGAATACAACCCAGAGACATTTGGAACAGTTGTAATGCTCTACATTAACTGCCACGTCAATGGGTAAATACATATACTGAATACATTTGCAGTGCATAATGTCAAACGCATATAGAAACTGAATGAAAAGGCCGTGCCAGGATAAGCTAAGAGATTTTGCCCCCCTTGAGTTTGGGCTTGTAATTTTTATAGATTGTGTGGCTTTGCATTAGTAATTGTTTTGCCAAATTTGAGCACCCTAAATATCATAGTTTTCGTTTAAAAAAAAAAAACTATATTTAATTTTTCTTTGATATTTTTTTTTCCTGTTAACCGATTTTAATGAGCTTGGCATATAATGTACATTTAACCAAGATGATCAAATGGCCATAATTATATTTTCATTATGCCATAGAAAAAATTTTAAAAAAACCCATTCAAACTTTTCAGTTTTTTTTTTTTATCACTTCCATGTTAGAGACCGCTCTAATTTTTTCACTGGTAAAACTCCCACTAACGTCCTATAATATGTATTTTTTTCAAAATTTTTGCTAAGGGAGAACATGGAGTTATCTTGACATGAAATTCTTTACATACATTTCCTAGAACCGCTATAATTTAAATCGGAATGATTGCAACCTCTTTAGAGGAACGTACATGTTGCATATGAAATACTTACTGGCCACTTACATTTCAACTTTTTAAAGAAGTAAAAAAAAAAGACAACAAAAAGAACTCCTTTCAATTGTCGTGCGTTGGTAACATAATATAAACCATTCCAATATGAATTCATTATCAAAAACCACTGCAATACAACGCGTTTTCCGTAAAAAAGTTAAAACGCTGTATTGTATCGCAATGAAAACAATTCTGCAAAGTATAAACGAACAATACGATTTCTTTAATAATACACTTCCAATTTTTGATCAGGTAAATGTCACAAAGGCATATTGTGCATTTGTATAGTAATTAATGGGTACTTAATTTTAAATAGGTAGTTTAAATAATTAGTAGTAGAAGTAGTAGTAGTAGTAAAACTCTTTATTGTACGTACAAACAAATAATTACCTATGTTTATCCACGGATATGTAATTTGGCAGTCTCAGGTAGTATAACTTAACATGCATGTCTTCAATCTAAATGATAAAAAAAACATAGGTAATTATTTGTGTGTACTTACAATAAAGAGTTTACTACTACTACTACTTCTACTACTAATTATTTAAACTACCTATTTAAAATTAAGTACCTATTAATTACTACACAAATGCACAATATGCCTTTGTGACATTTACCTGATCAAAAATTGGAAGTGTATTATTAAAGAAATCGTATTGTTCGTTTATACTTTGCAGAATTGTTTTCATTGCGAGACAATACAGCGTATTAACTTTTTTACGGAAAACGCGTTGTATTGCAGTGGTTTTTGATAATGAATTCATATTGGAATGGTTTATATTATGTTACCAACGCACGACAATTGAAAGGAGTTCTTTTTGTTGTCTTTTTTTTTACTTCTTTAAAAAGTTGAAATGTAAGTGGCCAGTAAGTATTTCATATGCAACATGTACGTTCCTCTAAAGAGGTTGCAATCATTCCGATTTAAATTATAGCGGTTCTAGGAAATGTATGTGAGCATTTCTAAAAAGGTTTGTACATTTAATTTACGACTTCGATTTGCAAAAAAAATTGCAGTTTGGTAGGGTGAATGAAGCTGAGCCTAAATAACATAGTCTCCCAAAATGTCCTCATACATTTGTATGAATTAGAGCGGTCTCTAACATGGAAGTGATAAAAAAAAAAAAACTGAAAAGTTTGAATAGGTTTTTTTAAATTTTTTTCTATGGCATAATGAAAATATAATTATGGCCATTTGATCATCTTGGTTAAATGTACATTATATGCCAAGCTCATTAAAATCGGTTAACAGGAAGAAAAAATATCAATGAAAAATTAAATATAGTTTTTTTTTTTTTAAACAAAAACTATGATATTTAGGGTGCTCAAATTTGGCAAAACAATTACTAATGCAGAGCCACACAATCTATAAAAATTACAAGCCCAAACTCAAGGGGGGCAAAATCTCTTAGCTTATCCTGGCACGGCCTTTGTTTAACTCTTTTTTGAGTCCTTGCAATGAATTCATTAAATACCCGTTATAAAGTCAATTATTTCTGACAACATTGCTATTTACCTGCAGGTCGGATGAAGTACATTGTTTCTTATCTACATCATAATTAAAGAATTGTTTTTTGTGGCTGTTCACATTAATATATTAAGTACCAATTTCACCAAACGATGTTAACCACTTAACAGTAAATGCTATTTGCAATTAAACTCGTTAAGTATTTTTTCAAGGTGTTTTGTAGCTATAGTTTTATCTTTTAGTGCTATCAAAATAATTAAAAATATTATTTTTATAACAAATAAAAATAAAAATACAGAAGATATAGGCGAACTATGATATTAAATAGTAGGGACAAAATATGTGAACAAGGTACACTGTGACTAAAAATATTTGCTAATAATAAAATAGAGGATCGAGACAAAATGAAATATGAGATTGAGGTGAAATATGACCAAAAGTATCAGTGAACACAAAATTGATCCTGGTTACTCAGTGAAAATAAAATACTAAATCGAGGTGAAATGCAAATCGGTGAATCTGAGAATCTATTAAATTTCAAGTTTTTCAGGTAAAGTTCTAAACAAACGGAGTATGCAGCTTCTTAAATTATTACATTTTTCATTTACCAAACCATACAATATGTTTTTAATCCAATGTTATAAATTATAAATATACTTAGGGACAAAAAAAACAGGTCAGAGTGCATTTTTCATACAAACGAGGCTATTTAGGTTCGCCTTGGTTCCTGGCCAGGGGTTGTTTTGAGTGAGGTATTAATGGTGGATATTCCAAGGTTCAATAGAGGAGGTCAAAAGTGCTTAAGATACCTAACTGATCGCACAATCAGTTAGGTGGGTCAGCATTTGGACACCTCCCATTCACTCCTTACATTTTATTGCCATTTTAGATGTTTTTCTGATCATGATCAATTTCGGCGTTAGCCGTAAATTCAATCATTTGGGTATCCTAGGCACTCTGGTAGTCCTGTATCGATGCTCGGTGTATCCAACATCAGATTTCACTAAAAGCATCTCCTGGTGCTTCGAAATAGCCTCTTTAGTATGAAAAACGCATTTTGACCCGTTTTTCCTCAGTGTATATTTTTGGAACTTACAAAGTTAGGAAGCAGAAACTAATCACACACCACAAGCTAATATTGTTGCTGAGAGGAAAAAGAGGATACAGGCCAATACAAGGCAAAAAATGTCTCTTCCTGTTGATGTAGTACAACCGAATACAGGCACCACCGACGATGGCAATACGGCAAGATCTGCATTATCGGACTAGCACCGTAAAACATTCGATATACAGGGTGTTTGGTAGAGCGTTGTCTAAAAAAAACAGGCAAATAGAAGAGGCCATTACCTATCCATTTCAGGTAATTTAACCTTTTATTTGTCTAGGGCCTATTTAATACCGATTTATTTTTTATTTTATTAAAAGTTACCAAAATTCGACCTTGAAACCCCGAAAAAAAATGAACTATTTGGTGTATCCACAAAATTATCATTTTGTTAGAAAGTTAAATGATGTGGTGCTCGAATAAAAGTGTTATTGGAAGCGTATAGCAACATTTAAAAAAAATGGGGGCTCTCAAAGTTTCAGAAATCAGTAAAGAAAATTTTCAAGATTAACATTACAACGAAATTAAAAAAAAACGAAAGTGATTACAACTCTTCTATTTCCCTAAAAACATCTCCAGTTTATGCCGATTCTAATGGTGTGCCACATGCATTACAAAACTCTTAATAATTTGAGTTATTCTCTAATAACTTCCACCCGGCCGTGAAGGTGGCGATTTTTGGGAGAATTAACTTCTCTATTCAGTTACCACGTCTTACGCAGTTAGATGTTTTCTCGTTGTAATTCACATTATCTAAGATGAGAATTAATTCATTAGAATTTTATAAGTAAAAATCTGAGGCTATTGAATCAAAATCCCCAAAATGGTACCTGCATGCGGCATGCGGTACCGGTACCATTCCCGGAACCGGGACTAAGATTTCCGGTACCGAGTCAGAACCGGGAATTCCCGGGATTTCGGTACTTTTCGGTACTGAGTAAATTATTGGTATTTTACTAGTTTAAACGTTATTTTTTAAAATAAGACACCAGTTAAGTGATAATTATTATATAATTTAATCCAGAGCACGAGTTTACCAAATCAGAACAGCTATCTTTCTGACTACCTGACTACCTGTCGGTCGGCCCGACCGGTTGGCCTTGGATTGGGTCGAGGCGTCGGGTCGAAGGGTGGGGCGACTGGGGCGGGCCGAGCGATGCCGATCTCATATCGCATCCGAATAAAACCGAGCTTGTGCGAATCCGCCGTGGGAAAGCGTGACCAGGCCCGCACGTAGTTTTGAATAGAAAAAATGACAATTAGTCTAGTCAAAAAATCAGTGCCGAAGGAACCGAAGAACCGGGTTTTTTTTTCGCCAGTACCGGTACCAGTTGAAATGATAATTCCCGGGATTTCCCGGTTCTTTCAGTACCGGGAATTCCCGGGAGCATGCCCTAATTAGAGTTGCTGCTGAAATGCTTGACTTGAGCATATGGAAAGTGCGGTCAGTGCTTCGGGCTGATGGGAGACACGCTTTTCATTACACTCCTGTGCAAGGTATTTACAAGTTGTTCAAGATTAGGTGATTTGCTGTTTTTTTCATTATTATTCTCTGTAGTGTTAAATTTTTGCCACTATTGTGTATTCAATTTGAAGTATTTTTGCATTTTTAAATGTTTTACGAGTGCCCGCGGCCAGCTTACCTTACCTCGGCTGCCCGGCTGGCAGGCCTATGTAGCTTTTACAAGACCAAGTGTCCGATCATTCATTCTTATCCTTAGTTTATTTGTTTTAGGCCTGGAGGATAATGATTATAACAGACGTTTTGAAGTTTGGCGTTTAATTAGATAATAAGATTAATTCTCATGTTAGATATGTGTTTTACAACGAGAAAACATCTAACTGCGTAAGACGTGGTAACTGAGTAGAGAAGTTCATTCTCCCAAAAATCGCCACCTTCACGGCCGGGTGGAAGTTATAAGCAATGATCGGATATCCCGGTGCAACACGGGGTGAATGACCTCAAACATTATGCTAATATGGATATGCCCCGGGTTTCCGGGACTTATGTTGTTAAATATTATTCTTATTTTATTACTTTAAATAAATTTCAATACAATCTAAACGTGTAAAATAAATATTTTGACAAAAGTAATTTAGGTATGTAAAACAATTAAAAAAGTTAGTTTTTATTATACTCTGTTTAAAATTGATCTGCCAAATAGTCTTTGGGTATGAATATAAATCACTACATAGTATAAAACAAAGTCGCTTGCGCTGTCTGTCCCTATGTATGCTTAAATCTTTAAAACTACGCAACGGATTTTGATGCGGTTTTTTTTAATAGATAGAGTGATTCTTAAGGAAGTTTTATATGTATAATACATTCAACGCGGGCAAAGCCGCGGGCGGGTCGCTAGTAAAATATAAAATACGGTACGCATTATCAGTTCACCACACCACACACAGATATTATATTTTATTACATACATATCGTCACGCCTGTAATCCCAGTGTGGGGTAGGCAGAGCTACAGAATTACCTACAACTTTAAAAAGTGGTTGATAAATCAGTAACCACTTTTTGCAAAATTAGGATAAGATGTTTACCAGCGTATTAGTGACAGGTTGCAAGCCATCGCCTAACAGTACTGCAAGCCTATATTCCCTTAGTCGCCTCTTACGACATCCACGGGAAGACATGGAGTGGCACTATTCTATTTTATATTTTATTAGTTTGTATGAAATTGAAATAGCATACAATTATTTTCTCAATATTTTATATGTTTAATCGATTTCTTTACACGTCTAAAATCCTATCCTAATGCCTATTTATAAATATACCAACAATCGCATTTTCTTTTCCAACCAGATCCCGGGATTTTAGTCATATCCATATTAAGATTTCTACTCTATATCCCGCAGTGTTGCACCGTGAAATCCGATCACTGGTTATTAGCGAATAACTCAAATTATTAAGAGTTTTGTAATACATGTGGCACACCATTAGAATCGGCATAAACTGGAGATGATTTTAGGGAAATAGAAGAGTTGTAATCACGTTCGTTTTTTTTTAAATTTCGTTGTAAAGTTAATCTTGAAAAATTTATTTACTGATTTCTGAAACTTTGAGAGCCCCCATTTTTTTAAAATGTTGCTGTACGCTTCCAATAACATTTTATTCGAACACCACAACATTTAACTTTCTAACAAAATGATAATTTTGTGGATACACCAAATAGTTCCTTTTTTTTCGGGGTTTCTAGGTCGAATTTTGGTAACTTTTAATAAAATAAAAAATAAATCGGTATTAAATAGCCCCTAGACAAATAAAGGGTTAAAGTACCTGAAATGGATAGCTAATGGCCTCTTCTATTTGCCTGTTTTTTTTAGACAACGCTCTACCAAACACCCTGTATAATTAAATTTAATAAAATTTTGAATATTCGTTTTTATTTTAAGCAGTCCATACCTTTAATATATGGCTCAATCAACTATTCTTTGTACATTGTAGTATGTCTTAATTATACAACACTTTTAAACCACAGCCTGGAATAAACTATATTTTTAATCAATAGATTCTTTGTCAGTACTAGTGAAAATAAGCTATCCAAATCAGAATAACAATTTGCCAAAAATACTGGTAACTTAGGGGACAAACCACTATTTTCATACAAAACTGGGGACCACTTGGTCCACTTAGTTACCAGTGAAAGAAGATATTATAATTGTTTAATAAATATATCTACCGGGTCAAAGAATTCACTGTTTATCCGTGTAATATAATCACTTAATCACGCAATATTTTACAGAAAGTCCATTTAGTTTTTCTTTATACTCAAAAGCATTACAAAGTCGAAAAAAAATGTATACAAAGAAAAGTTGATTGACCCACATATTACACACCAACTATTGTATCTACGAGGGGCGTTCAACAAATTCTCGGTATGTGAATGAAAAGAAAAGAGTATAATAAGTGTAATATGTATTTATATTTTTCAATATGCTCTCCCCTATGTTTTTACACTTAAAGATCGGTCAATTAATTTATGTAACCCTTCATAAAAATATTTTTTATCTTTGGTGTCAAAATGCTCCTGCACTGCTGCCTTCAACGGGTCTTAATCAAAAAATCGATTTCCTCGCAGATCCTTTTTGAGATTAGGAAGAAGTCGCTGGGGGCCAAGTCTGGACTATATGGTGGGTGAGTAATAATTTCGAACCAAGATTCAAGAGCAGCAGCCATGGCAATATGAGCAGTATACACAGGGGCGTTGTCGTGCAGAAGCAGTTTACCTCTAGTTAATTTTCCCCAGTCTCTTCTCTTTGATTGTTTCCCTCAATTGGCGTAAAATGTTAGCGTAGTATTGTCCTGTGATATTTACATCCTTATCTTTATAATCGATCAGTAATATTCCTTCACAATCCCAGAATATTGTGGCCATAACCTTGCCAACTGAAGGGACGACGTAGAACTTCTTGGGATAAGGAGTTCCTTTAATGTGCCACTGCATGGACTCTTGTTTGCTCTCTGGGTCATAATGATGAACCCAGGTTTCATCTTTTGGAGTACCTCATCAGGATTTTCATCGCACAGCTCAATAAAGTCAGAACAACAAGCAACACGCGTCTCTTTCTGAAGCGGCGTCAGCATTCGCGAAACCCATCGCGCAATAGCTTTTGACGTTAAGATGGTCATGGATGATATCATGTATAGTGCCAATAGAAAGGTTAGTTGTTTGAGCTATTGACTTTATCTTCACTCGACTATATCTTCCAATATAATTTTCTCCACAATTTTTATATTTTCTGTGAATTAGCTTCGACAGGCAAACCAGGTCGGGGGTCGTCTTCGATGCTTTCCCTCCCACGCGTAAATTCACTTGACCACTTTGGAATTGAAGATAATGAAGGAGCAGACTCATGGTAAACATGATCCATGTCTTATTTTATTGTCTTTTGATTTTTTCCGTGTTTGGTCAAGAATTTTACTGCCGCTCGGTGCTATAATTAACATTGCAGTAACAATTGCAAACAAACAAAACACGTTATTTGTCTGAATTCTACTTTTTTTTTCCGCCAGTGAATTATTCTTAGTGGCCATTATTAAAAAGTTTACTAAAAATGGTTGAAAGATATTAATACCGAGAACTTTTTGAACTCGCCTCATATTTCCCTAATGCTGACTTAACGATGCCTGAATTCGGGTTGGATTCACCTTCCGTCCCTCCCGTCATATCGACTGCAAACCCTGCACTCCTATCCTATCTACTTGACTCCGGTATTTCGGGCAGGTGCGCTGCTGCCTGCGGCGGGCGGAGATGGTTGGTGCAGCAAAGGCGACGAGGCTCGCATGCCCTGATCGGTTTAGTATTTAGTGGCTGGTCGGTGCGGGTTAAGATTCTCGTGCTCTGCCGGCTATTCGCTACTCTTACCGGACCGGGTGGGGCTGGCGTGCTTTTCCCCGCTAGCCTAATCTAACATCTCCTCTCCGTCGCAGTTAGCGCGTACGGGTCCTTGCAGCAGAATTGCTGGCTGGAGGTGTCACCAGATCAAAGAACAGAAAGAACAGAACAGAACAGTATCTGTAGCAAACCATTGTAAAATAATACTTGCTTCGTCAACAACGAATGAATGTCAGCGAGAGAAATATTAGTACACTCTAATCGAGTTATAGATTTCGGTATTATTTCGTAGGCATCTTCTATATAATAAAAATGAATCGCTAAATGTGTTGCTAAGCGGAAAACTCGCGAACAGCTCAACCGATTTGGCTGATTTCTTTTTTGTTGTGTTTTTCAATGTCAGAAAAAGGTACGTATGAAAGAAAATAATTGAAAAATCCACCGGGAAGGAGGCGGGCCACTAGTTTTTTATAAAATCAAGTCCACTTCTTAAATTGATGTTTGTAAAACTTTTTAGCTTTTTTAAAAGATATGGCATCTTTCGACTTTCAGTTTGCAACAATATATTTTATGTCTTCAAAATACGTACTGTAATAGAAAGCTACAGTTAGCCAAGTGCCCCATCCGGTTGTTACTAGTTCTTGAAAAGACTCACTCGTCGTGGTGGTTTAAAAAATATTTTCGTTTCTTTTGTAATCAAAGTATTTACTTACGTTTATGCTCCAACCTAATTTGTTCCGAAACTTGATGAAGAGCATGAGCTAGTCAAGTTACATGCTTCAAATTGGTGTGCCTTTTCTTCAAAAGTTTTCCAGCGGTGATCATGTAAGCAGCTGCATCCGTACAAATCACAGCGAATTTGTTAATTTTGCTAAGGTAATCGTCCTGCCAAACAAATCGTGCTATTTACCCTTTCAACAATTATGGTCTTCGTGAATAATCATTCATAGGCTCTGGCACTGTATTCACTTTACTGTTTCCCATGCTATCCAAAGATTCTTCAATGGAAGAGCCATATATAACTGTCTAAAAAGCGCTGATTTCGCTTTTCGGTTCTGCCATAATTATTATTTCAGTATCAGATGGGTAAAGTAACAATGAAATGAAATGATTTTAGTTTTTTATTTTCGGCAAGTGCCGCCGTTTCAGACTATCAAATTCGGACTTAGCATCACTTTTATGGGAAACCATTTCATCGCGGTATCTTGATTCGGCTCTCCAACTATTATTGTTTCGCGTAGGGAACGTCCCGCTTTTTTAACTTTAAAATTACCGTGAATTTGACACGAGCGCAGCCGCGGGCAAAACCTAGTATACATACATCACATATATATATGTGTTTTTTTATAAGTCTGTAAAGAGCAAGCAGGGTTTTGGTTTTTATTATATTATATTCTTTTTTATTTTTAATATTTTCGCCGTGTGGTTGCCGGGGTAGAATAGTGCCACTCCATGTCTTCCCGTGGATGTCGTAAGAGGCGACTAAGGGATTATAGGCTTGTAGTACTGTTAGGCGATGGGCTTGCCACCTGTCACTAATATGCTGGTAAACATCTTAGCCTATTTGTGCAAATTGTGGTTACTGAATTATCAACAACTTTTTAAAGTTGTAATTCTGTAGCTCTGCCTAGCCCACTCTGGGATTACAGGCGTGAAGGTATGTATGTATTTTTAATATTTAATGTGTGTGTGTGAAGGACTGGACTGAAAACCAGCGCTCCGCAGACGCGGCTGCGCCCGCGCTCGCAGCACACGCTGAGCCCGCTCCTTTTGTCACTCGACTGATATAATTTTAGAATATATTCATATCATTAATTGTACCTTCTGTCTATTTGTAATTTTTCTTGGTGTGTGACAATAAAACATTTCTTATTCTTAAAAGTCAGATTTGTGGGCAATTATTGTATGGGAAAAATGCAAGCGTGTCTAATTATGTGACCACCTGACCACTTACTTATGCATGTTATTACATATATTATATTATTTTGCTAAAACGTCCAATTGATTTAAAAAATCAGAGACAAATTTCGCTTCCATAACACTAACATCAGTGCCAACAGGATAACAAACTCCTAGTTGTCTGATCTCTAATTAAAATTAAATAAATTTATCTTTTTATGAGTATGGCTTTTGTTTGTGCGTAAAGTCCCTCACCGGGAGCATTTAACCTCTTGACCGCCACAGTCATCTAGTCGTGACAGCCAATGACAAGGCTCGCACGCCATAGTCATCTATACATGACCAACATTCAAATCGAAATAAAACCTTCTATATTACAATTTAATGTTCCTTTTTATCTACTAGATGGTCGTTCCGTGGAGTACAGAGCACGACACTTCATTCGTAACGTGGCGGTAATTATGTATTGAGCCTGTAATGTATCACTTCAGATTAGTTCAAATTAAAGCATTACATCAGTAAGTGAGGAGAACGGACTATCACTCACATAAGACTGTGAGGCAGTATTGTAACGTGATGCTCAAAATCTAATCTTTAATGTTGCATTACAATGGTAAATGCTTCGGGTGAGGGACCACCTTCACATGAAAAAAGTAAAATAAGTACAGCATTTAAGTTACTTGCAAAGTTCATAATTGTAAAATTTAGTATTTAATTTAGAATTATCTATCATAATTTATTATTAGAATACCTTATGTACTTAAATGATTCAAATTTAAATGTTTACAGCTTTCCAGTCAAAGCCTTTATAGATTCTGGAGCTCAAACCACAATCATGTCAGCAGCTTGTGCTGAAAGGTGTAACATCATGCGTCTGGTCGACACCAGGTAATTGGATTTTTTTTCGATATAGAAATATTAGAAATACTTAAAGGTACAAGTTTATTTTATGACTGTCTATTACGCAAAATCATCCCTGTTTGTTGGGTTGCATTCTTAACAACTCACTGATGTGAAATGAAAAGAAATATTCTATAAATTGGCCACATGAGAGGTCTTTTACACGTCGGTAATATGACGGCAAACATCCATGCAAAAGTATCACAAGAGTTAATTATTTGCACAAAAATGGAGAATGCAAAAGTAAACAGCTGCAAACTTTCTCATATCCCTTTTTATTTTTCTGATAATGACAGGCACGAATACCTTCAGAGCTAATTATGTGCCGTTGCCGTTGCATAAATAACATTTTCTAGAAGCTTAAAAGGGAATATACAAAGTTTGTCGTTATTAGTTTAGTTCTTACTGGCAGTTTCTAAATTGACAGCAACTCCAGACAAAAATTATGGCATCATATGTGATGTGATACGGCCTAGATGATTTATGTTAACACGTTGACAGTCGCCATACAAAAAGTTTAACTTTCCTCGTAAGTCCAGTACGTCTTAAGTGCGTACCTGGTCATTATTTAGTGACCCATACGTGGGGCACGGACTTATGGAGCTAGTTCATCGTGACCCATATATGGGGTACTGGACTGTGAAGGTGTTAATTGTGGTTTCTGTATGATTATTGAATATAAGTTAAGCTCAACTCTAACTCTTCTTTATTTCTAATACTTTGAACAGTTAAGCATAAGATTTGGAACGTCAATTTTATTCACCATTAGCCATTTCTGGAGCCGCCATATTCCCATATTGCAAAACAGCCGAACCAATTAATTTTGATGCTCTTTTCTTAAATATTGTGTTTTTAAAGCTCCTATTAGGGTAATTAATGAAATATTTCGTATTTTTACACATTTAAATTGCTGTAAAAACAGTTTTTGACAAGTACTTATAATATAAATCAATTATATTAACCTCGTAAGGCCCACCATACTGAAAAATGGGAGCTTTTTGTAACTGGGACTTTGAATCTACAATCAAGGGGATAACGTTCAATTGCGATTGTTCGAAAATGCCATTTTCAGTTAATGATCATAGGAAAATAAACCTTATTCTTATTGTAACAGAGTTCAAAGTAAATTGCCTTGATTATGTACATCCTATTGCACACTGGGCCTTACGAGGTTAAACTTGTCAAAAATTAATGTCATATAAAATAATGTGACATAAGTTACTACAAAGTAGTTTAGGAGATAAAAAGAATACATTTTCAATATTGTTTTACTTTTTATGAAAAGTATAAATTTGGTCGGACACCGAAACCAGCCAACACAGAATTTGGCCGATTTATTATACAAGTATCGTTAAAGCTTCGATGAAGATTTTTCTGATGAATTTTCGCCATACTTTTTATAATTTGCTCAAAATTTGCCAAGTTAAGCCGCGGCCGACCAAGAGCAGTTGAAACTACTAAAGGTCAGCTACGCTTACAGGGTAGGCATTTGCAATTTTTTTATCAGGTAGGGTTTCTTGCAGTGCGCTCCCGGAAACGGTAGGTACGAGTACCTTAAGAAGCTTAATTATGTACCAGTTATAATTACTATCATTGAACTCTAATTATGATAGGTGAAAATGAATTTTATGGTTTTTTTTCTTCCTAATGTAACTACTAGTGACCAGGGAACGGAACCGCTTACCATTTAAAGGGATTTCGTTAGGGTACATAATTGACAGGTTTTTACAAACCCCAACGATGCGATAAGCATATCATCGACTTACCCCAATGAAAAGCTATCCCATACGATACAATTTATTCGACTAACCCTCTCTTCTCTCTTAAAACCCTCGTTAGGCTTTCCCTATGAAGTGTTTATTGAACTGCTTCAAGCTATTTTAATCTCTACGCGCAGTCCATACAAAATATTTTTGCACTACTTAGCAATTGATTGGCTATCCACACACACAGGCTTGAAATCACACGAATCTGCTAAACAGAGTCAACGGAAAGGGAGAATGGATAGGGTAACACTAACGTAATAGTAAATGCTAAATCCGAAACCCTTACGAAACTGGTAACCTCAAAGGTTGTAGTTAACTAGTTCGGAGCAGTTTCCATATCAATAGGGTAAGTCTATCGATAGGGATACGCTAACGTTTGGGAGAGTATATGATGCAGTTACCCGATCGATAGACTTAATCAAATAAAGGGGTTTTTCGGTCCCTGCTAGTGACAGCGTAATTATTAACAAGATTATGGTACACCATTCATGGTGAAAAAGTGCTGTATACCTGTAGTCATAGCTGGGCACCGTTAATCAAATAGTTAACTTCGTTAATCGTTAATCCGCTACAAAAAAAGTTAACTTCGTTAAACGTTAAAGCGTTACATTTCGGAAGAATTAACGCAAGTTAACGTTAATCGTTAATCCGTTTATATGTGTAAAAAAATGCATTTATATATCGTTGCGTTAGTGAACTTATAAAACCTGTTGGTTTAAGTTCTGGAATCTGGAAGTTAACAGGATAGGGACAAAACAAAATACAAAAGGGCATAAGGTGCATATTCCCTTTCATGAACATTAACATGTTGAAGTTCTCGTCTGAAAGCAAGGCTCGTTTTGGAGTTAAAATGTCTTTACTCGTGGAAAACAGACGTTTAATTGCAGCGCTTGAGGGTATAGCAGTATTGTATTTAATGAATAGATTTATGAATATCTGTTCCCCGAGGAATGCAGCATCTTTGAACGAGTCTTTTGATTTCATGTCCAGCCACATTTTAACGAGACTTTGCGCTTTACTCTTTAAAGAGTTGGAGCTCTTTGGTTTTTCTATAGACTGAGTGACAGAATTGAAAAAGTCTTCCTTGTCATCGTCGTTGTTTCTCACACTACACACTCGCTGCTACGCGCCGCCCGGCCCGGCACTTGTCGTTTCATACTTGTCTGAACCTGTACTTCTTGCCGCGCTGCGGTGCCGTTCGGTAAATAGTAGGCATTGGATTAACGATTAACGGACTTCTGCATATTAACGGAAGTTAACGTGTCAGTTAACATTTTAAAAAATTAACTTAAAAGTTAATCCGTTAATCAAAATGTTAACTTCGTTAATTAACGATTAATGGATTAACGAGTTAATGCCCAGCTATGCCTGTAGTGTACTCAGTACCTACTTACCTACCTATTTGTGATGATACTGATGATACTGATGATAATGATTTTATATTGTGTATAATTAAACTTAACATTAAAAACTTAATCTTTACTTAATAATACTTCTTAGTTATTGTTATAATATAATAAACATAAATAAATATATCCTAAAATATGTATTTACAACATGCATAACAAATAACAATGTAAACTTAAATACTAAGAAAGATGTTATTGTAATATTTAATAGTTTGTACGTTGAGCGGACAAACAATCCTAAAATTAATATTAGTGACCGCGCATCACGCGTTCACGCGGTCGCCGCTCGGATCGCCGATGTACCGCCGAACGTTTCCGAGCGCCACCGAGTCGGAGGCGCCCGCGCAACCGCGCTTCGCGGCGAGCGCCGCGTCACCAGTCCGAAGCTTGATTTATTCTAATACTAGCGACCCGCCCGCGTCTTCGCCCGCGTGGAATGTATTATACATATAAACCTTCCTTAAGAATCACTCTATCTATTAAAAAAAACCGCATCAAAATCCGTTGCGTAGTTTTAAAGATTTAAGCATACATAGGGACAGACAGCGCAAGCGACTTTGTTTTATACTATGTAGTGATAAGCACGCCACCGCTCGTACGCTAATTTAAGTACCTAACTCGGACACTCACGCTAATAATAACATCGGTGATTGTATTCGTTAGTTCCGTTTTCTGTATACTTCCTTTCGATCTTTTGTGGTAATTTACTAACATTTTCTCCTTCTATTATTTACGTTATCGTGAATTAAATCTGTGTTGTGTTATTTACGGACTTATGATTTAAACCCCGTCTCCACAACCACATTGGTGACCCCGACGTGATTAATAACGGTGCCGTTGGCTGCACTTAAAACTAAATCAGTCTTTACGCACCGGTTTTTTAACATTGTCCTAGGAAAAACACATAAATCACTTCCGGTGTCCACTAAAAATTGTGTTTTTGATCGTTGATCCGTAACAAATAAGCGACCTGTGCTTGGGCAGTCGTCGGCCGCCATTACAGATTGCCCGTGCCGTTTCCCGCGAAATCACAGGGTTCGACGCAGCGTTTAGCCTTATCTCCATAATGGTACCAGCATGTTGGGTACCTTCTGAAATTTGAGTTCGACCTTCGTGCTGATGATGAACGTCCTCGTTCGCCTTGACCTTGGGGTGTTTTTGACCGACCTGGTTGGCGCGACATCCGATCGACCTTCGACGTCAATGCTTGCACCTGTTGGGTCAGTGCCGCGATCTCCTATCTTAAGGAACATGGCGCTGACGATGTAGACGCTGCTGCCACTTGCGGTCGAGGTGGTACCACTTCGTGAATCCGGTCGGCTAGCTCGGCTAACTCCTCCAATGGCAGATTTGACTGGAATGCGATGATGCTCTGCATGCTGGTTGGCAGTCGGCTGGTCCATATTGTCCGGATGAAGTCATCAGGGACACCATGTCCCGCTAAAATTTTCAGGCGACGGAGGAACTGTGACGGCTTGCTGTCTCCCAACTCCTCATTCGTGAGAAGCTTGTTTATCCGTTGTTCACGCGAAATGGATAGCCGTTTGATGAGCTCGGCTTTTAGTCGCTCGTACTTATCTGCTGCTGCTGGAGCAGTAATGACGTCTTTGACTATTGATGCCCTTTCAGAGTCCAACTGGGCCAACGCGTAGTAGAATTTTGTTGAATCCACCGTTATTTTGGCCAACGCAAATTGACTTTCTAGTTGCACAAACCATAACGCTGGCTTGTCAGGATAAAATGGCGGCAGCCTCACGCCAACTCGGCTAATTTCCTTATCGTCTTCGGGCATGGTAGGTATGTTCTTTCTCGGGGTCACCAATGTGGTTGTGGAGACGGGGTTTAAATCATAAGTCCGTAAATAACACAACACAGATTTAATTCACGATAACGTAAATAATAGAAGGAGAAAATGTTAGTAAATTACCACAAAAGATCGAAAGGAAGTATACAGAAAACGGAACTAACGAATACAATCACCGATGTTATTATTAGCGTGAGTGTCCGAGTTAGGTACTTAAATTAGCGTACGAGCGGCGGCGTGCTTATTAGAATAAATCAAGCTTCGGACTGGTGACGCGGCGCTCGCCGCGAAGCGCGGTGGCGCGGGCGCCTCCGACTCGGTGGCGCTCGGAAACGTTCGGCGGTACATCGGCGATCCGAGCGGCGATCGCGTGAACGCGTGATGCGCGGTCACTAATATTAATTTTAGGATTGTTTGTCCGCTCAACGTACAAACTATTAAATATTACAATAACATCTTTCTTAGTATTTAAGTTTACATTGTTATTTGTTATGCATGTTGTAAATACATATTTTAGGATATATTTATTTATGTTTATTATATTATAACAATAACTAAGAAGTATTATTAAGTAAAGATTAAGTTTTTAATGTTAAGTTTAATTATACACAATATAAAATCATTATCATCAGTATCATCACAAATAGGTAGGTAAGTAGGTACTGAGTACACTACATACCAACTAGGACTCACTTTAAATATATTAAAAAAAAATACTATCTTCAAATTCAGAATTCAATAATTCAAGAATTTTGATTTGTCCTTTTTCTATTGAATTCTGTAGAAATATCAAGGGACATCTTACACAAATACTTATATTCTATTTAGGCCATGGATTTAATGAAAAAAAAATGGGTTGATAGGAATCATTCAGGACTTTGGAACAAATACTTTTGTAGCACAAGTTTTGCTCCAAAGTCTTGGATGTGCTCATGGCACATATATTTCCCTTATTGGAGATCAAACCCCAACACCTTTGTTTTTATTACAGATGGGCTGGGATTGCTAAGGGTGTTGGTGTCCAAAGAATTATAGGGCGCATTCATATGGTACAAATGAGGATTGACAAGGATTTTCTCACCACGTCTTTCTCAGTTTTGGAGGAACAACCTATGGACATGTTACTTGGCCTTGACATGTTAAAGAGACACCAGGTGTGTATATTATATAGAACTGGAAATTATGTAGACGTTTTAAGGTTCAGAGGCTCATTTGTAAAGTACCAATTGTATTGTAAGTGAATTTTGTCTTTGTTATATTTCGTAGCAGTAGTTATAATAAGTTTCTGTTTTGACAGAAATTACAAAAAATTATGTGTATGGGACGAGCTGTCGTTGCCGACTGTACTTTTTCTTGCACAGTCGTCACGTCATCTACTCGTCATGACGATTGTAACAGGCCCTAACACGACGGATTTATCATGTGTTATTTAGGAGTCCCTGTGGCTACTTTGAATCTCCATCATCAGACCAGCTCGATGGTACTATATTATTGTATCAGAACTAAAGGTGTATGCAAAATTTCAGCTTCATCGTAAACCGGGAAATGGAACAAATTTAACTTTCAAGATTTGACCTGTACATACATATTATATACATACTTGGACTTGTATTAATAGACTTGTATTCAGGGGACCTAACTCAATTTGGCCTCTATTATTACTTACTTCTCCACCTATTGCTAAATATTCGGCTCCTACAACAATGATCATTTCTATTACGTATGGCAAAAAAACTATAAATATAGTTTTTTACTTCTCATGCTATTAAAATGTTACTTTAGTGTCTGCACATCAGGACTAAAGGTCCTTATTGATATCTAGGGATTAACGTTTTTTTTTTTTTATTTACTTTGAAAACTCCTAAAGGCCCTAAACAAACAATCACGGTGTTGGTGAATGGACGATTATCGCCATTTTCAGTGATTGTGTGTAGACATTTTTTTGGGCGTGGAAATAACCTCAAAATTATAACCGTGCAAACTATATAAAAAAATATTTAATTTCGTGAAATACGATTAATTATTATGAATATGAATCTATTTGATTATATTAAGGATTAATTCATTTTTATTATGCATGGTCCAATTAGTTTTAAAATAGATTTCGAGTTTGTACCTGTTGGCTAAATATGCAAGCATTTAAAGCGTCACTTTACAAAAAATAATAAAAGAAAAGAAAAAACCGCGTAACATATTTGTAAGAAAGTTTGTTATAATCAACTTTGTATAGAACGTTATTTTTTTTAAATCGCATTCAAAGTGAAAAGTAGAGTGTTTAACGCGAGACTAGACTACCATAATGAGACTCGAACTATATCCACCTAAGCGGAGCGCTTGGGTGACTAAACATCTCGTGCCATTATTGTTTTAGTCCCTTGTTGAACCATCTACTATTACACCAAGTAGGTAATCAAATATTCCTTTAAAGAAAATAAATGTATTAAAAATATATAAATAACTAGCGAACCGCCCGTGACTACGTTCGCGGAGATCTTGTTCAGTCGGCAACAAAAGCTTGTCCCAAAAATGTTTTTTTTGCCAGGAACTGATTTATGATCTAGATATATATCTAATAGTATGATAGTGTGTAAACGGAATACGAGCAAATATTTTAACGACGGTTAATATGCATCCTAATTAACGTAAAAACATGTGTATCGTTAACAGAAGTTGTACTTCTTTTTTTCATACTAATTAGTTCGCCGTGCAATTTAGAAATAGTTCAAATAACCTGCAATTAACTGAGACTTAAATATTCGTTTCAACTGACAAAGTTTCAAGTGGTTCGGGAAAAATCGGTTAGACTCGGGTCACAGTCATGATTATGTGAATTTAAAACTTGATTAAAATGAAATGCAGTGGCCTCTTCTTCAAAAACACTTAGTCATGTAGGTACATACTGTTCCTTTACACTTCCAGTTTTTTTTTAAAACATGTTTATTTGATCCTTAGTATGACCCACGGTCACGACGTTCAAAACTCAGCGATGTAAATTAGGGGAAACCAATGTCAAATCCCAAGACAATGTAGGTTTTTCTTCTTCATAATAATGCAAGAATGAAATTATAACGTTTTTCTTAATATTCAGATCTAAAATACATACATACATACATTAAATCACGCCTGTTTCCCAGAGGGGTAGGCAGAGACCACTTCTTTCCACTTGCTACGATCAACAAATAACATTAATTGATACTTTAGGTTCTGTGACTGACTGCCACTCGTAATGACATTAGGTCAACAAAAGGTATACCTACCCACCTACGCAAAGAAAAGAGTTATCTACCTTATTGGCACTATAAAAATATTTTCGTTTCATGCAGTATTTTTACTAGCTTTTGCCCGCGACTCTGTCCGCGTAGAAGTCGTTTATCGCTAGTATCGGGATAAAAACTGTCCTATGTCATAATAAGTCGATCCGTGATAATAAGGAATATCTGGGTGTCAAAGTTCATACAAATAATTTCAAGTGTTTTTGCGTGATTGAAACACAAACATCCACAGAAATTTTCACATTTATTAGAGGGATTAGTGGGATTAATTAAATTTTATTATTGTATCATGCAAAAATTGGAATTAAGTAAGTATCCTAAATTCCGGAGGTGAATATATTGTGTAGAGTAAAGATTAGATTAAATGAAATGAAAGAAGTGACAAAGTCCAGAATTTTACATTGCGAAAATACCGTAAGAAATCGCGTGTTGCGACTTTTTTAGCGATGAATATATAAATCGTGACGATGCTGTATTGCTTTATTAGCGATACACAAGCGTAGTTACACTAGTGCAATGGTTACGAGCAACGACCGCATCGCGATTGTATCGCGGCCGTTTTGCAACTGTATGGCGATTTTACCGCTGTGATGTTCCTAAGGGAGGTCACCATCGCAATATTCGCAATCGTCACTGTCGCCGGTGTACATGCCTAAGATAGCTGTTCTCTACGTGTCGACCGTGTACTTGAATACAGGCTTCACAGCGTCGTTTAAAATGAACTCTATGACGTGGCTGAGATTGGTCGTTTGTCTCAGTTTTTCAAAAACTTCGGTTATTTTGTTTTTGAGCTGGTCCACCGACTGCCTGGGTTTCGAGTTCCCAAAGAAAAAAATCGAGTGGCGTTAAATTGGGAGAACGAGCACCCCAGCGACGTGGGCCAAACCTCGAGAGCCACTGTTCTCAAACATCGAATTGAGGATATTTCGGATGCGAATTGCCGAGTGAGCCGGAGCACCATCCAGCGGCAGCCATGTCTGTCGGCGTTCTTTTTCGGGCATTGTATTAACGTAATCTGCTAAAGGCCCATTCAGAAGCTGTACAAACTTGTCTGCGTTTAGGTTACCATCGATAAAAATAGACCCGTTAATACGATTGCCATGAATTTCGGCCCAATCGTTTTCAGCCCAATACTGGTGCGCATTTTTTTTACCCGTTGATGTTTACCCGTGACCAGTAATGAATGACTGTTGAATGCGCTGGTTCCAGACCCAATTCTGTGTGAATGTGCTCTCGCCAGTCCAGATTATCTCTGCCAAAAAATCGCCGCCTTCTCGATTTTGGCTGAGAAACCACTCACAAAGTGCAATTCGTGGCGGCAAGTCCCTGGAAAGCAAAGCGTGAGCCTTTGAAAATTTATTCAGATGTTGCTTGTCTCGCTTGAGGATATTGTGCACCACCGTTTGACTAACATTCTCACACTCACTCTGGGTTAGATGAAAAATGGAGCAGTATTCTATCTTCTGTTTGAACGGGAAGCTCTTGATTCATTGCTGCACCCTCAGTTTTTCCGGTCACAGTCAAATCCTCTCAAACTCGCTGGAATGCGTTCGCCATCACTCGAGCGCTCCTCGGAACTCTGTGCTTTGGGAACCGCTCCATTGTGGGAGCGCGTAGAACAAACGGTCGGACATGCTTGAAAATAAAATAAATAAATAAAATTCCTGAGCACTAAAATTATTTAGGATTTTAGTCATATGCTTCCAGCACTATGTCATATGTCGTACACAGTAGGACAGTAGGTATCCTTTATTTAATACATGATGGGTTGTCTGAATGCAATGCTAGTCCTCATATCTAAACTGTTTTGGTAATAAAGAAGTGGGTACAATACAACATCTTCGTTTATGGTCATCTGATATCACGATTGATTATGAAATTGTCATGAATCTTTAGAATCAATAATAATACTAAATAAAACGTATCTTTAGAGAACAATTTTAAGGGTTTAGCAGGCTAAGCTAACAAGATTGGCCCCTAAGAGGCATTTGGTTATAATTTTACGTGGAGTAGTGGCAGGACCTAATAACACTGTATGCAGTGGCGGTACTGCCATATAAGCCCAAAAGCCGGGCTTGCCTTGCCTTACAAAAATAACTATTCATTAAATGCACGTAATGTATTAGATAGGTATTTCACCTTCGCGCGCCGCGCGCTCTCACTAAATTCTTCAAATCAAATTACATGCAACAGTAGTACCTATACCTACTAAATTTTACCGCGCACCGCCGGCCGCCACCTACGCAGCACAGCGCTCAGCGCTGTGCGGCAACAAGTCGAACTATTCATGACGCGGCTAGCTCGTATCTCGCTCGCACGTATTGGCTTACAATCGGGCTTTCATATTCTCTGTCTTACCCACCGAAACGGCATATGCCCAAACACGACTGGTCGTGTATTAATATGGCAAATAGTATGAGAGTAAAAAGCCCTGATTGCGTATGAAGTTGTACACGAGTCCATAGTAAATGCGAAATTCGCTTCGCGCAGGCGCGGAGCGCGCGTTGAGCCGCGTTAGCGGCCAACTTCACTTCATTTCTATTTGTTGACAAATGCTTTTATTCACGTGTTGAATAGTTTGTTTAGGCGTTGAGCGGCGCGGCGCGGTCAGTGCAATAATAAGTTTTTTTTTGTGGTGTTGTGAGTTGTGATTCAATTAGATTGACAATGGAGGAAGTCCTGTGTGACTGTGATATTTTAAAGTGTGCACAAACTTTGCTTGTCGACGGAAAGGTAAAATGTTTGGACTTTGCAGAGAAAAAGGTACTTATTTCTTCGGCAAAACCTACGCCTGACTTGTGTATTTCTCAGAGTAGTAAATCGCACAAAAGACAGTTTAACAGGTCAGTGTACAAAACTCATTGGATTGTTGGTTGTTCGCACTCTAATAAGTTACATTGCTGGTGTTGTATTTTCTTTTCTAACGACAAAAACGTGTGGAATACATCTGGTCTGGTTATGACGATTTAAATAATTTAGCTGGCGCCATTAAAAGACACATGAATTCTCGAAAACACATGAACGCGGTAATTTCTTTTAGTGATTTTGGTAAACAGCGAATTGAGACATCTTTATCGCGCCAATTATCAAAGGAAATTACAAAACAACATGCGTGTTGATAACAATAGTAGCGTTTTTCAAAGATTAGTCGATGTTGTTTGTCATTTAGCACAACAAGAACTTCAGAGGTCACGATGAGTCTAAAACTTCATTGAATAAGGGTAATTTTTTAGAGCTTGTGTCGCTACTTTCAAAATAGGTACGATGGCGTTTTAGAAAAACACATTCGATGTATACAAATAATAATTTAATTTAACTATGTTGTGTAATATGTATGTAATTTTTAGATAGGTAATTGAAATAAAAGTAAGTACTTATTGCTTTCTCCCTAGGCAAGCAAAGTTAAAATAAGAAGTTGAACCTTTATTTTATTCTCTCATACAAACCAAGCGGCTTTTTTCAAGGCCACCGAAAGTATGCAATTGCTGATATGTCTGTAAAATTATATCTAGTGGTAACATGCCTTCAGGGTGCTTTGGTGAGCTCGTCCACGTAAGCAAATGCCTATACCTACAACTGCAGAGTGAAGTGAAGATTGATCAGTAATGTGGTAACAAGATAAATTTATCCATAATAACCGTAAAAACTACAAAACATATCTCTCGGCTTGCCCTATTCTGAAACCCTAGGCACGCCACTGACTGTATGTCTAATATCAGCCTTCGATTTCATTTTGTTTCTGATTTATTCACGAAAACGTAAAAAAAATAAGGTAATTTTTAAACTATAATTATAGCTAAATCAAGCAAGCGAGGGTAACCAAATAAAATCAGAATTAAGGAGGCTAGAATGGGGTTACTAATGCATACTTTTACAGACCTTCAGGTCCTTAAACATAGATGAAAAAAAACTGGTTTTTCTTTTCGCAATTTTTTTTCCCACTTCTCGCGGAGACACAACTACCAAAAAAAATACCCGACAAGTCACAATTGTCAACTACGTATACATTCAAAAATATTTTCAAATGTCATGGTGTGTCATGCATGTTAGCAAAAATAAATAAACGAACGTATATTTTGTAATTACCTTTAAAAATAAATTGCGCTGTGTTTCCGACTCCAAATGGATCTTGAAAAACGATAGCTCCGGATTTTGTACCTATATCATTTTTTAGGCACTCGTATACTAAACAATGGGACCATATTGGCTCACATAAAAAAATGTAGTCTGAATTTATTGTTATTCATTTATAATCATCGCTAGTCATAAGTAAAGTGTTTTTTACTGAAACGGTTTTTATTTCAGGGATTTAATAAATGTAGGAGTCATTTATGAAACAAATGGGTGTATAATATCTTGAAATGTTATCCAGTGCAATATAGATTTGAAACGAAATGTACTGCGCATCGGAACAACAGGCACCGAAACCCCATTCCTGCCTGAATCGGACCTGCCGGAGTGCGCCCGTCTCTCCGGCGTTTCTGAGGACGAAATCGTGAACCAGTCTATGAGGGATCATGAAGAAAAACAAGTCAAGGAAGCCGTGGAAAAATCTAAGCAAGGTGGGAGAGGCAAAAAGAAATAATTTTATCGATACATTAAATCAAATGTGCTGACTGTGTATTTTGTATAGAATGATGTTACAGAAAATTTAACTAAAAATAGCATTGAAGAAAAAACATTAAAAATTGCAAAAAAAGTTAGTCTATATTTGTTTTTACACACAGTTTTATATCGTGAGTTATTATGTGAGAGTCGGAATGGCGGGTGTATCTAAACAAATATAAAAAACAACTAAAGGTACTATTTTACTATTCAGTACCTATTTTAAAAATATTTTTACCGCCCTTTAGATTTAAAGTTGAAAATGTGGTAAAGCTTAGAAAACGTATCCACATTAAGTCGAAAAACGTTAAATGAGTATAACCTGGAAACCACAAATCAGATTACTCAAATGTTTACAGTACGAGTATAATAAAGTACAGTCTATTTTTTCTAACTTGAGCTAAGTAGTAAACAAATATGGCGTATCTTTAAAGTTTGACATTTCATAGGGATTGGAATAATGGAGTGAATGTGTAAATTTATTTAGTGAATGAATGAAATTAGTGAAATACATATGCACCTCCTCTAAAAAACTGTCATAATCATAACACAAAAAAATGCAAATTTTAACCAATGATACAAAAAAAAACCACTCTTGTTTCTTTATTATCTACAAAAACGCCATATTCTTAACTCAAAAAATCGCGGTTAGAGGGCACTAGTGTCTGTTTAATCCGGAGCGACATTGACACGCCGCCAATCTACAACAGTGCCCTGACAGTGTTTGCCGCAGGCGCACGCGTGTCGGTGCGGGTGAAAACCGTCATAAGCTATTATGCGACTTTATTGCAGTTAAGTTCACACACTGTATCACATACTTTATTTGTACATTACAGTCGTAACATAGAATATGACACTTTTATATAACGATTTTTTCTGATACTGAATGTAAATAAGAGTCATATCACAGGTTATGACAATTTTTTATAGCGTCAAACACTACTTTTGTTCGTGCCTATTACAGTATACAGCCATGTCATTTTCAGAATGTGAAAACATATGATAATTACTTTACATGTAGGATAAAACGTTCTGTTTTGCTCCTATAAATTCGTTAGGTTAATAAGTTACAGGTAAATTAAATAACATTTGGTTAAACATATACATGGAAAATAACTTCAAACAGTTAATATAAATAAATAATTATGAATTAATGCCGGTGTAATTTATTTATTTTGAAATCCTGGAAATTTTATTTGAATTATATGATTGAGTCCACCTCCATACAACTGAACAACAAAGCCGGCGCTAAAGTATAGGTAAATGTCGATCCGAATTTCCGATCCCTGCATATGACTTTTTTTTATTAATAATAAAAATCAAAATAATAATGTATGACAACACAATTTTTATTTAACTACCATTATAGTTAAGTACATTTTACAGTAGTTTGAAAAATAAAAATAGTATAAACTATTAATAAACATTCACAATTAAACGAAGAAGAAATAAATAAACTTTAAATGCAATTTTCTCAAAATCCCTTTTTTTGTGTTATGACAGTTTTTTAGAGGAGGTGCTATATATGAGTTGGGTTATTATTATTTTATTAAAATATGTTACTTGTAAGGATAATTTAAAGCAATATTTAGTAGAAATGAATTCGTTTGTGTTTAAAGTAATGTCTTTTAGTTATTGTGGTACCATATATTGAGTGATTCTTTCGGAATGTCGCGATAATTATGTGATCGAGTGATGTTTGTTTACGTCTTAGCTCAAGTAAGAAAAAATAGACTGTACAAAGGCCGTAGCAGGATAAAGGAAGGGCAAATGCCCTTTTATGATAATGGGATGTTTTTTTTTTTTTAGTTAATTACATCTATTAGTACTATTGTGCCAAGTTGTGTTAAACAATTCCCAGTGGTTCAGCCGAGAAAAAATTAAAACCGAAATAATTAAATATGACTTTTCTCTAAAACTATAAAACTTTAATATAACTTTCTTGTTAGGCTTAATAAAATATATATTTTAAGAGAAAATTGACTCTCTATCTTTAACACTTATGTAAAAAACAGCAGTCATTTTTTTATTTTTTTTAATGATTGAGGTACGTACCACTTTATTTGTTATTTCTAAATAAGCCTTACTTAACGATCTATCACACATATTAATTTTATATTACCTTCCTCGCATTAATGTCGAATTTCCTGTAGATTAGGATAGCAAGTTCAGTTATTTTTTAGAGGTCAGGGCACTGTATATTATATTTTATCCTAGAATAAGCATAGTTTTTATTTCATTAGCTAAAATGGTGACATTTTTACTAATCAGAAAAGGCTGACGTCACTGTAACTGTCAAAACTTGTTTTGATGTTATTTATTTGTAAAGAGGATTTATGCTTTGGTTTTTTGGCGGTGTCAGAATAGCTTACTAATATATCCAACCCAATTATTTATTTAATTTTGACACAGTTCCTTTCCGATTTAATCCATCAAATTAATATGTGTGATAGATCGTTCAGTAAGGCTTATGTAGAAATAACAAATAGAGTAGTACCTCAAATATAAGTAAAAAAAAAATTTTACAATTTTGACTTACCTGTTTATTACATAAGTGTTAAAGATAGAGAGTCCATTTTCTCTTAAAACATATATTTTATTAAGCCTAACCAAATGATAAAATAATGTTATATTAAAGTTTTATAGTTTTAGAGAAAAGTTATATTTCATTAATGCGGTTTTTATTTTTTTTCGGCTGAACAACTGGGAATTTTTCAACAATACTTAACTCTCATTACCTTACCTTCCTTGCATTAATGTCGAATTTCTTGTAGATTAGGATAGCATGTTCAGTTATTTTTTAGAGGTCAGGGCACTGTATATTATATTTTAATCTAGAATAAGCGTATTTTATTTTATTAGCTAAAATGGTGACATTTTTAGTAATCAGAAAAGGCTGACGTCACTGTAACTGTCAAAACTTGTTTTGATGTTATTTATTTGTAAGGAGGATTTATGCTTTGGTTCTTTGGCGGTGTCAGAATAGCTTACTAATATATCCAACCCAATTGACAACAATTCATTATGTGCTAAGGTAGTAAAATAAAATACCGTTTCTAGATTTTACACTGCTGATTACAGTAAAAATATCTTTGGATTTTTTTATGCAGTAGTTTTTTTATATTTAGGAAAAACAGTAAAAAAAGTTGGATTGTGAATGTTAGGAATACACTTATAGTGCCCTTAGTCCATTTATTTAAAAAAATATATATACAACTGTCATGTTCATTTTTTATCTGTCTGACGAATGAAACTCAAAGCAGATGCAAAGCAGTAAACGCAAAATAGTTTATTTATTTTAATGGCGTCTACAAATTATGTAATTAATTAAATTACGCAAAATAACAAATTTGTGAACGAACGGTGGCGAATGATTGACAAGTGAGTGACATGACATGACAGTCAGTTTTGTATCTGTTTAAAGTTACTTTATTTTATTTTATGTCATGCTAAGATCACGACATCAGTATTCCTAACTTTGGATATACAGTCTTTATAATGACTATTTCTTTAAAAAATTATTAACGACGAATTTAAGTTAAATAAAGAAAATCCAAGAAATACGGGTAGTCTAATTTTTAACCAGCTATTATAAACGCGAAAAAACAATAATGCTTTTTTTTTTTAAATGTTGTCAATTATTTATTTAATTTTGACACAGTTGCTTTCTGATTTAATCCATCAAATTAATATGTGTGATAGATCGTTAAGTAAGGCTTATTTAGAAATAACAAATAGAGTGGTACCTCAATCACAAGTAAAAAAAAATATTAAAAAATTTGACTTGCCTGTTTTTTACATAAGTGTTAAAGATAGAGAGTCCATTTTCTCTTAAAACATATATTTTATTAAGCCTAACAAAATGATAAAATAATGTTATATTAAAGTTTTATAGTTTTAGAGAAAAGTCATATTTAATTTTTTCGGTTTTTATTTTTTCTCGGCTGAACCACTGGGAATTTTTCAACAAAACTTTGGCACAATAGCACTAATAGATGTAAAAAAACCAGCTCTTAATCACGAAGGGCATTTTTTCTTCCCTTATCCTGCTACGGCCTGTGGTACATTTTTTGGAGTAATAACATGTATCAATAATTGGTAGGATCATGGTACATTGACATACACCGGCTGTCCTGACAGTTAGGGTGGCGGGTGTACCTCCATTTTGCAATAACTTTATGTACGGGGCGGTACATTTAAAAAAATAAGGTATAGTATGAATCTTCCCAGGTGAATTTTCGCTTCGAACCCTAGGGTGATACGATAGACCACCCCGAGGCAATACGGCACTCATGTCTATCGTCCTACACTACAAAAACGTAATATCTAGAATATCAGTGACATTAAATTTGAACCTTAATGCTGTGACGATACCGTTTGTTTTTCAATATGAATGTTGTAGTGGCACGTGCTAACTCGGTAGCTAGCGGCTTTGGGATAATAGAGACAATGGCCTTTGTTTGAAAGATTAGGGCTCTAAGCGAAAATTCACCTGGGAAGATTCATACTATACTAATTAGTACATTTTGACTACATGTTTGAAGTATAGCTGTTTTTTATATTGGTTTAGGTACACCGACCATTCTGACTCTCACGTAATTATTTCACTATCTCAATCAACTGCTAAATTAATTTGAAATCATTACAAGGTCCGTTGTCTGAGTTTGCAAAAAAAGTTTGCAGTTACCCTACGAACTGTATGGAAAATCTTTTATTTTATTTGTGGGTGTTCTAATACTCTAACCTTAGTTGGTCTGGTCAGAGTGTTTTTATCCTTGATTGAAATGGGACCGATTGGTATTAAAATTATTTTTACTCAAATCTATCGGTTTTCGCTCTGTACATTTTATCATAAATCTGTGAATTTCGATTGTCATTACTCAAAAAGTTAATAAAGGTCTCCTAAGAGCAATTTAGCGTAGCAGCAAGGGATCTAGTAGCTGAACTTACTGCCCCATTTCAACTTTCAACCCTGTATATCAAAATAAACCAAATCAGAGCTGGACAGTTGGGTACCTTTCCTTGTCAGTCACGAATATGATAGTGATGCACACAATCGGCCAAATAAGTGGTGTTTTAAATTTGACACATCTTTCTATCCTGTCCATAAATCAAAATTGACAGACGCATCTTTTCGTATACGGAACTTATTGTTTAATGATGAGCAGAGGTCGGAATAGGCAGTGCCTATTTGCCTAAACTTCGCGGGAGGACGTACGTAAGAGTGGTTACAACCACCAAAAATAATGATTTCTTTTTATTATTACATTAAATGTAGAAATATAATTTTACATGATTAAATGACATATATTCTGATTTATTTGTAATGTAATGTAAATAAACTAACCAAGTATTTCGTCGTATATAATATTTTACCTCATTACTTTGTTTTACATACCTTGTTTATTTTATCGAGACTCCTTTAGCCGTGTACTTACTACCTGCATTATGCGACCCTGCTGATAATGGGGACGCTAGAAAATGTTTTTAACATGTGATATTGAGTTTTAGTACCTATCAATTTCCAAATTTATATATTATTTTAAAAAAACCCGGATAATATATCCCGCATTCAATAAAAAAAAACATTATTTATGGTGGTTGTAACCACTCTTAGTTACGTCCTCCCGCGAAGTTTAGGCAAATAGGCACTGCCTATTCCGACCTCTGATGATGAGTAAACGAAATTCATTTTTTACGGTATTACGCAATTAGTCATTCGACAATATAATAATCACAAATGAGTAATTATCATTTTGACCAAGGGAATTCACACATAAATTACAATTTCCTTCCTAATGTTTAGCACCTTCAACCTTTGAAAAAGAATGACAAGTGTTAATTTTTTTTATCAAAACGATCGAAGTTTCCGTGGTGCGGCGGTATGTTATTCAATTTTAGTAGTGTAATCAAAAGCGTAAAAGAAGTAGTTTAGTTAACAGTAGTCATTAATTTGCTAATTTTAGTTCGTGTTGCTCTTATAAAGAGAGGACCACCAAAGTATTGGCACAAGTTGTGCAGTATCTAATTTATCGAGATTTAAAAACAGCATATTTTTGTTTAGTGTTGCATCTTTCTATTGAATATTTGGTAAAACGTTCTGGGTTAAGTTGTTTACAGATATTTGTAGTATTCTGATTTTTATTGCTGTTACACTCTCTGGCATTAAAAAAATCGTGTTGCCAGAGACAGTGACTCCCATAGATAGACAAGGACATTGAATACTCTGGTTTCACTGTACTGTGATTAAAAGCGGGTACACACGTGCAGCCCGCAGCAAAAGTAGGTGGGCAGTCGAAGAGTTCGAAATTACCTAAACACTCTCTTAATCTCTTGACAGTAGAATATTGGTTATTTTGAGCTCTTTGACCGTCCACCCACTTAGTGCGCGACGTCCGCATACGCAGCTATCCTACTACTACGCTACTTTTGCCCGTCCGTCATCGATCCGTTTTATACCCGTGCGTGCTTCTGTCGATTTATTGCGCTTCGGTAGCAAGTATTTTACAAAATTACAGAAAACTGCACGATCCCGATAAGAATGCTTATTTTTTATGGGGTGCGAATTTAAAGCAAATGAAATGATTACGATTGTAACCATTTTCAATGGTTTCAATTGGTTGGTTGGGGGTGAATTTATTAAGGGATGTATAAACCTTGATTTTTAACCTAATACACAGCAATCAGAAATGTTTTTATCAGTTCTTAGAATTATTCCCAGACTTTAGTTAGACTAACTCGAATATTCACGCGTAAGCCCTCAGTGTGGACGCTCCTTTAGATATTTAATCTATACCTGGCAGTGTATTTACATGATAGACGACATTAAACTTAGAAATATTGACGAGGGGTTCATTTTTATATTACAAATATTACGATATATCGTCACATAATGTAAAATGTAGTATTAGTATGTATTATTCAACCGCTTGGTTTTGGATTAACTTGTATTTATGTCGTAATGTGGTGTTGTCACACAGCAGCGGCCAGTCAGGAGGCCCGGACGTCAACCAGCGGCCAGTCTCCGTCGAGCTCCGGCTCCGCTTCGCAGACTAGTAGCCAAAGAATGGGTGTGTCCTTCTCTATTTTTAGACCGACTTGAAAAAAGGAGGAGGTTCTCAATTAAACGGTTTTTTTATTATTTATTTCCCCGATAACTCAAACAGCACTAGACTGATTTAAACCCAAAAAAAATACAGACGAATTGAGAACCTCCTCCTTTTTTGAAGTCGCTTGAAAATGATTTGAATGGGTTTACTTTCTAGTTGGTCCCATTTTCAACGCGTCAAGATCTGATGATGGGATCTTGGAGAAATTAAGGGAACTCCTCAGATATAGGCACATCTACAGCGATTTCGGTATTTTTCATTGTAACTCTAGCATTTGCTCTTGGAAAGCACTATTTGGTATAGTGGAACTGATGTGGAACTGATGATGAAGACTAAAAATGGTCACCGGAACGCCTAAATGGTACCTATTACAAGGGTGGCGATAAGATATCTCGATTAAGATAGTTGAGCAACTATGACGAAGCACATTTAAGTTTAAATATTATGAGTATGACTTTCCCGTGGCGTTGCTTGCGGCGAGCTCTAAATGTCCTATCCTCGTGCCGCCCAGGGCAAAAAAGTTGTTAATCGAAATCAGTACATAGGTTCTTGTCATAAAAAGTTTAAAATATGATTTTTAGAAGGCCTTTTAAAAGGCCTCTGGGCGGCAGGAGGCTATGGTTTAGTGCTTATACTTTATATTAAGTACCTTCCCATCGATAATTATGCTAATTAGGAAAGCAAGACAAATATGCACTTATTTGACAAAATACGAGGTTGTATGGTTTTGTATTGCATCTGTGATTAAGAAATTATTTGTAATTATTCTAACAACAAAAGATAATTCCTCCTAAAGTCACATTTTTTATTTCATTTATTATATTGTAAAAAAATATATATGTTAACTTGTGTTATTCTGACAAATTATGTAGGTATTGAAACATTTTTATTTAAACCAGTTTTAAAATACATTTTTTGCGTCCACACCAAAATAGTGCCAATGATGCCCTATTCTATTACCAAGCCTTCGCGTCCGTCTGTCCGCCCGCAGAATCTCATGACCGTAAATATAGACGGTAAAACTTTTACAGATAGTGTATTTCTGTTGCCGCTTTTACAACGCTTGTGGTTTTTGGAGTAAGATTTTTGTGTTTGTAGTAACGACGACAGAACCCTACACCTAGCAAAGGCCGACACGCTTTTGCCCGGGTTTTTTACTGCAAAATTTGCCATTATCTAATAAAATAATCGTTACAATACGTGAAATTTGAAAATCAGTAACGTAATATTTGAATATTAAAAAGTTACAAAATATTTATGGGACGGACCAAAAAGTTAGTCACGCTAACTCACTCAAATAAAATGTATATGAAACTTTTTCCGTTGTGACACGAAAATTAGCCATACAATTGTAGGGATACTTTTCATCGCACAACGAAACTATTTTTCGATTTCGTTGTTTGTATGGTTAACTGTGCTTAACACGTTCACTGTGCATGCATCATATGTGTAGCATTTTAGGGTATATATGATACGTGTATGCACCACGGATGATGCACGACCCCGTGTAATCTTAAAGCGTTGCCAAAATTGACACGTGTGAGCTAGACGTTTTTTATTTGCATTTTGGGCACCAGTTTGAAGACTCATACGTGTATGCATCACATGTGGGACACTCGGAAAAACAGGAAAATTCGGGAAAATAGTCCTTAGGCATGGTGTTTTATGCACAAATATAATAATATATCTATATATATAAAAATCAATGCCATTTTTCGTTTGTTGACCAAATGTTTAGTCTTTGTTCGGACTGTTTAGTAGATGGTTTATGTGAAGTTTGCACAAAATCGGTCGAGCGGTTCTTCATTTATCACATTTTTTGTAAAAAATGAATTGAAAGTCAGGCAGCGGGGCGAAGCCGCTGGCGGGCCGCTAGTACCATATGAAAGTAATTTACAAAAAAACAGAAATGCACATGAGGAGTCGATTTCTGGTAGCCAGTTACACAGGGAACGTGTTAACTATGGTTCAACTTTTCCTTTCCTTACCCTTATACTTTGTTATATTTTTTTATTCATGCTTGAATTTATAAATTATCCTGTTTAGTTACAGGTGACCCCAGCTTGACCATCTTGCCTACGGACTCCTTCGGCGAGTCTGAAGTTGAAGAAATCGTTGCACTAGGATTCACGAGGGAACAGGTATCTTATATTATTTAAACGAAATCCTAACCAAATCATTGTTAAAATAAACGAAATAATATAATTTAATTTACTCGTATGAAGTTATAAACAGGGATCGGAAATTCGGATAGGTATTTAACTAAACTTTGGCGGCCGCATTGTTGTTCAATTGTACGGAAGCGGACAATTTTTTTATTTGTTATTATAATTCGCGGGATTCCTAAATATACCAATTACGCAAACAAATACTCATATTTTAGTATTTAAAGTAACAATTAGAAGTTATTTTCCATGTATAGATTTCCTAAATGTTATTTTATTTACCTGTACATCATTGAACTACAGGGTTGGGCAGATTAAGTGTCCTAGTTGTGTATGGCTTTTTTACTTAAATATAACTAAACTTCTTATACACTTCGTATTTTTTTTGTTGTTGACAATTTAACCTTATTTATGATTTCTACACGTCAGCTTGATATATTCTGTTTTTATATTGTTTTCAACAATGGACGCGAACCGCCAGCTCGTGTGCGATTTGTACCAGAATAAATACCGACCGTGTGAGATATTGAAGACGCTGAAACATTTAAATATCAATATAAGGTTTATATCGCGGACCGTCAAGCGATTCAAAGAAACGAGATCTTGACAAATCAGGCCCAAACCTGGGAGAAAGCCATCTGTTCGCACCAAAAACATCATTAAAAATATTCGTAAGCGTATTAGACGAAATCCAGCTCGAAGTGCAAGCAAACTTGCTAAAGATATGAAAATATCCCGTCGAACAATGAGTCGTATTTTAAAATATGATCTTGGGCTAAAGGCCTACAAAAAACAAAAAATTCATGGCTTAACAGATGCCCAGAAAAAAGCTAGAGTGAAAAAATGTAGGGAATTGCTAGCTTGGCACGACGGCGATGATATTATTTTTTCCGATGAAAAGATGTTCCAGTTACAAGACAGTCACAACCAACAAAACGATCGAGTCTATGGTGCTTCATTGAAGGATATTCCTGTGGACAAATTAGCCGTACAGTCGCCATCAGATATATGGTAGCGGTCAAGGTACTCAAATATTTCGGAGCAGCATTAAATTTCAATATATTAATTACGCTAGATAAGGTCTATAATATCGGCCCATATAATTCGTCATAAATTTAGGAGCAGTGACTTCAATAAATTCGTAACATACAATTAGGTAAAGATATCGGAACTTACAGAAGTCAAAAATATCGAAGCAGCCAGGATGATCATAAAGATCGGAACATTTATGGAAAATATACCTTAAGTCTGTGTCACATAGTTCATATTTGAATTCGTTACTACACTCATCGACCAAATTAGCGGAACATGTCACAATAAACCACTCTGTTCTTAATTCAAATTGTTGACAACATAATATTAATCATGCGTGTCTGAAACCTTATTTTAATGGGTCCATCGTAAAGTATTTTCAACTATGTGACACAGACTTAAGGTATATTTTCCATAAATGTTCCGATCTTTATGATCATCCTGGCTGCTTCGATATTTATGACTTCTGTAAGTTCCGATATCTTTACCTAATTGTATGTTACGAATTTATTGAAAAGTCGCTGCTCCTAAATTTATGACGAATTATATGGGCCGATATTATAGACCTTATCTAGCGTAATTAATATATTGAAATTTAATGCTGCTCCGAAATATTTGAGTACCTTGACCGCTACCATATATCTGATGGCGACTGTACAATGGTTCCAGAGTGCATCAGCTGTCATGGTATGGGGTGCGATATCGCCTAGAGGCAAGTTACCGCTGCTGTTTATTGATCGAGGTGTCAAAATTAACCAAGACTATTACATCCAGAACGTGTTACAGGGTCATTTGCTAGAAAATGCTCAAAAATTATATGGAAACGACTATTACTGCTTCCAACAAGATAGTGCCCCATCTCACAAAGCTAAACGCACTCAAGACTGGTGTAGAACCAATTTGACAGATTTTATACCTTGGCAAGAATGGCCTGCATCGTCGCCGGATTTGAATGCTTTGGACTTTTCGATATGGGGTTACATGCTGAGCAAGATTGGGAGCACACAGGGCATGAATCTAAACTCATTCAAGCATCGATTAGTCAAGATATGGGATGAAATACCAGACGAGGTAGTGCGTGCCGCGTGCAATGCATTCTATGGAAGAATGCGTCAAGTTATTAAAGCTGATGGCGAGCGATTTGAACTTATGAATTAGTTTTTTTAAGTATAGGGTACGCTAAAAATAAAAAAGTGATAAATTTTAAAATTTTCTGTCTTGTTTTAATTTTATGGCTCTTTTTAACTAGGACACTTAATCTGCCCAACCCTGTAGTTAGAAGAAGAGGTTAGAAGAGAAAATTCACGTAAAGTTTTATCCTAAATGTAAAATTATAAATATTAATTTTTTGAGGAGTCCCGGAACTTATACCATTAAAATAATAATTTTAACGAGACGCCATATTTGTTTACCTTTTTCTAGGATTTGGCCAACTTTAGGTAAACATCTATCCGAATTTCCGATCCCTGGTTATAACATCTAGATCATCGTTTTGGCCACGCGCAGGGTCCGCCAGGATCGGTAATGCTGTCTTATCCTGTAACTTACATTTTCCAATCATAGGACCACTTATTATGGGTCTCAGGGCCCACTTACCTGCGGATGACCTGGGCCTCTATTCAACTCGGTAAAACCATATAGCATTTGACCTGTTGTTATGGTATGGTTTTTAACTCGGCTTCCATTAATGTCAAGTAAATAAAAGCTATCAAAACGTTGACAGTACCATAACGGTCCTAAAGCAATATTGTTAAACGTCGTAGAATAGCGGCCCAGGTCATTATATCTTCGCCTTGTCATAAAAGAAATACAGTCGTAATCGTGGTAATACGTCCCAAGCACCTGGTAGTTGTCAGTGTTCTAGATTTATATATACCGACTTGTTTGATTCCCGGTTCTATTAATTTCTGTTACCTTTTCACCCTTTTCCATATGACTAAAGCTTGTCCCAGAAATAAATGTCGCTTATTATTAGATGGGGTTGTATATCAGGATGAAATCTAAAGAGGTTTGAAAACTATGTTTCCCGTTAGGATGCTCTAAGGTATAAATAAAAAATAAAAAAAACGTCGTCAGTACTAGATGTTCAACGATGTCGTCGGTGCAAGAAAAGTTACACGATTGTTTTTTGTAAGTACAAATATGTTCAATATAAAGGCATCTCTGCGAAGAAAGTGGCATCGGAGCCGAAAACGTCTACAAGAACCGTTCAAAGGGTTTTAAAACGGTTCAGGGAGACAGGTGGTATACGGCGATGGCCTGGAAGTGGACGTAAACCAGGGTTTGTAAACCAGAATATCGAGAAGAAGATTATAACAGCTTTACAGAAAAAACTACCCTCTCTATACGAGACTTGGCCAAGAAGTTTAAAACGTCGAAATCTACAGTGCAACGAGTGAAGAAAAATTGTTCTATAAAAACGTTTAAACAAACTAAAGTGCCCAACAGAAATACAAAACAGTCAAAAGAGTCTAAAACGAGATCTAGAAAGCTTTATTAAAAATGACTAAGAAAAAATATTGTACAGTTATGGATGACGAAACAAACTTGAATTCAAATGACTTCCAGGATACCACTATTATTCTGGGACCGACAGAAAAGTAGTAAGTGAAGAGTATAAGGTTATCAAAATGGATAAATTTGCAAAGAAAGTTCTCGTGTGGCAGGCGATCTGTTCATGTGGCAAACGCAGTACACCATATTTTGCTAATGGAACCATAAATGGTGATATATACCCGAATGAGTGCCTCAAAAAACGATTGTTGCCATTCATTAAGAGGCATACTTCACCTGTCCTGTTCTGGCCTGATTTGGCCACGTGTCACTACACGAAGGAAGCAATACAGTGGTACAAAGCAAATAATGACGATTTTGTTGAAAAAACTCTCAATCCTCCCAACTGCCCGGAGTTACGACCCATTGAAAAATATTGGGCTCGTGTGAAACAGAAGCTTTTAAAACATAAATTTTAACCACTTCATTTCAAGACTTCAAGCAGAAGTGGAATGAAGCTTCCAAACTGATCACCGATGACGATGTACAAACTTTGATGGCAGGTGTCAAGGGAAAATTAAGAGGTTTCTGGATGAACTAATTCTAAACTGGTCTTTATGGTTAAATAATAATATTTAAAGGAATATCAAATAAAACGGTATTAGAAAATTTGGTGAATTTTAATATTTAATACTGAATTTAAAAAAAATTATAAGCGACATTTTTTACTGGGACAAGCTTTAGTCCCATTCATTCCTGTTGACCACCGACTAAATGAGTAGTAAACCATCTCATTTGAGTTGAGTAATATACATAAAGACTGTTAACATTATCAAAGAGCCATACCTGCTAGTCGCGTAGCTAGAAATAAAAATAGATAAAATGCATTGGAAGCTATTAAAAAAAATTTGAAGTTTTACGGTGGCGCTTTAAGTATCTATTAAGTAATATTGCGTGTTACGTGATTTATAAAGCATTAAAGTTTAATATGTTAATTCAGAACTATTATAGCGTCAACATTTTTCTTGTTTAAATGATAACATAATATGTGGATAGTAATAATATTTCAAGTGGCTTCTCAATTGAGTCTACGTTGAGACGTAGTTTGATTATAGCTCAATTCAAGTGACAAGACTCGTGATTGTTTATCATAATTATCATACAGTTGACAGGGTTGTTTGGGTACCGCAGTTTCGTTGCTTCAGCTCCAGAATGTCATAATCATTTATTTGACTCATATTCTTCTTCTTTTCGGTTTTCCAGACATGGAATATACATTAGGGTTTGAATTTGAGCGCTAATAAAGGCGTGAAGGTATGTATGTATGTATGTACATCGTCATCTGTATATTTTCTTTTCCCGTGAGTTATGTTGGATTCAAAGTCGTAAAAGCTCTCTTGATTCCTGAGATCCGGCTGGGATCGTGTCTCCAATAGGGTACTGTAATAGATACAAAACACAGACCACTTAACCTATAGACTACGCTTCGGACAATTTTGTCTAGTATCTCATTAAGCCAAAATGGCGGGACGCGGGGGGCGTCAAGTGCACCGTGATTGGCCAGTTCAAAGTCAACGAATAATAACATGTGCGCGTTGTGGTGCGCGCCATTAGGGGTAGTGATGGGACACGCTCGAAGAAAAGATACCAAAGAATATAAGTGTTTTTAATTAAAACCAATAAAAATACGAGAAATAAATTGCACATTACACTTTATGACAGAAATTAAAATCAGTCAGCTTCGTCAAACATATAAGATAATTAACATATTTAAAAAAAAGTACATCATATCATAACATCTAAGGCTGTTTGCGGGACCCGAAAAGCACTATACAAGACTCAGCCGGGAAGGGCCGTTGCTGGACGGACTCGTATAATATACAATATATAACACTGCGAGAAAATATGACTCAATTGGTAATAGTATGAAACACAGTACAAAAAAAGTAGGCTCGTTTTTTGAAGGCTCCCAGGTCGTATTGGTTCGGAAATACAGACCCCGTGAGCTGATTCTTCAAAAAAAGTAATAGTATTTGATACGCTTTTTAATACGCATTTTAAATTCTTTATAAAGATGCTACGAGTGTATTGTGTGGTATATGGCTGTTTAAATTTGGCTTCTTCAAACCCGGAGCTTTCATTTTTTAAACTCCCTGCATGTGTTAAAATGAAATGCTTTTTATATGAAATTTGTTTATTAGCTTATGATATATGTCCAATAAGAATACCTCCTCCCGAGTTGAGGATAAAAAGTAGCCGCCATCTTGAACTTTTTAGTTATTCAACTGAATGCTTCCAACATCGAAATGTAGGGATCTGCGTAGTGTCCAACAACGAATCCGACATCCGTTGACAAAGTGAGAAAAAGTAGCCACCATCTTGATTTTGTGAGTTATTCGATGGCGGCTACTTTTACTCATTCCGCCAACAAATTAGTTGTTGAAGACTACACACATATCCCCAGATATCGATTTTGGAAGCAATCAGTCGAATAACTAAAAAGTTCAAAATGGCAGCTACTTTTTCTCATTCTGTCAACAGATTCGTTGTTGGAGACCACACGCATCCCCAGATATCGATTATGGAAGCAGTCAGTCAAATAACTAAAAAGTTCAAGATGGCGGCTAGTTTTTCTCATTTTGTCAACGGATTCGATGTTGGAGATCACACGCATCCCCAGATTTCGATTTTGGAAGCAATCAGTCGAATATCTGAAAAGTTCAAGATGGCGGCTAATTTTTCTCATTCTGTCAGCGGATTCGTAGTTGGAACCACACACATCCACAGATTATCGATTTTGGAAGCAATCAGTCGAATAAATAAAAAAATCAAGATGGCGGCTACATTTCTTCAATCTGTCAAGGGATTCGTTGTCGCAGACTATACTATTATCGATTTTGCACCAATTAACTGAGGCACTAAACAAAAACTTTTTTCAATTTTACAAAATTTTATATGACAACCCTGATGCGGACTTCACATGCTTGGCAAACAATTGCAAACAGCGAAAACCAAACAGCCAATACGAAGATGTGGATGGGTGTTTGCCTGTTTGTGTTTGTGGTCGCCAGTGATCGGCGTTGGTGTCGGTTTTTTTGCACAAATTAAAGGATGTTCGGAATGTACCTACTACCACGTTCGCCAAGTATGGGGATGCGTGTTTGTGTTGGCTGTTTGTAGTCGGTGCCCGGCACGTGTTCGGTGTTTGGGGCAAACAGCCAGCATGTGGAGCCCGCATGACGCTCAATTGCAGAGTAGGCATTTATCTTGAAAATTAGGTCGAGCTTCTTTACTGCTTTAGCTATTTGAAGTAACGAAAACACACTCCTCCCGCACCGCTCCAATACTGCAGGAACCGCAGTTGAGCGCTAGAGGTATACTTGTTCGCGAGCAACCCTTATTGTGAATCCACCTTTAAACATTATTCTTACTTTATTATAGAATAGAATTCTTATCCGTGACCATAGTTTTACGGGTATCGAAACTCAAAAAATCAGTACTTCACCTCACTTCAGTGGTTAGAAAAAGACGGAATTGGGAAAATCAGTATGCGAAAGACAGAGACAGACCACTGCTGACAGACATCAAAGCGACGCCATTTTTGCAATAAAGGTTTCGCTTTTAAATATTAAATAATTATTATTTTAAGTAATAACAGCTTACTTGTGAAATGAAATTCCATCCTTCTGAAGGCTAGATGTCTTGCTACACTTTCCACACAATTTTACCATACAATACGGCATATTTATTTCACTTTAGTCGCAAAGTCGAATAGCATAATTACATGTTGCTATGTCAACAAGCGGCCGCGTACTAAAAGACTGTTTGCGGCCATAGCAACCGGTGGGCGTCAGTTGAGCATAAGATTGGCTTACGGGGGCGCCTTTGTATGCGTAGTCTATAGGTTAAGTGGTCTGTGATACAAAATAAACAGTCGCTGTTCTATCGAACCATTTGCTTTTCAAATTGAATAATTAAAAGCAAATGAGACATTGCATACAATGAACAATACAATAAGGTTTATTTTAAGGGTTACAACCTTATTGTATTACAGTACCTGGTGGTGACCTCGTTACTTTCAGAAACGACATCTTCCTAGCAGAAGCGATACTTCTGCAAAACACGGAGATAATTTAGATCGTGTTTGGTTCAATCGCAAAGAGCGCGGGTGCGTATGCTCTTGCCTCGGCTCACATCGGTCAACAGGATAATTGTTGAATTGGAGTTACGCACTAACACCATACAATTGACGCTCACTATCGCGACTCGACTCTGCTAGGCCGCGTTATCTCAGCTGAGCGGTCGCGTGAGAAAGGTCCCAAGCACCGAGGCACTTATGGTTTTTGACGAAACGCGTCAAACACAATTGGTAAACACACTTCAATGTACCATTTAGCATTAACAGTTTTTTGATTTTATAAAGAAAAGTTGCTACAATTTTCTTCCCCACGCTGCGTCCTCGTTTGACTTTCCGCGGAGGCTCTTCATCCGGAAAGACCCAAACCATCGACTGCCGCTTATTGAGCGGGTCATATTGGTAGATCCAACTCGTCTCCAGTAATAATATTAAATATATTAGTGTCATTAGGGAAATGCTTAAATTTTTTGAAAATAAATTTAAGCATTTCCCGGCACCAGGTCACGCGAGCTTGTTTTTGTTTGTCAAAGCATGAGGAACCCATCGAGAACAAAGATTCCTTACTTGAAGATGAATATGTAAAATTTCATTGATTAGCGGCGATGAAATCTGTAGGGTTTCTTCTATCTCCTTGTAGGTTGTTTTCGGGTCCTCAAGTAAAATTTTCCTTACCGCTTTGACATTTTGTTTAGTTACAGAAGTAAAACGGGGCAATCTTTCAAAGAAAGTTTCCCCTGTTTAAATTGTGAAAACCATCTAAAAATTGTTGCACGGGATGGTACAGTCAGCATCATAAATATAGTGGCAGTCAATAGTTCCAAATATACCGCACCATCCAAAATATTCATAAATACGTACTCATTCCAAGTGATCAAATTGTTCAGGCCATCCACTGTATACAGATATACCGGAGCATCCACAACGCCATATATTTGGTAACATTCAACCCGCCGTTAGTACAGCAACGTCCGGAACGCCGAAGGTTTCTAAGCATCCAAAGTAGCGAACGAGCTGATCGCCAAACTAAATGACAGTCACTACTACGCGGTAGGCTACGCGGACGACATAACAATACTAACAAACGGCACAGTCACCAGCACTGTATGCGACGTCACACGCTCAGCGCTAAGCATCGTGGAACGCTGGTGCCTAACCAACGAACTATCTGTCAACCCGAAAAAAACGGAGATGGTACTGTTCACTAACAAACGCAACTTGGGAAACTATCAACTCCCCAAGTTGTTTGGAACAGAACTCCAGCTATCAAATGAGGTAAAGTATCTAGGAGTTATACTTGATAGCAAACTAAACTGGAGCAATCACCTCAACAACAAGATGGACAAAGCAACAATCGCTTTTTGGCAGTGTCGCAGGATGGTAGGTAAAACCTGGGGACTACAACCCAAGACCATCTTGTGGCTCTACACATCAGTGATACGACCAATCATAGCCTATGGTTCGGTAGTCTGGTGGCCACGCACCAGACTGTCCACTATGGAAGCAAAACTACAACGACTCCAGAGACTGGCTGGTATGGCGGCAACCGGATGCATGCGGACCACGCCAACAGCGTCCCTGGAAGCTCTACTCAACCTACCACCACTGCACCTCTTCATACAGCAGGAGGCGGCGGCTGCAGCGGTACGTCTTAAAAATTTGAACCTGTGGAAACCTACCAGGTTACCACACACCGAAATATTCTACGAAGCGGTTAACGAGGAGCCGCTCATAGAGGAAGCTACCGACAGAATACCAAAACAGTTCATCTTCGACAAAAAGTACAAAATACAACTGCATGAGGACCCGTGGGAGGGCCTCAACCCCAGAGAGGTAAGGATATTCACAGACGGATCCAAGACAGAGTCAGGATCCGGAGCAGGTACTTTTTCAGAAGATCTGAACATACATACCTCAACACCATTAGGAGCCCATAGCACAGTCTTCCAGGCGGAATGCATGGGCATCATTATGGCAACAAAAGCGATCGAGCAAAGGAAGGTAAAGGATCTCCCTATCCGAATACTCTCCGACAGCCGATCAGTTCTCCAAGCCCTACAGAGCTACACTACAACGTCAGGGCTAATATACGAATGTCACAACGCCCTTTCCAAGGTATGTAACATTAACCCCATCACCCTACAGTGGATAAAGGGACATAGCAACTCACGCGGTAATGATGCAGCTGACGTACTCGCGAGAAGGGGCTCAGAAACGGAAGCGATAGGTCCTGAACCATTTCTGCCCCTTCCGACCAGCTGGCTGCGTAACAAACTGCGCCGAATCACCAAGGTAAAGCACCAACACTACTGGAACAACCTAAACACCTGCAGGCAAAGTAAGGAGGCCCTTCCGACGATCAATCCCGGATTGTCGCGTAGACTACAAAATCTTAAAAGGGCCCAACTCCGATTACTAACTGGAGCCATAACTGGCCATGCCTTATTTAACAAACACTTGTTCACATTGGGTGTTACAGACAGTCCCCTGTGCAGAGCCTGTATGACGGCGGAGGAATCCGCAGCCCACGTCATCATGGAATGCCCAGAGGTGTCAACATACCGGGCACGTCACCTCGGAACACCGAGGTCGTTACCAGAAGCCATCGGCAACACAAAGGGTCTGCTAGGCTTCCTGGTAGAACTGGGTTGGCAGGAGTAGCACCAGCAACCCAGCACGCAAAAAAGGCGCAAATATTAAGTCGTCGAGTTGCGGAAAATAGCCCGTTGCAACCTATAACCTATAACCTATATGGCGTTGTGGATGCTCCGGTATATTTGTATACAGTGGATGGCCTTAACAATTTGATCACTTGGAATGAGTACGTATTTATGGATATTTTGGATGGTGCGGTATATTTGGAACTATTGACTACCACTATATTTATAATGCTGACTGTACAAGGTCGCCAAATGCAGACAATAGTCTATTTTGGCACTCACTTTCACTCAAACCAAGTCATAAAACACAAATCATTGCACGAAAATGTTCACGTTCGAATTCCATTGTTGACAGAAACACATGGGAGTCGCAATAAAGAAATGAAAGTGTCATTTTTATATTTTTAATATTTTGTCAAATGAGTTATGGCATTCGATTTTCAAATAAATGAGGTTTTTAAAAAGGTGCATAACATGTAGGTTCTATTTTTAAAATCGCCGTATCTCGAAACTTTCCTAGTCACCCACGTATTTCAACACAATACATACATTTTCGCAGCTAGACTTGGAGTCGTATTGTGAATCTAGCCGCGAGTCTAATTTGGAAACTAATAGTCGCAGTGAAAGACTCCAGTTTTTTCAAATACTCTATCTATAGAGAAAACTCGTCACTGGACTCACGCTCGGTAGTTTTCTCAAGCTCGACACGACTCGGGACTCGGGAGTCTTCGTGTTCACCGAGTAGTCTATTGAGTCGAGTCTACAAAATTAGGATTCCATAACTCGAGTCTTTTACAACACTAGCCAATATTGATATCGTTAACGGTATCAGAGTACCACCTATAGCGTAACCGAAGCGTGAAAACAATTCTATAATGAGCATAGCATAGTAATAATAGTTATATAATAATTATTATAACATTGTTATTACCATGGTTATGCATATGAACAATGTCGGTGACGATGTTTTGTGATTAACTGACATCTCAATTATTTTATTAACTTGTCAAAAATTGTTTTAACAATAGTTTAAATGCGTAAAACTACGAAAAATATCAATAGCAGTAACTTTAAAGGGAATACGTAAGAAAAGATCAATGAAATTAATTGGTTCGACTGTTTTGCAAAATGGCAATATGGCGGCACCACAGACAACTTAGAGATACTACGAGTACGGCGGTAATACAGAAATGGCGTTTGCTAAATAAAATTGACATTCAAATTCTTAAAATTTATTGTTCGGAGCATTAAAAAAAAAAGTGTCATAATCACAAAAATACTAAATTGAAAAGCTTAACAAAGAACTCAAAATAATTGCTTACGTGTTCATACAAATTTCGTAAATTTAGTATGAACGCGTCGGCAATGGTTTTTTAAATACTTCACTTTTTTAAACTACGATATGTACAAACATTTATTATAAACCATTTTGAACCTCATTTAATCAGTTAACGAACTGAATAATAGCAATTGGTCAACTAGTTCTTGATTGGTTGTCAATTTTGGTAAGTAATATTTGTAGGTAATCGTATGAGATGCAAGTACAAAGGTGTTATATTATTTGCCGTTACTGTATTTTGTTAACCTTTCAATTTTTTTTTGCTTTGAGGACAGTATTTTCCTATAGTCGATGAAAAAAGAAGTAAGCGGTAGCGTAAAGCCCTACTGCTCCGGAGTGACTTACAGGCCGCCATACCGACGATAACATATTAATTAAAAAAAAACAAAGTGCGAGTCGTGTTACAACTGCGAGTCGGAATCGCTCACAAAGGGTTCCGTACCATTACCTATAACAAAACGCGTTCGTATGGGTGCCTCCCTTAAATATTTATTTTATTCTGTTATTAGTATTTCTTGTGACAGAAATACATCATCTGCGAAAATTTCAACTGTCTAACTATAACGGTTCGTGAGATACAGCCTGTTAACAGACAGACGGACAGACTGACAGCTGTGTCTTAGATTAATGGTCCCGTTTTTAGGGTTCCGTAGTCAAACTAGTAACAACGTAACATTATGAATATACATATTAGTCCCGTCAACAAAGTTATAAAATTAAATCTTGAATATTTTTTTTAGTTTACGTCCCCTACATGTTAAGTGGGGATGTATTTTTTTCCCTCTACCATATAGTGTGGGGTGTCGTTGGATAGGTCTTTCAAAAATATTTCGGGTTTGCGAAATCAATTTTTCGATTTAGGGCTCCGTTTATGAAATATTAAGCTTTAAAGCACTATTTTTTGTTAGTCAAGTGCCCCCTCCCCCATCTACAGCCAAAACTACTAATAATAAAATAATAAAAAACTGAAAAATATCTTTAACGAAAGCGCACATAACTAATTAAAAAAAAATGTATCACGGCTAAGTAGACATGATTGTTTCCTGAGAAACAGGCGACTAATGTGTTTATACCTACTAAAATCGCCTTCTAAGCCGGCAACCACACGGCACCATGTCATCTTATTTCTTGCGAAAAACAACAACCAGAAAATCTGGATCAGGGAAAGTAAGCAGTTCGAAGAGGAGTCAGTTGAAGAAAATGACGGCTGGTCGTGTAGCAAAATCCTTTAGAGAACTTGGGAAAAATTTCAAATGTGACGGGAAAACGGTGAAAAACCATCTCAATAACATGGATATCGTTAAACGATCGAGAAAAGTTAAACCGTCTGTGTCGGAAAATCAAAAAATGTCTCAAAAGAAAAGACTTCAAACTTTGGTCAAAAATATTTTCTACGCGAAAAACGACATACCTACTTTGCGTCATGGATGATGTGATGAATCTTATTTTACCCTAGATGGAAATGAATGGCAGGGCAAGTTTTATTTCAAAAATGCTGATGGAAGGGCCGAAGAATATGTAAAATATGTAGAACACACGAAGTTCCCGAAAAAAGTTCTACTGTGGCTAGCAATAAGCCCTCGTGGTATCTCAAAGCCGGTATTCTTTGAATCCGGTTTAGCGGTCACTGCGGACCGGTACATTGAGCGATGTTTGCCAATTGTGCGTGATTTTATACGGGAAAGTCATAGAGGAGCTAATATAGTGTTTCGGCCTGATCTAGCGTCCAGTCATTACTCAAAAAAAACCTTGAAGGTAATGGATGAGCTAGAAATCCCGTACGTACCGAAAGATTCAAACCCGCCTAACGTTCCCCAACTTCGACCGATTGAAGATTTTTGGGCCAATTTGAAAAGACGCGTGTATGCTAATAATTTTCGACCCAAAACCATCGAAAGGTTAAAAAGGAAAATTAAATCCGAGTTGAATAAAATGCCCACATCAGTGTATATGGTGGCCATGAAGAAAGTGCCAGAAAACTGATGGGCCCGATTTTTTTTTAACTTTTTTTTTATTTTTATTTTTTATTTTGAGCACAAATATGTACATATTTTGTTACAATAATTCAATTAAATAGCTTATTGAACTTTGTCCAGATTTCATTCCGCATACGTTACATCTTCTTTTAGTCTACATTTTTCTCTGAACCTTCCGTTCCTTACCCTATCAATCAGTTGCACACCACACCTACGCAAAGACCGCATTTCAGCTGAATTTATACAAAACTCGGGCTTATACTTTCATTCTAATCCGTGGATACATTATTCTAATGCATTTATTTGTATGAAATGAGTGCTCTGAGTTGATTTATTGCGAAGTGTCCGTTCGTAAAATTTGTAGTTTGGTAGTAATTTATGTGTATATTTTATTGATAAAACGTGTTGTTTTTTTACAGGCCGTCGTGGAGCTGAGGCGTTTTAACGGCGATAAGACCCAAGCAACTGTTGCTCTTTTTGCGAAATCGCTTAAGTTCTAATAGTTGTTTTGGTTTTTTAGAATACTGCTTGCCTAATTTGATTACAATAAATAAGGCGGTCCGGAATCAGTTATTTGTAACTGTTTTTGCATTTTTTTTGTTTTGTGGGTGAGTTTGTTCCCAAGTTATATTAGCCAACAAGCAAGCGTTGTCATTTTATTCATAGACCATGTAACTCAAGGGCTCGTTTTATATTATATAGAGTATGTAATGTCAAGGAACAAAATTGCCTATCTTTACAGGATTTATGAAACCTAAACACAATTTTTTATACCAATTTCTTTTTTGTCACGTCACAAAAATAAAGAAACCCTAGGTTTCATCTTTTCTGGAGGGGAACACTTAATAGTAAAAAAATGTACATTATGTACTATGTAAATGTACATAATATATGTTCTTAACTGGTTCCTTATTGGTAAAAGCTACAATCTATCATTAACACTTCATAAATTCTAATGTAGTATTTATTTGTCTTATTCTTTCTTTAGAGAAACTTTCCATTGAATGTATTAGGTATAATAGAATGCATCGAATCAGAGAAGGAAATTTCCCACTTACTTACTGCGTAGGTACCTAAGTAAGTTTGTGCACAGTTAGTGAGAACATGTTCACAAATGTTGTACTGTACTATCTTTTACATAAATAAGGATAGAAAAATGGTGACGTTAGTTCAGTGATGTGCCGTGCCCGGGAATATTGCCCAGCGTGGGAATATTGCTGTAAGTGTGGCCGGCAATATTGGGTATGTCCCATTTGTTCCATGGAACTACGAATTTTGTATTAAACATTACGCCATAGCTTAATACAAAACTTAAAGTTCCATGGAACAAATAGGACATACCCGCAATATTGCTCGTAGTGGGAATTGTCAACATAAGTAATTAAATATTCACACAGTTACATTTTGAAAGATTACGGGAATATGGCCAGCAAATTAAGGAATGAGTGGTATGGTCTGTAAGTGCTTCCGGTACTCGGAATTGGTGTACTCGATTTACGATTGATGTAATCATGATATTATTATCAATCGTGGTAAATATAATCATAAATCATGATTGATTAAATTAGAGGTCCCCAAACTTTTTTGTCTCATAACAGGGATCGGAAATTCGGATCGATATTTACCTATACTTTAGCACCGGCTTTGTTGTTCAGTTGTATGGAGGTGGACTCAATCATATAATTCATATAAAATTTCCGGGATTTCAAAATAAATAAATTACACCGGCATTAATTCATAATTATTTATTTATATTAACTGTTTGAAGTTTTTTTCCATGTATATGTTTAACCAAATGTTATTTAATTTACCTGTAACTTATTAACCTAACGAATTTATAGGAGCAAAACAGAACGTTTTATCCTACATGTAAAGTAATTATTATATTAACGTTTTGTAGAATCCCCAAATCCCAGAAATAAATTATTAAAATAATATTTTTAAGAAGCCGACGCCATGTTTGCCTTTCTTTTTCCGGGATTTTGCCAACTTTAGGTAAATATCGATCCGAATTTCCGATCCATGCTCATAAATCACTTGGCATTTGTTTCGGTTTTAGTTTACTTTGGATGTCGAGTCGGCTAAAAATTTACACAAGCTACAATAATAATTAGTGCGGAATAATATTTTTTACAAATTAAATAAAAACACACATAGAAAAAATTAAACCTAATTTATATTCCTTCCGTCGTTGGATATCATATTCGCAAAACATGATATTCCGAAAAATATCATAAAAGCAAAATATCATATTCGCAAATCATCATAGTAGCAAAACATAACTATTATTAAGACATGAATTAGACAGTGTCGACGGAGCTCCGCTACTGCGGAGCTCCTATTTCTGGGTGGTTTGGCCCTCCGGGCCAGCTGCAAAACTAACATAACCTAAACCTACCTACGATTTTATAATAAATCCCGACTATTTGTACATATCATGTTTTGCGAATATCGTGTTTTGCGAGTATGATGTTATGCGTATATGATGTTTTGCAAGTATGATCTTTTGCGAATGTGATATTCACATATGAAAGGTTTATATTATATAGATAATATTTGTTTCTTTTTATATTTATGAGAAAGTATAAAGTAAGTATGTAGGTACCTAATATATGTGTATGAATAAGGATGGATTATTCCATTAATGGAGAACCAAAATTAAAGTGGACCCCCATGTTCATCTCATGGACCCCTATTTAATTTTTTCGCGCACATGGATCCCTCGTATGTCGTCGTCGACCCCTGGGTGTCGATATATACCACTTTGGGGATCACTGCACGCCGTAACGCAACGATAACGAGATTTTTCTCGCCAAGATCGATTGTCCACCGCGACGACCTCGGTGATTCAGTCAGTTTGTTGTAGATGTCAATGAACAGCGCGGTCCGACGTCACAACGCCGGCGTAAGTGGACAAGTTCAAACGTGGTTTGTACTGCGGTACATCGGCCCGTCACATTCTCTAGCGGTAGCGACAATCTACTCCAAAAATCGGCGGCCGGAAAGACGGCGCTCGGGCGACGGGCGTGCGGTGGCCGGGCGGCCATAGAAAATGTATGTGTCGCTATTTCCGCGCCATCATCTCGTGCGTTGTCGTGTGGTTGACGGCGGCGGTGGAAAAACGGAAAAGTTAACATTAATTTTAGTCCTTATCTAGGTGCAAACTTTTAAAGAAGTGGCCTTGAGGACCTCCAGTGAGGATCTTGAGTGAGTGAGGATGCTGACGCTTCGCGTCTTATGTTTCCCTGCGATCTGCACTGCCCAGCCAGAGTGGAGCGTAAATTTCGGTTTGAAACACGGTGTTGTAGGGCGCTAGCTTAAAGGTTGAGTGGCGGATTTCTCTTCCATTTTCCACCATGTGAGTTCCGCTCCCGTCTGGCCCTCGATCTTACTCCCATCCGTGTAAATTTGAGGGCCTTCGTGGTACGTATTTATCGACCACGTCTTGATTGAATTCCTCCAAGCAGACGTAGCCGACGGACACAACCCTTGACGGGTGCGGTCTCTTCAGGGCGTCAGTTTTTCCCTCAATTTCTTTTCCTGGTGGAATGTGGTCCTCACTGTAGCCCTTTTCGACCTCGTATGAATGCGCAAATCAAGTGGGACGGTTCTCGACAGGATCAGCGCCGATGTCAGAGAGCCCGTCTTGTACGCTTTGAAAATCTTCTAGGCGAAACCACGCTGTATTGCATCTAGCTGGTTTCGCACTATCAACTCGTTCGCAGACTCATGCCAAGGGGTTGCTGCGTACAGGACGATCGGCTCTATCACCGCCACGTAGATGGTTTTCACTATCTGGCTATTGGGACCCCATGATACGTGACAGTTGTCTGGCAGCAGCTGGCGTATTCTGTCACCATTAACGATATCAATACTAGCGGTTTATAGTACGCGAGTAGAAAAATAACTATTATGTAGCTGATACATAGCCTTCGGTACGTTTCATAAAACCACGCGACTGTGTTTAAAGCCTAATTAATTAAGTACAGTTGCTACATTACTTTACCTTCACACATATTATAAGTACCTACTGAGCCCTATTACTCGAAAGTATTAGTTTACTAGTATATTAGTTATTAGTGAAAAAATTACGAGTTCTAATATTTTCTGTTTCTCAAAAATAATGATTACTAATCATTGATTAGTCTGGTAACTAATACTGGTAGACCAATAAAAAATTATAGTCTGGCTTGGCTGAATACTACAAATGCCTTCTTAAAGGGGAAAGTTCCCGCCACTTTTATATTCGTTTTCTTTTGACGTTAGCACACTAGCGGTAAAAGCGGATTGTTTGTTAAATTTAGTTATCTAAAGTTAATGGTTCTAAGTAATATATTAGAAGCGAGAGAAATTCTGTTTGGGAGCTTTTTGGACGTTTTAACAAAACAAGACAAGCGGAAAAAATGGGCAGAAGTCATAAATCTGTGTCGTTCTCTTTGGGTTGATTTCTGCCGCTGAGACGTCCGAATCGGTCCACATTTAATAAATTTTTTTGTTTAAATGTGACACTAATAGTTTCGACTAATATTTTTTACAAGCCTTTAGATACTAATAGCTTTATTAGTAAATTTTACAAGTGTATATTTTTTCTTTATGTTCATGAAACCAAAACCCAATTGACTCTAATAATATTACCTAATATTTATTAGTTGGTAACTAATAACTAATATTTTATTAATGTAGCTTCGAGAAACGTACACTAGTAAACTTGTAAAAAATATTAGTTCATGGAGTAATATTATTAGTCTAATAAGTTTCGAGAAATAGGGTTCTGTAAGATGGGTTCAGAAACCGAAGGCAAATGACCTGCTTTGCTATCAGTGCTCCCAGTAACAATATGTAGGTTTTAAGCTGGTGTATGAACATATGAAATTAAATCTACAAATATTAAATTTTTGTTTTGTCAGGATCGTAGCAGGTGGAAAGAAGTGGTCTCTGCCTACCCCTCTGGGAAACAGGCGTGATTGATTTAATGTATAATAATGTATAATAATAATAAAAATGTCAAGATTACAACAATCAAATGACAAAAAATATTTTAGAGGACCTCTAAATACACAAACACATATAAATATATTGCAGCTGACATATACAATATTTAAGTTTAAAGTTTTTGGTAAGTACGGATAATTCGCCCAGGTATACATATTTTTCACATCACCTTTTTGGAAAGGGGATTTTTCTTCCCTGCTAGGAGGGATCGAAGTGGCACTTTTCTGTTCAAGGACATTTTGTTACCAGAAATCAAATTTTCTTGTTAAATTTGATAATTTCAGTACTTTTAGAGAGAGTCAAAAATAAACACACTAACATATTTTATCTTCCCCATAGGTGATGTGAAAAGCAGTACCTATGTGTTACAGGGTAGCAAAATTATTTCAACCTTGTGCGTTAACACTTGAATCCCTCACTACACTCAGGATTCTATTTTAGAATCCTTCGCTACGCTCGGGATTCAATTATAGAATCTTTCGCTTCGTTCAGGATTCAATGTACCCTCGCCGTAAATATGTCATTTTGCTCCCTTGTGACACAATCTACTATAACTCTGCTCCGATGCAGTTAAGAGAGATGTTATGTAATGTAGAGGACATTTTTGTTTTAATAGCTCCTTGATGATAGGCTCCCCTGAAAACCAGCCCGGTTGTCATCCCCATGCCAACCATTTTGCTGAGTGGAGACCATTTCGGCTCATTGTATTTTTTTAATTTAATGGTGTCGCATGTTAGATGATAAGAAGTGATTGTATTACGTTATTGTATCGTTTGTTGAATAATCGTTTTTCTATACTATTCTATTCTACATAAATTGCAAAATTTTAGGTATAACTGATGTACAAAATTGCTAAATAGTGATATGTATTTTTTACTGTAGGATTGGTATACAGTATGTAATTGAACGAAAGGTAAACCTTAAAACAGCTGGATGTTGAAAACGGGTATAATATAATGGGTTTTATTTTACTAAGGTCCTGTTTCATAATCGACGAGTAAATTTATCTGCCATTTAAAGTTGGCTCTCTCCTTCTCTATTTACAAGTGTAAGAAAGAGAAATGGCTAAATTTTACTGTCAAATATGCTTTACTTGTCGATTGTGAAATAAATTACCTCTTTCCCATCAGTCGGTTAACGATCTTAGTAACATCCTGTGATGCAAGCATATTATCTCTTTATTTAACGTTAAGTAAACAAACTATAAATAATCTCATTCTGGACATCAGGATATCACAGTTTCAAATATGACCACTTCATCCTATCACGTTTACATTAGAATGCAGAATTAATTACCTACTAAATGTGTAAATAAATAACATTTGGTGTGTAAACATCGTCTGTGATATTTTTGATCTGTCATGGACAGTCATGGACGTCATGGTTATCTCAAATTAAAACCGTGCCTTCAATTTGATATTTGAACTATCAACGTGTTCATGTAACGCAGGAAGAACAGGTATTGGAGCATTTTCAAAACCAGTGTCATTAATAATGCCAAATTAAATTTAAAGTGTTAATCTACATGAAATATAACTATAGTCAAAATGTCAGTTAGGAGTTTACACCGTCGTAGATAGATTATTTATTTTTAACGCCGTCCGTAAAAAGTTCCCGGAATCCAGTAAATTAGGTAGCACATACACATAGACGGGTTTTATTCTTTGCCTTTCGTTATGCCTTACACACCTACTGAGGATCTTTTATGTAGAAATATCAGGGGCAGACTCGTGGTCACCCCATGTTGTCACCCCAGTACTATTCGCTTTGGTCGGAAATTCGACAGAAATCATTTTTATTCCGCAAAAGTAGGTAGGTTAGGTTTGTTAGGTATCTTTAGATGGCCGAAGGCCAAATCGCTCAGAAATAGGAGCCCTGCCTCAGGCAGGGCTCCGTCGAATAGTACTGGGGTGACAACCTGGGGTGACCACGAGTCTGAACCCGAAATATCATATTCAGGTGTTTCGTGCACAATAACCGACTTTCCAGTCTAGTTAATTAGATCAAATTGATGTGCTCTTTTGCGAACTCATTAAATTGATAATTATGGGAAAGCTTTGCAATACGTCAATTCTTGACACAATGGAGTGATTCTTTTCTTCCAACTTAGCCATCCCACCCAGGTTGGATATTAGGATATTGTAGTGCCAACTTCCGACCTGCCTCAGGTTCCATCCAGCCCGTGATGATGATGTCCCAATATCCAACCTGGGTGGGATGGCTAGGTTGGAAGATTGAATGATTTATTTAGACTAGCATTATTTATAGCATTATGTATAATATTTTTTGCATGTTTTCTATTTGAAATAAAATATTTCTTCAGAACTGTGCGATTTTTATTAAAACATGGTGCAGAATATTTCCTGTGAATATTTCCTCACTGTCTAGGTACTTACTTAATTTCTGACTGCTCTCCTTTCCTATTCCTTAAAGTTCGTCAACTCTGCAATTTGCTGGTGTGTTCGTTCACGGGTTCATACCTAGTGTTTGCTTACCCTCTTCTGGCTTAGGCGTGGATTCAGCTTTCAGATTAGGGAGCAGTGTAATTCTTGCCTCACCGCGGAGACGCATAGTTCATGCGTTTAATTGATAGCTGTTACTATTTTAGAGGTCTGACAAAGACACCGAAGCTTTTTTTATAATTATTTTCTGAGTTATTGCGATTATCGAAAAAAGTCCATAGAAACCATAAAAATGCAATATCTTTTTTCAGATACCTTATATGCAAATAAATAAAATATGTTCTCATAAAAGAAGTTCATAGCTATAACCTGGCCAAACACTACATAAAAAACATGGTAAAATAAAACACAATTAAGGCTTTTACCAAAAATGAAAACTATTTTTTTGTGGGACAGTGTCTTAATGGTCGCATTTTATTTTTTAATAGAAAGAATCTACACATAATAACATAGTTGTAAGTAAAATATCAGCTAATAAAATGAAGGGGTGACGAGATATGAATTTTTAAAATTATTGTTAAGGGTTGTCACTAACTTTTCTATGGAAATTTTATTATCATATTTATAGTCGTATATTCATTGAATTTGCTCATAAATAAAATCGTTTGGTTATATTGGTTTATTATATTACTTATATCATTAAATCACTCATAACTTTTGAAAACAAAAAGGTCATATAAAAAGCTTCTCATTTTTTTTGGGTTGTAATAGGCATTATTATGGTTGACTCTCTTAAAAAATTGTGCTACGCAAAAGAACGTTGCGTCAAAAGTATTTTTACCTATATGAAAAGATCTTCGATGAAGGACTGGTGGTATTGGGAATGGGTCCGCCGTCGTCAAGCTAAAACCCAATATCAGTACTCAATGTCCGGAGAAGCGGGGGTGAGGCGTCATGGAGCCGGTAAAGACCCATGGCGCAGCTTTGCCTCAGGAGAAATTGATCCATTCTCCTGGGGGATGTCATTTCGGGCCTCGACCGAGTGACTTAATGCTAGAGGGGCATGAGGGCGCCACAACCTTCATGTTTGTCAGCTAGTGGTAGAAAAAATTAAATTGACTCGTCTTGACTCGTTCAAACTATTGGAAAATAGTGCTCATTTACGAGGACCTAAATCACGACCTCTGGACATTCCCGAAAACGAAAGAACAACCAAAGTCTTGAATGCAATTTTCCTAAAGGTATTCCTGACTACATATACAGCGACTTTGATATATTGAAAAAAAAATACAACAAGGTTTATTTGTAAATGCGAACAACTTTACAAAGCCAGTGATCGAAATCGCAAAAGGTTTATAGCAAAAAATAAATGGTTTCCATATTTATTTTATTTAGGTTATTAAAGAAACAGAACACCAAATACCTAAATTATAATAGTCAAGAAAAGCAAAATGTTGAGGAGGAACCTACAAGCAGCTCTGTACAAATAATCCCCTCAACCTCATAAGAAATCATCAAGTCCACTCCTTCTACTTCTAACCAGTAGGATAATCTTAGTGATCGTAGCCAGCGACGTATAAGAAAATCATTACATTATATTACATTAAATCACGCCTGTTTCCCAGAGGGGTAGGCAGAGACCACTTCTTTCCACTTGCTACGATCTTGACAAATTTATTTCGCTTCTTCAACCATTGAAAATCACTGGAACAAGAACTGAAAAATCAATAAATCAGGAAACTAATGCACGGAGTTTTCGATTTTTTGTTACATTTAGGCTATAAAAATCACCGTTGTACAAAAGTCGAAGGTCGTATTGTGGAAGCAAGAAAAAACAAATACAAAATGATATCAGACACAAAATGGGTTTGTTGGTTGACGTAGTTCGGCTCAACTCAGGAACAACCAATAACGGAACACTGCCCGTACTGCTTTATCAGAATCAAATCGAAAGAACTTTGCCAATATTTTAGGACTAGCTACTTGACGACCTACATAGGTACTATTCTAGTGGCATTTTCATGCGGTTTGGAAATATATTCTATGAAATTTCAGGTATTTTGCAACAATCTGGCTACCAACTACGTACAAAAGTATAGCTGGTACAATATGACCGTCACGGTTCACAAAATATTAATACATGGTGCGAAAATAATAGATTAATATTTCCTTACCCATTGGAATGTTCTCAGAATAAACCGGTGAATCAAGGAACAAATTTTGGTGTTACGATCGAGAAAATCACCCTCGCAAATTGTGAGAGTCAGAATGGCGGGTGTAGGTACCTTCACAAATATATAAAATGGTTATACTAAAAAAATGTACCTACTCAAAATGTACTATTTACCTAGTACCTACTTAAAAAAAATTTGTACCGCTCCATAAATAAAGTTATTACAATGTGGAGGTACACCCGCCATTCTGACAGTCAGGACGGCGGGTGTACCCCAATTATTGCAAGTTCACAATAACCTGATAGACTATTGACTAATGTTATTGCTCCAAAAAAATGTACTAAATTTGAACTTTAATATGCAGTTAAAACTTCAGCGATCAGATTCGTAATCTGATAATTAGACACATTTAAATTTTTCTCTATTAAAAATGAGTCGTTAAGTGCCGTTTTCCTATGAGGTATCGATTATTGACACTCGATTATTACTTTAGAAAAAATTACAAAATTTGTACAGTCTGTGAGCACTTAGAGAGGCGTCGGTTTAGTACTTCTCTCTCACTCGCTCTCATACGATCTTATTAGGAGCGAGTGAGAGAGAAGTACTAAACCGAAGCCTCTTCTAAGTGCTCACAGACTGTACTTATATATGCAATTAAAATTTGAGCAATGTTATTTATGGCAATTACTTAACGACTCATTTTTAATAAAGAAAAATTTAAATGTGTCTAATTATCAGATTACGAATCTGATTGCTGAAGTTTTAACTGCATATTAAAGTACAAAGGCCGTGCCAGGATAAGCTAAGAGATTTTGCCCCCCTTGAGTTTGGGCTTGTAATTTTTATAGATTGTCTGGCTCTACATTAGTAATTGTTTTGCCAAATTTGAGCACCCTAAATATCATAGTTTTCGTTTAAAAAAAAAAACTATATTTAATTTTTCTTTGTTTTTTTTTTTCCTGTTAACCAATTTTAATGAGCTTGGCACATAATGTACATTTAACCAAGATGATCAAATGGCCATAATTATATTTTCATTATGCCATAGAAAAAAAATTAAAAAAACCCATTCAAACTTTTCAGTTTTTTTTTATCACTTCCATGTTAGAGACCGCTGTAATTTTGTTCACTGGTAAAACTCCCACTAACGTCCTATAATATGTATTTTTTTCAAAATTTTTGCTAAGGGAGAACATGGAATTATCTTGACATGAAATTCTTTACATACATTTCCTAGAACCGCTATAATTTAAATCGGAATGATTGCAACCTCTTTAGAGGAACGTACATGTTGCATATGAAATACTTAGTGGCCACTTACATTTCAACTTTTTAAAAAAGTAAAAAAAAAGACAACAAAAAGAACTCCTTTCAATTGTCGTGCGTTGGTAACATAATATAAACCATGGGCCATTTGCAACGTTAAAAGATGGCGGACGTGTAATTTGTTTTAGACTTTAATTTTTGGGTAATTAGGTGTTAAAAGTTCTTTTCTGATAGTGATTTGTACTTTTTATGCCTTTGTGTCGCACAGTGATTGAAGACTTGGACTTATTTCGTGTATCTGGCATCTTTCTTCTCGTTTCAAGTAGACTCGCAGTGGTGCAGAGGTTAAAACTATCTTGACCTCTGACCTACAATACACCGTACAACGTTGCCCCCAATCTTCCTAGAGAAGATTGGATTGTGTTTTATTGCTATATTGATTTATAATCATATAAACCTTGACACTGGCGAAATCACTTCACGTGGAAGCCATATCCCTGCGGTAGTAGCTGTTCAAGTCGCCGCGGGGGCAAAAAAATAATAAAATATATATATATATATATATATATATATAAACCATTCCAATATGAATTCATTATCAAAAACAACTGCAATACAACGCGTTTTCCGTAATAAAGTTAAAACGCTGTATTGTCTCGCAACGAAAACAATTCTGCAAAGTATAAACGTTTTTTTTTTTTAAACGAAAACTATTATATTTAGGGTGCTCAAATTTGGCAAAACAATTACTAATGCAGAGCCACACAATCTATAAAAATTACAAGCCCAAACTCAAGGGGGGCAAAATCTCTTAGCTTATCCTGGCACGGCCTTTAGTACATCTTATTGGAGCAATAACATTAGTCAATAGTCTATCAGGTCATTGTGAACTTGCAATTGGGGTACACCCGCCGTCCTGACTGTCAGAATGGCGGGTGTAACTCCACATTGTAATAACTTTATTTGTGGAGCGGTACATTTTTTTTTAAAGTAGGTACTAAATAGTACATTTTGAGTATTTTTTTTTAGTTTAAACATTTTATATACTTGTGAAGGTACACCCGCCATTCTGACTCTCACCGCAAATTAGACCGTAAAACTACAGTCCTTGACTTGTTTCACCGAGCTTTAGAGTCTTCTGACCCTCTTTTGTCGACTAATGTCCGGTTCCTATATTCAATCCGCGGACAGATAGGCTTACTTCGGATTAAAATTTGACACATTTTGTATGGGCAAATGTCAAATTTTAACCCGAGGTAAGCCTTATCTATCCTCGGATTGAATATAGGAACCCGACATATGTCAGTTGGTGATAGAAAAAAAAAGAAAACATTCTGCCATACCAAAAAACGTTCTGTATCTTTTAAAACCTACAATGAATAACATACTAACTAATCCATGACGATCCGTAACCACAAAAATATTCTGATGATAACTACTTCTCTTGAATTTGAACGGTATACTGGCGATAACGACGATAACAACATCGTATTATCATCAGAAGAAATTTAGATTCATTGTAATGATTGATAACGACATCTATAATTTCTAATTTATTTTTATGGTTACTCTTGGACAACCCTATTTCCATAGAAATTTCTAAAATACTTAGAAACGCTATATCTCTCTACCCCTTCCATTGTCGTGTGTAATTTTTTAGGACATAATAAACAACAAATTGTTCATATTTATAATGAAAAATAAAATGCGACCGCAACAAGGATAAATTAAAAACGAATAAAAGGTGAAAATAAGAAAATCTTAATTAAGTCTTAAAATATTACAGCTACATTTCTATTTTTTTTATACATACATACATAAAGTCACGCCTTCATTCCCAAAGTGGGGTAGGCAGAGCTACAGAATTACCAACAACTCTAAAAACTTGTTGATATTTTTTTTTTGTTTTATATGAATAGATATTGCAATGATCCGTTATTTAAGATACTAACAAAAACAGAAATAATTATATTTTAGGAGTAAAAAAAAATATTAAGTTTTCTTTGAGGTCATTAACCTTTCACAAAAAAAACATTTCTCTAAAAGTATACAGAAATTTATCATAGATTTTTTTAACATTTTTTTGGCTTATCAAGGTCTTTCGAATAAACATAATAAACTCATATCATATGTGACCGCAACCAAGCCAAAATTACAGTGTGGGGAGTGGTCATTAACTACCGAACGCCTAAGTTCGGTCAAGTGCGAGATAAGATAATGCGTCATTACTATTTACTTTCTGATCCGTATCTAGGTACGAGTGCCGGCTATTTCCGTTTATCCACCCTAAAACAGCCACCCTAAGGTGTATACTCGGAAACGCGTGTCCGTTTATCCACCTTGAACGTGGTGGATAATCGGAATTTACTTCTGATTGTTCATCCGACTTTTTGCTCTAAGTACAGTCCAAAAACGTTTTCAACAAAAAATAAACTTACATTACTTCTTTACCACATAAAAATAATAGTTACACCCATGCCAAGCTGGGGCGGGACAGGTAGTAGTTTATAAAGTCTGCAATATTTCCAGGAAATGACCAACACTTATTTCATCAATGAGTAGACGCTTTGACTTTTAAAACAAAAAGTGTGTATTTCTAGGTTTTTTAATGTTCACTAGTGTTTGTTTCGATGTAAATGACTGTACACAAGCGGGAGGAAAAATCAGAAGAAAGATATTATGTATATTCAGATTATCCACCTCGTTCAGGGTGGATAGACGGACACGCGTTTCCGAGTATCCACCTTAGGGTGGCTGTTTTAGGGTGGATAAACGGAATAAGCCCGAGTGCCGAAGGGGGTGGTCATGACATGACGTACTTGGGCGTTTTCCAAAAAAAATATTTGAGTCAAATATCCCTGTCCTTTGCCTTGTGAGTACTTTTTTTCCATGAATTCCTTCACCAACGATAAAGTTAGTTTATAAAAGTCATGCAGCAACATACTTACTGACCACTCATGCTAAGAAATTACCTGAAAACTTATAGTTAGGGAGGCGAATAGGGGAATTTTCGGTAATACTCGAGCGTGGCAGATTAAGATAGAGATACCTTAGACCTAATAGAACAACCTTGTAAAGTATTTAGCTCTATATGTAGTGACGTGCGCCTAGGATAGACGAGAGTTAAGTTTCAATACATAAAGACTGACCTAGACTTTGTAGCGTAATGGAACATCACATTGGTTATGATACGTTCAACACAATTTATTAACAATACAAACATGTTACTATGAAAACAAGTATTATTTTCATTGCAAGTGGAAATAGAAGATACATTTAAGTGAGATAATCTAAAAAAAAAAATTTTTTTTACTTTGTGGAATTCCGTTACGCCACGGAACTTTTTTTGGAAAACGCTCCTATAAGGAAAGATGGCGTTCGGAAATGTTCATACAAGAATATAGTTGTAACAGTAAATATGTCTGTCTATAGGGAAAGAAGGCGATCGGAAATATTTATACAAGAAAATAAAAATATCAGAAAATACGTCTTAACAAACCAATAAACCGCCCTGCAAAGAAAACGGGCACTTTTCATGCTCGGAAATGTACGCATTAATATCTCTAAATTAAGAGTTGAAGTTTCTTGTTTATGGCTCCCTAAATTACTTCCTGGCCTAGGCCAGAAAATACGTCTAACAAACTAATAAACCTATGAAAACCCTATAGCACTATATTTATGAGCAGTTTTAAGATTGACGTCGTAAGATTGCAGTCTTGAGATTGCTATCGTAAGATTGCAGTCTTGACATTGCCATCGTTAGATTGCAGTCTTGAGATTGGAATCGTAATATTGTAGTCTTGGGTTGCCGTCGTAAGATTGCAGCCTTGAGATTGGTTGGTAGGGATGTAGATGTAGAGAGGTCATTTTCCTTATATAAGTGGATTGTGAACCATAAAAGGAATGGATTGAAAATATGCAATATAGAAAAAATTATGATTATTTACTACAACAATACAATTATATAACTATTTTACAATTTCGTTCTTTTTATTAAACCCCTTGCAGTCATATCCATATTACGTATATCGTTCGACATTATTTTGATGTAATTTGCATCCGTCAGCCGCCCATTGGTTATTAGCTTTACGTTATGCATAGGTACCCACCTACTGATTTTTGACTAATACTAACGAAATTATTTTTTTATTTCAAAGTCTGATTGATACAAAACTAACACCCAAAAAAAATTTGGTATTTGAGACAAAATTACGTTATAGATGGCGAAATTATAAGGTTTCTCTTTTAACTATAATGCTGCGGGTCCCAGAGGAGAGAATTAGTAATGGTCAACATTGGGGTCCCCTTTGTTTGGTAAAATGATTCTTCGGATTATTGTATATGGCATAATTACTAAAAGAATAAGTACGCATATGGTATAGTATTGTTCCATAGAAATCATTAGGTACGTATTAAATTTGTTGGATGAATAATCTTAATTCATAAAATCTAACGCAAAAGGAATAAACAATGAAACGCATGAATTTAGTAAGCAGAATAATGTTTTTGCATAAACGTTTTAAGTGGCATAAGCATGAAAATAAGGCAGCAAGAAGTTCCAGTCTTATATAAAAAAAAACCTAACTTCTATCTAACCGATCCGGGTCGCTTCTACTCAGACCAATGTTGCTCGCTCGCTTCGCTCGCTCTCATTATGCTACACCACATGTTATACAATATGACCATTAAACTAAACGAAATTATTCGTAATGAAATTCGTCTATGAATAGTAATCATCATCATCATCATGTCAGCCGAAAGACGTCCACTGCTGGACATAGGCCTCCCCCAAGGCTCTCCACTCAGACCGGTCTTGTGCTTTTCGCATCCACCGTTTTCCCGCGATCCTTACAAGGTCGCCACTCCATCTTGTTGGAGGCCTACCCACAGCTTGTGTGTGTGTGTGTGTGTGTTTACTATTTGAAAATGTACCAAAAAATCATTCGGATATTTACCAATATGTTTTCTAAATTAATTCTAATAATATTATACTAAATATAAGCCAAGGACGTTTCGGATCATAAAAATTATGACAAATACACGGCTCCCTAAAATTGTAAAACCAAGGCTAAGTTAAAATAGGAGATTGGTTGTCCAAATATTGTTTATTAACGCTCGATATTAGGCATTAAAACAATGTTTTCTATCAACAACGTGACACCGTTACTTTCAATCACAACGTTGCTTCTGTAACGTTAATCTATGATCACGTGTTTTTTTTGTCTTGATCGCTCTAGTTATGGGCGGGACAGGCTGGTCCCTGTCTTTGATGTCATCAATGTCATCATCATGGCGTCACATTTGTTACAACAACGAAATGGAATAATTTATTTTGCCTCTACAACATTTTGTACGTTGAATTAAAAAAAATCCTTTATTTGAGTTTTTACGTAATAAACGGAGCATAAAACTTTGATATTTGTAATCACGTAAATTAATCAACGGCCCTCAAATATGGTTTAACAGACATACCTATAATTGCACTAATTTAATAATTTCTTAGTTGTTTTTACTTAAATCGAGAAATCCAGAAATAAGTATAGTTTAATTTGTTACGAAGAGTAATTATACAAAGTTTCAAGTGACCAGCTCAATCCGGTAACTTTTACCCATACTAACTTTGACCCCCCTTTCCCCCCCTTTTAATATAATGTTTTTTATTATATATAAACCGGGTCACCGTTTATTGAAACCTTTTAGTGAAAACCGCATTAACATTGGTTCAGCAGTTTTCAATTGATGCGAGGAGAAACCAAGTTAAACAGACAAACACACACCAACTCTAAAAATTGTAGAAACGTGTTCTACTGCTCATTCCGAGGCCCCCTGTAGTATTTTTAAAATTCATATCTCAAATGTACAGATTTTTTCCCTTCTACCACTTTATTGTATGTGTAGATAACACCATAGATTACTTTCTTCTTTTTAGACTTAAATCCATGTACTTAACACAATTTTATTATGTGATAGATCTTCAATTCTGCAAACAATGCGAAATTATTTATTTCTTTGGTCCTGAAATATGACTAGTACAAATTCCCCGGGCTTAGGACTCGTTAGCGTAGGACGCGCGCGTGGTCCTACTTATATGTATAAGGGACCCGCTTTTTCCTTTTGAGGAATGGATCCCTTAAAATACACCACAAAACTACTAATGTGATCTTAAAATCCATTAAACATAACTGGAAATTCCACATCCGACCCAAGTATTTATTTAGGTATGCATTAAATATACTTTTCTTTGGTCACAAATTTAGAAGGTAATTATAACGAACTAGCGCACCTCCCGCATGAATCATCCAACATTTCTTGACGTCAAGAAAATGTCACGAATTCGTGTGAGTAAATTTGGTGACGCAATCTTAATTTTATACATATAGTATAACGAATTGTTTTTAAAATTAAAAATAAATAACACACCCAGAGTTAAATTAGGCTATTGAATAGCGTCAGGCAATACTAAACTGTATTCAAGATAAAAAACCTTGTTTGTCTAATTGAAAATATTAGTTGTACGACGATTTTTAGATCCTTCGGTAAGGAAGGAAATTTGTATATTAGAGACCCAAACAACATTTAAACTATAAAGATTGTGAGACAGAAACAATGTCTTTGCTACATTTACGTTTTTTTATGAAGTTATAATTATCATTTTACAAAAGTTGACAACTGTTCGAGAAATACGCATACTTATAGAAAAAAAAAAATGCAGTTGACACTATCATCCACGGTTTGAAATTAATTTGACTTTTTAAAGGTATTGACTCTAACTGCCGCACTCAGCGACGTCAATTAAATTTAACGCTTCATTAAAGTTGCTGCTGTCACTTTCTTTGCTATAGCAATAGAATAAGTCAAGACACAAATTTGACATCTCTGAGTGCGGCAGTAAGTTATCGACTTTTGTATCCGAGGAAAACGTTTAAGAAAACTGACATTAAATTTCCACAAACATTTTTCGGTCCCTGATTAATGTCATACTTAAAATAACACTCATTTATGTAGATAAGGTTATCTAAACAGCAGCTTCGCATTCCGAAGGTTGATTAGCGAGTTTGTTAGCCATAGCCGTCAATATGTCTGTTAATCGTGCAAATCGTAGATTCGGAGTAGTTAAGGAACCTCGTTCACCCCAAAGAAAATTTATATGAAATTCTGTTTTAAATAGTTCCAATAATGTGGGATCTAACGTGGGTCCCAGTGAAGACATCTCTTGCACGACCGTCCTGGCGTTTCGCTTGAAGGTGTCGACCTGGTCGGGAAAGTGGCGCGCACTGTCCAGGTGCGCCGCCGTGGCGTTGAAGTCGAACGCCAGCGAGCTCGGCAGGCTGAGCGGGAACGCCTCGTCCGGCTGCATTAGCCCTCCACCTTCGCCATCTAGAACACGACACGACAAACCTATACAGCAGGCCTTATGTGGTTACCTCATACCGTCGTGATAAACCTTTTTTATCTCGAGATAAGCGACAAATTGACAATTGACGATTGCTGCTACCTTGGTAGCGTGGCGTCGATTTAATTGGGTCAGTATAGTTTTTTGAAGTGGTGTATTTTATATTTTATTTCGATAGGTATTATTATATAGATCTGAGAATAAAAATCCTTTTGTTTTTATCTTTTATAGTTTTTCCGAAATCATTTTTTAAAACACTGAGGTGACAGTTCATAACTTTCTATGCCTGTTTCCCTTTACGCCTTTCGTTTTAATAAGAAATCCAAACATCAGTCCAAGAGGCAGACGTGTGCGGTGCGCATAATATAGCACCATTTTTTTTTTACATTTTTGGACCGCTGTCAATGGACAACGCAGAGGCAACATGCTGGCAGACTATTTTTCCGTGGGTTGTTTTTTTAACCATAAACGTAACTTAAAAAAATGGATACTACAACAGTCAGCCTGGATGTCTGCCTCTCCGATTTTTTGTGTTTACAGGATGACTGTGATCATCAGCCCCAGAGGCAGACATGTGCGCATAATATAGCACACCATTTTTTTACCTTTTTGAAACGCTGTCAATTGACAACGCTGCGCCTAGGGATTGCAAATCTGGATTTATTTTGTATGGAAATCCGGATTTAATCCGGATTTCCCCATACAAAACGAATCCGGATTGCACTCCCTAGCTGCGCCACCGTGGCGGCAGCCGAGGTCCTTGATATTTCTTAGGGTATAATTATCGCTATTAATAACGTCTGCCAGGTAGTGCTGATTATATTGAAATTTTGCTCGCCAGTTCCCTAACTATTACATTTATAATATGAATACCTAGGTACTCACCAAACAAATGGAAGCATAAAACCGGGGGTAAGACATGGGGAGTTGTCGTATTAGGAGGAAGCGGATTTGTTCCTTCATTCATGCTTTTAAAACAGGGTCGCAATTTTGCCTCAAACATAAATGCGTTGTCTGTATATACACGTCGTAAGATATTCCAAGCATTTTCTAAACATTCCACCTGAAAAAAAAGTTAGCTTAGGTGGGTGATTCTTTGAATAAGTAGGTACCTAGGTAAGGGACATGTGTATGATATGATCCCCGGAGGTAAAATTATTGCGTATCGTATCCGAGGGACTATTAGCAACAGGTATCCAAATAATCAATAGCCGTATTCTTCGCGACCCCGCCAGTGACATCTCATAGAGTTATGGAGATGGGATCTTTAAGCGTAGTTTTATAATTTAAAAACAATGTTTCTGATCCACGGCAGGCCCATTTTTACAGTTTCATTACTTTGTAGGGGAAGATAGTATGGTATCGGACAGTGTATAGTATCGGACAATGTCGCTAACATCTCTATTTCACGTATAATGCACCATCTATGAACGCACAAGCGAAATATACCATTCTAGACACGCGATGAACCATTCTGTGGCAAGCTGCCGACGCCCCTGCGCGCACCGCATCGATTTATGTGAGTAAATCAATTTCAACGTAAGGAATATATTTTTTGCTTTTTTTTTTTTTTTTTTTTATATCATAGGAAGGCAAACGAGCACACAGGCCACCTGATGGTAAGTGGAAACTGTGACCCATAGACATTCGCATTCACAAGACCGCAATCCTAAGACTGCAAATGCGTTGCCAACCCTGAGGCCGAAGATGGAATGTTTACTATCTGCACAATTTAAGTTATTACAAACAGCTCATGTTACGAGTATATCATAAGTTTATTATATATTTAATTTATGATACTAAAACCAATGAGAAATGGCGTGTTCTTTTTTAATTTATTTTTTTATAATGTTAGTCGTGTTGTATAGTATCGGACAGGGAAGTTTCGTATAGTATGGGACACGTCCTCGCGTCCATTACTACACGTAAGTTAATAATAAATAATAATAGAATTTCCCAAAAATAAATTAAATAATACCTAACACTTTTAATTATTACACGTTACTAGGTATGTATGTATTGATGATGGCCGGTACAAATGTTGCAAGTAAATTTTGACTTAACTTTGTCAGATAAATTTAAAATTACAAATAAAAATTATTACCTACTTTTGGCGATTTTGAAAAAAATATTCCCAAGGGGGTGAAAAGGGGGGTCGAAGTATGTACTTATCGAAGTTCAATAAATATTAGCTATGAGCTATGACAAAAGCTGTAATGAACTGGGAATAAATACAGGTGGTTAGGTTAACTTTTTATTTGACCACCCAGTACCGAAAACTAACATAAAAAATTTAAAACTAATAGAGCCATTGTGTACCTATTTATATCCTATCATTTTATTGTTCCTTTATTACTTCTTCGCTAAAACGGAGGAATTTGGTTGGATACATATTGGAATAGAGTTTGTTATACACTGAAATTAAAACATAGGCTACCTTGAATTCGAAATTAAATCACTAAATAAGTACTTCTAATTCTACGTGGACGAAGTCGCAGGCAGAAGCTAGTGTTCTATAGTTTCTTATTATTTGAGAAGTGGGACTACATAACAGCATAATTATAATCTCTAAAAAGTGTAAAATAAAAAAAAAGTTTATAAAAACAAAAACCCGCCTTCAAAACCCAAAAAAATAACTTATTTAAGATGGTAGGTAATAGTCCAACTGAAGTCGGTTTCCTACAATGGTTTAACCAAAAGCAGACTTCAGTTGGGTTAGTTCCCGATTCGCCGGATTCTTGTTTCGTCGGATTCCCGATTCGCCGGAATTTCATATATAAAATATGTGCCAGTCTGAACTTTTCCCTCAAGAATCCGGCGAAACAAGAATCCGACGAAACAGGAATCCGGCGAATCGGGAACTAACCTTCAGTTGGACTGACCTACCTACCTACCTACCTAAAATTTAAATTTTCAAAGGTACTTACTCGTATATCTACTATGCATCTATTATGTTTAATGTGTCTTTAAGTTTTTTTCCTAAGAAGATAGCCAAAAGTAATACATATTATAGATATAGGTACAAAGAGTTTTTAAGTTTTTGTTGGAGATTATAATTATAATACCTATTATACGTGTTCAATTACTTAAAACTAATTAAACAATACTCAACAAGTTTGGTCGACTTTTTATTACCAGTAGTGTTAGGCACTGGTCCCACCGCCGGCTACAGACTATAAGCTAGTAGAACTATAAACTACAAAAGAGTGGGCGAGCGGCGAGAAGCGAGTAAAGTTTTGATAGTTTTGACGCTCGGCTATAAAGCGAGTGTTTGCGGACATCTTTTATTCGTTTCTTGGGCTAGAAATAAGTTGATAGTTCATATCTCACTCGCCTGCGGTGGGACCAGTGCCTAAGGCTCCTTCTTACCTTCGTTTCTTACTTAATATCGATAAATAATAAATAATAATAGTAAAATAATAAGATGTCCGTTACTAAACCAAACTGTCCGATACTTAACAAACTAGTGTTATTTGACTTCTTAATTTTTACTAAAACTCTCCTGACGAACATGTTTGCAAGGTATTTATTGAAAGTAGGGATTCACCTATTCTCACGCTTATTAGGTATATATTATTTTTTTAGCATTTTAAGTATACTGTCCGATACTATCGCATGATGTCCGATAGTATCTATACTAATTTTTTTTGAAATAATAATTGATATAAATTGGTAATCGATAAAGTTATTATGCTTTTCACCAAAACGGTATAACGAATGAACTTCAATGTACACAATTATTATTAAAATGATTTTATTGTCTCCAATTTCAAGACTTTATTTGTTAAAATTAAAATGTGTCCGATACTATACTATCTTCCCCTACATGTTGACTTTAATTCAAATGTTGTTTCATTGGCGGATTTAAATACCTCATATTTAATTTAATACTTAGATATATATTTTTGTTTGTTGCCTTGAAATTTCGTGTTTGAGGTAAAATGATCCTTTTTGTGTGTATAAAATGATCCCTGGGATAAAATTACCCCATATTAGTGTATACATATAATACATACAGGTTGTTAGGCGAAAGGTTTGACAAAAAAATCGCGAATAAGTGGTGCCATGTACTGCATATTGAGTCCCAATAAGGAGGTCCAGAACCCAAGATTAATAAAAAAACTTTAAAAAGTGCCAAAATTCATTATTTAAAATCAAATCATTAAAGAAACATGAATAAAATACAGCCTCGACACATTCTCCCACAGAAACCGTGTCCCCCAGACAATAAACAATGTTTTCATATTTTTTATGACTAAGTTATTATTAAGTTATTTAGGTGTTTAGTTTAGGCCAAGTATGTTTATCTGATAGATAGTCCCCGACCCTATAGTAAGCTTTAGACATCAACGACTTTTTCAAGTAGGTTTTAAGTACTGGAAATGGTAGCTTTAAAACAACGTCAGGTAATTTATTATAGAAAAGGATGCATTGACCTACAAATGATTTATAAATCGTACGGACACGAAATTTTTTAATAGCAATTTTATTTTTATTTCTTGTATTCAAATTATGTACATCACAATTCTTAACAAAAGAGTCTTGATTTTTAATGACATAAATAATATTCTCATAAATAAATTGTGATGCTACTGTCAAAATATTAATTTCTTTAAATAGTACTCTTAAGGAATCACGGGAGTTTAGATTATATATAGAACGAATGGCTCTTTTTTGCAACACGAATATAGTCTGTATGTCAGCAGCTTTTCCCCAAACCAGAATACCGTACGACATAACACTATGAAAATAACTATAATAAACTAAGCGAGCTGTCTCAACATTAGTAAGTTGCCTGATTTTCCTAACAGCATAAGCTGCCGAACTTAATTTACCTGCTAGTACTGCTATATGGGGACTCCATTGCAAGTTTTTATCTATAGTTATCCCTAAGAAAAGCGCCTTATCTACGATTTCCAATCTCTCATCATTAAGAAATATACTAGATTCTACCGGTCTAACATTAGGCAAAGCGAACCTAACACATTTAGTTTTCTTAGCATTGAGTAGCAAATTGTTACTAGTAAACCAATTAAGTACTTTACCTAGTGTGGCGTTTATCCTACTGTAATCGACGGATTTTCGGTTTACCTTGAAAATTAATGATGTATCAGCTTAAAGCACAATATCACAAAGGTTATCTACCGTGGGTGGTAAGTGATTAATATAACCCAAAAATAAGAAAGGACCTAATATAGAGCCCTGAGGCACACGTAATTTAACAGCTGCTCCAATAGACTTTGTTTGGTTTACAACAACCATTTGTGTTCTATCACTAAGATATGAAGACATAAGATTTAGAGAACTATTTGACAGACCATAATGTTCTAATTTTAATATGCATGATCTACGCAATCGAAAGCTTTGGAAAGGATTATGCGTAGTCTTTTTTAATTGACTGGAGTTATTTGCATTATCTACTTACAGGGATCGCACTTTTGGTGGCGATGACGTCAATTTGCATACAGAGTGATTAAAAATGAGTTTCGTATTGAAAGTTTCAAATTTGGTTCGAGAATCGCCGAACAAGTTCTTCATAAACCATTATTTCTGAGTTCATCGATACATACCTACATTGAGATGGACAGTAGCAAAAATCACCAGTTAACATTATCATTTAAAAAAACGTTTTTATGTTGTAATAAAAAATAGTGTGATTACTTATATAGTCCGAAATTCTTTGAATTGACATTCATAAAAGAAAATTGACTCAACTTGCCATTTCAAGTAATAAATGGTGAACAAAAATAGCTGCTTCAGTGGTCCGTATTTTGATTGTGATTAAAGCAGTATTTAACGGTAATAATTGTACCGTTTTAATTTTAAATTATTTATTTATTTGTACCAGTTAGTACCAAAACATCGGCTGAATGAAAGTAGTCCCTGTGTGTAAAATTTCGTCATTTTCACGCCATCGGCACCAAAAGTGCGACCTCTGCTACTTAGCTACGAGGGTGAATTAAAAAGTTTTGAGCCCAACCTGTAAAATAAAGACTTGAGTTTTTATAACAATTTTATTTATCTACATAAGTAGTCTCCAAAACAATCTTTTGCCACCACTTTTCACTTTTGCCACCTTGCTTCTAGCTTGCATTATTCCTTGTAAAAAAAAGAACATTCAAGATGATCGAAATATTCAGTCACAGCTCCTCAATATCCGTCCTGCCAAGTGTTTTTTTAGGTTCGGGAAAAGATGATAATTAGAGGGGGCCAAGTCCGGCGAATAGGGTTGATGTGGCAACAATTCAAACCCACAGTTATGTATGTATGTATGTAAACACTTTATTGTACAAAAGAAAAAACAGAGTAAATATTTGTGCTATAGATTTCGCTGCAGTAAGGACAGGTGCATTATCTTGGTGGAACAACACTTTTTTAGATATCATACCAGAACTTTTCTTTTTATTTTCTTCACGCAGACGTTGTAAGGGTGCAATAGTAATACGCATTTATGGTTTTCCCCTTTTCGAGATAATCGACCATGATGACCCCTTTGCAATCCCAAAAAACAGAAGCCATTACCTCCTTCGCTGATAAAAGGTGGAGACCCTGACCTTTTCCATTGTTTGGATTGCACTTTTGACTACGGTGTATTGTGGTGGACCCAACTCTCGTTCATAGTTATGAAACGAAAGCTAAATATTCGAAATAAATTATATTTTGTTTTAATGTATACCTAATTATAAAAATGTATGTAAAAAAATATATATACCCATATCTACATAAAAACATTGACCCGTATTCATAATTGATTGATAATCAATATGTAATCTAATATTATGACAAAAAACTGTCCTTTATCAAACCACACGAGGCCCGGAATCCCGCGGCGTATCCATACTAGCATAATGATTGAGGTACATTTACCCCGAGTGTAATCCCAAACACCGATCACTGCCAGAGTGACAAATATGGTTATACTTACTATACCTACTTAAGTAATTACCGATTTTTTATTTGTAGATGAACAAAAGCTCGTCCTCGTTTCAACTCAATCGTTTTAAAAACACCGCGGTCGGAAGTGCTAGTCTGATTCGCCCACCGAGGGTCCCGATTTTAAGATAGGGAATTTAAATATGTTCGAGGAAATGGTACTTAGAATGTGTATGAACTTTTTTTTACTGCAATAAGAAGTTGCCGTTTTGGGAAGTACCTATAGTTTACTGATATTATTAACTTTACTGTGGTGTAAATGAACTCGGCCCGACCTGAGGTGTTTATTCTCTAGAAAACGGCTTAACATTGAACGGTCGATCAGACGAGCGAGTTTTAAGCTACCTTATTAAAAATACACGCCCTAAAAGATGGTTTTACACTCTAATGGGACAACGTCAAGTCTCCGGTTAATTGTAGGTACGTCCGTCTAGTTGTAAAGCAAATTGCTTAAAGGAACCACTTACCTGAGGCATGCATAGGCCAAACATAATTGCTGAGAACCCGTATAGATTTCCTAGTGCCGTTTTCGTTTCGACTGCAAGCAGAATCCAGTCATTAATTGTATCAGCTCGTTGTCTATCTGTTTGACATGTTAAAATAGTCACCGCTATTAGGAGGCGAAACGTTTCAATTCTGCGAAAAGAGTTTTTTATAATTAAAAGAAGTGTTTCATAAAAAAAATACTACATTTACAATACCTACCTACGAGAGCATACCTTTCTATAACGTCTAAACGGAGTGACCGTCCTTGCGGCAAAAAACACAACTCTAAGCCTGAAGCTGTCTTTTCGAGGCCTTCGATCTGAACCGCATCGTCTAACAAAAAATGTAGATCCACTTTTGTCATATGGTTAGCTAGAATACGCGGACCAGATGTTCGTAACAGCAATTTAATAGTATGCAAAGTTTCAGATTCCAGCGGTTTCGAAAGCCCCGCCAGTATTATTTGAGACTGGAAATTTTCAAGGTTTATTCTGGAATCAACGGTATAGTCTAAATTTTCTGATTGTAACAATCGTGCTTCGGTCAGCTCGTAATCAAACTGTTGTTTTATCGTGGGTGTGACGACGTTGTAGTCAGACTCTATTCTTGATTTGTTGGGGTCACTGTGGGCTGAACTTTGCGTAGAGTCCCCAGAACCGTTTCCGGAGTCCGAACCTGACACGTGGTACAGCCTTTGCAACTCCAGTCGTCTATCGTCGGCTTTCGGCCCGTCGTATCTCGCAGGCTTGGCAGGTGGACTAGTGGGGAGATTCGCGTCCCATGTGCTGGAGCAGGAATTAGATTCACTAGATACATTTTTGGCATGTTTCATAGTTTGGCTCTGTATGACACCATCTGCACTTGCGCTCTTCGCCTGATTGGCTTGCTGGCCTATGTCTATTGGTGTTAAAGAATGGGACCGCTGTTTCTTGAAAGGTGCGCGCAATTGCATGCCTGGCTTAGAAGCGAAATGGCTGTAAAGACTAAATGGATTTCCATAACATGACACATCGCCTACAGGGGATGCCACAGAATTGATGTCATTGCTAGGAACATAGTTTGTCAATGGTATTATCCTGTTGGCTGGGTACTGTATCCGGGCGCCAGACGCGGCTGATATGGGCTTGCCGGATCCCACATAGGAAGTAATGAGATCCGCTACCGTATCGTAGGCTTCATCTTCGAATTGATATTGATATCTTTCATATACAGTTTCCGGGTGTACAACGATCTGAAAATTGAACCAATACTCATTTAAAGTCAACGTTCTCGTATGCACGCCTACCCCTAACTATGTTTATTCTTATGCCCTAGCTCGATCAATATTATACAATAACTAGCTTTCCGCCCGCGACTTCGTCCGCGGAGAATCATTATTTTCGTTATACGTAAAAAAAGGACAGTTCTTTTCAAGTTTCTCATATTTTTTCGCACGGCTATTGAAGATCACTACCATCTATCGATATCTACTATCGACTATTGATTGAGCACTTCTTTGTATACCACGTTGGTGGTAGTACTGTCGGGCGCTAAAATAACCAGGCTGCTGCATGAACTAACTCTGGAACAGGCCACGTAAAACTGCCCGTGTGAGAAGCAATCCTCCCTTAAGTCGATGCCCGCCACCTTTAATGACTGACCCTGATTGATGATTTGTTTATGGTTATAGCAAAGCAGACTTTAAGGGGGAATTGCAGTCGCTTAAATTCAAATACGTAATCAGAGGGTATAAGTGGTATTCGTGGTATGAATACCGATTCACCCCGAGCACATCCGGTAAATACAGTAGCCTCAATAACATTTTTGTGAAGTGCTTTTACTCGCAGTCTTGTTCCGTTGCAAAGCTTAGGGGGGTTAAGGTTACGCAATACAGGGGTACCAACTTTAAGGAGGAGTTTGTGAGAAGGGAGACCAGGTGGGTTGACACTATTAAGGAACTCAACAGGATAGTGAACAGCCTCATCGGTTTGTAAGTCTGAATCTACCGACTTGTATTCCATTTCTGACCCTTCAAAGGACTTGAGGAGGATATCATTAATAGTGGCAGCAACATTGTTCTTGGAAGTCAGTATAGCGCGTTCACACAGCCAATCCATCGACTTCATTTGTAAATTAGAAATATCAGGATAAGTTTTAGATACTATTAATTCTGTTATTGTTGAAACTACTGTGGCCAGCTGAGTAGGGATACATATTTTTCCATTCGATTCGGGATAATCTCCGTTTCCTATTTTGAGTAGGAGTTCAGAAAACTCTCCAGCAAAGACGTCGCCCCTTAAATGAACTCTCATATTTCTCCTAAGGGAGAGTTTTTTGATATTGGGCCACAGATGTGAGGATTTTAAACATGCTTTAACCTCGTCAGCCCGAGTTCCTCTAGCGACTACAGGAAGAGTCTGACGAAAATCCCCAGGCAACAACACAGTAACTCCACCCATCACTCTATCATTACCTCTGATATCTTTAAGGGTCCTACTTAGTGCTTCAACTCAGCTCTTATGTGCCATACTGCTCTCATCCCATACAATAAGTGTACACTCCCGAAGAACTTGGGCCATTTCAACTCGGTTTCAACTCGGGTGAGATTGAGCGGGAGTTTAAAAGCAGCGTGAGCTGTTTTACCACCTTCCAGTAGGGTAGCAGCGATGCCAGACGATGCAACAGGTAAGGCAATGCGCCGACCAACTCTTACTTTTGCCAAAAGTAAGTTTATTAAAAATGTTTTGCCGGTGCCCCCAGGTGCATCTAGGAAAAACAATACTCCTAAGCCTAATTCAATGCTGTTTAAAATCTCACTATAGACAGATAGCTGTTCTTCTGTATCTGTTCTGGAAGCGCATTTCTACCAAGTTTCAAGTAAATTTGACCTTAAGAGTTTTTTTTCCCATACATTCTTTGCAGCCCCCTTTCATCCCTCTAGGGGTAGACTTTTAGTAATCACTGAAATAAGTGTCTCATTATTTGCATTGAAGAGCATTTCTACCAAGTTTCAAGTAAATTTGATCATAGAAATATTTTATCTAGACAAACTTTGCAACTCCCTTTCATCCCTCTAGGGGTTGAATTTTAATAATCGCTGAAATAACAGCCTCATTATTTGCATTGAAGAGCATTTTTACCAAGTTTCAAGTAAATTTGACCATAAAATATTTTTTTCCCATACAAACTTTGCAACCCCCTTTCATCCCTTTAGGCGTTGAATTTTAGTAATCGCCGAAATACGTGTCTCATTATTTGCAATGAAGAGCATTTGTACCAAGTTTCAAGTAAATTGGACAATAAATATATTTTTTCCTATACAAATTTTGCAACCCCCTTTCATCCCTTTAGGGGTTGAATTTTAGTAATCGCTGAAATACGTGGCTCATTATTTGCAATGAAGAGCATTTGTACCAAGTTTCAAGTAAATTGGACAATAAAAATATTTTTTCATACAAACTTTGCAACCCCCTTTCATCCCTTGAGGTTGAATTCCGAAAAATACCTTCTTAGTGGATCTCTACATCATAAAAAGAAATTACTGTCCAAGTTTCATATTTATAGCATTAGTAGTTTTGGCTGGGCGATGATGAGTCACCCGGGACATTGCCTTTTATATATCGCTCATCCAATAGAATAATGACATAATTGCATTTTTAGCATGCATGTATGTCATTGTTCCACGCGATAGACCTGACCTTTAGAACACTTATGACGGTAAAATCTCAAAACCCGATTTTTTGCAATTATGTCATTATTCTATTGGATGTGCGATATATAGATAAGACACGATTATTCTGATCTTTATCTGCTATCTTGAATCCCAAATTTGACTTCACATTCAATATGTACATTTACATTTTAAATACAATAGTCATTAGTAACGGCACCTATTGAGGAGCCCATCGAACTCCGTACTCAGTAGGTACAGTCATATTTTTAAATACACGTTTTTAACACTTGATTTTTTGTTCATAGTTTTTTATAATAATAGGTCCTGGTCATAATGTAAAAATGTAGAGTGAGTTATCTATCGACATTTAGAAGACTTAAATGCCTACCACAGCTCAGACACGCAGCGCTGCCCCAACCTAGCTTTTGGTGTAAGTAGGTTTATGATAATTTGATGATGTGTTCATTCAATATTGAAACGGGTATTCAAAGCTAATTTGATTTAAAGACGTTTAATGTGATTATATTAGTAGAGAATTTTCATAGAAGTTCATAGAAGTTGACTCGACGGGTTGCTCCTGCTACAGACACACTTGTGAATTTAAATTGTATTATTTAATCATTCTTTCAATATTCGGAGGTTTTGGGAGGCTATGGATGGATGGCAGGCAGTCGAGTACTATTTTGTAACGTTATTTTACCCGACTGCGTCAGGAGGAGGGATATTTCTCGATCGATGGCGAATTCAAAAAGTATGTTCGATACTATAAGGTTCTTAACCGCAGCTTTCATACGCCTAAAATAGTTCAAGCTAAAAGTCGTATTCTATAAAGAACAGTTTGAGAACTCTAGTCTACCTAACCTCAAAATGGGGTAAGATTTAAGTATCATTTTATGGAAAATCAAATTTTAACGGTATATACCGATTTAAAAAAATAATGAAGTTGAGATTTAAACTCCTACGTTGCTATACCGTTGTAATGTATGCATGAAATATATCTACGGCCCAAATAAATGATTTTAAAACTATATAGGTATAATTTTTACCTCGTCACCATTCCATCTTACCACATGAGTTTTTATGAATGAGGGTAACTTTATTTCAACTTTTTCAATAATAAAAGTAATAATAAGTTCCTTGTTTTAGGTTTTAGAAAGTATAGAGACACCATTTAGAAAGTATAAAGATTCATATGTCCATTATGTCGTACTATAAGCATAGCTTTCTGTAAGTAGACTTCATATTATTGGTATAATATCACTTTAAACAAAACAAATCAATCTTAATCCGTACAATCTTACCCCACCTTACATTAAATAAATATGTACAACATTAAAAGAACAATTGCCAACGTTTTCAACGTAATTCATTTTGCGTTGTTAGATTATGTTTCCATATAAATAATTTTATTTGTCAGATATTACCTACATTTTGTTTTAATTTAAACATATTTAACATTGGTACCGTATATTGGCGTACCTACAATAAAGATTATACTTAGGTACTTACATTCAGGGATCATCATACTTATAAAAGTTATGAAGAAAAACGTAAAGTTAAATAAAATATGTATCCATACTATACAGGGTGTAAGGGACGGCTCACCGAAAACTGAAACCATAGCTTCAGACCATCGTACTGAACTGAAATTCAGTGGAATTTTTCCCGGGAAAATGAAAATGTTCCCGTTTTTTTTCCATGTTTTTGCATATAAACCGATCTAGGACAACATATTATGACATACTGAAGCTCATTATGTGAAAAAAACTGTGAAAACGGCATTTTCACGTAAAATACGAGAAAATTTTCGTTTTCCCGGGAAAATTTCCACTGGATTTCAGTTCAGTACATACAATGGTCTGAAGCTATGGCTTCAGTTTCCGGTGTGCCGTCCCTTACACCCTGTATATATACTATATATACGATACATATAATATAATATTATTATATTATAAATTATAAATGCGAAAGTGTGTCTGCCTGTCTGTCTGTCTGTTACTTCTTCACGCTTAAACCGCTGAACCGATTTAGGTGAAATTTGGTGCAAAGATAGTTTGAATCCCGGGAAAGGACATAGGATAGCTTTTTTCCCGAAATGTATCCTCTAAGGTGGTGAAATGGCGGGTTAAAATTTGTATGGAGATACTTAAACCACTGAGCCGATTTAGATGGATATGTAGTTCCGAGGAGGGGTATACGATAAGTTTTATTCCGAATATCATCCCCTTACTGGTGAGTGATTATTTTGTGAAATTTGGTATAGAGATAGTTTGTGGCCCATGGAAGATGATAGGGCAGGCAGTCTTTATCCGGGAAATCATCATTCCCTATAAAATTCAAATAAAATTTGGTGTAGAGATATTTTGAATCCGTAATGCCGTTTTCATCCCTTATAGGAAGTTTTTAAGATGGAATCAACATTTTAAATATTTACCCCCTTATTCATAAATGTCCATCAAACCTACGAGGGTAATATTTATTCAAGCTGGTTATTACAACACAGAAGAGAATTTTTACTTATGTTTTTGTACCCTATACTTTCGTTAAAGTGGTACTTACTACTTAATTGTCAGCTTTTTGATTCCTAAAATGATCATTGATGAGCATTCGCGATGACAATAAATAAGGCACAAGGACAAACGCTGAAAGTTGCAGGTGTAGGTAGGTACATCTAGTTATAAACGGTTTTTCCCATGGACAGCTATATGTGGCGTACTCACGAGTCTCAAGTTCACAAAATCTTCACGTGTTAGCAAAGGACGGGAAAACAAAAAACGTAGTTTACAGAAACGTGTTAAACTAAATAATATGTAGCAGTTACTAATCATTTATTTACCTGATCGTTAAATTCTGTTTGTACGCATTATACCTAGATGGTTACTGAATAAAACACTGGCTTCAAATCCAAAAGTAGTATAATAGTTCATAGATTTCAAATTTGTACATGGAAGGTCATGATCTCAGGGGAAATCTTAATAGCGCGATGTAGGATTCACGGCGCTCCGTACAGCGACATCTAGCGCGTCTTGGCAAACTAAATATGTGAATGAATATTGATCTTACAACTATTGGTTTTTTAAACGTTACAAACATACTTTAATTAAATAGTAATCAGATATAAGTGACATTATCGTCGTGATGAACGGAACATCGACTTATCCTACAATGCGGTTGGACATTCCGCCCACCAAGGACAACAATGTCGTCCTTCACTTCACCGCCCACCACGGCGAAGTGACAAACAGCAGAGTTGTGCAAAACCCAGTTTAATATTGCGACAACAAGTTTAACTTAACCTATACCTATACAATGCATTTAATGCTTCGACTATAAAATTAAATACTTATCTCTACTCACTTACTGGTAAAATACATAATTTAGAGGTGGGTCTTTTGATCACAGAAGTTTTAGTGCGCAATGTAACCACACGCGTAATTCCATCCGCGCCAGGGTGCTTTTCAACCACTTTACCCATCAACCAACGGCTAGGCGGTAGGTCATCTTCCTTTACCAACACTACATCGTCTACATTCGGTTCAGGAATTTGATTTGCCCACTTGTATCGATGTAAGTATTTCACGAGATATTCGCGTGACCACCTGCGCCAGAAGTCTTGGACCATGCGCTGGGTCAGTTGCCACCTTCTTAGACTTCCGATATTTGTTTTTGTAAAGTCTTCATCTGGTATTGTGATCAAAGGCTCACCGATCAGCCAATGACCTGGAGTCAAAACGTTGATGTTCTCGGGGTCATTGTCCAATCTCGACAGCGGTCTGGAGTTTAAACACGCCTCAATTTGTGCTAAAACCGTCGCCATCTCTTCAAACGTCAATGTTGACTCTCCTATCACTCGTTTCAGATGATATTTAGTCGACCTAATCCCGGCTTCCCACAATCCTCCGAAATTAGGAGCGTGAGGCGGAATGAAATGCCACGTCGTACCATTAGTTGCTAAGGACTCCGCAATCTCGGTCAAGAAAGTGGACTTTTCTGAGTTAAACATCGTCTTTAGCTCGTTAGAAGCTCCCACGAAGTTTTTTCCGTTATCACTCCACATTTCTTGACAATGCCCGCGGCGAGCCACCATCCTTTTGAATGCCTGCAGAAAACCCTGGGCTATCACGTCACTCACAACTTCAAGGTGTATGGCTCTGGTAGCCATACAAATAAACCAACTTATGTATCCCTTATATGATCCACGCCCTCTTGCTGTTCTTAGCTGTATGGGTCCTGCGTAGTCAACGCCACATGATTTGAATGGTCTCGTTGGTGTGACTCTTGCTTGAGGCATTTGACCCATCAATTGGTTTTGCGTGGACGCGTTTTGACGAACGCAAGTTGTGCATTTTCGGACATGTGCTTTAATGACGTCCCTCAACCCTAAAATCCAGTATTTCGAATTGATAAATTTTTGCATCAATTGAGTCCCACCATGTAAAGTTTTTATGTGTGCATCGGAGACAATCAAAGCTGTCAACATCGACTTCTTTGGTATCACAACAGGGTGCCTCCGGTCATGACTCATTTGAGCATTCTCCAAACGCCCTCCAACTCTTAGAAGATGTTGCTGGTCTAGAAAAGGATTCAACGATTTTAACCTTGAACCTTTTTGCATTTGTCTTCCCGTTTTCAGCATTTCAATTTCTTCGCCAAAATGTTGAGCTTGACATTGCCTTATGCAAGTGTCAGTAGCTTCCTTGATTTCCTGGCTAGTCAGAAAGTTTGAGCAGGGCCTGTCGATTACCTGTTTCTTGAAATTCAAGACACGTCTGCAAAAAGCTACCACTCTGACTAATTTCGTAAGTGACGAAAACCTTTCCCATATGTCAGGGTAAGCTACTGTGTGAAACACTTTAACTTCTTCTAGATCTGTTGTGACATTCTTTAGTTTATGGTATTTGATAAGACTTTCTTTCAAAAATTCAGGTCCAGTTAGCCATAGGTTAGTGTTCATCAACTCAGATGGACGTACTCCTCGCGAGGCACAATCTGCGGGATTATTTTTGGACGTAACATGCGACCACTGGTTTGACTCTAACGTCGTTAAAATTTCTGACACACGATTGGCCACAAAGGTTTTCCACTTATTCGGGTGATTGTTCAGCCATGCCAACACAATGGTCGAGTCGGTCCATGCGCGTAGGTTACTCTTTTCAACTTTCAGAACATCAGCTAGCTCCACCAACAATCTTGCCAACAGGACTGCTCCACACAATTCTAGCCTGGGTATAGAAACCTGTTTTATTGGCGCAACCTTTGTTTTTGCAGTAACCAGGGTGACAGTTACGTTATCTGCCTCATCGATCACTCTGACGTAAACAACAGCCGCGTAAGCCATTTTGGATGCGTCGCAAAATCCGTGCAACTCCACCAGGCTGTCGCTCTCTCGTGTACCCAGCCATCTCGGTATTCGTATGGATTTTAATAGAACCAATTCGTCACGGTAAGTACACCATTCTTCCAATAAGTTATTTGGTACCTTTTCATCCCAGCTTAATCCAGTCAACCATAGCTTTTGTATCATAACCTTTGCTACAATTATGCTTGGTGCAAGCCATCCAATTGGATCGAACAGTCTCGCTATGTCTGAAGTAATTGTTCTTTTTGTTGCAGGTGTCTTCATGGGTGGCAGTTAGTGACCGACCGAAACATGTTATTTTGCCGAAACCGAAACCGAAACCGAAGGTTCGGTTTCATTGTAGTTTCGGCCGAAACCGAAACCGAACCTTTTATATAAAAAAAAAGTCCTTAAATAGTCGAAAAAATGTTAGTAAGCCCGTTTTTTTCTAAAATTAATATCTCGCCGACCTATAATTACAGGTTTCTACTTTCAAAGTAAATCTTTGAAAGTAGAAACCTACAATGAAATTTCAGCATGTTTATTTATTTATTTTCAGTTACTTACATTTTAATTATACTCACAAATATCACAATCAGTTAACCTCGAATGGCTAATTCAAATATAATTAGATAATCAAAATAATCAAAGTCTACACGAGCAAAGCGCACTGATTTAGGTAGTTGCCGGCGGAGCCAGGCGAGCGACGCCATATTGCCAGCCGTGCCGAGCGCGCCCGACGTTAGCCGAGCGCGACCCGAAGGTACGATGTTGTAAGTTTCGGCGCGGCCGAAGGGTTCGGCCGTTTTTGGCCGAAACCGAAACTCGGGCCGAAACTTGATTTTTTGGCCGAAACTGGCCGAAACCGAAACCGAAACCGAAATTTCGGTCGGACACTAGTGGCAGTGTCACTGAGTATAAGTAGAAATTCGTCCCGTTCCCGATTCCAGGTAAGACCTAGTATTTTTATAAACTCGTCTCCTTTTATTTTCAGCCCTCTGTCGTTATCTCCATTCTCCAGTTGCATTTCCCGTAGGAGTTCCTCGCTGTTGGTTGACCATTTTTGAAGTACAAACCCGGATCTGCCTAACATCTCGTTGGTCTGCCTGTATATTTTCACTCCCTCCTCGATATTTTGACAGCCGGTCATTAGGTCATCCATATAGAAGTCCGTAAGTACTCTATTCGCAGCCATTGGATACTCGTTTCCTTCGTCCAGCGCTACCTGTTGTAGTGCTTTCACAGCAAGATAAGGCGCACTCGCCGTTCCGAAGGTAACCGTTAGCAATCTGTAATCTCTTAATTCTGTTTCGTTGTTGGTTCTCCACAGTATTCTCTGAAAGTCAGCGTCCTCGGCTGCAACTTTGACTTGGCGGTACATTTTCACAATGTCTGCCACCAAACCAATTGGCTATGTCCTCCACCTCAATACCAGCTCCCGTAAATCTGATTGCAACGTTTGGCCAACTAAAAGATTGTCGTTTAAGGACACTCCATTTTTTCCTTTGCAGGACGCGTCAAAGACCACTCTCAATGTAGTGGTGTCTTTATCCTGCCTTATCACAGCGTGATGAGATAAGTACACTGACTCCAACTTCTTCTCGTTTTCAGGTACTTGTTCCATGTGGTTAAGCTGTAAGTATTCTTCTATCACCTCGCTGTATTTTACTTTAAATTCCTTATTTTTACTTAACCTTGATTCTAATCCGTAAAATCTTTTTTCAGATACCTCACGTGATTGCCCGTGCAAGCAGCTAGGACGATCATCCTTAAAAGGAAGTTTGACAACGTACCTTCCTGTGGAATCTCTCGTCGTAGTTGCTGCAAATAACTCCTCACACCGTTTCTCGTCTTCTGTTAACGAATTTTGTTTGTTAACAATTGATGAATCTGCCTCCAATTCCCAGAATTTCTTGAGGATTTCGTCCTCCTTGATTTGGGAATGCAATACAACCACCTTGGATGATAAATCACCTGATGAATTTACTACCCCTGATAAAACCCAACCAAGGCTTGTAGATTGAGCTACCAGAGTGCCTCGACTATTTTTTCGGATCCCGTCCTGAATTATCTGACTAAAAACCTCAGCACCCAGCAAAATATCGATTTTGTTGGAATCAAAACCATCATTTTCTTTTTTTATTTAAAAGAAAGCAATGATAAAAAATCAGCTTGGATAAAAAATAAGCTACCCAAATTACTAATTCTACGCAGACGAAGTCGCGGGCAAAAGCTAGTTGTAATATAATATGCAAAAGTCACTTCTCGGGAAGCCTGGTAGGTTTTTATTTATTTATTTATTTATTTATAAAGTTACAGTTATAGGCTTACAGTTGGGACCAAATCACCTACAATGTTATAATTATTGAGAGCAAATTTACAAAGAGAAGGAAGAACAGAAACAATATATCTTAAATAGTAACAACTGCCAGTTATCGGCAAACACGTCGGCATCTTGGACATGGGAAACGAGTTCATTGAGTAGCGTCTGTGCCCGAATGGTAGGCGCGTTGGCTGCGCGCTGCGTGCGCGACTCCGGCGCGAACAGCCGACGGCGGCGGCGCCCCGCGCGAGTGGAGTGCTCAGGTGCAGCCATCCGAATTTGTTCAAGAGCATTTGGGTTATCAACTTCATTCCTTAATAGGAGGCAGTAGTGAACCAAGAGGTGCATCTTGCGCCGAGAGACCAGAGTGTCGAGTCCGACCATCCCCGATACAAAGGGAGAAGGGTATAGAAATGGATAATGTCCAAATTCCCTCTTATAGAGGTGCCTGGCGAACTTTCGTTGCACACGCTCCAACAAAAGCTGGTATTTCCCTTCCAACGGGTCCCAAATTATAGAGCAGTATTCAAGTCTGCTCCGTACGAATGCATTGTATAGAATGATTGCTACATTCGTACCAGCAAACCTAGATGCCGATCGCATTATGAATCCGAGTGTTTTCTTTGCGCTTTTGACTGTCAAGTTAATGTGGTCAAATCTAGTCTAGTGTCTAAGTTCAGCCCTAAATCGCGAATATTGTTCACCCGCTCGAGAGCCTCATCCTCTATACAATAATCAAACTCTACTGTGCTTTTTGCTCTGCTAAATGTCATAACTTTACACTTGTCTACGTTAAAGGACAATCTGTTCTCACGGCTCCAGCACGCTACAGCATCTATATCACGCTGCAGTAAGTCGCAATCCGAGAGTGAGTTAATCGCAAAAAATAATTTTAGGTCATCAGCGAATAAAAGGCATCTGACATTCGTAACGATAGAAGGGAGGTCATTAATCATTATCAAGAACTGGGTCGGTCCGAGCGTGCTACCCTGACTGACACCCGATCTGGTGTAATATTCCTCTGACTGGTAACCCTGCAACTGCACGAACTGTCTTCGATCCTTCAAATAGCTACCGAAAAGCTTTAGCAGCCCCGGAGAGAACCCAAAGCTGGAGAATTTTCGTAATAGAAGATCATTGTCGACTAGATTTAATAACCAAGATAGATTACAGGATTTCTTTACCGAATTTTCATATTTATTAGCATCTCTACCCGAAAAATCAAAGGTTATTTTTTGCGGTGACATAAACATAAATCTAATGAATAGTAATGATATATCTGTCGTTAAGTATGTTAATATATTGGCTCAGTATGGTTTCACCACATGTATTCAGGATGTTACGCGAAGGGAAGTTACTATGGGAAAGATGGTGGAGTCATGCCTGGACCATATATTTGTTAGAGATCCCTCTGCTTTAATAGATTCTGCAGTAATTAAGCATAAAGTATCGGACCACTACTATGTAGCGGCTTCGATACAATGGAATGACACTCCTAAAAGCGGCTCCCCGCGGCCGCCGCGGTGTTCGCCAGCCGCTCGCCGTGTACTTGATAACCGCTTAGTGAGAGATAAGTTATTACAAACTAATTTTGAAGAGTTAATGAATGTTCAGTGTCCTATTCAGTTATATAAAGATTTTACAAATATATTCAATAACATTTATAGTGAATGTTATAAATTTCAAAGTGTATCTAGTTTAAGCAATAGAAATAATAAACACTGGATTAATAATAATTTAAAAAGTATGATCTCTAAAAAAGATAGTTTATATGTAGCATGGTGCAAAGACCCTAAGAATATGTTAAAAAGGTTAGAATTTACTAGGTATAGGAATAAGTGCAATAAAGCCATTAACAAATGTAAAGACCATTATGACAAGCAAAGTATAATAGATTGTAATGGAAATATTAGAAAAATCTGGGATAAAATAAATAAACTGTTAGGCAAAGAAAAGCAGTCCATAGATCACAGCCTCCTTAAGTGTATGAAGAAATTGGGTCATAATGAAAAATCTATTTGTAATGAATTTGCAGCTACATTTACTGATGAAATTCAAAATATAAAACATTAATGTAACGATAAATGGTTGATTAGGGAGAACTATGTAAAAAAGTCTGACATGTGTATGCGATGGCAACCGGTTTCTAAAGACTATGTAAAACAATTAATAAATAATATGAACAGCAAAAAGTCTCCAGGGAGCGACCAAATACGCATGTCTGACTTAAAGGTTATTGTTGATAAAATAAGCCCAGTTATAGCTAATTTTATTAACCTAACGGTATCCAATGCTAGATTCCCTAAAAAACTAAAAGAATCTGTTGTCCGTCCAATCCACAAAAGAGGGAATCTTAAAGAGTTCTCGAATTACAGACCTATATCAATTTTGTCTAGTGTAGATAAAATAGTTGAAAAATGTATAATTGAGCAGTTAGGAAATTATTTGCAAAAGAATAATATATTAAGTCGATGCCAGCATGGTTTTCAGAAAGGTAAAAGCACGAATACACTGCTGTCGGGATTTACAGATGAAATAAATAACTACTTAACTGACAAAAAAATAGTAGTAGCTATATTTTTCGATTTTAAAAAAGCATTCGATACTCTTGAGACTGAGACACTCTTAACGGCTATGAGGGAGTGCGGCGTGGGGCAACCGTTGAACGATTGGTTCAGCGACTACCTCACGGCGCGGTCTTTCCGTGTGAGAGTTGGTGAGAGTATTAGCGAAGAACAATGCGTTCGATGCGGCGTGCCCCAAGGTTCAGGATGTGGACCGGTCTGCTACTTGATGCACGTGAACAGCCTGTGCGGCGCGCTGCAGCACTGCTCGGCGCACATGTTCGCGGACGACCTGTGCGCGCTGCGCGCCGGCACCGACCTCGCGGACACGTGCTCGCGCGTGCAGCAAGATGTGAATGCGGTTGTTAAATGGTCTCACGATAACGGAATAGTGTTAAATGCTGATAAAACTAAATTAATGGTCATCCATTCACCCTATTTACATCTTAAAGAACAACCCTTACCTATTTTTACCCATAGTTTTGCCTGTATGCATAATAATATAGATCCGGTCACTTGTAAATGTCAACCAATAGAAAGAGTCAATAATGTCACATATATTGGCATGAAAATCGATGAAAACTTTTCCTGGTCAACGCATGTAGATTACATTTGTAACAAATTAAGAATACTGTTAGGGAAATTTTACCATTTAAGCTTTAGAGTTCCTACTAGTACCCTAAAATGTCTGTATATGTCTTTGGTAGATTCTATAATTGGTTATGCTCTTGACTGCTATGGTCTCACATTTAAAACAAACTTAGATAAACTAGAGTCATTACAATTAAGATTCTTGAAGCTTCTTGTTAATAATAAAACCAAAAACAACTGTAAAAATGACCCTAAAAAATTATTCAAAATTTGTAAAATCTTACCAGTAGGAGTCAAACAAAATTATCTCTTAGCAGTTAATAGTCATGGCAGTCAGGAGCACACGCGTCTAGTCACTCACTGTCATAGTACGAGAGCAATATCTGCTGGTAAGTTTGCAGTTCCTAGAGTGTCCAATTTCTACGGAGACAGGACACTTAAAAAACGTCTACCTTATCTCCTGAACAGATTACCGGCCGATATTGTTCTCGAATCAAACAAACATAGATTTAAAGCTAGGTTACATAGGCATCTACTGAAGTCATTATAAATGCGATGCTCACCTTTGTATTATCTAATTATTAATTAAGTACTTTTTATGTAGTGATCAACAAGCTGGACCGAAGATTCCGCAGTCAAACTGTGCAAACAGTTTTGTGGAACAATTAATAATATATTAACTTTGTGTATGTTATAATAAATAAATAAATAATAAATAAAGTCAAAAGCCTTACGGAAATCGAAAAAGGCTGTGTCTACCTGCTGGGCTTCATCAATGTGGCGCAGCGCGTAGTCCACGAAATTGATATGGCTCGTAACCGTCGATCTGCCGGCCCGGAAACCATGTTGCACGTCGGTCAGTCGTGTTGAGATAAGAGGGGTGAGCCGGTTATTTATAACACTTTCGAAGATCTTACCAAATACTGAAAGGATTGCGATTGGCCTATAAGAGGTTACATCCGTTGCCGATGCGTCTTTGGGTACCGGTGTCACTCTTGAAACTTTCCAAACAGTCGGATAGATTCCTTCCTGCAAAGCTAAATTTAAAATATATAGTAAAGGCTGTTCGAAGATCGGTAAACAGTCTTTTATAAGGAATGCGGGGACGCCATCGGGACCCGGCGAAGCGGTCGCTTTTAGCTTACGGACTACATAGCGAAGCTCAACTAAGGAGATATTGTCTAAAAATATGCAAGTAGCGTCGCTGTTCATTTTGGCGTCACGTGCAGCCGTCTCTACGTCGAGCGCTGGGGAGTCCGCATGGAACACGGAACTAAAGTGGTCGGCGAAGGCCTCCACCGCATCCCGCTGGGACAAACATTCATTATTTCGCGTATAATTTCGCACCTGTCGACTATTGCGACTATCTTTGATATGTTTCCAGAAGACGACGGGATCCTGCCCGATATCCTGTTCCAGTTTATTAAGATGTTGTTGATACGCGGCGTCTCTGAGTTCCTTAACACGAGTTCGATAGTACCGAAACAGTTCTCTATTAAAAAGTTGCCCATGAGTCTTGAATTTAACAAGGTGAAAGTGTTTAAACTGAATACATTGAATGATCTCTGATGTATACCAGTCTGGATAATTGTATCGCCGTGGCCCTCCACCAGAGCGAGTTCTAACTGGAACACAGCGATCCAGCACATCATTCACAACATCATAGAGAAAATCTACTGCCCCATTAACATCCTTTAAATCAAACAAGGGCGACCAGTCAATGTTAGATATTTCATTGTATAAAGTAATTAGGTCAGCCTTTTTAAAGTTCCAGCGAAAACTTTCGGGCACGGACTCACACGGAGTTGGAAACGGGTCGTCACCCGAACAACCGTTGCAGGGGAATGCCAAGGTAATGGAGGGTGATAGGCATCCAAAGGGACAAATGAATCCTCACATTCCTGAACATTGATACAATCGATACTCATATTTGTTAAAACTAAGTCCAAGATGCCGCCATGCAGATTAAGAACATTATTACATTGTCTTAGCTTACAAAAAAGAGTAAAAGAGTCGAATTGACTTACTACATGGTTATTAAAAGACTTAAGATTAAAATCTCCTAAAACTACAGTATCTAAATTATCAAATTTACACATAGCATTTTCGATGCAATCTAAAACATTCATGTACTGCCGCTCATTATAACTTGGTGGCAGATGATAATGATAATGATAATGATAAAATGTTTATTTATTTTTCTTTCTTACCTAGCTACAGACAAGGTTGAGATCTCCTTTTAAGTATAAGAATACCTGTGTCAGGAGACCCCGCTCTCCCATAATTAGCATAAGTACATTTAGAAGTAAAACAGAAAATTTATAAGAATTTAACTCTTATGAAACCAAGTAACAAATTTCTTAATAAGTAAAAACAAAACAAAAATTAAAATGTGTGTGTGTGTGTGTGTGTGTGTGTGTGTGTGTGTGTGTGTGTGTTTACACCGGTACAATTATGAAATAAATGTAAGTAGCTCTTCTGTGTCCTCATAATCTAGGCTCTTTGTCCATTTAGTTATTTTTATCTTGCATTCATGGTAAGTTAAGTAATGTATGTTAAGAATTTTGTTTATTTTATTATACAAGTGCGAGGATTGTTTGGTGTATTGCTGTCTAGCAAAGCAGATATTAATTGTGTTTAGAGGAGCAACAGAATAATTCCTTCTCTTATGTATGTTGGAAGGGTTTATTGGTAGCCTTTTGTGCGTTCTCAATATGACACGGATAACGTACAGCTTTCTTACCGCGGTCATCTCGCTCAACGAGTAAAGCTGATCGGTGGGAAATCTGTGCGGTTTGAAGAACATGAATTTTAACAGTAAACGCTGTGCCCTTTCCAACTCCATGAATTTCGATTTTGAACTCCCACCCCATAAGGGGATACAATATGTGATAATTGATTCAGCTAATGCGAGGTACACTTTTTTAAGTAGATAGGGTTCAGCGATATGTCTTAGATTTTTAAATATGTATATAAGTTTTCTCATTCTATTGGCTACTAAATCAACATGAGAGTGCCACGAAAGGCGCTGGTCAATTATAACCCCCAAGTATTTGGTAGAATTAACTTTGTCGATGGCGGTACATGCACAGATTGTAATTATTGGGTTTTCACATCGGTGTATTTTTAACTCTAAATCGTTTTTGGGTTGATTTCTATTGTTAATTGAGAAGCATATATAGTTGGTTTTACCACAATTAAGTGTGAGGAGATTTCTCTCAAGCCAATCAGCGACTTCAATAAGTCCCAATTCAGCTTTATTTTTAACTTCACTCCAAGAGGAGCCCGTAAACACTAGCGCTGTATCGTCAGCATAAGAAAAGATTTGTCCGTTCCCGGGGTTTAGGCTGCATAAACTGTTAATATAAATTAAGAATAATGTCGGTCCCAGGACACTACCCTGTGGAACCCCGTAAATTATTTCTGTGTCATTACTGATATACTTTCCAATTCTAACTCTTTGGGTTCTTTTTGTGAGATAGTCTTTGAACATCTTTAAAGGTGTTCCTCTGATGCCAATATGTTCCAGTTTTTTCACTAAGGCGGGCAGAGAAACGGTGTCAAACGCCTTTTTGAGATCTACAAACACAGTGAGACATTTCTGTCTTTGATCAAGCTGGCTAGAGATGAGTGAGCTTAAGGCATGTACGGCGTCTTCTGTCGACTTTCCATGTCTAAAACCATATTGTGCATCAGATAGGATACTAAATTTATTAAGGTATTGAATAAGTCTATTGTTAATTAGCTTTTCTATTATTTTAGAAATTGCTGGTAGTACAGATATTGATCTATAATTGTTGACATCCTTTCTATCTCCTCCTTTATGAACCGGCGTAATAATGGATTTCTTTAAGGGAGATGGGAATATTCCTGTAGAAAAACATAGGTTTGTTAGGTGACTAATTACTGGGATGACTTCAATCTTGGCAATCTTGAGAAAGCTAGTCGTAATATTGTCCCACCCAGGGGCACTGTCAGACTTCATGCTCATCAGTACGCTGTGAACCTCGTCAGGAGATGTATCCATAAGGACAAATGATGAACTGTGGGCAGTCGAGGCTTCCGCATGGCTAACAATTTGGCGTATCATAGAGGTGGTTTGGGGAATATTTTCGGCCAAGTCTTTTCCTACGCTGGCGAAAAAGAAATAATTTACTACATAAAAGTTCGGTATTAGCCGTCTTTTTTTGACCTATGTGGGTTATTAGTTTAATGTTTTCCATAAGGTTTTCGAGTTGTTTGTAGATTTATTTAATAACTCTCTATTATATGCGCGTTTTAGTTTTTTAATTAGATTGTTACAGTAATTTCTATATCTTTTATATGTTAATTTTAAGATTTCGTTATTAGGGTCTGATTTTAAATCATTTTGTAGTTTATTTCTGTTTTTGATGCAACGTAGTATTCCAGAGGTTATCCAAGGCTTTATGATTTGCTTATTTTTGGGAATACACACAGCTTTAGTATTTTCATGTAATGCTTCGGTTATTTTTAAAATTAGCTGTTCAATTATTACGTTAGGATCATGACTGAAAAGAAGTTCTGATAAATTCTTTTTGGATAGTGTATCAAGGGCTTTGTGGAAATCTGTAATAACTTTGGTTTTAATAATACTTTTATCAGGTTTTTGCTTGATGAGGAGGAACACCATTAGGTGATCTGTAATGGACGTAGAAAGAACAGCAATAAATGCGGAGTTAGTTTCTTGATTAAGCTTTATCATTAGATGATCCAGGCAACTATTTTCTCTAGTGGGAAAGTAGTGTCCTGAAAGTAAACCATTAATAGATAACATGTTTAAATATTTAGATCTGTTATTTCTTTCGTACGAGTTTTCATTTGATTTATTTATTTATTTATTTATTTATGATTTATTGGAGATCCAACAGCTTACAAAACAAAATAGAAATTAAAATACGTAACAAAAAGCCAATTAAAGGTTCTCACCGATAGAGACAAAGTAATTAAACATAGCAGAAATAACAGCCAACGCAGGCACACACGCCGCGCTACACCAAGAGAGCAAGAGAACAGTCACATGTATGAGTACACAAGAATAAAAAACGGTAGAAAACAAAAAGAGAATCGCGAACACTTATAGCCTAATTAAAGAAGTTTTGATCTAGGCAGTATGTTTATATTTATATCACCGGTTATAATTATGTTTTTATTTTTGTCTATGGTCTCTAAATGTGTATTGAGCGTATCTATAAACAAGTCAGCGTTAGGGTTTGACGGTGAGCGGTAGATTCCGAGAATAGTATGGTTTTTAGCTTCGATTTGGAGGCATGATGCTCCATTAAGTATTATTTCCTTAGCAGTAGATTCGATAGAATTTTTGACGTATATAACTACGCCATCATTTTGGTTAGTGTGCTTGATGGTTGCAAAAGAATTGTAAGAATTTAAGCTGGGAATCTGTTTGTCATTATTAAGTCTACATTCTGTTAGAACTATTAAGTCAACTTGAAAGTTCAGGCTTGTTAGTGTTACATCTAGATCGTCTATATTTGCATATACACTTCTTATATTTTGCGTTACGACTGTAAGATCCTGGTCCGTGACTTGTGCATGTTTAGATAATTCGTCAATATTACATTGAATAGCTCGGGCTATTTCAGTATCGTCTATTGCATTTACATTTTCCATTTGGCTACCCATAATCTGATGTTATTAATGCATGGATATGTTGGTATTGACGGTAATATATTTATCACAATTATTTATATAAAGGTCTTGTCAGTCTTTTTAATTGTACGAGTATAGTGTGATAAGTAAAATGTATGCCCGTGAGGATGTTTACCATTAGGTGTGATTGTGTTTTTGTGTCGGTGGGTTATAAAAGAGTATGTGTGTGTGAATTGGATATTGACGGGGTTGTGTGAGCGCGCGTGTTTTTTTGAGTTACATATAAATATGTGTATGACAAAACCGTAGATTAAAATTGAGTCTAATATTAGCAATAATAGCAATGCATATAAATAATGATACACAGGTACATGGTATTGCCAGTCGATATTAACTAATATTAGTCAGAGTTGCTGTAGTTGATGTACCTGTGCCTCGTTATTTATTGTAATAATTGGCGAGTTTTCGTCCTTCCGCACGTAGACTTTTCCGTACGCCGTCCAGCAGAATTTGAATGCCTTTATCCTGGCAAGCTCTCGGGCGAGAAAGTGTAGGCGTGATCCTTTTGCTGTTAGTTGCTCCGAGATAAAAATGGGAGTGTCTTCGTTTTTACGAAGACCCAAATGCTTAGCGCAGAGTTTTGTTCTATGCCTTATGTTAAAAGACTTACACAGCTTCAGCATATCAGTTTTAAGCAGGGTAGATGCTGTCTCTACAATAATAGGGGTGTTGCTTACGTTATCCCTCTTTGTGCGTGCTCTATAAATGTCCTTGATGTCGGTTTTGTTAAGCGAGTACCCTATGTTACTAGACAAGCTCACAACCATTTCAATAAGATTTTCTTTGGTTTCATTAGGCTCCTTAGGTACGTTTTTCATTTCGAAGTTCGATTTGCGGCTTCCTCTCTGTATGTCTTCCAGACGATCTTCTAAAACGACTATGTATTTTTTATCTTCATTGACTTGTTTTTCCAATGTCTCTATTTTATGTTTAAACTCTTCGTTCTGTGCCGCCAAAAATTCCATTGCTTTTTCAATATTAGTGTTTGTTTGTTGTATTTGTCTCTGGCTGGCCACTATTTTTTGGAGCTATTTTTCTTGTGCAGAAAACAAGGAAGTAATCATGCTTCTCATTTCTTGCTTAAAGTCATCCATATCTATTTTGAGTTCTTCTTCCTTCGCTTTTTTGTTTGTGTTCCTACTCATTTTACCAACGACAACGCTTGAGCACTCAGATCAGTTCGGATAAGTCCAAAAGATTAATTTAATGTTATTTTAAGCGTCAGTCTTCCTAGAAAGCGAATTTAATATATATTTCTTAATTAAAATTTAGCGGCAATACTTACAGCGCACCCAGGCACTTTTCTAACAACACTGTTCTTAAACACAAATAGCACAAGCCAATAACGCATTTATATATATTCAGTTAACGTTTGTCACACTAATCACAATTCTTGCTGTATGGGTCACTAAGCGCTTGCAGCGCTGAGGCATGTAGTAAGTAAGCACACGGTTGTTGCGCGGTGGTGTGTTGGAAGCGCTGCTCGCCCGCGCCGCGCCGCCCACGAGTCAAGGACGCGCGTCGAAAGCGATTCCCGGAATTGAAATCAAAATGAAAATTTTGGTTTTGTATTTTTGATTTTTAGTCACTGTACTTCACTGTTTGTTTATAACTTAACAAATACGTTATTTTTATATTCAGTACATCTGTAGAACTGTATTGGTGTATAGTTTAACTTAGTTTTTTTTCAAAATCCTATTTAAAATAATTAATAAGAGCATTTCTAAAAAAGTTTGTACATTTCATTTACGACTTCGATTTGCAAAAAAAATTGCACGATGGTAGGGTGAATGAAGCTGAGCCTAAATAACATAGTCTCCCAAAATGTCCTCATACATTTGTATGAAACTTTCCTTTTTTGTTACCAACTTTCTTTGGTTCATGGTAACAAAAAAGGAAAGTTTCATACAAATGTATGAGGACATTTTGGGAGACTATGTTATTTAGGCTCAGCTTCATTCACTCTACCAACCTGCATTTTTTTTTGCAAATTGAAGTCGTGAATGAAATGTACAAACTTTTTTAGAAATGCTCATAAACGCGGAGCCGAGGTGAAGCGATCTAATCGCGGTGATGGCCGGGAGGGGAGAGGATAAACAACACATAGCACACATTTAAAGTTTTTCGCAGTTACAAATACAAATAGCAGTTCCTTCTCGTCTGAGAGCCCATCTATATCATCCAAAAGTCTCACATTATAAGTATTTTTAATAGCTAGCAGCACACCACCCCATCCCACATCACCGACCCGATCCTTACGCAGCACAACATACCCCGCAGGAAACAGTTCGCCGTTAATAACCGAGCTGTTGAGAAAAGTTTCCGTCAGCGCTATCACGTCTGGGTGATAGGTTTCCACGTTTTTCCGAAACATCTCGGTCTTGGAACGAAGACCCCTCACGTTCTGGTAGTAGATGCGGAGAGATCCTGTGCGTTTCTCTTTCCTTTTGGGTACGAAAATTTCGTGTACGACTATTTTGGTGCCAGGGTTTCAGACATATATCCTTTGCCCAGTTCATCGGATTCATCACCTGCTGAGCCAAGTTCGGAGGAACGCCCAACTTGAAGGAGGCATAATCCCCTCTGGCTTTAAGGGTCTCGACAGTAATGTCATCACTGCTTAGAAATGATTTCAAGTGAGCTCGGATTTGGCCATAATTTGTTCCTAGTTTCAGGTAGTAAACGTGGATATACTGCCGCCTGACTGCCGCTTCCAGTTGTGTGGCACCAGCCGCCGCGGTTCCACGGGCTATCTGTAGAGACTTACGCTTGCGCCTCCGGACTAGACTACAGTCGTTATCAACATAGTCGGCAGGAGATGCGGTTCCAGTAATATCATGTGTTAACCTCTCAACAGGCCGGTCGCTAGGCACAGGCTCGGCTGGCGAGAGATTTTGGCTAAGCACCTTTTGAGTTTGGGCCTTATTCCGCTTGTGTTGATTTTTGTTGCTGGAAGTTGGGTCATCTGGGTGCATAGCAGCGTCCAGCAAAGCAGGGCCCTCCATCAAACTCAGCTTGTTCTCCAAAGCTGCTACGCGAGCACCCAGACTTGTGACTGAAGTAGACAGCGATGCAAACTGTTCCTTGATGGCATTGCTGATTAAACACGTCAGGCGCTCGTTCATAGCATGCAGTAACTCATCCCTTATTATAGCTCGTATATTATCGAAATAAACGGTGTCGTTATCCTTAAACGAGACCACCGAATCATTTAATGATCTTTGTTGACGACGGATCGTAACGTTATCCGTGGAGCCTGTAATTGACTGGTTAGGACACGCTAAGTCAATCGAATCATCACGTGACATGCTAAAACTAGCCGCTATTTCGGTGTCAGCACCTCTGACTGGAGTGTTCGTGTTATTTCCAATGCATTTTCGGCACTTCCAAGCGTCTCTCCGCTCTTGCGGCATGATATTGTAGAAACGTTTTTCTGATACATTCGCACATTTGGGATCATACGTTGCCTTACATAAACCACACCTCAAAAATTGGCGATCTTCAATAACGCTGAAGCACCCAGCCGCAACGCGTTGAAGCTTTATGAGTATTTCGGAACGCTGCCCCACTGTACCTGTAGCCAAGCGGTATGTAAGGTGGACTCACGTGCAAAGGTCGCGGGTTCGAATCCGGGCTCGAGCACTTTTTCCAAGTTTCTTTCTTGAGGATTTCAGTTGACGACTCCAATGAAGTGGTCCAAAGCTTCCACCCACGCAACGCGCTGCGTCTCGCTCTCGCCGCCCACTGGGAGGAGACTACCGTAACAGCTCCACAAGAAGAAACGAGAATCAGTTAACAGAGAACCGGCCAATCACGAATTTATGATTCGAATATTTAATAAAAACTGGCAAGCACCGAACAACACGTCTGCTCACGACTAAGTTCGCTCATTGATCTCTTTATCTAAGGTTTTTACTAGATTACAGATTTAGCCAGCTAGCCGACTAACGACTAATCCGCGCTGAGGCGGCCGACGTCAGCCGTATTACGAGGGGCAGCTGATAAGTAGGTAATCTACCTGACTTAAAAAAAGACTGTCATAGTTTTTTTTTTCTATATAGTCCCCTGCTAATAAAATGCACTTATTACACTTTTCAAATATTTAATTTGAGCCATTAAAAAAAAATACTTTCGGTTTGTCGTCAAAAAGGTCAGTAACCGCAGCCTTCATTTTGACATCGCTCATAACATAACATAAACCTTCGTCCCCGTGGTCTTTTTTGAGAACTCTAAACAGAAATAGAAAGATTAGATATAGAAATAGTCACAGGGGGCTAGACTATAGGGGGGGGGGGAGTCGATGGTTTCGAAGCCATTGTTCGTTGTGCGGGCACTGGTGCGTTATCTTGCAAAATCAGAACTCCTTTGCTTAGTTTACCTCACCGTTTTTCTTTTATGTCTCTCTTATTTGACATAGTAAGATCGAGTAATAATCAGCATTCATTGAGATTTTCTTCTGGAGGATTCTCAATCTTAAATTTCCACTATAACGACTCTTGTTTACTTTCCGGGTCCAATTGTCGATTCCAAGTCTCATCACATGTTACAATTCTAGAAATTATTTTGTTATACATTTTTATTTTAAAGAAGTGGTCTCTACCTACCCCACTGGGAAACAGGAGTGATTTAATGTATGTATGGTATCCATTTTCACTTTTTCTACCGACATGTTCGAAACAATTGTAGGAGACATATAAACGTGATGCAATAAACAAATTAATGTAATACTTACATTTTGAAAATAGAATAATAAACGAATATAAATCCATACCAGCCAGCATTTATTTACTTTTGTATATGTTTCTGACCAAGGAGATTACTTATCAGCCGTCCCCCGTAAGTAGTCACGTAGAACACACCTAGGTAAACTACTTATCATTTATGATTAGGTATTTGGTTATTCTATAAGTATGATGAAAATAAAAACTTCCTATTTATGTATGATAATTTTCTGGTGTTTAAGTAAATTACTTGAAAATCTGAAAATATAACACTTGAATTAAATTTTGGTGATTAAATTTTAGTAAGTCAAAAAGTGACGATTTTTCGATATCTTTTTTGACTATTTGCCGTCTATAAATCTGAACCTCTAGTCGGGAAAGCCGACTAGCGACTAGTCGGTAGGTACCTCTCTAGTTTTTACGGTTTACTTAGGCTTGTTTGAATATTTAAACTTGGGACGTAGGTAATATGGAAGTCACGGATAAACACGTCACGATGTACTTTTCTTCACAGATACCCTTCTTCTCCTTTTCATAGTATGATCCTTTTGTTATGTAGAGAATGACTGATTTGAGTTTCTTGCGGCGCTCCTTGTCAGCAAAAGTCACTTCTCGGGAAGCCTGGTAGAATTTAGTCGCGTTAAAGTGCCCGTGCGACCTACTTACGCAGGAACAAAGCTTAGTTTACTAGCCTATCGGGTTTATTAGAAAATAGGAGAGGCCTTTGCCCTTCAGTGAGACACTAACAAAGACAAAAAAAACAAACAAATGACAACTGACCATGTAGGTAGTTACCCATATACGTCTATCTTTGTATACGTTCAGTTGGTCACAGTCGTTTTATTTGATGGTTATCTGTTCAACGCCACATTAAAGACAGAATCCTTTCACCGGTTTGTGAGGCGAAGAAAGGAATTGGAGTGAATTGAAATTGTACGGTCACGAGCGTTAATTTGGGACCCATTTCAAGAAAAACATGCTTGAAGTCGTCAATGTCATTAGAGATGTCGAGTCATTTGTAACTTTAAGGAAACTCAACCTTATTGCTGTAGAATGTCAGATTGACTTCGGACCTAAGGTGGGTACCAAATTTAATCTCGTGACTGTACCTATGCCAAAAGTTATATTCTCTTTTAGAGCGTAGAAAAGCACATTTATACGACTGTTTATAATTAACTACCTTTTGTCCGCGACTTCGTCTGCGTAGAATTAGTAATTTGGGTAGCTTATTTTTTATCCAAGCTGATTTTTTATAATTGCTTACTTTTAAATAATAAAAGAAAATTATGGTTTTGATTTGTAACCATTTATAATGCGTACAACCAGAATTTAACGAACAGATAAATAAATGATTAAGTAGTAACTGCGACATATTATTTAGTTTAACACGTTTCTGTAAACTACGTTTTTTGTTTTCCCGTCCTTTGCTAACACGTGAAGATTTTGTGAACTTGAGACTCGTGAGTACGCCACATATACTTAGCTGTCCAATGTCCATGGGAAAAACAGTTTATAACTAAATGTACCTACACCTGCAACTTTCAGCGTTTGTCCTTGTGCCTTATTTATTGTCATCGCGAATGCTCATCAATGATCATTTTAGGAATCGAAAAGCTGACAATTAAGTAGCACTTTAACAAAAGTATAGGGTAAAAAAACATAAGTAAAAATTATCTTCTGTATATTAACCAGCTGGAATAAATACCACCCTCGTAGGTTTGATGGACATTTAAGAAAATAATGCGGGAACATATTTAAGATGTTGATTCCATCTTAAAAACTTCCTATAAGGGATGAAAACGGCATTACGATTCAAAATATCTCTAGACCGAATTTTATTTGAATTTTATAGGGAATGAGGATTTCCCGGATAAAGACTGCCTTATCATCTTCCATGGGCCACAAAATATCTCTATACCAAATTTCATGAAAGGAATCGGAAATTTTATGGTCTAGGTAATAAAATAAAAAAAACTATCTTTGCACCAGATTTCACCTAAATCGGTTCAGCGGTTTCAGCGTGAAGAGGTAACAGACAGACAGACACACTTTCGCATTTTTAATATTAGTATGGATTTTGAACTTTATCATTTTAATAAAATAACAGACGATAAAAAAACTACATTGTCCATGTATATCCAAATGAAGCCTATCTTTAGTATTACAACTAACTACGTATTGTTTGACATACCCTCTGAATAACAAAGTGTAGATGCTGTCCGTTGGAGCGGCAGCTGAGCACGTAGTTGTCGGGCTGCGAGGAGGAGTCGCGCACGAGGAACTCGCGGTCGCGCTGCAGCAGCCCCTCGGCCGCCGAGCGGCTGCGCGCGCCGTGGTACCAGCCGTGCGACACTATCTGCTCGGCGGGCAGCGAGAACTCCCACTCCAACAGCCCAGACGTGCTCATACAGTTCGCTTCCTTCGGACGAACATACATAAAATACTACCTAATGTATTCAACATGTATAATAACAGAATACACTAATTAGTAACCCTTATTTGTAAATGCCTGTTGATATTGGACTCTACTCACCATGGTAAAGTATTACACGTATATAGCACTCTGATGATCAAAATGAAACACTCGTATGTTCGAAATTGTCGTAGGGACTGGTGCCGAGAGCGATGTTGTTGGCGGTTGGGCGGCTCGGGCGGCGCGGGGCGGCGCGGGGCGGCGCGGGGCGGCGCGGGGCGGCGCGGGCGGTCGGTGCAGGGGTGGCTCGGATCAATAAAGTCCCACCCGTTTTCGTTTGCATGTTGGTAACAGAATTTATCCGGATGATGCAAACAAACTTCACGTAGAATAGTTGTAGAATATAGGTTTGTCGCAATGTAATTATACCTAGTATTTAAATTGTGTGAATGCCTATCACAATTACTGCATTTAAAAATATGTTGAAATGAGCTCGGAAATTATAAAGTAAACATTTTAACAGTACTAAACAAGTATTTTTTTCAATACTTGATGTATTTCTATAAGGTACCTGCGCCTAAGATGGCCCACTTTGAAAATTTCATACTGTTACAACTGGAAATGAGTAGGGTTAGGACTTTTGGTGGCATATCGTGGTTCTAGAATCCATGGAGTGGATATTTCCTAATTATTATAATACATACCACTTTGATTATGACCTTCAGTATGGTAATATTTCAAAATGAACTAAATATATTGTTAGTTCAGTTTATCCATACCTACTAATATTTGCTTGTTTATAACGCTTTCACAGAGCAAAGATTCTCCATACCAAAATTCATTTAAATAGGTTTAGCGGTTTAATGACATAATTAATTTTGAAATATTAAAATACCGAAGGTCAAAATCAAAGTGGTATGTATTATAATAAATAGGAAATAGCGACTCCATGGATTCTAGAACCACGATATGCCACCAAAAGTCCTAACCCTAGAAATGAGTTTAAATTTCGCAGGCATGTTCGATTTGTAGTACCATAAACAAAACTGCACCTTCATATCAAAGGAAGGGCGCCGCAGTCTGCGCAGTGATTGACTGTTTGTCAGTGACGTTGCAAATGGCTTACGTTTTGTTGTGTTCACAAACTTAATTAGTACCTACCTATTTCTTTGGAAAAACAAATTATTTGCGTATTATTTTTAAAAATACAAAGTTACTTAGCTTCTGAGAAGGAAATCGTTTCTTATATTCGTTGTTAATTTTGATTTAAAATATGTGGGCCATTCTCAAAATCGGACTTAAAATTTGAAAAAAAGGTAATGTTTTTTTATTTGATCCAAAGTAGTCTCAAATTAAAGATACTTTATCTTACATTATGTAGCACTTATGTGCTTAATTAATCAGTTTGGTGTTTATTAAAATTTAGTTGTTCTTTAAGTATGCAATTACGCTTAATGACTATAATCATAATTATATCTATTACTTATTTAACTTTTATAGGAACATAAGTCGGTTAACTAACAGTTATTTATTCAGTTCTATACTGGTCACATAGGTAACATTATAATAATACTCGTAATTAGGATTAATCAAAATTATTAAATTAGCATACAACTTTGCAAAACTCTTACGAAATAAAGTAACTAAGCCTCAGAAAGAGGAAAACCATAATAAACTTATAAAAATAGCAATGATATAGTGAGTAACAAACGAATCCTCTTTAAAAAAATCAACAACAGCAAAGAATCTTATTCTCATTAGTGGTAGCATTTAGCGATAGCATTTAGCGAAGAGTAGGGAATGAACTTAACAAACTACTTTTGAAGTATCTTGCATTTCTTCGACCGCAACGTGGTTGTGGTAAAGTAACAATGATATCTTCACCATTGATCTCCGAAATATCTTCACACTGTGGCCAATCAAACTCCGTGTACTCATCATCACACTTTTTCTTTCTCAAATTTTTTATCAAGTACTTAGAATTCTGTACGGTGACAATTTGACCAATGTAAAATACTTCTGTCTTTTTGCAGACAAATTTAATCACAGCCCAGTTGCCTTCGATCAGTTCCCTGTTATAAGTTATATCTGTTATTTGAGACCTGTCAGATGTGTTGCGTTCTTCAGTTACTATCACAATATTTTCTGGCACTAAATTTGGGTTGTCATTACTAGAGCCAGGAAGAGATTCTTCATCGATTATAGTCCGGGTATAAATAAACTTTCCTATTCCATAATGAGAACAATCTTTGTCACATTTTGCACAGCTAAGTCGTCTTAAAAATATGGAATTGTCTTCTTCTTTCGTCCAGGAGACTTGATAGGTATTCATTGTTCCTCGAATTGGTTTCAACTTTTTCCGTGGATAACTGTAATCCACGTCAATCCACGTGGGTGACATCCATGGAGGTGACATTTTAAACTTAGATACCGTTTTTTCATAACCTCAAATATAGATTACAATAAACGACGTATACACCAAGATTACGGCTATAATAGCCCATCATTTTACGATATGTGATAAACCTTAATTAAATAAATACTTTTACATATGTAATCCACAAAAGTGACCGAAATAGCATGCTAATTTTAAAAAAAACTTACCGTACAGGTCTTCACTCCAAAATAATAATCCCAGGAATTACAAACCGTCAAAAACTTTCAAGATGGCGTTGTGTTTGTTGTCTGTATTCGTTCAGAAACTGTGTTCTCTGATTTAATGAGTAATGGCTGCGTTCAATAAGTTGATCCATGGAGGTGACAATTTTTCCATGCACAAAAGTTATGAAATATTTAGAATCCGTTATTGTGTTTATGTTTTAAATATTTGGTGTTTTTTAGACAGTTTATTGTATGTTTTATCGTAAAATAATATGAATTAATTTATTTAATGTTGATAAAATTATTTTATTTTAGTCTACCATCGTAAATGGAAATTGCACACGACATGGAGGTGACGTTTTCGTCACTTTCTTAACGATAATTTAAAAAAAATTGTATATTGTGTAAGTTTTAATAAAGAACCTATTAATATAAACTATTTCAATTAATTGTACATAGTAACACCAGAAATAATGAAAGTATTTCATTTTTTAATACAAATGCACAAAAAAAATACGCAGAAATGAGAATGGTCCATGTACTTCCTCAGGTAAAGTCCCTATTAAGGCCCACCAGAAGGGTACCCAAGATGGCCCGGGGACCCGGGCCTTATTACTTAGTCTAGAATATCGGTTACTTTGGAACCTATACGAACCAGATATTAGTTGTAGATAACCGGAACTTATTTTAAAACTTTAAGTAGAGAATTCTACTTTAGATTTGAAATTAAAAGTTCTCATATATATTTTTGTAATCCTCTTTAAAATATACATAACCATAAATAGCTTTTTCACTTCTCATGCTCTTAAAATGCTCTTAAAATGCTCTGCGAATCGGGACTAAAGCTCCTTATTAATCTCTAGGGATTAAAGTTTTTTTTTTATTTGCTTTGGAAACCCCTAAACAACCAATCACGGTGTTTGTGAATGGAGGATTATCGCCATTTTCAGTGATTGTGTATGGACCATATTTTTGGGTGTCGAAATAACCTCAAAATGACAACTGTGCAAATATATAAAAAAAAGGATTTAATTTCGTGAAACACGATTAATTATTACGAATATGAATCTTTTTAATCATATTAAGGCCGAACTCTTTTATTATGCGTGGTCCAATTACTTTTAAAATGGTTTCCAAGTTTGAATCTGTTGGCTAAATATGCAAGCATTTAAAACATCACTTTACATGTATTTTGAAATTTTGAATAGATGTTCATAACTTGTGTTGCGTAAACTATGTTAAATTGACATTAAAAACCGACAAGTAAGAAAAGGGGACTGAGGAACTTACAGGTGGACTCAGGTTGGGTGAACGAAGGTCTTTCGGCTTGTACACAGGAGTTCTCGAAGCAATATTCCATTTGCTGAGGGTTCACTGCTCTTCTTCCACACTTCCTTTAAGTCTTAGCCACAAATCAGTCTCAATCTTATATAAAAACACGTTTTTTCCTTCAGAGCAGGCGCGCGCGCGGTCGTGATGAAACTTTGACTCGACTAGGGCGGGGGGTGTGTGCGCGCGGGGTGCGCTCGATAAGTTCCGATTTCTTCCGATAGATGGCGTTAGAGGAATGGGATTAGAGAAGGGAGTTATCGGTTTCCTAACATTTCCCCCCCACCGAAATCAACAATGATTTCACAATAGGTAAACACAAGAACAATGTTGAAAATGTTGTATTGCTTGTGTAAATGTGTTGTTTCGAAAATCAGAAAGCTAATGGACTGTATAAATTAATCATGTAGTTGAAATAGATATACTATAAAATAAATTAAATTTGAAAAATTATAAAAAAATAAATAAAAAAAAAGGGTAACTTGTGCTCGTGAAAACTATTATTCGTCCAGCTGGTTTGGCAGAGGACTCAATTTATTGACAGGGCGTTGTAACCGCGAATTTTGCGTTCGGACTGTCACAACACGAACTCTACCTTCAGGGCCCGGATGAACCTGTTCCACGCGTCCCAAGCTCCATTGTTGACATGCGCTATTGTCATTATGAATCAGTACTAAATCATTGATAGACAAGTTAGGCGTATCAACTAACCACTTTTGTCTTTGCTGAAGCGTGTGTAAGTATTCAGATTTCCACCGACGCCAGAAGTGCAAAGTAGCTTGTTGAATACATTGCCATCGCGTCAAGCGATTTATAGACGCGTTCGTTAAGTCGTAATTAGGCACTGCAACTAATGGACGACCTACTAAAAAATGTCCTGGTGTAAGGACGTCGAATTCATTTGGGTCGTTCGACAGACTACAAAGTGGCCGAGAGTTGAGGATCGCCTCTATGTTGGCGAACAGAGTACCAAGCTCTTCGAACGGTAACGCACGTGTACCGACGACACGTTTGAGGTGGTATTTGGTAGACTTAATTCCGGCCTCGAAAATCCCACCGAAATGGCTACCTGTCGGAGGGTTATACTTCCAGATCACTTTCCTCGTTGTAAACTGGTCAGTGAGTTGATTTCGATTACAATTATAAAACTCGAACACCTCAGTCAAATGTTTACCAGCGGCAACGAAATTTTTACCGTTGTCTGAACAAACCATATGTGGAAGACCACGTCTAGCTGTGAATCTGTCAAATGCAGCCAAAAAACACTCAGTAGTTAACGCTGAGACTACCTCGAGATGTACTGCGCGTGTTGAATAGCAGATAAATAGGCACAAATAAGCCTTCGAAATTTTTGCATTGCGACGGTTGGATTCCTTTGTATAAAAAGGGCCTCCCATATCGACACCGCAACTGTGTGAAATGGATACACGTCCTGTAAGCGACATTTAGGTAGAGAGCCCATCTTAGGCTGGTTAACAGTGGGCCTATTCTTAAAACATCTAATGCATTTCGACAGGCGCGACCTTATGCTGCATCTAGCGGATACGATCCAATATCTTTGAGCTAGTATGTTCTGTAGGGTCCTAGGCCCAGCGTGTAAATAAACTTTGTGATAATAGTCTATCAAGATGTTTGTTAAGTGCGACCTTTTAGGCAAAATTAACGGATGTCGTTGACCAAAGGGCAAATTTGCTTGTGAGAGCCTACCCCCCACCATGAGGAGACCACGGCTATCAATGAACGGGTCGAGTTTACGTAGGCTCCGAGAACATCGGTTGTCCTTTTTTAACGACTCAATGTCATCCCTGAAATTCATAATTTGAACTGTTTGAACGAGTTTGTCATGTGAATTATTAAGTTCAACAGTAAGCAATGCGCCTCTGGTTCTATTAGTGACAGGAGTCCTAGAATTATGAATGAACCGAAAACACCAGGCTAAAACACGCTGTAGTTTGAGAAAATTTGAGTATGTATTTATCATTGAATCTAAATCCGTATTTAGATCTGGACCTGCACTCAGCAACGTGCTCTCCTTAACAGGTTTGAGTTCCAACGGTTCACCTTTGAACTCATCAATAGACCTCACTGGCCACGTGTGCTGCGCTGCGGTCCGTATAGCCACTGTGGGCCGCGGAACCACTGGTCTGCGATCTGCACCAGTTGCGCCGGCGTGGCGCCGCGGGAGCACACATCAGCAGGGTTGTCAGTGCCGTTGACGTGATACCATTGCACCTTGGACGAACCTTCATTAATTTTAGCTACGCGATTAGCAACAAAAGTTTTTAATTTGAACGCTGGTGTATTTATCCACGTCAATGCCACTGAACTGTCAGTGAACGCTAATACCTCGCTAATCGGCATTTCTTTGGTCAAAATCGCTAATACGTATTCCAGAGTTTTGCATAATAAATGAGCAGCCATTAATTCAAGACGTGGAATTGATACTGTTTTTAAGGGCGCGACCTTAGATTTAGATAACAGTAGGCTAACATTGACGTTACCCTGCGCGTCTTGACTGCGAATGTACACGACTGCTGCGATTCCCGCCATCGAGGCGTCGCAAAAACCTACGACCTGCGATGCGGTATAATTTTGGACAAAGACGTGCCGATCATGTTTAAGTGTTGATAACATCGGTATTTGAGAAGAAAACGTTAACCATTCATCAAGAAGTAATTTAGGAAGCGAATCGTCCCAGCCTAACTGAGCGCACCATAGCTTTTGCATAAAATTTTTAGCTACAAAGATACACGGGGCTACGAACCCCAAGGGGTCGAACAGCTTCGCTATTTCCGATAGCACCGAGCGCTTCGTAACGTTACGTTCCATTTGAGTCATACGAAAGGAGAACGCGTCCGCTTTAGGTAGCCAGTGTAGACCGAGAATTTTGATAGACATGGTTTTACCATCGTCGAATTGAACCGGAGGCTCGAGTTGATCGCAAGGCAATTCGTTTAATACTTGAACGCTGCTACTAGACCACTTGCGTAAGTCGAATCCGCCGAGTTTAAGCAATTCAACTAATTGATGTTGAATTTCTAACGCCTCGTTCACACTATCAACGGACCAAAGTAAATCGTCGACGTAGAACCCTTCGCGCAGCGCGCGCCCTCGTCCGCGGCCAGCTGCTGCAGCGTGCGGATCGCGAGGAACGGGCTGCTGGCCACACCGTAAGTACGTCACAGTGCACAGTTCGTACACTTTTATGGGTTCGCTGAGCAAATCGCGCCACAATATATGTTGAAATTTACGTTGAGACTGATCGATTAATATACAACGGTACATTTTAGATATGTCCGCGCACAAAGAGACTTCACGTAAACGGAATCGTATTAATAATTCGACAAGATCAGCCTGCAGTTTCGGACCCGTATATAAAACCGAATTTAATGACTTATTATTCGTAGTCTGACAGGAGGCGTCGAAGACTACTCGAAGTTTGGTCGAACTACTGTCAGGCTTAAGAACGCAGTGGTGGGGTATGACGTATCCCGACTCCACTTCCGTCACGTCACCGACATGAACCATATGACCGAGCGCCGCGTAGTCATCCATGAATTTTTTATACTCGTTCCTAACAGTAGGCAAACGAGACAATTTGCGTTCCAAATTTTGATACCGTTTTATCGCAATTTGTTTCGAATCGCCCAATTCCGCGTCAGGTTTAAGCGGATAACTCACTACGTAACGACCGGTGCTGTCACGCTTATGACAATTAACAAACATCTGTTCAGCGATGACGTCATCCGGATTTTTAGGTACGTCACCATCTAAACTCTCCGTTTCCCAAAACGATTTAATTAAATCATCGACCTTTGTCGCACTAGTAAACATGCACGTCGATACATTTTGAGTATTATTATTAAGTGTCAGCTGTCCCGTAACAACGTATCCGAACACGCTACTTAAGGCCAACGGCAACCCTTGCCGTGACGGGTGATATTTACCTCCGTCGTACACGAATGGAAACACGTCACTGCCCAGCAACATATCGATGCGACTCGAGCGATAAAAAGTAGGGTCAGCTAACACCAAATTTTTGTTCTCGCTGCATAAATCTTGAGACAAGTTAACCGACGGCATGTCAGTAGATATTTTCGGAATTATTGCCGTTTTTATATTGAAAATAGGATCATTTGACATGGTAGGTTTAATTTTACATGACACTATGCCTTGATCGCGGACTACTGCACCGCCTAGACCTGACAGCTGAGTGTTGCACTTTTGACGTGGCAACCCTAATCGCTGCGAACAATCATTCGTCATGAAGCTAGTTTGAGAACCACTGTCGATTACCGCACGCACGGGTTGATAATTACCTAAAACGTCCGATATGTGTATAATCGCAGTGCCTAACATAACTGTGGATCCAGTTGAACATGTCAACGAGACTCGACCCCCGTCATTATTATTATTACAAACGGATTCGGTTTCCGTGCTTACCAAATTTACATTCACATCTAAATGTAACGTGTGGTGATGTTTGTTTTTGCACACCGTACACGTTATCTTCGAAGGGCACTCATTAGATGCGTGACCTTGACGGAGAGTTCTCGCACAAGCGCAATTCTTTGATTTTGTTAACGCGCTGCATGGGTGTGAGTGCAATGTACTCGTAACATTTATAAATCGAATGGAAAGGCTTATTGCAATACAAACAACCTTTTTTCGTATTATTATTATCAGTAGCTGCACTGCTCGACAAACATGTTTTTGCATTTAAATTTTTAGGGATAGGTCTATTAGTATAAAATTTATTTTGAATCGAAGGGACGAAAGGTTTACTCGCGCCGGGCTTCGAAGTACTTGTTGACATTTCCAACATACGAGTATGATTTGTGACAAACTCGACTAACGTTTTGAATACCGGAATTTCTTTGTCTTTCATTTTTTGTTCGAATTCACGTCTAGAAACCGGGTCCAAATTACGCAATCCTATGTAACACAGTATAAATCCCGATAAATCATCAATTTTTAACAATTCTAGCGCTTGAACACACTCTTGAAATGTTTCTAAAAAGGAATTTAATCCGTTTACAGATTCGTTGGGCAGTGGTTTGAACGCAAACAACGTATCCATATAGCGCGTAGCTATAGCACGTGTATTTTCATACCTATCAGACAAGGCTTTCCACACGATATCATAATTGTCACTTGACACTGGTAAACTTCTGACAATTTGAAGCGCGGGTCCCGTGACAACAGACGTTAGGTAATAGAATTTCTCGATATTACCTATGGTTTTATTTGAATGGATTAAGCTCGAGAATGTGTCGCGAAATGTAATCCAATTCTCCAATTTCCCGTCAAAATGAACTAAATCAATTTTAGGTAAGCGAGGACGGGCGCCGCCGCGGTCCGGCTCAGTTTTGATTTCGTTGACATTTTCTAACGGTTTTGAAACGCAATCGATTTTATGAAAGATACCTTTTATCTCGAAATATAAGTCATCGAATGCGTGTACCTCTTGGCTACTGACATCATACGACGGGTTCCTTAATAATTCAACTTCTGCAATCTCATCGACAATATTTTCAAAAAGTTCCCGCGTTGAATCAAGGTCATTGACCCGCACGGACAATTTACTAATTTCCGAGGGATTACTCTCGACCACTTTCGCCAAATCGTAATATTGTTGAACACGTCTAAAATATCGCTCTTTTTTATTGATTAATGTTTTGATTTTGATGTTGAGTTCGTCTTCGGACAGCGTAGACAGTGATAGCGCCATTTTGATTCGAAGAATGAACGTACCTACTTACGGACCAAGCGCCGCGTGCTTATAAGTACAATAAATTGAGTCAAAAACGTAATTATACACCGCAGAAATAGATATTATAATATTTGACTGCGTATACAACTACAATATTGTCATAAATAGAACTATTGAACAAATATTTATGCAATAATTAGAGTGTGTAATTGTGTAGGTAGTAGGTACCTACGAGGTCGAAGGTTATTCCGTGAAAAATGTGTTTGAAATTGTTTTTACCTATTTTGAAACCTTGTATCCGGTTAGAAGAACCAAATATGTTGCGTAAACTATGTTAAATTGACATTAAAAACCGACAAGTAAGAAAAGGGGACTGAGGAACTTACAGGTGGACTCAGGTTGGGTGAACGAAGGTCTTTCGGCTTGTACACAGGAGTTCTCGAAGCAATATTCCATTTGCTGAGGGTTCACTGCTCTTCTTCCACACTTCCTTTAAGTCTTAGCCACAAATCAGTCTCAATCTTATATAAAAACACGTTTTTTCCTTCAGAGCAGGCGCGCGCGCGGTCGTGATGAAACTTTGACTCGACTAGGGCGGGGGGTGTGTGCGCGCGGGGTGCGCTCGATAAGTTCCGATTTCTTCCGATAGATGGCGTTAGAGGAATGGGATTAGAGAAGGGAGTTATCGGTTTCCTAACAACTTGTATTGAGCGTACGTTGTTAAAAAATAATAATTCACCAATTAATTATGCAACTTTAGAAATGTCATCCATCATCATCATCCAGTGAAGAAGAATTAACGCCTAACTCCAGAATGGAGAAGAAAGCAAAAGAGGTGATACGAAATCTTTTGCCGCCAAAATCTAGTGGCATTTATTCAAAAACATACCAAACTTTTATTGATTGGAAATGTGGGAAACAAATAACATCATTTTCTAAATCCGTATTTCTCACTTATTTTGATGAAATATCAAAAAAATATAAGCTGTCATCACTTTGGAGTATTTATTCCATGCTTAAAACCACACTGCAGATAAACCATGATGTTAACTTGAAAAAGTTTACAAACTTAACGTGTTTGTTAATAACCCTCCTTCTGACGCAGTCGGGTAAAAAGACTATCAAGGGGACATGGTACTTCTAAAAAATCAAGAGTTTTTACGTCGCAGAATATATAAACTTTTTTAAATGACGCACCTGACGAGATATACTTGGCAACGAAGGTATGTTAATTTTAAACTTTAAAATTACCTATCTAGAATATTACTTATTTTATTATGTTATTAATGTCGGTCTTAACAATTGCGCTATTTCACGTTTGTGATAAATGTCGTTTTTAGGGTTCCATACCCAAAGAGTAAAAGCGGGACCCTATTACTAAGACTCCACTGTCCGTCTGTCTGTCTGTCTGTCACCAGGCTGTATCGCATGAACCGTGATAGCTAGTTGAAATTTTCATAGATGATGTAGGTACATATTTCTGTTGCCGCTATAACAAGAAATATTAAAAACAGAATAAAATAAACATTTAAGTGGGGATCCCATACAACAAACGTGTCTTTTTGTGGTTTATCGCTCGATATTATATAATAACGGCAACAGGTATAGTCTAATGTTGTATAGATAATGGTACGGAACCCTTCGTGTGCAGCATCGCACTTGGCCGGTGTTTATTATGTTATGATTTAGATTTCAGGTTCCAAGGAATTTTATATTTAGTTTTTATTTTATAATATTAGTCCTAATTGTTCGCAGGTCGCACTCATATTCGGTATCAGCGGAGCGTGCAGAGGAAAAGAGCTCACAAATATAACATTACAAGATGTGGAAACTGAGACGAGATTACAGGCCATAAGTAAATATACCCAATACAAAAACTAATAAAGAGAGAAAATTCGTTATAAGTGGAGACTACTTAAATATTGTAAAAAAATATCAGAGACTTCGTCCCCCGGCCGTGACTACTAATATTTTTTTTTTAAATTACCAGAATGGAAAATGCACTAAGCAAATTATCGGAAAAAACCACTTCGGTAGTGGGTGAATATCAGATTTCGTCTGAAATTTTCTAATTTCGATGGCGCATTTTTTTTTTAATATTTTCAATCATTGACATAACATACCTTGTAAACGACTTAAATCCATGTGTAAATATGTTATTCTGCCTTAAATAACAACAGGAGTTTGAAAGTTTTAGCATTTTGAAAATTACATTGCCAAAGAAATTAGGACTTGCCCAGAGAAATTAGAAAAACGCCAAAGAAATTAGAAAAATGCAAAACTCACGCCAAAGATATTAGAATAATGCGCCATACAAATTATGTATGTACAAGTTTAATTCGATTTTGTTTATTTATTTAATATAAATAAGTTATTTTTAAATAAAACGGCATGTATTTTGATCAGATGTTTATTAAACATGAGGTACGACATTTTTTTTTAGATCAAAGATCTTAATCTCACTTGTTTTAAATTATAACCATTCTCTGTTTTAATCTCTAGTACGTACTAAATACCAGTCTTCTTTTACAGTAGGTATATGATAAAACAAAATCCTGCTGTAAATCTTTACACTACTAGTATCTTTTGGTTTTGATTCGGGTAAGACCCATTGAGCAGGCACCTTTAAACTTATGAGGTAGGGTTTTTTTTTATTTAAGTGAACATACAAAAATAGTCTTCGAAAATAAAATATCAAGTTTTTAAATCAACATATTTCTAAATAAAAACAACTTCTAAATAAAGGAACAACAAGTAGTTTGACTACACTTTGTAGTTTTAACTAGCCTCAAAATATTTTTTTCTTAATTTGTACTAAATGTCCACGGCTATTTAGCCAAATTCGTTATAATAAATGCTTAAAACTAAATTCACAAAAAATCAGTCTTCTTTTTTAGCAGTAATTATTTAACAAAAGTAAACTTATTTAACTTTTTAAACTTCTAACTACTTAATAGTTTTTCATACACTTAATCAAATTGTGTTTATGTTTTTATAAAATTTTCAAATAGTTCTAAAAAAAACACAAAATAATTCTACTTTTATGAGAAACACTGGACGCCTCAAATTACATCTCTTTGACATTAACTATGTTTGAGAAAAACAAAGTCTCATGCTCGGTCTCTCTTGGTAGGGGAAGAATACACTCTATATCAGCTACTTCAATTATCGATATATCCTTGGGAATGGGTCTGAACACTTTTTTGTTTTTTTTTACCGATTTGTATCCTTGAATAAGTAGTTTCCCATCATCATACATCTCTTTGATGAGGCACACGTACATAAATGTTGTTTTTCCTCTATTGGTAGGGAATGTGGCAAGGATGTAGTCCCCTATTTTAGGCCCTGTCACTATATGTGTTTTTTCATTAAGGCTGTTGTTTTTATCTTCGTTAACAGATTGCAAATTGGAAGAAACATCATGTGAGTTCATGGTATTTAGTTCCGTCATAAGTTCAATGTTATTACTTTCCAAAGATCTAGTAGGTGACGAGTCCATAGTAACTAGTGGAGATTTCAAAGCTGCAGTATTTACTCCAATGGAAATGATGTTTGTTACGTCTCTGATCTGGTGTTCTTTAACATCAAGGTGTTGCAAGTTTAGTTTAGTGATTGAATGATCCAGACTGTTTGAATACGATATTAATGAACTGTCATCAACTGTGTGGCTTGGCAAACTACCGCAATATGGGACATTGTTTTCATCAACATGAGAGTTTATTTTCGGACGCAATGAAAGGTCATTCGATTCTAAACCAGATGTATGGTCCGAACTCTTATGGTTTTCTGATTGAGAGCCATCGACATCTGGCGTTGAAGGCCGAGATTCTGATTCGGGATTACACTGATAGTGAATGCGGTTTGTTTGTGTATGAGGTATTAAATCTTCGAAATCTGTTAATGGATCTTCTAAGTCTGTTAATGTATCTTCGAAGCGTGATGGAAGAAGATCAATGTTTACGTCAGCTATATTCAAACTCGTCAAGGATTCGTTTTCATTCAAATAATTTGTCAAAGACCCGATTTCGGACAATGTGGGTGTATCAAGACGGATATTTACATCTAATAGAGTACTATCTTCGATCGATTGATCATACACTGGATTAACTGCAGATTCGGTATAGTCCTCGTTTTGCACTGTCATCTGGCCAGCAACGGGTGGTTTAATAGTTTTTTGTGACAACAGTTTTATGCTTTGTTTGTTAGACATCCCTTTTTTAAATGACTTGGCTATTGGAAATGCCATCAGGTTTTTACTAGCCGTTGGTCGTCGTTCCACAGACCTTATAATGGTTGTATTACTGCTTACAGGCTTTTCAACATCATGGAATGCTATATGTGTTCCATGAGTACAGATGACAGCAGCATTTGACAAGCATTCTTTTTCATCACATGTTCGCATGCGCATTGCTAAGCGATTACCTTGCTCTTTGTTCCATACAACTTGGTGAGTTTTCATGGTTCCACGAAATGGCTGAATTGTATCCGGTATTAATAAATCTTTTTCGTAAATAGCGTAATCATCCACAATTTCCATTTGCACGCCTGTCACACTAGAGCGTAAATGCCGCATGAGGTCTTCCAAACTAGAAATATCGTTACCATATGCCACTGCTTGATCAGCCGTTCGTTTTAAAAGACCACCAACACCATCTGGCGCGCCTTTACCATGGCCACTCTCGGAGTAGTTCCAAGTAAGTTTTTCCAAATTTGGGAATTGCCAATATAACTTAGCCATGATATAAAATGCCTTCTTGTTGCGGTATTGCGAAGATGGCGAATCTGATAAAAAATGCAGAACCTTCACTTGAGGAGCTTTTTCTTTGATGAATTCCAAAAGTGGAATCAGATGTGCCCAGATTGCGGCTGCATCATGGCGCAAGCATGTGCTCAAAGTGCCAATGGCTTGTGTTTTGTACTTGTCTTCTTTAGCGCAAGACTGATGATCAAAATAGTATAGTACGGCAGTATGAAGCGTTATCTGACTCCTATTTCCACCAAAGTGAAGTGCTTGTATTTCTTTACCGAACTTAATAGAGTAGTTTTCACTAAAATCGATGTGCAGTATGCATTCTTCTTTAGAAAGATTATTTTTTAAATTCTTCACTGATGCACTTTGGTTTACAATGATACCGCAATGTTCCAAAAACGGTTTAAAAAACTTGACCAACTCATCAATAGCTGCACGAGGATTAGTATTTAATTTAACTTTTTCTGTTATAATTATTTTAGTTTCAACGCCTCTTTTATCTATTGTTTTAGGTCTTGCTTGCCATTGCCAGTAAGTTATTGATTCAGAATCATCGAACTCTTTAATTTCAAGGCATTTGTGTTTACACTCCTCACATTTTCTAAGCAGGCATTGCACATTATTAGACGCGCAGCACAATGATTGGCAGATATCAGTACAGCTATTTTCTGAAACTATGTGTCTTCGCTTTAAAGCTGTTACAAGTAGTTCGACGTTTGCATGCAGCTTGCACAAGCAAGTTTCCCTGGCATTGATGTTCGGTATTCGAACCCAAAATGGACGAAATCTGCAGAATGTTGTGTAACTGATTGTCTGATGGACCGATTCTGCTTTATATCGCTCGTACAAATTTTTCATTGAATCGTTCAAATATCTTTTTTGCATTTTTTCTTTTTTTCGTGTAATATATTCCTTTTTTCCTGGGCAAACCCTACTCACTTCATCTTCTTCAAAAAATCTGATAACATCCTTTTTCAGTGCACTGAGCGCTATGCAATACTTCTGTGATCTGTTCTTGGGTAGATTTGTTAAAATTGTATCTTCTTTCCCCTTTGAACGTCTACTGTTCTGTTGCAGTCTTTCGCATTTTTTTCTGTACGCGTCCTTTATTCGCTCTAATTTAGCTATTTTCTTTTCAAGCGCCATGATTTCCTTTTTTTTCTCGTATTTATATCGCGAAAGCGCAGCTTTGTGGACGGATGTTGAAGCGGATGTACCGATAGATGAACAAGATGCTGTCGATTTAGGTGACATATGACATGGTCGGTATGCCGCTGAAGTGCTTGCTCTTGGGCTTTCACGATTTGGTTGAGAAGAATCAGCTATATTTAGGTTTCGGTTTTCGATTACTGGAGCTGGATCCATAATATCATCTGCGTCTGAGTCCGGAGGACTGTTTTCTTGAAGTATTACTTCTAGCCGAGCCCGCTCTTTTTTTTTGTAATAGTATTTTTTAAAGTTGTCCCTATTTCGTTTCCTGATAATTTTCCGGTCTCTTGATGACATCTCGCTAACGGGTAATATTTTTTTTTCCGCTTTTCTTTTGTGGTAGCTTAGCCGTTGCTTTTCCTTAAATTCTGCATAGCGAACCGGATCATTCCGGATTTTTTCTAAGCGCTTTCGTTCTGCATTTCTTTTTTTTTCTAATCTTTCATCTTTGGTCTGTTTTTCTTTATTTGAATTAATTGTTTGCTGCGGTTGACTACTTCTACTGCAAACAATATTATTTTTTGGTTTTGGTTTAATTTTAATAGCTGATTTTTTTTTTCTTCGCGCCATTTTGATTTCAAATCTGTAACAAGTATTCTATAATCACATTTTGCATAAACAGGCTAAGATGTTGAACATGTGTATATTAGTGACAGGTTGCAAGCCGCAACAATACAACAAGCCTTTACGAGTAATCCCTTTGTCGCTTCTTACGACAAGTTTAAGTTGTTAGAGTTGTTGGTAATTCTATAGCTCTGCCTACCCCACTTTGGGATGAAGGCGTGACGGTATGCATGTATGTATGTAACATGTTCAATACCACTTTAACACTCTTGTTTATTATAGAAAAAGTACATAAAGATTTTTTTTATTAAAACTTTTAAGATTTATAATTTTAACACCGAATGATCTTTATTTTTTCTATTGTTGATCATGTAGAAATCAATATACAAAATATTACGAACAAAATGCATCCTAAAATACACAATAAAGTTAATACAAGCTCACTAAGGCAAGAAATTTTTAACTCTTTAGCAGAATTTTCAACCATATCCTAATTTCTTTGGAGAAAACCTAATTTCTTTGGAACTCAATGCCAAAGAAATCCGAAGAAATTAGCACCAAAGAAATTAGAATAGCACCTATTTTATTTCTTTTACCTGTCAGTATTTAACTAGTGGTTTTATCTTACATTTACAGAAGCGAGCAATCACAGCGTGCATACACTAAAAAAGTATAAAAAATTACAAGTCGTATATAAGTATAAAATCGGCTACCGAAGAAATTAGGTACTCACCGGAAAAAAACACACGCACACCGATAAAAAAAATATTCTTCCGAAACACGTTGCACTGTGCATAGGTCTGCACATGTCGGGCGTTAGATCTCAACTGAACGGAGCGGGGGCGGGAGGTGGGGATGGTCCACGTAACATGGTGGCATTATGCGAGACTGCACAAATCCGCCAAAGAAATTAGGTGTTTTTGGGGTGGACAAAATTGAATTTACAATAACTTTTGATTAGATAATCAAAAAAATATTTCGTTTAAGCTACTTATAGTTCAATATTCCTAAATAATGAAAAACCTGTTGAATAGGAGAATTTTGGATTTAAAAAAATAAAACAGGTGTTTCAAAAACAGAACACAGTAAAGGACGCGCCAAAGAGCTTAGATTTTTGACCTTTGATATTATTTTTAAATATCTTCTATTCGAAAAAAATACATTTTTATTAATGGCAATACTGGTTTTTAGAATGAACTTCAACCAAAAAAAAACTTGACCGCAATAGTTAATTGCATATGAAGTTAACATGGGTGGACAAGTGCAAAACACGAAATCTGATATTCACCCTAGTATGCCGAAGATAATAGCCACATACCTAAATTTGCCAAATCCAGAACTTTATACCGGACACTGCTTCCGCAGAACATCTGCGACCCTTTTGGCAGTCAGGTGCGAATATCACGACGTTAAAACGCCATGGGGGATGGAAATCCGATCAGGTAGCTGAAGGCTACATAGAGGAGTCAATTCAAAACAAATACAATATGAGTAAACGTATTACTGAAGGAATTAATATATCCTCAAAGCAGGAACCACAACCATCCACTTCACGTGCAACATTTGAGCCACGCCCATCAACATCGCGGGATGAGAATGAGCCTAATGAAATAACCATTGGTAACCGTTTTGAAGATAGCTCTACGTCTCTACTATACTCTCAAACTTTTACTCCAAGTGAAGATAATATTGAACATACTTCTCAAATACAAACCACGTAGACCCACCTTAATTTACCGTGGAAAACTATACATTTAAATGTAAATAATTGTACTAATTGCACTTTTAATATATCGTAGATTTGGTTAGCTACTTACTTTTATTTTATTAATGTTAGATTAACGATAGTAATAATAAGATACCTAATTGTTAGTTTTAATTGTTAGAAACTTTTTTAAAATAAATGTTGTAATTTTGTTTAGAACGTCGTGTTTTTCCTCGCAGTCAAAGGAAAAGTAGAGTGTTTAACGCGAGACTAAACAACCATAATGACACTCGAACTACAGCCACCCTCGCTCGCAAGCTCGCTCGCGTGGCTAAACATCTCGTGTCATTATGGCTTGTTTTAGTCCCTTGTTGAACAATGTACTATTATGTCTTATGTCCAGAATTTAATTTTTGAAGGGCGTATTAAGCTTTGGGTTTTTGTTACTTAGTTCCTAAGTATATCACTGTTTTTTTTCTTACTCTTAATAAGGCCCACTGAAATGGCGGAAAAAATATTATTTTGTGAAATAAGTAAACAAAATCTTATTTACTGTTACGTTTATCTAAATTTATTGTTAGAATAACGACACAAAAGGGTTATTTACAGATTTTATTTAAACATTGTTGTTTTGTAGTTAGATAAAGTTTCGCTAAGCCTAAGATAGCCCACCGTTTTTGTCGACAAAAACTAATGTAACAGACTGATTGATTACCTAAGAATCTGAAATGTTAGGTAAGTTTTGCGTATTTTTTTTGTTAATGTTTAAAAAGTACTTAAGGTTGCCGGGTTAGAATAGTGCCACTCCATGTCTTCCCGTTGATGTCGTAAGAGGCGAATGAGGAAATAAGGGCCTGTAGTACTGTCAGGCGATGGGCTTGCCACCTGTCACTAATACACTGGGAAACATCTTAGCCTACTTGTGCAAAATGTTGTTTCAGAATTATCAAGCAGTTTTACGGCTTGTTGGTAATTCTTTAGCTCTGCCTACCCCAGTCTGGGAATGAAGGCGTGAGTTTATGTATGTATGTAATTAATTTTGGGCCATATTAAGTACAAACAGCAACACTCTTAACCGTACATCAGTGGACCTTATTACAAAAGGCATAAGGTATACCGATGGACAGTTAACAGTGTGAGTGATGGTAGATACCTATGTTACTAACAACGTCCAATTATTTTCTTAAAGAACTTTTATCAAATATGTTGATTACTATGTTACTTAACACTATAACTGTCTTTCGCTTTTACCACAGACGTGGGCCGGTACGTCCACGCATTACAGGTAATACACTAATGTACCTACAGAGCCATCTATTTCTGACGTCACGTAGACGTAACAGAGCTATTTTGACGGTGCATTACATGTAGGTACTGCGCGGACAGTTAGTGTTCATTTTATACACAAATACACCAGTTATATTTTGACAAAGTAGGTATGTTTTCTTAACTTACTTAAATTTGACTATTTATTTCAATATTGCAAAAAAATTACTAATAAAAATGAACGAGGGAAAACTAAAAAATAAGAGATATAACTACCAGCATACATTGATCTTAGATTTCATACAATCTCTTAAAGCTCGCGGGTCTTATCTTATCTTATCTTATCGGTGGGATCCTTACGGATACACTTCGACCCTATGGGATCTTTTGTGCAATTGCGTCTCTTTTAGCGCTTAATCCAATGCAGCCTCCACAAATTCCAGAAAGCGGATGCAATGCGAGCGGTGCAATGGCAGTGCCTTGAATTCGCATGGTTCTGGGTAGCCATAACCGACGATTTTCATTCTTACTCCGGCGAGGGCATCACATTCACACAATAAGTGTTCGCCGTACAATCTACAAGCTGTATTGTTATAAAGGCCCATCTTTGCTAGGAAATGTTAAACCCCGAAGTGCCCAGTAAACTCCGATTACACATCGGAGTGGTCTTTTGCTGACTTTCCAAACTGCTCTGGACAACTCTATCTATGAGAAACTTGGCATGCCTTAAGCCTACCGTAGTTTTCCACTCTTTTTCGTGGTTTCTAGGGCGTTATTGTTCAGGGCTGCTTTTATGGTGCCTGGTCCTTACCAGCATACGCACCCTTGTGCCACAAATGGTTCAGGTCCGACGTTTGCGCCCTTGGACCCCTCCCTTGCCAGCTCGTCCGTGGCATCATTTCCAGGAAAGCCTTCGTGTCTTGGAATCCACATCAGTTTCACTTTGTTATGCCTACCAAGCCTGTTTAAGGCTTGGATTCCATTGTAGACTAGTTTCTAGTCCACTTTTGGCGCTGTCAGCGCCTTAACTGCCACTTGGCCGTCGTTCAGAATATAGATAGTTCTTTCCTGCCGAGGCCTACTTATATTCTCTTGCGTACAGGCAATGATCGCATACAACTCCGCTTGGAAGACCGTTGCGTAGTTGCCCATACTTATGCTACTGTTATAGTCTTTGGTGTGAATACCTGCCGCCGTACAGGAGCTAATTTTTGAACCATCCGTGTACCATATCGCGTTGTCTTCCTCTGATAGGTGCAACCCATCCTTCCATTCATCCCTTGTCGGAATGTGGACATTGAAGTTCCTCCGGAATACATACCTACTTGGGATGCATTTTGTCGCAGCCCATCGTCAGTATTCTGTCTAGAACACAATTGTGTGCCATTTTAGTGTGTCTGGTTCTAGGCGCTGCGTCGTTCCACAAGCCCGTCTCTTTCAACCTTTGCAGCGACCTGCACGCCTCAGACTTTATGGCGATATGCAGTGGTGGCAGGTTTAGTAGATCCTCCATTGCCACCGTCGGCGTCGTTCTGAACACCCCTGTTACATCCTTGCAAGCCACCCTCTGCACCTTAGTTACAGTCCGTGCACGTCCTAAAAGTTGTGCTTGGCCACTAGGCCAAGCAGCCGTGCATAATTATGGACCTATATCTATACCGTATAGATCCACTTCAGTATATTAGGGTTGAGGCCTCATGTCTTACCGTATGCTGATCTGCACATACCAGACACTCTACGTTTTGTCTACGTGTTTTTTCCAAGTGACTCTTTATCTAGTATGATACCTAGATATGTTACCTCACCTGACAATTTTAGTACCTTCCCAAACAGCTTTACTTAGTTGTTTAATATGTTTGAGGTCCCTTTTCTTTTAAATGGAATTACCTACTACAGTACGTGCGACGCTGTCTATCTCCAGAATTTCAACAAAGTTGTTGAAGCTAATAAAACTTTCTTCACGAATAATCCCTCAAACTTAATTAATACTCTACGTTGGTATTTTGATATCGGACTACATACAATGACAGCTGACGCACCTTGAAACCGTTGTCCGTCTAATTTATCCACTGGAATGTCCCTCAATGAAGCACCATAAACACGATCCATTTGTTGAATGTGACTGTCTTGCAATTGGAACGCCTTTTCATCGTAAAAAGAAATTCACCACTCTCGTGCCAAGCTAGCAAATGCATTTTGTACTCCGTGTTTTTTGTTTTTTTGTAGGCCTTCAATCCAAGATTATGTCGTAATATAGGACTTAAGTATTCATCAACGAGTTTACCTGCATCTTGGGTTGGATTTCGCCTAATACACTCACGAACGTTTTTAATTATATTTTTGACGCGAACAGACGGTTTTTGACCTGGTTTGCCGGATTCGTGAAGATCCCGTTTCTTTTAATCGCTTAAAGGATCACGATATGAACCTTACATTGATATCTTAATGTATAGATTCTTGAATATCTCGCACGGTCAAAATTGTTCCTTTTATAAATGTACAACCAGCTGGCGTTTCGCCTCCATTTTTGAAAACAATATAAAAACAATTGATATCAAGCTGATGTCTAGAAATCATAAAAACCAATAAATTCTCAATTATTTAAAACACGATGTGAAAAAAAACCCTTTATATTTAAGTAAAATGCCGATACAAATCTGGGACACTTAATCTGCCCAACCCTGTAATCAGCCTTCCCTGGTTTTGGCAGGTAGATCACTTTTACAAGCCCCCACACGTGTGGCACGTCCTCTAAGGCTAAGCACGCTCTGTACGACCTGCTTAAATGCGGAACAATTACATTTGCGCCCTCTTGTTGTAGAATTGGATATACCTCATCCGGCCCTGGCGCTTTATAGGCTGGGAAGGTGGATAATTCCTATCTTACGAGTACCTTTTTGGCAGTGTCCCAATTGCAATTGTAAGTATCTTGCTGTGCGTGTTGTCTAATCTGACTCAAAAATACTCTGTCTATTTCGCTCTCACGTCCTTATACGTTTCAGTCATCCTTCCCCTATTGTCTTTTATTGACGTCAACGGAGTTGACCATGCTACTGCTAGTGCTTTTGTTAGCCTCATACCTTCTGGTATCGAGCCTAAGTATATACTTAGTTGCAGTGTTTCCACCACGCACTCCTTTTTGCTTTTATTACAGCTTCGTTGTATACTCGGTGGGCTTGTGAGCGTAGTTGCTAAAGTCATTCGTCGACTTCGCGTCATCGAAGATCGCCCTAGTTTCACTTCTGATTTTGGTCATCTCAGTGCTCCACCAGGGTATCTTCTTGGCTAGCCCCCTTCTTTCCTGGCAGTTATTGATCCAAGCAGTTTGTAACACCCGTACCATGTTGTCCGCTTCAAATTCAATGTTAATAATAGAATTGAGCTTACCTTTTGGATCCCCTAGTTCTACTTTAGGTCACATTCAATCAGTGATCTTGGGGTTTCTTTTACGCACAGTTTTAATTGGTATGTCGGTCCTGTACCTAAAACATACCTATAATCCTATAACCTTAGAGTGAGATTTCATTGGAAACATGCCAAGAGTGAATATCTTCGTAAATGTTGTTAGACGCCACCGTTATGTTAGTTGGGCTGTTCCCTCTATTAGGTAATTGTAAAGAAGAGCTCACCAGAAAATCTAGTAACTTCTCTACCCGCTTGTTGACATCCGAGCTATCCCCGAAGGCGTGGTGTGCATCGACGTCGCAGCCCATAATCTGGTAGGGGTTCACCTGACTGCCAGTTGCGATAAGACTCCGGAGTTGAGGTCCGTTGCTTCGCCTAACTTCTTCTCCTGGATCTTATAAGTAGTAAGATCCCTGGAACAGTAAACATTATAACGCAAGGCATTTATACCATTTTTGAAATACAAACAAGTACGCATTCTATTCTCGAGTCAGAGGTAATAGATGCCGTTTAGTCTCCTGATCTCGCTCTTGTAAAGGTATGGTTCTTGAATCAGGGCTACATCGAATTTATCACTCTTTAGCTGTCTCGCCAGAAGGGTTCTGGCTGCCTCATTGTGTTCCAAATTTACTTTTATGCACCATATGCCTTCCATGGCTTGTTCAATCTATGTAGGCCGCTTGCTGAGGTCAGCAGCCTCCGCCGGCGGCTCGCAGTACTCGGAAATGATACGATACCGGTAAGGGCTCCCGACACCCACGCGGACCTTTGTCCACTGCAACCACGTCAACCTCGTCCACCCCGTCCGACTCCTCATCCGCTGCCACCTCTGTAGCCTACGCCAGCACCCCTCTTCTAGGCATCATCCTGGAGCTTAAAGGTGCTGATGTCATTCCCCGATTTAAGAACGTAGCTGGCCTCCCGCATTACGTCCGCTGACATTAGTATAATGCGCCGGATGCCAGCCACCGTCTCCGAGGTGTCGACCACCTTCCACTGGTCAGTGTTCAGCCGCTCGTTGGAGCAGCTGGAACACTACATTTGCATCGGGGAAGCCAATGATCCTCATCTTCCGGGCCATCTTCACTGGTTTTGGAAGATTCTTGGCATCCACGACCTTGAGGCTCATACCTGCGACGTCTCCCTCGCTTATGAGGGAGGTAAGCCACGTGGAAGACGCCTTGTCACCGCAACTGATGTGCAGGGCGCCTCCCACAATGTTCCCGAAGTTGATGTCGGGAAGCGGCTTAGGGATGACAAGGAGGCGTTTTATCACCTTAAAAGCTTAAGCTAAGTTAAGCTCAGGGGTCTAAATTAGTTGGTACTGTTTGCGTTTTTTTTATTTTAATCGAGTTTATGCTTATTATTCCTTATCCTTACTATTAATTTAAAGATGAAAGTGAATTTGTTCGTGTGTGAACGGAGTCCCGGAAAAAGTTAGTTGGTAATAAAAAAAGGTTATTTATTAAACTGAACGCTTTGCCACTGCTCCACAGGTAACAACAACCCGATTTGAGGTAGGCTCAACCCCCCAGGACTCCATTATCCCCTCCTACGTCGCTCTACTACGCACGGCACTAGATGTAGCTGGGTTCTGCACTCTTCAATGGGAAGAAGCCGGTCTGACACGCCCACAGGTCATGACCTTCCAGTCCTTTTTGTTGCAGTGGCTGCAAGGTCGCTGGACACCAGCCTTCGGACTGAACTCCGGTAGTTGGGAAGGTTCTTCGCCAACAGCCATTGAGACTCCCTGGGGAGAGTTACTGGCTGTTGCCCAGAGCCCCAGAATATACCGGCAGTTAGAGATTCACGTTCCGTTTGGACGGATCCAAATGGACTGCCAATCCCGCCGCACTCGGGGAGGGGACCTAACGTATACCCGTGTCATTGTCATAGCAATATTTATATCATCATCTTGCACCTATAAGGTTGTTACGCGAGTTACTACTAACGAACTCCGACTGATATTGCGCTTGAAAACAAGTGGTCGTTTTCAGTTAACAATGCAACGGCATATCCGGAAACTGTTCTTGTTGACTTTCCATTTTATAAAACATCCCTTGGGTTGAGTTTATCACGCCCGTTCGGTCAATTCAGTTGTCGGAAGCGATGGAGGTGTACAAAAGTTACAGTAATTATTGTTTCATTAAATGCTTAATATTTATTTTCATCTTCATATGCACGATTACATGTTACGAAAAAAGTAAGTACATACACATACCACTGCTAAATAATTCAATTTGTTATAATTTTGACGTTTGTATCTGTGCCATCGTAGCTGCTGAACGGATGGACCGATCTGGATCCAGTTTTTAGGGTTATAGTTTCGTCATGTCCGTCCGTCCGTCCGCAGCTTAGCTCAGACTCTTAGTTCTAGAAAGCTCTTATTTGACATAAATACAGGGTGACATCGAAGACGTGATCAAAAACCAGTTTTTCAGACTCGGTAATTGATGGCCATTTCCAAGCAATACGTGGGATACTAAATAAGTTTTGAGATAAAGAATGCAACATACTTATTATTTCTTTTTTATTTCCTATTTTCAAAATACTCTTTCATCATGCCATCATCATCGTCTAGACCAACTTTGGAAACACTTTTTTTTGCCAGTCTTGATCTGACGGGTCGAAAACTGCTACTTCGTAGGCAGCAATGACATCTTCGACAATCAATTTTTTTTTTTTCTTTCACCTTTCGGAACGAAAAGAAATCACAAGGAGCTAAGTTAGGGCTTAGGGTGGGTGAGCTACGATGCAACGCCAGACCTTCTGGGTCGTTCTCAAAAAAGTGGCACCGCCACCTGTCAATAGGTTTCTCTTAGGACTTTTTTATTTATAAAGCGTCATTTTAATAATTGAATTTTCAATACATATTAAAAGACACTTTTTAAATAGAGGCCAAATGCTTTGAAATAAATTCAAGGTCTTAATAACCATGAAATCCTATTTTGTAACTAAGTTTTGTCGCTCACTTGCAGTATCCCAACGCAAGGCGCTCGTGTTTGGAGTTAATATAAACGTATAAATTACCAACTTAACTTAGTTCGAGTATTCTTTTTTACTTACATATATGCTCAAGATTTAAAACTACTGCGTCAAATAATAATTTAATTAATTATTTGCAATTTAAGTTTGTCCACGACAGTTTTTGTCGCTAACTTGTCATGCGATAGACGCTACCTAGATGTTAATACTGTTTCACCTCATCCGCCTCACCCCGCATAAATCGAGACCTTCAGTCGTCAGCTAAGGCTGTTGCAAGTTGCAAGTCGCCAGTGTGCCGCACTCAAAAATTACGAACACGAAACTTACGCGAGCGGGAGTTTGTAATGGGTAAGTAGTCGCTATTCCGTCTTCCATATTTTGGTAATTGTGTGAACTATTGCATTGGTATTAATTTATAGCACGTAAATCATGGTTTATTTTAATGTGTATAAATATACAGTTAATTAACCAAGTATATTTCTTGTATTGACAATATAACTGCCATTATGTCCATCACCTGTATGTCGTTCACCTGTGTAAAAAAAATCAGGTGAACGACACATACGGCAGGCGAAAGACAATTATTTAAAAACTTACACTGTAAGGCAAACATTTTTGTCTCGCTAAGGTTTTTTATAGTCAACATAACTAAAAAGGGTCTTTCCTAATGATTTAAAACACTGTCATCAAAAAATATTTACGCAATATTTTAATTAACTGTTTATTTTATTTATGTCCACATCTTTCCCCAATGATAAACTGGTAGAGAGGCGTTATTATATGTGGAATATTAAAGAAAAAATAAAATAAAACATGAAAGAAGAAAAGCACAAAAAAAATGTTTTATTTTATATTAAAGATTTTTTTAGTAAATAAATAATTTATATAAGGACAAACGAATTGAAATAATTTTAAAAGAGCACTTGTTGTCAATTTTAAATGTAGTTTTTTTTTACAATTTACTTACCTGCACCCCTTGTCGTTCACCTGATATCAATGTCTTTAACCTGCTAGCGGTTACAGTTTAATTTGTAGGTACTTATTTGTCGCCAACCTGCACCCATTGTCGTTCACCTGACATAAATGTCTTTCACCTGCCCACCACGTGGTCGTTCACCTGACATTGATGTCGTTCACCTGTCTACCACGTAATTTCAAATACATGTATCTCCTAAAATACTAAAATTAATCACTTCCCTCCGTGATAGTGATATTGATTATGCAATTATATTTCTAGCGATCCGAATAAAAAAAAAAGCAAAATCGGGAATTTTCTGAAATAATTCAAAATTAATTCAGCGGTGCCTCTTTTTTGAGAACGAACCTTCTATGAACGCCTTTGTTCTGAGGGACGTATGTGAAGAGGCGTTATCGTGATGCGGCGCAATTGTCCGAAGCCCGGCCTTTGGTCTCCGCTCTTGCACAGCTTGGAAAACTTTCGGAAATGCTACTGTTGTAGGTATACCATTCCGAGTTAAGGGTGATTCTTAAAAGGGTCAATTTACACAGTCCAGAGGGAAAAAGTACCCGTAGAATTAAAATAATTGACCTTACTAAAAAAAAAGATCACAACTACTCAACCATAAAATATCAAACCCCCGAAACATCACTCTTGGTGCGTCCATTCGCCATTTTTTGAACAAACTACCCTAAAAACAACAAGATAGGTATGAATTGAAATCAAGTATTTTATTAAGTTCAATTGTTAGCATAATCAGTTATTGATTTGAAAGAAAAAATATGGTTGCTGTGTTTGTCATAGATTTTTTTAAATCTAGATAAAAGGTTTGTCCGAAGGAGCTTACCAATCATTGGTGCCTCACTAAACAACGTGCACATACCTACTTAAACTTGTTCCGATGCGTTGTACATTCTCTGGTGTCGTTTACTGGTACGATTACTCTATATAATTCGTGGGTTTTCTCGTACCAATCCCGTACTAAAATCAAGTAGTCCACACATTTTCTGCAGTTACTGCTGTTTGCGGGCGTCCGCTTTTTGGTCATCTTCAAGATTCGTTTTACCCCTGGTAAATTCAGTAAACCTCCTAAAAATTGTGGCCTATGATGGAACAGACTCTCCTAATGCTCACTGTAATCGTTTTAAACTTAATTGTTCGGTTAAACCAAATTTTAAATCGTAATAGATCGTAGCACGGAAATGTTCGCGGTTAAGCTCTATCGTTTCAACCAAAAAACACGGGAAGGGTCGAGGTAAAATAAATAGAACATCGTTTTACTTTTTAAATTTAGGCGATCTATTTTTAAATAAATTTGCATTTTAAAAATATATATGGGTGAAATATCAATTTTCGTGTTTTGCACTTGTCCACCCATGTTAACTTGATAACTTCGTATATACATAATAATACACTATTGCGGTCGAGTCTTTTTTGATTGAAGTTCATTCTAAAAACCAGTATTGCCATTAATAAAAATGTCAGTTTTTCGAATATAAGATATTTATAAAAAACAAAAGTCAAAAATCTAAGCTCTTATCGCGTCCTTCAAAACAGAATACAGTTTTTGAAACACCAAATTGTTTTTTTCCGAAATTCTTCTTTTGAACAGGTTTTCCTATATTTAGGAATATTGGACTATATGTAGCGGTATGTACTAAACAACATTTTTGTTTAACCATCTTATCAAAAGTTATTGTTTATTCAATTTTGTCCACCCCCACAAGATAAAACAATTCGTTGAATACTCACATTAATGAATGAATAAAAATAAATGAATAGGTGCTATTCTTATTTAATGCTAATTTCTTCGGATTTTTTTGGCATTTAGTTCCAAGGAAATTAGGTTTTCTCTGGAAAATTCTACTAAATGGTTTAATATTTCCTGCTTCAGTGAGCTTTTATTCAGTTTATTGTGTATTTTAGGGTGCATTTTGTTTCGTAATATTTCCTTTGGTTTCTACATGATCAAAAACAGAAAAAATAAAGATTATTCGCTGTTTAAATTATAAAACGTACAAGTTTTTTTAAAGTAAAATCTTTATAGGTATAGTTTCCTATTAGTAATAAACACAAGAGTTTAAAAAAGTCGCAATGAACATGTTCTTTATATAATTGTAAGAATTGTGGCATTTTAGTTGATTCAGATTTGAAATCAAAATTGCGCGAAGAAAAAAATAATCGGCTATTAAAATGAAACCAAAACCAGAAAACAACACTGTTTGCAGTAGTAGTAGTCAACCGCCCAAGTCAAGCACACAATTAATTCAAAAAAAGAAATCAGATCAAAGGTGAAAGACTAAAAAAAAGAGAAATTGCAGAACGGAAGCGCTTAGAAAAAATCCGGAATGATCCGATACGTTATGTAGAATTCAAGGAAAAGCAACGGCGAAGCTACCACAATAGAAAAGCCTATTTCATCATATAAGTAACTATATTGTAAAATAAGGCTGGCATTTAGTACAAATAGTAGTAAGAGATTAAAAAAAATAAAAAAAAAATTGTTTAATAATTAAGAGTACGGTAAGATTCAGATCTTAGATCTAAAAAAAATGTCGTACCTCATATTTAGTAAACACTTTGATCGAAATGCATGCCGTTTTATTTAATCATAACTGATTTATATTAAATAAATAAACAAAATCGATTAAAAATTAAACATACATACCTAATTTGTATGGCGCATTATTGTAATATGTTTCACGCGAGTTTTGCATTTTTCTAATATGTTCTTTGGCAATTTAATTTTCATAATGCTAAAACTTAAAAACTCCTGTTGTTATTTAAGGCAGAATTTCATATTTATACAAGCAATGTAGTCGTTTACAGGGTATGTAATCTGATATAATGAAATTATAATATATAGAAATTTCAGACGAAATCTGATATTTACCAATATAATATAGGTGCGTTCCATTTTTAATTTTCAAGCATCAATACTTTTCGAATACCTGCGTATTACAAGTAACAAAAGCTATTTTTCGTATTTAATTTTCCCCAAACTTAAATCACCAATTGATTATATCGTGGTTACCCTATTTTTAGAATCATACCTTTCATCATCTCTGTCTGTTAAGTAGGGTGACCACACTGTTTACAATAAATTATTAAATTTTGATCATCGCGTGAACACTACATTGAAACACCTGCAATATTATTAGGTTCGCACTTTAATGCTTAATTAAGTCATACCTATCACTTTTGATCACGTCTTCGATGTCACCCTGTAAACAATTAAGTGACACCGACAAAGTGGCAAAATAAGTATCCTCCCCTACACGTAACACGGGGATGTTTTTTTTAACATTTGTTTTCTACTCCATACTGTGTTGGATAGGTCTTTTTAGTAGGTATAAACAATTTAACCAAAGCTTTAGTCTGCTTAGTCGTGAAACTCGTAAAAGTTTTTCTTTAAAATTCCTTAGGTATATGTGCTTTCACTTAAGATATTTTTATGATTTTTCGTATTTATGGCTGGTTAACACGTTCGCTGCGGAGTTCAACTTGAAGGACTTTTGGCTGGTGCGGTTGAGATCGAATCAGCCCAAATCGGAACTCTTTTACAGTGCGGGTGAGGCCGAATCGCTCTCAAATTTCAGTAGTTACTTAAATACTTCATAACTTTGCCAAGAATAGGACCAGGGTTTTTTTTTGTGTTGTAGTCATTGCTCAGTAAATGTTTTAATATACACTTAGCTTCGCCCTTGGTTCTGACCTCTGGCTTAAGAAAAAATACCTAAATAATTTTTGAGGTCTTTTAGCCCTCAAAACGCACTAAATTTTATCTGAGACTAGAGCAGGGAATGGCACTTATAGCTAAATTATCGATGAAAGAATGATCATCTTATCGAGCATCTTTAAAGGCGTTTAATTGTGTGTTATCACAAATATTTGTTCCTGGGTCATGGTTGCTTATCTATATAAGTATTTATTTATCTATACATACGTTTGTTAATTGCCGCTTAGTAGCAATAGTACAAGCTTTGCTTAGTTTAGAGGTAGGTTTGTATAAATGCTCTAACAGGACGAAAATAGATTTTGGTTTATGTAAATAAAACCCATTCATTTATAACATTATACAGTGCAGGTACTTATACATATGTATGATAAAAAATCTTGTCTCCAGATTTACTTGTGTAGAGTAAATTTTGTTTCTTTATAATAATGGGAAAATGTTTCTATTTCTATTTAAATGTATATAATAGTCAATTATAAAATGTGTGTACACTTATGCCTACTTTATAAAACACACTACACATAAAATAACAACACAATAATTATTCACATTTATAAACAATAACTATCTAGCAAACACTATCGATCGGTTACGATCACTTACGTATTCAATACCTATTATTTACGTAAAACACGCGTGGTTCAGCATCGATAACTATCACCGCACTGACGTCAAGCGGTCAACTCCCGCGTCGCTCGCGCCCCGCTCCGTGCGGCCTTGAGGTCAACTTTCTTGAGGCTAAATTAACCTCAACCCGCACTGTGTGAAAAAATTATATACCCAGTGCGTTCGAGGCTAATTTAGACCTCTAACCTTTTTTCTGTATAAAAGAGTCAGCGTTTGAGAAACATAAATAAATGTATATTTGTCTTTATCATACGCCTTGTAAGTAAACGGCAACAGCTCCCGCACGAGAGAGATATCACAACTTTTAGCCCCGCACCGACGTATCGTCGAGCTTGAGGCGGTTTTGCCTCAACCCGCAGTGAACGTGTTAAACTTGAGTGTAACTAAAATTAGAACTTTAAATCTTAATATTCCACAAAAGGATCCCTAAATGGAAAAATTGTTTTCACCTCAGCAGCTCAAACAAGCAGGTTTTGCTGCTTAAAAACAGTGAGCAAAATTCAATTTTGCTGCGAGCGAGAGGCAAAGTAGCTTTTTAATTATTTTTTTTAAATGCCGTGAGCAGTGCTGGGGCTACTCACAACATTCGAAAAAATTTAACTTCACTTTGTTATGTCACTTTCACTTCGATAGGAAAAAAGCGAGAGATAGAAACAACTTGATTCGAAGTTCGATTTTTAAATTCCACACATAGTAGGCCCAAAAAGAAACGCACGTTCGGATGCACACATAACCGTAAAATTGCAAATAAAACTATCTGTTAAAGTTTGAAATGTGTTTATTATAACTATTTTATACAGTAGGTACAATCATTTTTTTTATTTAATGTTTTGAAGACAAAATTAATGAAAAATAAGAAGTTTATCATGTATCTACATAATTTTGTTATCGTTTTAACAATCTTTAATTTCGTGACATAAACCGCGGGGGCAGTTTCAGAACGCATTTCAAAAATAGCGGGATTATTGTAGCCGCTCCAATAGCCATAGACAAGGCCTAGTTAGGTTTTTTTAAAGCCACAGACTACATAAAGCTGTATAAAGTTGTGTTTGCACTACGGCATTATCAAGTTGAGTGACAGGTTTTATCTGTTTCATGTTTATTTTTTCCACTTTTTATTTTATTAGTATTTTGCAAAAATGCTTGTGATTGATGCATATGCGATCGTGTCGTTATTTAGTCGTGTATTCACCAACTGGTCACAACGGAAGACCTGCGTTGGGCCTACCAGCTTCACGCTGTGTTGTTCTCGCTGCTGAGGTGAAAAGTTGTATGTCTCACACGAGACCAAAGTTTTTTACGTCTCGTATCTTTTAATCCCTCGCTACGCTCAGGATTCTAACCTAGAATCACTCGCTACGCTCGTGATTCAATAATAGAATCCTTCGCTTACTCGGGATTCAAAATCATCACTCGCAGCAAAAACCAACTTTGCTCTCTTGTAGCACAAATAACTATTTCCCACCGTTCTATGGTGGATGGTGGGCTAACAGTATAATCATGCCAAGATACAGCTTTCTAGAACTAAGAATCTCTGAGGTAAGCCGCGGACGGACGGACGGACATGGCGACACTATAAGGGTTCCTAGTTTGACTACGGAACCTTAAGAAACCTGAAAAATCTGAAAAATATTTTGAATGAAAGCACATAATTTTTAAGTTAAACTATCAAGGTACTACCTACTACACTAGGTAAGTAGACATGATTGGTCCCTGAGATACACCAAAAAACTTAAATAGAGAATTAGTTCAATAATAATGTGTAGTAACGGCTTCGGAGCCCTACAATGATCAGACTTGCTCCCGCCCGGTTTTTATTTGAGAGCAGGTCACCTCGCGGTGGGCCTAAGCTGGCTAAGGTTTCATGAAAATCGATTGGGGCGTTATATCGATCGAAATAATATCAGATCTGAAAGAAAGGGTCACCATTATACCGGGGGTTTTTATCTAATTATCTAATAGTACGTACACTCGAGTTCCAAGATATATAAAAACTTTTCCATTGAAATAAGGTGCACAAGTGTATATATATATTTATAGTTATTTGTACTCGACTGTACTAGATGTCTTATCCAAATTACAGCATTGCGAAAGATAGTGCGGGACCAATCCAAAATGGTACAAAGACGGTTTGACGACACGTCGCACCTGAGCCCGCTGCGGCTGCACGACGCGCCGCGGCCCCCGGCGCACGCGCAGGCCCGCACCATGTTCGGCCGCATGCGCCCCGCCGCCCTCCTGGCCTCCGCGGACACGAGTCGCGGCAAATCTTATAGCCGGACTGCCATAGCCAAAGCTCAATTTTTTTTACCAAATGAACTAAGATCGACCAGAAATACATTTCCTAATACCTCTATGGCTTCGCAAAACAGAAATGAGCTGTTGTTTTCTGAACCATTACTTCTCAGAAATATCTCCCGCCCCGCTGTCGCACCTTTGGAAAACTTTCATCGAGTGCCTGTATCTACATTTTTTCCATCCATGGATAAAGATGATATACCAGAAAATGTGAAACAGCTAAAATCCGATGGTAAATCGAGTTCCATTATCATTCCAGACAACCGTGAACGTTTCGAAAGTAATAACAGTGTCCACGTGAAAGGTTTAATTAGGCCTATGAGACCAAGAAACATAAAACCTATAGATGAGGAACTGAAACATATCACTCAGCAATCAGACATCGATATTGATAGTGATAGTGATAAAGTAGACTTTTTAATTGAAGGAGTAGCTGCAGTTCCGTCGCAATTGTTGGTCGACCGTAATACAACTGCAGGTGCTCAATTATGCAGCGATTTACAAGCGATTCCGGCAGCTATTAATGCACAAAGCTTGTTTTTAGAATTAGATATAGAGGTAAGAGGTCCTTTTGTCTTTTTACCCGATTACCTAAGTGAAAAAAAAACAAAGCGGGTAATGAGTTTAACAGTATAGATTAAACGTAGGTCGTTTATCTGTACACGCGGGTAAAAAGTACCTTCTGTCCATCCTCGGGGTTCAAGCTATATTTATCCATAGCTAATTTCATCGGAAATCAGTTCAGCGATTTAGCGGGGAAAGCGTAGCAAACAGAAAAAGGGGCTTCCGCATTTTTAACATTTTGCGCCGTTTTAAATCCTACCCCACCGTACCTTATATCACAAATTTCAAGAACGTGATTAAAAATATATTAAAGAAGAACCTAAATACGGGTAAGCAAATATTGCTCGTTTAATAATATAGGATACAACTGAACCTGCGAGCTATAGCCTCACTGATGAGCCCTCCGCTCCCTCTCCATGTCGTCATCGTCTTTGAGGTACTTAGTAAGCCAGTGCCCCAGATATTTAAATTGTTATACCCTTTTTAAGGGGACACCATGTCTCTTAGGCGAAGGCACGCCAGTAAAAATATTTTTCAGTACTTTATCATAAAATAAAATAAAAACGAAGCGTTTTATGCAACTCTCCAGCATGAGACGAATCCAATGACATATCATTTGTCAAAATCGTAAATATGCGAGAATGAGTTTGTACATCAACTTTTTTGAAATAAGAACAACTTTTTTGAATTACATGGGCATAAAAGAAAACTTAATTAAAAATTGACACAATGCGTCTCTCATTCATGTTATCAATGTTATCATCAGACCTAGGAATATACGGGGCAAAATTAAATGACAGCTAAGGATTGCCTATATCGATTGCCTAAACTCAATTATCGATGCTTTTCCCATATACTAGTGATCGCTCCAAGTTTGGTTTGTTAAAATAAAATTTAATTTTAAAGAATGCAAATGAAACAAAATCTGTTTATTCTTTATTTTAAAAGGATTTTGTAACTTTCACTCATCGTCATCATATTTGTTTTTCCTTATTGTGTATTTCAGAATGCCTGTCCCATTTAGATACTATTGTTAAAATAAACGATCAGAATTTGTTAGGAGTAAAAAAAATATGATGAGATGAGTGAAGGTTAAAAAATCATTTTAAAATAATGAATAGGCAGAGTTATGTTGCTATTATGTTTCATTTGCATACTTTTAATAAATTTGTATTTTTACAAACAAAACTTGGGGCGATTAAGTACTAGTATATGGGAAAAGCATCGATAGTTGAGTTTATCGATATAGGCAATCCCAAGCTGCCATTTAATTTTGCCCCGTATATTCCTAGGTCTGGTTATCATGTTACCATTGTCATTGTCAATGGACTGTTTATTTCGTACTTTGTTAATTTTCTTGGTGTCGCGGTTATAAGAAGCCGACTCAAAACTTATATTTTCTCATGCTAATGAACTTACTTACAAGTCTTACAACGGCTTTGTGTTGAATTCTTGTTTATTAATTTACATTGTAGGTAGGTACTCGTAATCTCAAGTTAAAGCAGGGTGACGTGCCGTCAAACAGTACCTAGTTTTTTAATAATTTTTTTTCAGTGCTTTACCACAAAACAGAAACAACGAAGAGTTTTACGCGACTCTCCAGCATCTTACAAATGCAATAACACATCGTTTATCAAAATCGAACCATAACTGTAGATCTGACACAATAAAAAAAAATCGGCCTCGCGTAATACCTATGTATATATATATATATATATGTATATATATATATATATATATATACATATATATATATATATACATAGGTATTACATATATATACATATATGTATATACAGTGGTGGACATATAATTAGAAATACTTGCGACGTATTTCACATTATACAAGGCACATTGCCGTAAAACTTTTGTTTTTGGAAATAAAACAACAAAATGCATAGAATACGTTCAACAACTTATAATTAATTAAAAAACAAATAAATATCCGAGTTTACAACTACCATTTAGATACGTACAAACAACTAAACGACATTTGCAGTACCATCCGTCATGGACAAGTAATTAGAAACACTAAAGAAATGACGTAAAAATCAAAGTTTTAACGTGTCAACGTCAACAATTTCAAATTATTTATGTAAAATAATGTTTGGTTTACTAAATTTCTTAACAATTAATATTTAGTTGCATAGCCTTTGTTATTAATGACGGCTCTGCAACGACGTGGCATTGATTCAAGTAATTTCATACATTTATCGAGTGGGATCGAGTTCCATGCTTCAACAAAGGCTTCGTAAAGTTCATTTTGACTGGAATTACGTTTAACGGAGACTTTTTTTTTAACGACGTACCACAAATTTTCAATTGGATTTAAATCGGGACTATTTGCAGGCCAGTCTAACATGGTAACACGTTGCTCACTAAGAAAGGATTTAACACTGCGGGCCGTGTGTTTTGGGTCGTTATCGTGGTGAAAGATCCAGGTCACAGGCAAATGGTCGTCGGTGTAGGGAATCATTGTCTCTTCTAAGATGTTTTTGTATTGAAATTGATCCATTATACCTTGAATCTTACGGACGGGTCCAACTCCGCAACCAGAAAAACTTCCCCATACTTTAATATTACCACCGCCGTGTTTGACTATGCTCCTCGTATATTTATAATCAAAAGCATGGTTTATTGGACGTCTAACGTAGCGTTTGCCGTCTGAATTCACCATATTTATTTTTGTTTCATCCGAGAATAACACTTTTTTCCATTCTCGTGCTGTCCAGTTAAGATATTTCTTTGCAAATAATAATCGCTTCTCTCGGTGTTGCTTGGTAAGAAGCGGTACCTTTCGAGAAACCCTCCCGAACAATTTAGCTTCCACTAATCTGCGGCGTACCAGTTTCGAGGAAATGTTCCTTGGGTCATCAGGTGAAAAAACTTCATTTCTAATCTCGTTGGAGCCTTTGAACGGGTCTTGTTTAGCTACACGTATTATTTGCGAATCTTCCCGGGGAGATGTTTTCCTTGGACGAGCCTTTCTAACAACACTTTTAGTAGTTCCGTTAGTTTTATAATGAGCAATAGCGTTGAAAACTTTCTTCACAGAACATTCTAGATGTTTAGCAATTCTTCTATAAGTCCACTTTCGATCTAAATGTAATTTAACGATTAATTGCCTGGTTGACTCGTCACAACTCTTATTTTTACCCATTTTTAACAATACTTATTATTCACGTAATTTTCCAAATTGACGTTTAATTGCCGCCGAAACAACAGAAAAAGCGTAAAAAGAGGTTTTTTTTTTAGTTTCAAAAATGGAACGAACGATCCTGTTTCTAATTAGTTGTCCAAGCGGCCAGTAATAGAAATTCAACTATCATGATTTTTAAAATCTTTTAATAATTAAAGATAGAACAGATTTACTTTTTTAAATATTTTATGAGTTTTTTAACTCATTGGCTATATTCTGGCATAGTCAATAGTGATTTAATCAATATAATTTTTACTCATAACGATAGTTCATTCTGTGTTTACCTAAGTTTTATGTACTGTTTCTAATTATATGTCCACCACTGTATATAATATACAGGGTGTAAGGGACGGCTCACCGAAAACTGAAACCATAGCTTCAGACCATTGTACTGAACTAATTCAGTGGAAATTTTCCATAATGTTTTTTTAAGTGCATGTGTGTAGTTCATACATTTCACGACTCGGCGCCTTCACGTTGGGATACCTCGTGGTCGCGCAAGTTCACATTTTCGCAGCTTAGCTACGGATTTTACCGCTCCGCCTCTCTATTTAAGAAGTCCTTTCTCCTTCCTTACTCTTTCCTCGACGGGCCGGTGTTCTGGATAGTTTGGTGGATTGTTGACTTTCGGTACCACGGCCACCCCGTTTGATTCGTACCACTTCATCACGGATTTAACGAAATAGTAACTGGCCAGATCTGGCCAGAACAGCGCGCGGTGGAGAGTCGTGCTTGGCTATAACAGCTTTTGTGAGCACTCTTGTTGATAGTAGCTCCGGTAGTTATTTATATAAGGTAACGGCGCCTATTACCGGGGGTATCAAAATCGGCGCCCATCACCGCGGTATTTTCAAATACGCTTTTTATAAACAAACCGATCGATATTCTAAAAAACAAATTTTACACGAACGAAGCTTATTTAGTTGACTTACGGACCTGTTAGCGCTAGTGTGTGTGAATGAAACAAAGTGCTCGCATTTCGTCAGTTTCCGCGAAGGCAGCGCAGAAAGAGGACGTGCCATACTAACGCGTGACGCCGCATGCAAGTGAACTCGAATCTTATTTAGTGGTTTACGTAATATTTATGGCAATTGAACTAATGTTATGGTATTTAAATGGTTGTTTATTGTTTTCTGCACGACTTATGAGTGCTTTTTATACATTTTTTGGCCTGGAAATACGTTTAAAATGGAAAATCAAATACAGCGGTGATAGACGCCATTTTTTGCGGTGGATACTAATACCGTGGTGTACCCCGGTAATAGATTTTTTTGTTTTCGGTTATTTATACTTTATTTTTGGTATATGCGATCGGTTATACATACTTTCTTACGGTTATTCCAATCTTGATCTATTCACGCTATTAAAGAACTATTTCCGTGGTATGGAAAGTATTCAACAAACCCTTATTTTTTAACAAAAACTTCTGTACTTCTGTACTGAATTTGTAGTTTGTATAGGAGCCTTAAATTGTCAAGTTGTTTAAATATTGAGATAAAATCGTGTATTTACTTACCAGTTATGTAATTTTGGTTTTATACCTAGGTTGTAATATATACTTTTGATTTGTAATGAAAATAAAACTGTATCCGTTTGCTTTTATGGGTCGGAATTAGGTTTTTCAAACCCTCCATATTGAGCCTATTACCGATGGTACGATCAGATAACCCTCGGTAATAGAATGTATGGGAGTCTATTACCGACCCATTCAATATTTGTTTGGGTCGGTAATAGGTTCCTAAAGAAGTGTCTATTACCGAGTGACATTTTAGTATTCTATAAAATTAATCACATTTAGGGTACCGTAAGTACAGATTTCTTTGATAAAGTTCAGACTTTTACTCATCAGAAGGAAATTTCCGTGTTTATGTATTGCATATCGACGCTTGAAAGGTGAAATTATCTAAGCGACATTTTTTACGTCATTAAGTTAGTATATATTTCGAAACCAGTAAAGTTTACACATTCCGAAAATATATTTAACTCTAAGTCCTTAAAAAATGTCGCTTAGATGATTTCGCCTTTCAAGCGTCGATATGTTGTGATCATAAGTTATTTCTACTTTTCATACTTATATTATATTTATTTATTAGTAATTATAATTATACTTCCTTAAAAACGTGATTTAAAAAATAATATACAGAACCAAGCCATTATTTATTTTATAACCCACGGTATTCAGTTCCAAATCGTGAGTCGGGCGCCTATTACCGATGGTAGAAAATTGCTGCTTTTTATACCCTCGGTAATGGAAGCTGAATTCGCGGTAATAGAATCACAACCTATGTATTACCACGGTAATAGAAGACTTGGGTATTTTGGTTTCAATAATTATTTTACAATATATAATAAAGTAAAATGAGTCCAAAAAGTATCACCAAAATTAGAACTTGTACTTTTTTATTTTATTTAACGTGAATATTTTAGTTTTATACAAATTTAACTCCATGTAGTTAAAAAAAACACCATTAACATACTCAAAATAATTTAAACACAATTGTTTTTTTTGCAAAATAACAAGTTATCTAAGTTATCACAATTATAAAAATGTATTTCGTGCCACCGAAATTAGATACTTATGTACTTAGAGGGAAGATGCAGCAAGACGGTATAAATCTTTCACCATCTAATCTATCGCTGGAACTGAACGAACGACTGACGCCATATTTGTTTGTTTAATCACTTTTCGTTCGATCATAAAATCAATTTTAATATTCACCAACAAAATTGACTATTTCGCAAGGACAGTTTTATTTACACTGTTCCCAGTTTATTTTTATTTGCAAATGCAATAATTGTAATATTTTATCATCCCTTAACTAATAGGGAATAGAGGTAACTAAAATATCAATCTAGTTGAGGCTTAATAACTTTTTACCACGGTATATCAGTGTATGCGACAAGTACTGGACACGACACCAAAATTGATTTTGGACTGTTTTTTTTTTACGATAAGCATGATAAGTTATTAACAATTTTAACTTTGGCTCAACATGGTACTTTGTGTAAGATTTTCTAGAAAATAAATAGTTTTCCAATAAATGTACTTTCCACCCCAATTATCACGTCCGCCGCTAAAAAATGTCGTTGGGATAATTACCCAAACACTCTTAAATAAAAAAAAAATTTGGGTCGCTAAGGAGCTTTGATAACCTTATTTTTTTGGAATGATTTGAAAACTTCCTTAAGTACCACGGTAATAGGCGCCGTTACCTTACGAGCTACTTCTTTTCCCGCAACTACAAATTGCCTGCCAAAAAAGGCCTAACAATCGGCCAACCGATTTAAGCCTGTCTGTTCATCGTATTAGATAATAACTTTAATAGATATTTGCATCCCTCTAGGCCTGTCAGTCCGACTGGTGTTGTTGGCGCCCAGAGGACAGACAAACCGACAGACATAGAAAACATAATAACATTGCGTTTTATGTAACTGGGAGATCTTTTTGGGATTTTCTGTTCCTACAAAAGTTAAAAACCGATAATAGTATTGAAACCATTTTATAAAGGACAGAAACCTTTTGAAAAAAGTTCTATGGTTGACTTTTAAGCCCAACGAAGTATTTTTTCTCAAATATGATATTCTTTCTACAGTTATTTATATTAAATGTATTTTCTTTTTACACTGATATAGTATGTTTCGATGTGTAGATATTTTACTCCTAATTATTGTTTAACTACCAATATTTTTGTAATTACTGTTCATGTTTTACTGCCACGCTAATTAACCAACAGGCGAAAAATAAAATGACTGTAGAAATAATACGTTTTGAATTAGTCTTGAAAATGGCGGACCAAATATTATTTTTATTTTTTTTGCCCCCGCGGCGACTTGAACAGCTACTACCGCAGGGATATTATGGCGTTTCCACGTGAAGTGATTTCGCCAGTGTCAAGGTTTATATGAGTACAAATCAATATAGCAATAAAACACAATCCAATCTTCTCTAGGAAGATTGGGGGCAACGTTGTACGGTGATTTGTAGGTCAGAGGTCAAGATAGTTTTAACCTCTGCACCACTGCGAGTCCACTTGAAACGAGAAGAAAGATGCCAGATACACGAAATAAGTCCAAGTCTTCAATCACTGTGCGACACAAAGGCATAAAAAGTACAAATCACTATCAGAAAATAACTTTGAACACCTAATTACCCAAAAATTAAAGTCTAAAACAAATTACACGTCCGCCATCTTTTAACGTTGCAAATGGCCTCGGACCAAATATTAAAACTGGATATGTCAACGCTGTCAACGTCAATCTGACACCGCTGCTTTTGACATAGACTAACAAACCAGAATGTACAACAAAGCCTATCCCATGTTGTCGCACTGGGTGTTAGAAGCCAAAGGAGAAATAAAATAATTCATTAAGTAAACAATTTTGTCAAATAATTAAAAATATAGAATATAGTTAATGTAACTAACTTTTCTAACTTTATTAACTATGATCCTAAAATAAAATCATGAATTAAAAAATATTTACGTTATTAGAGTTATGCAGTAGGTACCCACTAATTTCATTACTACTACTAACGAAATTATATTTTTATTTCAAAATCTGATTGATAAACAATTAATACCCAAACAATTTGGTATTTTTGACATAATTACGCGAAATTATAAGGTTTCTCTTTTTAGTATAATGGCGGAACCCAAGGAGAGAAATAGTAATGATCAAAATATTTCCAAAAAACATTCCACGTCCTCTTTGTTTTATTTATTTATTTTATGGCATAGGAAGGCAATCGAGCACACAGGCCACCTGATGGTAAGTGGAAACTGTGACCCATAGACATTCGCATTCACAAGACTGCAAATGCACTGCCAACCCTGAGGACTAAGATGGAATGCCTCTATGCTGGTCATTTCACCGGCTGTCTTATCCCCAAACCGGAACACAACAATGCGAACACTGCTGCTTGGCGGTAGGTTAATGGATAAGATGGTGGTACCAACCCGGACATGTTTGTCTGTCATAATAACTTTAAGCATAAGTACGCATATGGTAGGTATAGTTTTGTTTCACATAAATCATTAGGTACGTTTTAAATTTGTTGGTTGTATAATATTTATGCATAAAATTGATATGGTTGTCCTGTTCTTTGATGTCAGATTATCATGGCGTTGCATTTATTACATCAACAAATTGGAGTAATTATATTGCCTGTTCATAACATTTTGTACATTGAATTTTTATTAACCCTTGAATTGAGTTTCAAGGTAGACCGAAAATCCGTCGATTACAATTAGGATAAACGCCACGCTAGGTAAAGTACTTAACTTGTTTACTAGTAACAATTTGCTACTCAATGCTAAGAAAACTAAGTGTTTGGAAATGGTGGATAAGGCACTTTTCTTAGGGATAACCATAGATAAAAACTTGCAAAGGAGTCCCCATATAGCAGTACTAGCAGGTAAATTAAGTTCGTCAGCTTATGCTGTTAGGAAAATCAGGCAACTTACTCATGTTGAGACGGCTCGCTTAGTTTATTATAGTTATTTTCATAGTGTTATGCCGTACTGTATTCTGGTTTGGGGAAAAGCTGCTGACATACAAACTATATTCATGATGCCAAAAAGAGCCATTAGTTCTATATATAACTTAAACTACCGTGATTACTTAAGATTATTACATACATACATACATAAACTCACGCCTTCATTCCCAAAGTGGGGTAACTAAGGTACTTAAGATTATTATTTAAATAAATTAATAATTTGACAGTAGCGTCACAATTTATTTATGAAAATATTATTTATGTCATTAAAAATCAGGACTGTTTTATTAAGAATTGTGATTTGATTGAATATACATAATTAATTAGATACAAGAAAAAAAACATAGGTAGTAAAAAATTTCGTATCCGTAAGGTTTATAAATCATTTGTAGGTTAATGCATCCATTTCTACAATAAAGGACGTGACGTTGTTTTAAAGTTACGATTTCTAGTACTTAAAATTTACTTGAAAAAGTCGTTGATGTCTAAAGCTATAGGGTCGAGGACTATCTAACAGATAAAAATGCTTAGCCTAAACCAAATACCTAAATAACTTAATAAAAACTTAGTCATAAAAAATATGTAAACATTATTATATTGTCGTTCATTATTATAGGGGTCACGGTTTCTGTAGGAGAATGTATCGAAACGTTTTAAGTGGGTTGTCTTGCACCGTCATAGGTTAGTATACTTTCAATATTTTTTATTTTTAGGGTTTTTTTATTACTTCTACTTACCTATTAGTTCTAGTGAAAATTCTGAGTTTTGACACATTTTCCTGCTCAACTATGCATGAATATATTATTTTTTTTGTTTTATGTGAGATTTATTGTCTTATATAATGCTAGGTTAAGTTTATTATTATATAATTTCAGAAGCAATATATAAAAAACGACTGACTGTTGAGTCTCTTGCGAACCGCTGGTAGATTTTTGTCGTGTAAAAGTTCCCGTGCGGCCTTCTTACTGAATAAACATATTTTATTTACTTATATTTTTTTATCTTTATCTTTTATGAAATAAACTGATAATAAAACGTTGAAATTGGTAATCACGTAAATTAACCAACGGCCCTCAAATATGGTTTTAAAGAAATACCTTTAATTGGAATAATTTGATAATTTCTTAGTTGTTTTAACTTAAATCAAGAAATCTTGAAACAGGTATAAGTAAGTAGTTCTTTTGTTACTAAGTTTCAAGTGACCATCTCAACCCGGTAACTTTTGTCCCCACTTTTCCCCACTCTTAACACCGTTTATCAATTCCAAAGTTAAACGGGCGACCTATACGACTAACAATCGGCCAACCGATTTCAGCTGTCTGTTCATCGCATTAGAACAGAGACGTTACAATTTTAATAGTATTAAAACCAAAGGACTTTAAAAAATAGTTCTATGGATGGCTTTTAAGCCCCTAAAGTATTTTTCTCAAATATGTGGTTCTTCCTACAGTTATATTAAATGTATTTTCTTTTTACATTAATACAATATGTTTCGATATAACCGTTTCTTTTATACCGTCGACCGCGGTTCCGCAGTAATTTCGCCAATTCCAGTGAGTCAGAGTATAATCAGTAAAGAGAAATCGAAATGTACGTGGACCTCCGTATCGTCATTATGTAGTACCTAAAGGTGAATGAAATACAAGTAAACTATTGTAACTACTAGTCCAAGCCTGTCCGATTTTTCAGGTATCATCTTAATTTTATCTAAAAAAATGCTTTACTATTCTTTTTCATAACAATTATATTAGAATTCCATTACCGTTGTAACTTCAGTGTATATTTAATATGATTAAAAGCAATTAAAGTTTTGGCGGTCAAACTTACTTTCACTTTCGTCTATGTTTGCCCTCGCCCATTATTTGCTGAACTCGCGTTCTCGTCGCTGTTATGGCGTTCTCGTTTAAGAACGAGTAAAGATTCAATGTCAAAATTTACATCCTATCATATATTACCTAATTGCTTTCTAATGATAGTAGATTTGTCTATGTAGCAAGTCGTGGGCCAATTTACCTGCCGATCTCCATTTGTTTTAATACAAGCAGTGTTAGGGCGGTCAAACTGTTAACAGCTTAAACACGTAATACTTATATTATTGGTAAGTATGTACTCGTACAGCCAAGTATTCAAATATAGGAGAACGAAACATCTCGAAAATATGTCCTAATGCACCTTATTCCAGTGTGATAAGAACTTCGTAAAAATATTTATGAGGATTATTACCAATGATCGGATATCCCGGTGCAACACGGGGTGAATGACCTCAAACATTATGCTAATATGGATATGCCCCGGGGTTTCGGGACTTATGTTGTTAAATATTATTCCGATTTTATTACTTCAAATAAATTTCAATACAATTTAAACGTGTAAAATAAATATTTTGACAAAAGTAATTTAGGTATGTAAAAAATAAAAACAGTTAGTTTTTATTATACTCTGTTTAAAATTGATCTGCCAAATAGTCTTTGGGTATGAATATAAATAAAATATATAATACGGTACGCATTATCAGTTCACCACACTACACACAGATATTATTTTTATTAGTTTGTATGAAATTGAAATAGCATACAATTATTTTCTCAATATTTTATTTGTTTAATCGATTTCTTTACACGTCTAAAATCCTATCCTAATGCATATTTATAAATATCCCAACAATCGCATTTTCTTTTCGAACTAGAACCCGGGATTTTTGTCATATCCATATTAAGATTTCTACTCTATATCCCGCAGTGTTGCACCGTGAAATCTGATCACTGATTATTACACTACATATTTTTGCACTTGACTGTACCACAATAACAAAAAAGAAGCCTCTACTTTTATATTTGAACCTTGCAAAAATCTAAACAGCAGTTTTTTTCTTCATCAAATAATAACAAAAAAATATAGTACATTGTTGCCTAGGCGGGGAAAGTAAGGGTTTTCCTGACGAGGTGGTTAGCAGGCCGAGCAACAGCGAGGCCTGCTAAAATACGAGTCAGGAAATCCTCGTTTCCGCCGAGGCATACATAATGCTTTTCTCAAACATGTGAGGAAATAATACAAATACATTTCTAAAAAGCAAGTAATTTAATTTTCATTTTTGTTTGCCCTCTACAGCATAAATTGGTCATAAGTTCGGATATTTTTACTTAGATTTAGCGGGAAGCAGGTTTTGCCTAACCGAGGCAGCTTCAGATTTTAATATAGGCGGTGTGGTACCTATTTCGTTGCTTTCGTCGCTTGAGCTCATTTTTTATAGTAAGTATTTCACACAACAAATAGTTTAATATTCGGTTTCACAATTATATTATGCAGAATGAACGAATTTTACCGACTGTCAATTGTTTTTAAATACTAACCATAGACATTGGAATGCAAATTCAAAAAGAAACACACGCACTGTGCTAAAAAAGCGAGCAGTTACCTTGGCTGTTTGGAATTTTTGTCTTGGTCCTTTTGATTTTGTATGCAAATTGACAGCATTTTTAAGAAATATATGGACATGGACGGAAAGTGTTTTCATATAGTTTTTTTACTCCTAGGAGTAAAATGACGCTCTTTCCGTCCTTGTCTTTCAATCGGAATACCGTTTTTTCCGAGCATGTTTGAGAAAAATACTTTCCATGACCAGTTCCCTTACCATGAGTTACAATTAACGTACTCGCTAGCGAGTCGAAGCTCTGTCCCTCGCAGACCTCGCAAGTATTGTTATAGAGTGCGAGGGACAGAGCATTTGACTCGCAGTACGGTAATTGTAACTCGTGGTAAGGGTACAGAACAAGAAAAAAAATAAAAAACGCGTTTTTATGAATAAAATGTAATGCAAAATGGTTACCAGTAGGTATTACTTTAGTTACTGTATGTCAAGCATTCGTGGAACCTATATACTTTTGCATAACTAAACAAATTCGTTCAAGGAAAAAAAAGGATTTTGGCGGGTTTAAAATGTCATCTCGCTGCAAGAATGGAAATCACACGTGAAAATTTTCGTGCTATGATTTATTACGATATTCGGCGTGGTTTAACGCAACACACAGAGTGCTTAGATCAAATTAACTTCAACTTTTGGTGATGAAGCTCCATCGAAAACCACTGTATATCACTGGTTTAGTGAGTTCAATCGTGGACGTTATGCTCACGGACGAAGTTAAGGATGGTCACCCGAAATCGGTCGTTGTACCACAAAATATTGAAGCTGATCAAAAACGTATAATGCATGACCGTCATGTTACGTATCGCGAGATAGAGGCGACAGTGGACATATTTATGACGAGCATAAATAGCTATTGGGCTAGCTATCCAGAGAGGTAATGCAGCCAGTGTCATAGGGACCATGCCGCGGGCGAACCTGCTAGAGGGGGTGTTCTTTTTATAGTGGTGATTATTATTTACATCTTTAGTATCTGAGTAGCTTAGTTTTATTTTTATTTAATTAACTAAGTTAGTTTAGTGGTTTAGTTTTAACTTTTAATTGTTAACATCAATAAATCCTTAATATGACATTACATGAAAATTTAGTTGTAATAAAAAATTGTTTGTGTTGGATCCCGCACAACTTAACTAAGGATCATAAAGATGTTGAAAAAATGATGTTGACTCAAAAGCTGTTTATAATATCTACACAGGTTATGAATCCTGGATCTATGCGTTTGATCCCGAAATTAAACAACAATCAACAGTGAGGGTGTTTCAAAATGAGCCGAACCCTACGAAAGTAACTGGTGCAAAAAGCACCTTGAAGCAAATGGTGGCCTGCTTTTTGGTATTAATGGCTATGTGGCTATAGTGCCTTTAAAGAATCGTAAATCGGTTAATTTGGAGTGGTACAGTTGAAGTTTGTCGGAATAATTTGAAGAAATACGTAAAAACAACCAGTGACGCAGAATTATTCTTCACCATGCTAATGCCAGCTGTCATACATCACGCGAAACAACTCTATTTTTGGATGGTCAAAATATAGAATTAACGGGGTATATTTGACACAAAATCATTTTTATATATTTCCAAATGTATAGAATAACTTACGTGGTCAACGATTTTCAACCCACGAAGATGCCCTCGACGCGTCCAAACAGCACGTTTTGGAGATACCTCAGTCAGAGTGGAAAAGGTGCTTTAAAAATTGGTTTCAACGTATGCAAAAGTGCAAAAACCATAAAACCATATTTAGTCATATACCTACGCTTGTTTATTTTTTCTATTCCGGTTACATAAGTAGCAGCCCTCGTATGTAATTCGTTTGCTGATTTAGGTTGTAGGTTGTATTGAAAGTGATGAGTGTAATGTATTATGAGTAAGATGGAGCTGTGTGTTTTGTTTGTGGTGTGTGTGTGCGCAGAGTTTATAGCTGTAGAGGTGTTCACATTGTGCTCCTTGCATGTCTGCAAAAATAACAGATTTTACTACGGTGGAGACCTGCTCCGCAGTAATTGATGTGTTCGGCTCGTCCCTACTTCGCGCGCACACTAATTACTTACATCTGATACGTCCGTAGGCGAGATCGTATAGGCATAGATGATGTCGAAGGGTGAATCACCATCTTTACCATTTGACACATTAATGCAAATCGCTAGCTTTACTAGGTATATTATTAAACTATGAATGAAACAACCCCTAATCTGTTTACTTTTTGAGAATTTACGATATGGGTTTATATACCTATGTAACATTTTTGCCTGAACCGATATTTGATATTTTTTGATATTTCTGAAATTCAAAGTTAAGTATAATATGTTTAATTTTCTTAATATTAGCTGAATATATGAATTAAAATGCATATAGAATATTTTTTTGTCCTGTTAGTATTTTTGCTTAACGCACAATGCCAAATTATAAGATTAAAAAAAAAACATTATTACACTCTTCTTTCAACGGTGGTCAACACATTTTATGAAAAAAATACCGTTTTTAATTCGTGCAAGGTGTGCCTAATAATTACGCGAACTTCTAAAGGTAAACACGGGCGAAAAAGGTTGTCGAGCTTTAAGTACGCGTCCTTACTCGCCCGTCTATCTGGGACTTTACAAAGAATAACAAGACAACAATCTAGTTCAGTAATATTTTCGAGATACTAAACTCATTGAAACTGAGAGACCGGTCTTTTCTTTTCTTGGGCGGCTGTTTCGGTCTATTCACAACAGCTGCCACGAACTAAACGCGCTACTGATGCATGTAGGTAAGTAAGGGCCTGGCCACATCACCACCGCGGCACAGCGTCGCTAACGTAAGGGTCTCCCCTGACCTATCGACGCCGAATCGGCTTGAGCCGGTAAGAAAAAGTTTTATGTCCATGCAATAAGAGTGAAAACGACGCCACTCGGCTCGGCTCGGCCCGATTCGGCGTTGCGAACGGAACGACGTCGTTTTCGCTCTTATTGCATGGACATACATCTTTGGGGAATTTTCGGTAATACTCGAGCGTGGCAGTTTAAGATATGAGACATACCTTACACCTAATAGAACAACCTTGTAAAGTATTTAGCTCTATATGTAGTGACGCGCGCCTAGGATAGACGATCAGATTAGTAAAAAAAAATCGATAGTCTGAAATACTCGAGCGCGTCAGATTAAGATATTGGGGGTTGATTTTAGTGTTTTAAGACTAAATTTAACTAATCTGACGATAAGTCCTTGACGCCGCCGAGTTATAGGGTCGCGAACTTGTAAAAAAAAACGTTAATCCGGCATTCTCGAGCGCGATTTTTTTATTTTTTATTTTGAATCTAAAACTTACTAAAAATACAAAATCTGCCGGTTTCCGCATGACCGGAAGTGTGGAGGAGCCATTTCGTCTTCCGAAGAACGCGTTGCGGCATATAAGTCGCGAACGATACATTTTACAAAAAAAAAGTTTAAATAAACAAAAAAATTAGTTTATCTATCGCTTTATTGTGATTCTTAAATTCCCCGTTTTATCAAGGAGAAAGAAAGGAAAAAAAAGAAACCAAAAAACCTTTTTCGGTCAGATTAAGAGAACCCACCAACATTTTTGTCAGATTAAGAAAATATGCTTTCAGGATACCGAGATAAACCTCCCCTATGAAAATCTGACGCACTGAATCTTTTTTTTTTGCAATTTCAAAAATTCATAGTAACTTATCGTCACGCCGAAATCGTCAGTTTTTTTAAAGGGAGCGTCCTTGGGGCCTACTTAACACCCCTTCCGAAAATCTGACGCGCTCGAGTAATTTTTTTTTTTTGCATTTTTGACTACTTTATATGCCTACCCCCACCACGCAAACCGGCAGATTAGTATACCGTTGTTATCAGAGGCACTTGGGGCATACGTAGTATGAATATCTGACGCGCTCGAGAATGCCCAAGTAACTGTTTTTTTTAACATTTTTGAAAAACCGTACACGCCAAACCGCTAAAATGGTTTTTACCATACAAGCTTTTCTTTTCGAAATTATTTTATCTTTCGATTTTGATAGGTCTCGACGGCGCCGTTGAATTACGCCATTTAGCTACCTCGCCTCCCTAACTATTTTTCTTACCGGTTCAAGCCGATTCGGCGTCGATAGGTTTGGGGAGACCCTTAAACGGCGCGGCGTCGCCGTAGAGAGGCACGCTGCCGTGTCCTAGGCCCTATCTAATAAAAGTTACAATTTACAATTGGAATTACAATTCACATTCTACATTTCTACATATTCTGTTCAATAGAAATTACAAATTACAAGATTGTAGAATTGTAGCTACAATTTTACATAATCCTGTTCAACAAAAGTTTTTACTTGACAGGCATTAATTTACAAATTTGTCAGAAAAAGTGATTTATTAAAGGCAGTATTGTAGTTACAAGTTTACAATATTGTAGAATTGTAATATAATTCTTACAGGCGAGCGCACTCTGTGTAAAACCGTTGGTGATTTTTACTTATTGTTAAAATAATACTTTTTGAGTAATGGTGTTAACGTCATCATCTAGTGAGAGAGAGCAGTGACGAACAATATCCGCAATAATGGTGCGACGGAGGCGAATATATTTTTTTTTATAAATTTCACGTTTAATTTGACTGACTACATAATTAATGAGAAGTTTAGGGTAAGCAAGACTACCATTGAATACTTGGTAAACAAAATAGGCAACGAGCTTGAACACAAAACCAACAGTAACGCATCTCTTACACCTACTGAACAAATTTTGTGCGAGAGACCACATAAAAAGTTACTAATAAATCGGTACATCTGTACAAAAAAAATGCATTTTTCTTTGCAAACATTAGTAAAAATCGCAAGCAAGATTATAAAAGTTAAACAAAAGCACAACTATTAATCAATTTCGTCAAATTTACAAATGTAAATATTTGTTCGTGGTCCCTCAGTTCACACACTATGAATTAATAAAATAATTAAAATATCCTAAAATATAAACATTATGGAAAGGTTTGTCGTACTGAGGTTTAGTTAAAATGTTTGACTACATATATATATATTTTTAACGTGGATTGATGGCGTATAATATAAGATAAATTGCTTTTTAATATTTCCTAAGCAGAGTCTTTAAAAGGGTGTCCACACAATGAAAATCATTTACTAACGTGAATCATTTTGCTTATTTATTAATTACAAATTAAATGAAACAACAACATTCCTGTTTGATTGAAGGTTACCTAAAAACAAAATATTCGCCACCTAAATCTTTTTTAAATTAGAACGAAACAAAGTAATTAAACATAAAAATAATAAAATTATACTTACATGAAAGTTTTAAATATTTAAGTATCAACGAGGGCGTAAGTTATTACATGTAAATGCATGTTTTTTTTAGTGCTTTCAACAATTTTACTAGAATTGTCATCATAACATACAAATTTCTCAGTTAGTAAAGAGTGGCACTTGTAATGTCCTATGCCATCACTATATAGGGGGGGTACAAATTCAATTGCCCCAACAAAACTATAAATTTTACTTTTAATCATAATTGAATGAGGTACGTCGGTTAGACAATGTTGATCAGTACCGTTTAAATCAAATGAAATTACTTTCGATATTTCGTAATTATTATTAGTCTGCCCTTCACAGTATAAACATTTTGTCATACCGTCGTCCAAAAAAATAGCCTCCTCAAGAGAATTTATTCCAAATATCTTAATTATATCGACATTCAGGGACAAAAACATGATATCCCTTGTAGTAAGGTTCGACGAACAAAACAAGTTTAAACATTGTTTTGTGTAAACTGCACTTCTACAGTATTGTAAAGGGAAACGTTCGAAAATGTTCGTGGCATTACATTCGCAATAGAACGTGATTTGATTTTCCGAAATGGAAGGCGGTCTTTGTAAATATGTTTTAATTATTTTTGCCCGTAAACTATAAATTTCGTCGTATTTACTAACATTGTCAGAGAGTCGATGTAAATATTGTGAAATTAGTTCTTTTTCTTTATCTGTATTTACTAGATTTCTAACATTGCTAGTATAAATAACAAATCCATTGCAACACAATACTAATTTGCCTATTACACAGCAATAACAAACCAAACAAATCAATTTTATTCAAGTTAATTTACCGCCTTTTTATTTTTAAACATAATACGCAGGGCAAGTATATTCGAGCTACATGTTTTACCGCACCGAATCTGATACCATATACTTAGTTTGTTTTTAACTTCGTAATTTTGCTTACAGAATCTAAAATGTAGTTGGCTGTATGCAGTTTTACCTTGGTCCATTTAATGTTAGTAAGCAAATTTAAAAAGTTGAATTTAAAAATGATTCACGTTAGGGCCATTCCATATGATTTCAACAAATTTGAATTAAAAAGTGTGCCGCATGACTTTTGATTTGAATAAAAAAAATCGAGGATAAACTTTATGGTGAGAGAAGTGCTGAACCACCACCATTTTTTTTTTAAATATTTTTATTTCCGAGTTTTACCCATTCGAAGTAAATAATGGGGTCAAATTCCTGCTTGTATATAATACACTCTAACTTTTTTTTTTGAAAAGATAACGAAATATTTGTTGCTGTGTTTGATTAGGTAAGAAATGAGGATGTCATACTGTATGATAAAAGTTATCTAAATTAACTACAAAAAAAATGGTGTCCATTTGAAATGTTCAAGTAACTGGTAATTTTTTGCAATTTTAATTCATTTTTGTGCAGACCCTGATGCATATTAGGGATAACTTTTTTCAGAAATATAAAGTACTAGTTTTTTTCATTCTGTAAAATAAATATTATCGTTTTAGAATTATAATTCTAACAGAAAAATAGTAGTGAAAATTGAGAATTTCGAAAAATGCTTATGTTTGACCCCCAAAAAACCCATGTGGAAGAATAATTCAACTTGTGGGAGGACCTTGTGCAGGGTCCGTCCGGGTTGGTACCACTATCTTATCCATTAACCTACCGCCAAGCAGCAGTGTTCGCATTGTTGTGTTCCGGTTTGGGGCTAAGACAGCCGGTGAAATGACTAGCATAGAGGCATTCCATCTTAGTCCTCAGGGTTGGCAACGCATTCGCAGTCTTGTGAATGCGAATGTCTATGGGTCACAGTTTCCACTTACCATCAGGTGGTCTGTGTGCTCGTTTGCCTTCCCATGCCATAAAAAAAAAAAAAAAAAAATTGAATTTATTCAGAAAATATAGTCCATGTCTTTGTTAATTAGATTCAGTTTAAAAAGTTTAGTTGTTTTCCCTATTTTTGGATATATGATTTTTTTAAACTGCTTATCTCGTGAATTTTCTCTCATTGTTTTTATATATGCATATTAAAATATTTTTGACTATAACTTTTAAATGTATGGTAATCAATTACCATACATTGGAAAATCATTAAATAAAAGCCAGACGGTTCAAATTTACTAAATATATTTAATAATACTTATATATAAAACGAAAAAAAACATTACTTGCAAACCTTTGCTACTTCGAAATTTTCCCCGAAACCCCCAAAAAACCCATGTGGAAGAATAATTAAAAATTTGAATTTATTCAGAAAATATAGTCCATGTCTTTGTTAATAAGGTTCAGTTTAAAAAGTTTTGTTATTTTTGCTCGTTTATGAATTTTTTTTTTTTAGGTGCTACTATAGTCCTTATCGAAGTTATATATAGGAGACCTTACTTAGGAGATAATGAAGCGGTGCAAACTCTTTGTAGGAAGTGCTTGTGTTATTTAACCTGTTTTCATGTATAGTTATTGTTCGTTATATACCACTGGTTGATAAGAAGTGGTACTTTTTTGCCACCTCTCACGGCAAATCCCCCTGTGATGGTGCTGGCGGCACGATTAAGCGGTTGGTAAGAAAGGCTAGTCTGCAACGCACCACAGGTAGTGATAACATTTTATCCCCTGAAGCTATGTACGAGTTTTGTGTAAACAAAATTCTTGGAATCAAGTTCTTTTTCTGTTCTGTTCTGTTCTGTTCTGTTCTGGTGACACCTCCAGCCAGCAGTTCTGCTGCAAGGACCCGTACGCGCTGACTGCGACGGAGAGAAGATGTTAGAATAGGCTAGCGGGGAGAAGCACGCCCGCCCGACCGGTCCAGTAAGAGTAGCGAAGAGCCGGCAGAGCACGAGAACCTTAACCCGCACCGACCAGCCACTAATACTAAACCGATCAGGGCATGCGAGCCTCGTCGCCTTTGCTGCACCAACCATCTCCGCCCGCCGCAGGCAGAGCGCACCTGCCCGAGACACCGGAGAGTCAAGTAGATAGGATAGGAGTGTAGGGTTTGCAGTCGATATGACGGGAGAGAAGGAAAGTGGAGCCAACCCGAATTCAGGCATCGTTAAGTCAGCATTAGGGAGATAGATAAAATACTTGGTGTGTAATATGTACTAAAGGTATGGACTGCTTAAAATGAAATCTAATATTAAAAATCAAATTTAAATATATCTATAAATAAATATTAAACTTTGATTTTATATATATATATTTCATTGCTCTGCTCCCTCAGTATCCTCGAGCTCTGTCTCTGTGTCTGTTTCAGGTTTTTTATAGATCTTATCGGCTTCTTTTTTGAGCCGATTTCTATTTTCCGCAATGGTTCGCCAGTCGGCACGACTCTTGTTAGTGTATTCTCGTATGTCCTGGTCAAGAGAGTCCTCCCATGTAAATATAGGCCGACCTATTTTTCTTCTGCGTTCCTTATACATGAGGGCCGCGTACAATAAGTGAGGGTTACGGCGTCTAAGCACATGCCCGTAATACGAGAGCCGCCGAACTTTAATATTTTTTGTCACTGTTTTGCCTTCCAAGATTTGCCAGATCTTTTGTTTAGGAGTGTCCTTTGCGACTGACAGCATTTCAGTTAGAATGTGTCTCTCGTACCGTCTTAGGCGTGATCGATTCGCTTTGGTTAGTGCTGCGACATTAAGCCCGTACGTCATAACAGGAGATATCACCATTTTGTACATTAGCCTAGCGATTCTCCATTCAATTTTGTTTCTCTTAATAAATTGCGTTAGTATCTTGGAATTTCTTACGGCTTTTTGGCAACGTGACTTTATGGAGGCCCTTCTATTGTGGGTATATGTAATATAAGTACCGAGGTATATTATTTCATCTGTAGGTTGGATAGACACTCCACCTAAGCATATAGGCTGTAAATCTCCTTTTGAGATATCACATGGGTCCCGTACAATTAGTTTAGTTTTTGCCGTGTTTATTGTTAATCCTACGGTGTTTAATAGATCTGCCAGCTTTCTCACTATTCGGTCGATTACTGATATGTGTGGGCCTATTATAATTAAATCGTCTGCGTACGAAAGTATAAGGGGTAGGGTGATTTCAGCGTCTTGGTCCAGCCTGACTGCCTCATCTTCCTCTTCCAGGATGCGAAGAACATCATCCATTACAATGGTGAATAGCCGGGGGGACAGCGGGCATCCCTGCTTGACCCCTTTTCCTTTTTGAACCACTTCAGAGTTCTGTCCGCACCAGGATATGAATGTTCTCTCCTTCATGCAGGCTTCTACGATTCTATTGGTAAGGTGAATATTTGTACGCGTTAGTAGTATGTCCCTTAGGGCATTTAAGTTGACGTTATCGAACGCTTTTTCTATGTCTAATGCTGCAACAAAGAGCCGATTTCCTTCCCTCCAGTTTATGTCCAGGACCCGGCGAAGGGTAAAAATGTGGTCGTCGGTAGATCTATTTTCTAGAAAAGCCGCTTGATAATTACCAATGGAATTAATAGCTTCGTCTAGTCTTTCTAATAGAAAATATGCGTAGATCCTGTAACCCACATTACAGATAGATATCTTCCTAAAGTCGCTAGTGGTCTTGGGCGCTGATTTTTTAGGGATAGGCACCTGCTTTGTGACCGCCCACTCCGTTGGGACTACGTTGTTAATCCAAGCTTCCTTCATGACGTTCGTTACCTGGGAAATAAAATCTAAGGGGGCCGCTTTATATAGCTCCGGCACGATTTGGTCTGTACCAGGTACTGTTCCATTTCTCAAGCGTTTAATTATTCGGATTATGTCGTCCGTATCAGGGCCGTCCGAATCCGGTACGCTGCTAGGTGGGTCCTCTATTAAAGAAACTGCCAGACCCTCGCAATTTTTGAGTTCAGTTATCCATCGTGCCATAGGGATGAAGTATCTTTTCTGAGCTTGTGTGTGATTTAATCTGTGTTTACGCAAATACTTGTATGTGATCTTCATCCTTATTGCTCGATGTGCCTTGCTCAAACCTTGAAAAAACAGGGCACATTCCTTTTCGTAGTCCTCTTCCTTTATATTCCGTAGATTTTGGCGGGCTACTCTAAGGTCTCTATTCCTAATAGGGTCGTTGGGGGATCTATTCTTAAAGAAAAGCGCCTTCTGGAGCTGAGCTTGTGCGATCCTATTTTCCTTAGATCTCACTGTTGCGTGAGGTGGGATCACCCGCGTGGATTGTATTAGGATCTTGTTGAGTTCCTCCCAAGTGGGGTTCTGATGACTACATCCACTATTCTGTGCGATTGATTCAAGGCAAGATACGAGATTCTTAGTAACTTCTGCTTGGAACTCATCTCGATTGTCCTTGCATCGGAGTGCTTCGTAGTTGATGGTTTTATAGTTAAATTGTGTCATACAATTGTCTTTGTTCTTTCGCAGGAACAGCCTATTGCTGCTTGTTGTACCCGAAGTCCCAGAACTGATATTTATTATTGTTGCCCAAATGATCTTATGGTCTGATCTAACTTTCTTGGACCATTGGCCTTTAATTGTTTAAAAAAATATCCGATGGGAGCGACTGCTTATGATATGATCGATCTGGGAAGTTTTTGTCCCCATTCTCCAGGTTACCCTACATGATGGACGACCCCAAGTACTACTAACCACGAGGTTGTGGTGTTCTATGAAATTGGTTAAAAGCCTGCCGTTGAAGTTGGAGTCCTGATGTATTGTTCTTACGACATATTGTATGTGACGACAAGTGTAAGACATCCTTTTTACCCAGGTGAGCATTGAAGTCACCTAGTAGAATAGGTGTCGCCTTTTTGGGTGCTCGACGTAATAACGCCCCTAATTTACCTAGATATGTGGAGGAGTTCGACGGCATGTGTGTAGTAATGAATAATATTTCCCTAGAATTATCGTGACCTGGTATCTGTAGCCTAATATGTACCGCGAGAATATTGTTGTAATTGCTGTAGGTGTTTATTATTTCATGTTGTACTGCTTTGTTAATAAGTATTGCTATACCCCTCCTTTCATTTGCGCACTTTCCTCAGTTTAAGATCCAACTATAATTATTAGAAGAAAATGTACCTTTAGCGAGGTGTGTTTCTTGTAAACCTGCAATTGTAATTTGACGGGTTATTAGCTCCTCATCAATATTTAGCTTGTCTTGTAACGATGCACATCCTCGGACGTTCCACGTTGCTATGTTGAAGACCACACCGGAGCTAACCAGCGGTTCCCGTTCTATTCGCATTGCCCTGAACACTCGGTGTCCCGTGGTGTCGGTTTCTTGAGGGCCAATCGAATCGTTAATACTTGGACTCGATACGGTATTACTTCCCTCTACTTCCATATCTATGCTAGAGCTAGGTCCTTCCGTAGAACCAATAGGGACATAATTGCTGCGATTATCGTATAATCTTATGCTGTCGTAGTGGCGGTTATGAAAGTACAGATGGATTGGTCTAGCTGGAGCAGTAAGCGTCGCCGGGGCATTGTAAACTATAGGTTGCGTATTATCACCGTGAATGTAAATGTCTAAGACAAAGAATTCTGATGCAGCGATAATTATATCCTCCCCGCCCCAATGACCATTCATGAATTGATTTTGGATATATGTGTTTATCTGCCTGGGGCTCGGTTCTAAGCTGCTAGTACTGTCGTGGAGTGTATGCTGCCATTCAGGGCTAGCTTTATTCTAGAGTCGTCCCTGTAAGCTGAAACGTAGTGAGCCAGTTCCTGTCTGACAATTTTGTGATCATATTGGTTAGAAGTGGAGCCCAGAACAATGTTGAGCTGATCTGCTATTGCCCTGTATAGGCAGTTACCGTCTTTTGGGATTTGAACAATCTTCATGATAAGATTGGTGTAACGATTCGGTAGCAATTTTTAGTGTGAGATTCTTTTTACAAAAAAAAAAAAAAAGAGACGGACTTTGAGAACACGTCCCTAAAATACCTATATGTTTATAAACGATCAAGTAAACAGGGTTGATTTTCGGTGTGAAATTACGTCGATTTTAGGAAATTGGTGAACTCAAAGCTATTGTTTTACCTACTTGCCGCAAAAGTCAGTTTTTAGGCTGTAACTTTTGAACGGAAGTGAGTAGGAAGATAAACGATATACCACTCAAAAAGGCTCGTTACAGCGAATCTGTGAATATATCACACGACATCCAGAGTAAACCCCTTAAAGAGCGCGTGGCTCGGTTTTAGGTATTTACCGAGAAACTAAGGGAGTTACAAAACTTTTTGACCCAGAAGGGGACTCAAAATACGCAGCAAACAAAAATATTTAGAGAGGTGAGGACTGTCTATTTATAAAAAAAATAATGCTTGCATTTGGATGCGCCGAAATAAAACTAAACTACCTACCTAGGCATAGTGAACTGAAAAATTGGAACAGTTAAACGCGATTTACGCGATGTAATTAATTAGTGTATTTGATTAAAAAGTTGTACCCGCCAAAAAATGAGATTTTGAGACACTAAGAAACCTATGGAATAAGAAAAATTTGAAAAAGTAGTCCAAGAAAAAAGTGGAAATGGGGTTTGAAATTACGTAAACTGGCGACGGAGAGCGACCTCGAGTCAGTAATAAGACTAATAAGTAAATCAATAAACCAACAACTATCGAGCGAAAAAGTCTGTAGTTTGGAACAGATAGTCTTAATTAGATTTAGAGATGAAATATTAAAAAAAAAACGGGGTTTATCGGTTTATTTTGGGTGAGGGGGGGGGGAGGAAATTAAAATTTACATTTTTGGTCATAACTTCTAAATTAAGACGAATTTCAAAAAAAGCCGAACGTCACGAGGATCGGCAAGTTAAGCCGGATGTTTTAATACAAAAACCATGTTCCTGGGACGTTCCTACCTATGTGTCGTGGCTCGAGTGAAAAGAGTTTTTTGGTTATAACTTTTAAATTGAAAACGGGAAAAATCTAAAATTTTGGGGATAGACGTAGGGTGCAAAAAGACAACTCTTGGTGTGAAAAAAAACGGGGGTTGTCGATAGGAATCGGACAGCGCACGCGCCAGAAGATTAATATTTTTTGAAACTTACAGTTTACGGGTCAATCCTACCTCCAGGTGACACTTCCGGTTAAAACCTACACCACCACAACTTAGCACACCACGAGCTGCACGTTTTAACACCAAAAACACGGTTTTACGACGATATTTTCCTATTTTAGTGATTTTACGAGCGCGGAGCGTTTGAAAAACGATGTTGTTCCGCCCACGCTCAGAAAATCCTCTCTTGGAATCAAGTTCTTTTTCGTCTCAAAATCAGAAGTCGATGTAGCTGAGTTGTACTTATCAGAGCGATTTAAAAATATGAGAACCATAAAAAATACACGTTCTTATCATAGTTTCGTTCCCATTTCTCAAAATGAATTAGTAGTGCGACATTACTCTAGGTACTTCAGAAAATTTCGAAGTAGCAAAGGTTTGCAAGTAATGTTTTTTTCGTTTTATATATAAGTATTATTAAATATATTTAGTAAATTTGAACCGTCTGGCTTTTATTTAATGATTTTCCAATGTATGGTAATTGATTACCATACATTTAAAAGTTATAGTCAAAAATATTTTAATATGCATATATAAAAACAATGAGAGAAAATTCACGAGATAAGCAGTTTAAAAAAATCATATATCCAAAAATAGGGAAAATAACGAAACTTTTTAAACTGAATCTAATTAACAAAGACATGGACTATATTTTCTGAATAAATTCAAATTTTTAATTATTCTTCCACATGGGTTTTTTGGGGGTCAAACATAAGCATTTTTCGAAATTCTCAATTTTCACTACTATTTTTCTGTTAGAATTATAATTCTAAAACGATAATATTTATTTTACAGAATGAACAAAACTAGTACTTTATATTTCTGAAAAAGTTATCCCTAATATGCATCAGGGTTCGCACAAAAATGAATTAAAATTGCAAAAAATTACCAGTTACTTGAACATTTCAAATGGACACCATTTTTTTTGTAGTTAATTTAGATAACTTTTATCATACAGTATGACATCCACATTTCTTACCTAATCAAACACAGCAACAATTATTTCGTTATCTTTCAAAAAAAAAAGTTAGAGCGTATTATATACAAGCAGGAATTTGACCCCACTATTTACTTCGAATGGGTAAAACTCGGAAAAAAAAATGGTGGTGGTTCAGCACTTCTCTCACCATAAAGTATATCCTCAATTTTTTTTATTCAAATCAAAAGTCATGCGGCACACTCGATTTGTTGAAATCACATGGAATGGCCCGTCAGTAAATGATTTTCATTGTGTGGACACCCTTTTAAAGACTCTACTAAGGAAATATTAAAAAGCAATTTATCTTATATTATACGCCATCAATCCACGTTAAATATATATACCTATATATGTAGTCAAACATTTTAAATAAACCTCAGTACGACAAACCTTTCCATAATGTTTATATTTTAGGATATTTTAATTATTTTATTAATTCATAGTGTGTGAACTGAGGGACCACGAACAAATATTTACATTTGTAAATTTGACGAAATTGATTAATAGTTGTGCTTTTGTTTAACTTTTATAATCTTGCTTAGTGTTCCCGAAGACTATAGGCTTTTAGCCTTTTTTTGGAGCCTAGACTCTTAATTAAGGGGCTTGAAAGGCTAAAAGCCTATAAAGACTTTTAGTCCTTTAGGCTAGGCCTATTTAAGACTACCGGTTGGAGGTCGAAAAGGTCTTGCTAAGGCCTAAGCTATTTTAAGGCTAGTCTGACAACAGTAACGCTTAACCCTCTGAAATGGCTATGAAGGCTATGAATCTCTTAGTCCTCAAGGCTAAGCTTCTTTTCGAGATTATCAAGTTAACTCTAGTAATTAAACTTTTTAATTACCTTAAATTGTAACATAATTAACATTATTATTATTATTATTATTAAAAAAAACTGGTTAAGTGCGAGTCGGGCTCGCCCACCGAGGGTTCCGCACAAATGTTTAGGTCCATATACCGAGAAATACGCCAACGTGGCCACCTAGGGTATCGTTGCCCAAAATGCCATTTACAAAAAAAATCGTTAATGTGGCAAAAACTTCTTCTTTATGACAATATTATTTAATATGCTAGAAAATAAACTATATTTGTGACAACACTGCGGTTGGCATTCGTCTCTAAGTTCACTCAGTAGCTTGTGTCGACTCGTTGAAGGCGATGTATGTTTTTGCGGGCAAATTTTTTGTCAAAAGTGCATGTCTACTATTCATCATTGCGAAGAAGCAGGTGACTGTATCCATTTATATGTGATAACATACACCTTGCAGAGTAAGTATATTAGCTTAGGATTGAACATTCCAGGTTTAATATAACTAAAGTTATGATCATGGGTAATACCTAAATACACCAAAATTATTAAGTACCTACCAAGGTTTTTATTCATTCTTCGTCATAAATCGAAAACTATACATCTTAAAAATAATTAAAAATCAGTTTCGGCTTGTGCCCGTGCAGCCCTCTCACACGATACCCCACGCGGTTAACTCAGTTCAAAATTTGGCCCGCCGTTCCTTGCATACAGAACCTGTTTTTTGTGATTTATATAAAAAATCAGAATTTTTGCTATATTTGTAGTAAAAGACGGGATTACTTTCCAAATTTAATAGTTCTAGGTCAACGGGACATACCCTTTACATTTTGATTCCCTCGAGAGTGTCGAAATACACGTTTTTTGCTGCATAAATAGCCGTATCTTTTTTTTACGTTGATGTAGAAGTTTGATTTTTTTTATAGCTTCAAGGGGCTGTAAACCGGAGTATATGGTTTTAATTTCAACTCGATACCTTCACACGTTCCCGAGATACAGGGTCTTGACAGACTGACAGACAAACAGACAGACAGACGGACAACAAAGTGATCTTAAAAGGGTTCCGTTTTTTCCTTTTGAGGTACGGAACCCTAAAAATAAGATTGTTTTTAGGGGGAATGGTATAAACATTATTTTATTATTTAAATAAATGCAATGTAAAATACATGTTTGATGTTGTTTATTTTTTAATTATTTGATGGATGATGGCAATAATGACTTTCTTAGGCTAAGTCTCCAAAAAAGCTTTAGCCTTTACATAAGCCTATTACTTGGAAAAAAAGACTCCATCACAAAAAAGGCCTAAAGGCTTTTATAAGCCCATAGGCTTTTTAAAATGACAAGTCTTTTAAAGCCCTGCTTTATTAGGTTAGCCCTAAAAGAGAACCAATAGGCTTAAATTTAGGGCTAAAAGCCTATAGTCCTCGGGAACACTAACTTGCTTGCGATTTTTACTAATGTTTGCAAAGAAAAATGCCTTTTTTTTACAGATGTACCGATTTATTAGTAACTTTTTATGTGGTCTCTCAGGGACCAAAGAAGGAAGACTGCTTTAGTGTATAATCATTACCAAATTACGTTTCGGTCATTACTAATGCGTTTAAATATGTTTTTACTAAATCTGTAACATAAAAATAAGCCAGCATATTAAACACTAGCCCAGAAGTGGAAGGTTCAGTGTGGGAACTGAGGGACCACACCTTTGGCTGTATAACTTTTTCCCCCCTTACTTATAAACATGGAATAAGCTTGGAATAGTTTATGCCATGCTTTGTCTTTATCTGTAATTGTAACATTTGCATCTGACAGAAAGTGACAAAGCATGGCATAAACTATTCCAAGCTTATTCCACGTTTATAAGTAAGGGGGTTAGTGAATTCTTTACGAATTCCAGGATTTCTTTTACAAATTAATTCGCAACTACTACTACATTTTACACTTACTAAAACCATTAAAAACCAAGTGGTCCCTCAGTCCACACTCACACACATAAAGTAAGCATCGCATTTATTGAAATAGTAATTTTACGACACGGTTAGTCTAAAGTCTTACTTTTTATTCGGTGAAGTAAACTGATGAGTTGATGACAATAAGTTCATGGTGGTTCGTTTGTGGTTCATTCCAATAATAGCAGTTTATTTATAATGACTACATTTCCTGGTAACTTTTACCTAAAGAACGACTCATGAACTGTTAATTTATATCGCCTGATAAAAAAAAACTGTAGTTGGTAGTGACCCTGCCAACGAAGCCAGCGGTCCTGGGTTCGAATCCCGGTACTGTCCTAAGCTCTTAATTGTTCCGTTATTTCTTTCCACTTATTTATTTTAATTTCATTAGTCAGTTTATCGCTAAATTTACAAAATAACACATGTTTATTTTCATAAGTCTATTTCATAAAAAAAGTTGAATGATAGTTATAAAATATAGATTACACAGCGACTAAAGTATGTCCTACCCTAGTTTCATTATTCTTCAATAAAAAATATTACACTTATAATATGTGAATTGTATCTTACCATGACTTATTTGTAAAACAAAATTGTAATCGTAACTACAGGCATTTTTAAAAATTTTTAAGTTTTATTAAACAGGCTTTTACCATACAATTCTACAAATATGTCATTATTTTACAATTTTGTCGGATTGTAACGTTTATTAGATAGGGCCCTGCAGATACACGGTGCCGTGCGTCATTAAAAAGTGCAGTATTAAGGTCAATGTCCTGGGCGTAGAGGTAGGTAGGTAGGTAGGTACGACTTCTTAAACATTGGTTGAATTTTAAACCTAAAGCCTGTATTTATTTTACACACATGTTTAATTTGTTTCTGTTTAGGCCACAAGAGAAAACACCCTTCTACCGAACCTTTAGCCTCGCGTGTGACATCCATGGATGTTTTTCTGTACTATGTCCTATTGGCCACCAACACCTACACACTAAAAAAAATGCGAACGATTGATAAAAATTAGATTAGAATAAGAATTAAATTCACCCTTACAATCAAACTACCTATGAACGACTCTACTCATATTCTCCCTTTATTTTCCTGACAATACACTCGCGAGCAAAATAATTGCATCACTTTGCATTTTTCCATGTACACTCAATATCTTTGTATATCTTTACTCGAATTTAAATATTCTAGTACCAAATGAAAGCTGATAATGTAATGCAATAAAAAATGCGTTATTTCAATGTAATATTAAGTCCTAAGCCTGAAATATGCTCTGAATCCAGAAAATTGTGAAAAAACGCTTCAAAGAGGGATTAGGGAAACTAAGAATGATGCATTGTATTTATTAAAGGTATTTATTACAAAAAAAAAAATTATACATCAGTATTTGGTATTTCCTCCCCTAGCCCTCCTCACACAATCTAATCGATTTTTCATTGATTTCATCAGTGTTTTGACGTAATCTTGGGGGATGGCTTCCCACTCCTCCACCAAAACTTGCTTCAGCTCCTCCACATGGGACGGGGCAGGATTCCGCTGCCGAACCCTCCTTTTTAGGAAGTCCCACAAGTGCTCAATGGGGTTTAGGTCTGGGCTCATCGCTGGCCAGTCCATGGTGTCGATGCCCACCTCGCGAAGGTAGGCTGTGGTGGCCCTTGCGGTATGACAAGGGGCATTATCCTGCATCAGGATAAACCCCTCATCAAACATATCCGCGTAAGGGACGACATACTCCTCCAGGATGTTGGTGATGTACCTGGCAGCGTTCAAACCACCGCCACGGCCACCACCAGGCACGAAAACCAGCTCCGTTCGCCCATCGTAGGAAATGCCGCCCCAGAACATGACGGAACCTCCTCCGTAGGCGACTCTTTCGGAGATGCAACATTGAGCAAATCGCTCTCCCGGTCTTCTGTACACTTGTCCTCTTTTATCGCAGCCGTTCAGGCACATCCTGCACTCGTCTGAGAAGAGGACTGAGGTCCACTGCTCAATTGTCCAGTTTTCGTGATTTCGAGCAAACTGACGTCGTGCTTCACGGTGCCGAGGCAGCAATTTGGGCCCCGTCGCAGACCTTTTTGGGGTCAAGTTGGCTGTCTTCAGTCTTCTCCTTACTGTAAACTCGCTGATTGCAACTCCTCTTACTTCTTCGAGCTGCTGTTGGACAGCAACAGCAGTCTGGTGACGATCAGTGCACATTTTCCGGCCGGTTCTTGGCCTTGAAGTAAAGGCCCCAGTCTGTCTGAATCTCCGATAGACTCTACAAACTGTAGACTGTACCAAATTCAGCTCTTCAGCTACTGAACTTTGACTGCGGCCCTCTCGCAGTAGGCGAATGATGACGGAGACTTGAACAGCAGTGGTGTCCATTTTTCCAGATCTTCTCGATGGGATAATATGCGGAGATGTGTACCGGTCGACTTCTGATAAGTGACTGATAAACCCCCTCCCCCCCTCTAACCCTGTTTTATAGCCGTCTACGGGAGCACAACTTGTGCATTCGGTAAGGAGTAATCGGCCACGAACCAGGAAAATGACCGTTATTTGTAAAATACTACATCGATTTCCAAGTTTTCTAATTTTTTAGAAAGCTTAAATTTCAAGAAACTTTATTACATTTAAATATTTCAGAAAGGTTATACCGTTACAAAGATATTGAGTGTACATGGAAAAATGCAAAGTGATGCAATTATTTTGCTCGCAAGTGTATACTTAACTTTGAAAATTATAAGGAAGTAGTAAGCTATGCCATGAGGTACCTTTTTATTGGGTTTATCGTGTTTATAAGTTTTACATTCCATGTTTTTGTTGCCTTATATCCGCAGCCTCCGTGGATGAGAAAATGGCAATATTGGGACGGCATATTCAACAGTCGCTACGAATCATTAATGCGAAATCAGAACTGGCCTCCTCTGAAGGTTTGTAGTAAAAAAAATGTACTGTCTACGTAGGGACGTAAATAATTGCAAACTAAAACGACTTCTTTTACGATTTTAGGTTATATTGGTACCTCGCACGCACGTCGACACGATATGGAAGAAGACGTTCGAGCAATACAACAACAACTCGGTCACCAATATACTCTCGAATATCGTAAAGAAAATGCAATTCTATTCGAATCTGACTTTCACATGGCACGAAGTGTCACATCTAAGTCATTGGTGGAAAAAAGTCACGCCAAAAGTTCGCACGGTAAGTCTCTATCTAACTAACTGAAATGACGAGCCAACAAAAACAAAGTGCACCAAATATGCATGGTCGGTCTAGCCTGACTCATTACATTAATTATCCATTAAAAAGTGACTCCATTCCATTCAAAATAATGTGAAACTAATGTTGTCCAGGCTTTTCGTCGGTTGGTGAAAGAAGGAAGAATAGAAATCACCACGGGTGGCTGGGTTGAAACTGATGAAGCGACGACCCACTTGTTCGGCCTCGTGCACCTACTCATTGAAGGTACTACTACATATAACATACCGTTCGCATGAAAAGGAAAAACCAACCAATTAATAAACTCTGCTTAGTCGTGATAGTTTTCGTTTGTGCTTTCATAATGCAATAGTGAATAAATGTATCTCTCTTTCTTTCTTTCTTTCTTGCTTTATAACTTTAAAGAGCTGTATCTTTTGAGCCGTAAAAGACAGCGCATTCTTCTTTTGTTCCAAAAATATGTGTTATTAATGTTATTATTATTAACGGCGGATCTCGTAACGAATAAAAATAAATAAACCGTCCTTAACGTCGGCACGCGACGGCGCAGTTGTTGCAGCTTTGCTTCCGAGTGCACTGAATGCGCGGTGACTACTACTTTTGCGCGTTTACTAGTGGAGCTGTACCTAACTGGTTTGATATTAGTACAAACTCTAAAGAAAAACCACAAATACTAAAAGCCGGTCAGTAAGTGTGGGTTGTGCTCGCTCTAACTGTTATCAAGCTCTAATCAATACTTTGTCCTATTTTATTTTATTATTAATATTTTTTTTATAGTCATTCTCATAACTTTTAAATCGTTGCGGGACCCTCGGTGCTTGAGTCCGACTCGCCTGTGACCGGTTTTTTTTTAATAATACAATTAACCAAGAAACTTTTTATCACTTTGTGACTCTGTTTGTAGGGCATAATGGTTCAAAAGTGGTGAAACACTTCCTTATTCGACTATACTTATTCAACGTGACAACTGCACCGAAAGTCCAGTGGCGCCTTCATTACTATTATTATGTTTTGTAATAAACTTAAGCATTTTCTTGAAATTGAAAATTTGTTGCGGTTAAAACAACGGACAAACGGACGGACAAACGGACGGACAGACGGACAGACGGACAGATGGACAGACGGACGGAAATAATAGTAGATTGTACGACGAGGAGATAAAGCACTGTTTTATGTCACGGGCGCGATATTGAATCCTGAGGAAATGGGGGACTCCAGGTTTAACTCCCGAGCGTAGCGAGGGTGTTACGAGTCCTCAGTGCCGCGAGGGATTCAAGCTCGCCCAAGATGAAAACAGCCTTATTCCAAAGGAGAATACTCTACTTTTCTCACCTATTGCGAAACAATAAAAAGCAAGGCTACTTACTAGAAACATACATAGGTACATACATACATACCTTCACGCCTGTAATCCCAGAGTGGGGTAGGCAGAGCTACAGAATTACAACTTCAAAAAGTTGTTGACAATTCAGTAACCACAATTTGCACAAATAGGCTAAGATGTTTACTAGAAACAACGTTTTATTAAACTTAAAGTACCTACCTATATTTAAAAAAAAACGTACTTATAATAATGTTCGATAGGAATTCAAATCTCATGAACTCATTATTAACCAGTGGGTTCATAATTCATATAATATGGCACTGAATCTCATTATAACCCGCTGGTTAGCCGATGGCTATAATGACTTACTTTAGGTGAGGTTTGCATGATATACATATAGAAAATAGTATTTCAGATAATGTCCTCAAACATTTGTTCCTTGTTATCAGTCTTGTAACCAAAATCTTATATACATTTTTAGCTTAGACTATACAATACCTGGACTGGCCTTATAGGTTGTATTCGAGTACAATCATGTCTGCCGAGATTTGCGGGGGGTGAAGAAATAACACATGTAAAAGATTACTTACAAATGTAAAATCTATCTGTGTCATTACACACGCACATTTTGACAGAAATCTATCACATAATATATTTTGACGCACACAAACATATCACACATGTAAAGACTTTGTACAAACGCGATATAAGAATACGTAAATGTCAATGTGGTCGGCATAACCTACGGTGCGAGGATTAGGTCGATAGCTCATATCGATATTTTTACTGACATTTGCATACAATTTTTGACCCGCCGCCTAGCAGAAGTGTTCGCATTGTTGTGTTCCGGTGTCGGAATAAGACAACCGGTGAAATTACGAGCATAGAGATTCCATCGTAGAACTCAGAGTTGGCAACGCCTTTGAAGTCTTAGGCCCGTATTAATAAACTTATCTCGACTTTAATGCCAGTCTCAAGATGCATTAAAATTACAGTTTTCTATGGCTTGTTGTTTACTGTGACGTATCTTGTGACGGACATCTCTCAGTCAAGATGAGTTTAATAATACGGCCCTTAGGATTGCAATCTTGAGATTGTCTCAGTTCCCACTTACCATCAGGTGGCCCGAGTTCCCACTTACCATCAGGTGGCCCGAGTGCTAATGTGCCGTAACTTCTCTGCCGTAAAAAATTCAGTATCTATCGAGCATCGTAATAGGATATTATTGGTCAATGAAATAGCTGTTAAGTAATGTTAATTATAATTAACAATAACGGAAAATTAGGATGTTTTTTATATATTTTTACAAAGTTTGCCCTCTTGACCACTCATGGAGATTATAGCACAATGTTTCTTATTATTGTTTTATGAGAAGAAACCTTATCGACCGTATTTGTATTAGATATTATTTGACAAAGTTATGAAAGGTTTAAAATATCATGGTAATTGGTATTTCTTTGTATAAGTAAATATTTAAGAGTGAAACGTGAATTACTTACTAAAATACTAAATAGGTATACTATCTTTTTCATATAAACATAAAGTAGGAACAGCAAAATCAATTAACTTTCGCTTCTTGCAGCGTTCGATACTGACTTGCATCAAAATGTTTCGAACATATGGAACTAGTACGCGTAGGCACCCAATTGGCTTGTCTGCTGCAAGAGGCGGTCCATAATTTTTCAATTCTGGGTCTTTTGGGAACGTGTAAAATATACACTTATAATAAATAGTGTTCACTAGGCAATTTCGTACCGGCCGCTCACTTTCAGAGTGGTGTGATTTAAACACAGGAGTGCCACAAGGTGGTACTCTCTCCCCTCTCCTATTTTCCATTTTCATTAACCTCATCACTACTAACATCTATAGCTCTTGCCATCTGTATGCAGACGATCTACAGCTATATGCAACCGCTGAAGTTCTGAGTCTGAATGCTGCAATATGCCAAATTAACAAAGACTTGGAGCATATCGCTGATTGGTCTGCTAGTTTTGGCATTTCCGTGAATCCTACCAAGTGCCAGGCAATAATCGTGGGGAGCCCGCGTCAACTTATAAAGCTCAAGGACACTATCGTCTCACCTGTAGTGTTCAATGGTACCACTATTCCCTTATCCGATCAAGTAAAGGATCTTGGCCTAGTCATTGACTCTAGTCTCTCTTGGGATGGTCATCTTTCTGAGGTAAGTCGTAAGGTTGCTGGCACTGCGTGCATTATACCGGTACAAAAATTTTCTTCCAGTGAGTACAAAAACATTGCTGGTAAGGGCGCTCGTTTTGCCTATTATTGACTATGCTGATGTGTGCATTACCAATATCAACCAGGATTCCTTAAATAGGCTAGAGCGTTTACTCAACAATGGTATACGTTTTATCTTCGGTCTCAGAAAATATGACCATGTTTCTTCTTTTCGGCGTCAGCTTAACTGGCTTCCTATACGTCACCGCAGATCTCTTCGAATATTATGTACTCTTTTTTCTATCCTGTTCGAGCCTTCTACTCCAGGTTATCTTAAATGTAAATTTAATTTTAATAGTCCAGGCTGTGAATTGCGTTCCTCTCGTACTCTCAAACTTTCTATTCCTCCCCACCATACTGGTTTTATGACTAATTCGTTTGCCCTTAAGGCGATCCGTCTCTGGAATGAGCTCCCACTGAGCATCAGACAAGCCCCAAGCAAGTTAGCTTTCAAGCGGATGCTTCATAAGCATCTGCTGGAACAAGCGCAGTCGTAAATCGATTAAATACACATCGCCATATCTGTTTATTTATATATTTTATATGTATTATTATATTTATATTATGTATTTACATATATTTATATCTTATATACCCGTATCTTGTATATATTTTATTTAAACAGTTTATTTTTTTCAACGCTTTTTTTTTTTCTTCACACCGATCTCCTTTTTCTGTTTCGCCTACTGGTTGACTGGTAGAGAATGCCATTGGGCATTAAGTCCGCCATTTGTACCTTATTGTATTTTGTGCAAAGAAGTTTAAATAAATAAATAATTTCCAGGTCCTTAGTAAATATTCCTTACTGTCGATAAATATTGATTTCATCGAGACTACCCTCATCACTAAACCGAGTCTCGCTAAGGAGTATGCTTTTGATGAAAACAATTATAGACTTTATTTCAAAAACTGTTAAGTTATTTCTTACAAAGCATTAAAACCTAGTCTCGCTACCCCGAGTACGCATTCATCCAAGTAAGAATTTGAATTGATTGATTATAATCGTTAAATTTGATGTGCTAGGTATGAAAATATTTTAAAAATAATATTTTACATGAATTAAATAGGTATATAAAATTACTAACAAATGAAATGTTGTGCCATCTTTTTGTAAGCTGGAAGTAGTTGATCGTTTTTTACACGAACTTATAGCACATGCGAGCATTTTTCCAATGAGTGTGTTCTCTGGCGACGCGATTTTGTGAATGACCATTAATAGATGATGAAATAGGTTTTGTATAACTTTTTGCACATTGTGCAAGTTTTTCGGCAGAGGGGAAATGACCTATAAGGCCAGTCCAGCTACTGTATGGTCTTAGATTTTTAGGGAACTTAACTGATAATTATATTATACATAAGTTTGGCGACCAATCAGGAATTATTTTTTGTTCAGAAAGATGTCCCAACGGTTTAATTTTTTTTCCTAATATCTGTAGGGTAGTTTGGGACAGTAAAACTTAAAATGGTCCACGTTATGATATGATTGCTCTTATTTACTTGACAGTAATGTAAGATATTCGGTTTTTTTTTTCAGGGAATCAGTGGCTCTACAATCACCTGAACTATTCGCCTAAAGTAGCCTGGCTGACAAACACCGTCACCCACGGCCCCACAATGACCTATTTGCTTTCAACATTAGGAATAACAAATTTAGTCTTCACGAATATCCATTACTCTTGGGAAAAATATCTTGCTGAGGACCAAATCAGTGAGTTCATATGGATTCAGAATTGGGTTGATAAAGAACCGTCTTCTTCAAACCTGAACGAATTCTTAAAGAGGATGGGCAACGATCGTTATCCTAAACATTCAGTAATCTCCCATTACTTACAATTTAATTCCGACGGATTTAAAGCTTGTGGACCGAATAGAAAGATATGCGCTACAGATTTTAACTTCTCAAAATCGAACAAAAAGTTTGACGTAAATTCGTACAATGTTAAAGAGAAGTCTGAATTGCTCTTAGAACAGTATTCTAAAACAGGAACCATCACAAATCACAATATTATAATTGCACCGATTGGTGGCCCTCATCGCTTTGAATTTCAACCAGAATTCGATTATCAGTACAATAATTATTTAAAAATCGCGGAATATGTCAACCTTAACCGTGACATATACAGAGCTACTGTAGAATTTGGTACGCCATCAGATTTTTTTAAAGCAATTGCGCAAAGGAGTGGAAGATATCCAACGTTGCGCGGAGACTTCCTGAACTTCGCCGACATAGAGAATGGGAGCCCTGCGTATTGGACAGGATTTTTCACGTCGAGGCCTATCCTTAAAATTTTGCTAAGACGACTCGAGTCAACTTTACGATCTACAGAAATTTTATTTACTTTTGCTGTAAGTCGGAGTTTATTTCAAGGATATAAAATGTCTAATATTTTTGAGCTATTAATCAAATGTCGAGAATCTGTAGCACGATTACTGGATCGAAATGTGATAAGTGGTACCTTGACTGCTTACGCGCTCCAATACGTCCGTCATAAGGTTTTAACAACGGTCAGAGATTGCTGGCACATACAGGAGATCACAATAAGCTTACTCAGTTCAAATGCGAGAAATGTAACGCCTTACCTACACAAGTATGTGTACAGAGAAGGTGAATTCATATCAACTTTCAAAACTGTAATTCCAGGCGATAATGTTCTCGTGTTTAATTCTTTAAATCAAGAAAGGCCAGAAATAGTGGAACTTTTCACAAGAACTCCCAATATCAGAATTGTTGACCACAATAGAAGAGACGTCTTGATTCAGGTGAACCCAGTGTGGAAATATAATTCAGATAACGTTATAGTTATATCTCGAAGATTTTTTAAGATAACATTTGCCGTTGTTGTCCCTCAATTGACATTAGAGCTGTTCAAAATAAAAGGGACCTATACTGCCGTGCATAGTATTGCAGCTCTTTATTGCGTATCATGCGTTGTAGACGATGTCACGAATAATGGATCTGTATTTCCTTTTAACGTTCAATCTGTTAAAACTGGAGATATTCAATTAGAAAGCTACAAACATCGGCTTATTTTTGACGAAACGTCTGGGTTCCTAAAAGCTGTAGTTGAAAAAGACACCAATATCGAAAAGTCAGTCGTGATCGATTATGGAGCTTTCAGAAGTTCTAGGATCAACTCGGGAATGTTTTTATTTAATACCAATATATCAAAACCCCTTCACGATATCCTAATGCCTTATAGAGTAAATAATAAATCTAAGACCATTATCATCATCTCTGGTCAAATTACAACTGAATTAACATCGGTTTATGGGAGGCTTTTGCAACACACTGTCAAAATATGTAATCTGTTCAAGAACCCATTATCGAACGCCATCTATATCGAAAGCAAGGTAGATTATGACATTTCTCCAAAGCACAGAGACTTGGAATTATTTTTATCCATACAAACCGATATCGCAAACGGAAATCCACCAGAGATTTACACCGACAACAATGGTTTTCAATTCACGCAACGGCTTCTTAATATAAGCAGGCGTGTTGAATCAAACATGTACCCTATGACAACGATGAGCTATATCCAAGACCACCGCCGCCGGCTGACGCTGCTGACGGACCACGCGCAGGGCGTGACGGCGCTGCAGGAGGGCCAGCTGCTGGCCGTGCTCGACCGGCGCGTGCTACGCGACGACAACCGCGGCTCCGGCCAGGGGCTGGCCGACAGCGGCTCCACCACGCACCGGCACTACCTTCTATTAGAAAACTTTATAGAGAAGTCAAACCATTTTGAACACGTGCACTTGTCACATAATTTAGAGTTGCCCAGTTCCAGTGCACATTTACTTTCTAACAATCTAAATTATTTGTTAGATATTTTTATTATTGATAAAAACCAGACGCAAAACTGCCACTATGCTTATCTCCCTTTGATACAAGCGGGATTTCCATGTGACGTCTCTCTTCTCAACTACAGAATTATTTTTGATGGTGGAAATCTAAAAAAGATCAATCGATCTTCGGCGCTGATGATTTTACATAGACAAAGTTATTCTTGCCGCATTAATTACGAAGATCATATTCACTGTGAAGTAGTGCAAAAGTTTTCTATTAAAGATATAATTCCAAATGTTAAATCTGTTAAGCGAACCAATTTAGGTGGCACCATTAAAGGGATGTTATTAAACACAATAGGTATATCTAGCTTTCCTGCCATGGAACTGTTGCCATTGATCATAGGGTTTCAATAATATTTCCTAAAACATAACATCACAGAGCACAAGGCTCGATACAATGAAAATGTTCCGGCTCTATACTAATTGGCCAGCAAAAGATTCGCAGATTTATTATTAATTTATTACACATGCCACAACAGTTCTGCCCCCGTTACCTACTAAAAAGGTGCATTTAGTTACGTTGGAAAAATCAAAAACTTAAATAGTTTTTAAATTTTAGTTACCGTTAGGTAGCGAAATGCTAGTAAAACACCGGTATAATATATAATATATGGTTAAATGAATCTTAAATCTTAACTAAAATGACGCATTTGCGTGGCAACATTTGTTTAGTCAAATATGTAACAGTTTGTATAATATTACGATTGAGCAATAAATGCGCATTTTACAATAATTTATTTTTATTATTTGTTGTTATAGCGACCATAGCTGGGCACCGTTAATCAAATAGTTAACTCCGTTAATCGTTAATCCGCTACCAAAAAAAGTTAGCTTCGTTAAACGTTAAAGCGTTACATTTAGGAAGAATTAACGCAAGTTAACGTTAATCGTTAATCCGTTAATATGTGTAAAAAAAATGCATTTTTATATCGTTGCGTTAGTGAACTTATAAAACCTGTTGATTTAGGTTCTGGAAGTTAACAGGATAGGAACAAAACAAAATACCTGTATAATTCAAATGTGTAATTTAATCGTCGGGCATAAGGTGCATAAGGTGTGTAATTCGCCTTGATGAACATTAACATGTTGAAGTTCTCGTCTGAAAGCGAGGCTCGTTTTGGTGCTAAAATGTCTTTACCCGTAGAAAACAAACGTTCAACTGCAGCGCTTGAGGGTATAGCAGTATTGTATTTAAATGAATAGATTTATGAATATCTGTTCCCCGAGGAATGCAGCATCGTTGAACGAGTCTTTTGATTTCATGTCCAGCCACATTTTAACGAGACTTTGCGCTTTACTCTTTAAAGAGTTGGAGCTCTTTGGTTTTTCTATAGACTGAGTGACAGAATTGAAAAAGTCTTCCTCGTCATCATCGTTGTTACTCGCATTGCTCCCTCCGCCACTTAAACTCCATATCAACCGGAACTTTGGTTGAAATGCCGCGGCAAGTTGTTCGTTAACATTTTTGAAAGTTAACTTAAAAGTTAATCCGTTAATCAAAATGTTAACTTCGTTAATTAACGATTAATGGATTAACGAGTTAATGCCCAGCTATGATAGCGACCTCAGTAGAACAAATCACGTTTCTTGAATGACCCACTTGAATGTTTCATTTTATTTTATATTTATATTTGGTGATTATAACGCTACCCTCATCCCCCATTCAAGGTCTCGTGTAGTTTTAGGTCTAAATATGAATTGGGATGGGACAGACTTCGGAGCGGATTAGTTTGATATAAGAAAATGATTGAGTAATTTCGTTACTTTTTGACTATCCTGCTGTGAAAAAAAATTACACGTGATGTCTTCTCGGATCGAAGGTGAAAATAACTATTGTTCAACAAGAGAGCAAAGTTGGTTTTTGTTTGAGCTGCTGAGGTGAAAATAACTATTTTACCTCAGCAGCTCAAACAAGCAGGTTTTGCTGCTTAAAAACAGTGAGCAAAATTCAATTTTGCTGCGAGCGAGAGGCAAAGTAGCTTTTTAATTATTTTTTTTAAATGCCGTGAGCAGTGCTGGGGCTACTCACAACATTCGAAAAAATTGAACTTCACTTTTTTATGTCACTTTCACTTCGATAGGAAAAAAGCGAGAGATAGAAACCACTCAACTCAACAATTCGAAGTTCGATTTTCAAATTACACACATAGTAGGCCCAAAAAGAAACGCACGTTCGGATGCACACATAACCGTAAAGTTGCAAATAAAACTATCTGTTAAAGTTTGAAATGTGTTTATTATAACTATTTTATACAGTAGGTACAATCATTTTTTTTATTTAATGTTTTGAAGACAAAATTAATGAAAAATAAGAAGTTTATCATGTATCTACATAATTTTGTTATCGTTTTAACAATCTTTAATTTCGTGACATAAACCGCGGGGGCAGTTTCAGAACGCATTTCAAAAATAGCGGGATTATTGTAGTCAATAGCCATAGACAAGGCCTAGTTAGGTTTTTTTTAAAGCCACAGACTACATAAAGCTGTATAAAGTTGTGTTTGCACTACAGCATTATCAAGTTGAGTGACAGGTTTTATCTGTTTCATGTTTATTTTTTCCACTTTTTATTTTATTAGTATTTTGCAAAAATGCTTGTGATTGATGCATATGCGATCGTGTCGTTATTTAGTCGTGTATTCACCAAATGGTCACAACGGAAGACCTGCGTTGGCCCTACCAGCTTCACGCTGTGTTGTTATCGCTGATGAGGTGAAAAGTTGTATGTCTCACACGAGACCAAAGTTTTTTACGTCTCGTGGGTAATTCTAATAAAAGTGGCACAGACAGGTTAAAGTTTCTCCAAAAAAAAAAGTAGTGGTTTTTTACCTTCTTTGCTTAGAATAAGCTTCTTGGTGTTCCAATTGTTACATATTTATAAAAGGGAACGGAATATTCATGAAAATAAAAGAATTATGGCTTGTTGAAATATGGAGATGCAGGTGAAAGTGTTATTAGACAGGTTAGAAGAGAAAAGGTTCCAGGTTAAAGAGAGTTATATTAAAATACAAATTACTATAAAAAAGAAATTCCCTACATTTACTTTGGTAGAGCACTGTTAATGGGTACTGCTTCATAAAGCATCTGTACAGTTTTTCAGGGAAATTATAATGTAAGTTATTAAATTAAAAATATTAAAAATATTCATTCACTTTAGCTTGCCAATAGTCACACTAACCTGCACAATGTCTCTTTAACCTGTCAAGAGTTACATTAACCTGTGCCTAACCTTATCTAACCAAGTTACAGGTAAAAGTTACACAGGTTAGAGTTAAAAGTATGTTTACAAGACATTTACTCTTAAACCGACGAAAATATGAATGTTCCACTCTTAGTAATATAAGAAGATACATCAGAATACCACGTTCAAATGATTATTTAATTATGTCCCATACCGTTAACATTAAATAATCGAGACAAGATAAAGTTAACATACCCGTTACAAACTCCAGATTACCGCATTTGATCACTAATTTCCACAAAACTATGAGAGATAGCCTCCAACCGTTTCGTATAGTGGAGAGCCAAACACAGGCCGAATGTTTACCGAGAAATATGGTGTGCCTATTATTTTTCGTATGTGAGTGAGATACAATATCACCGACACACAGGTTACAGTTAAAATATCACTGGACAAACTGTCGTGTGTTAAAATTGATGGATATGCATATATTTTTAAAACCATATCATAACTATTGAATGTCATAATATTCTTCTTGAAATATATTATAAAACATATATAATAAAATATACACAAATAGTTCAAAGACCTTAAAAACTGGAAGCAAGTCGCATTTGGACAAGACAGGTTATAGTAAAAAATGGTGCCTACCATTTTTTTTAAACAAATTTAATGTTTTTTTTTTAAAAAGTGCCTTGGCCTCGATGCAAATGGTCGGTGCTTATCTATAAACGTTTTTAGTTTTTCTGAAAAACAAACATTTAACACACTTTGTATTCAAAAACTCATTGACAGGTTACGGTGCCACTTTTTTTAGAACGACCCTCGTATCTTTGAATCCTTCGCTTACTCGGGATTCAAAATCATCACTCGCAGCAAAAACCAACTTTGCTCTCTTGTTGAACAAATAACTATTGTAGTGAGGCAAATTATTTATTAAAACCTAACAAAGAGTGTCCAGGTAACTGAAGTCGAATAAATAAAAAAGATAGAGACAAATTCAAAGGAAAGTGAGCACTATTTGCTACTCGTTACGTTAGGTTTAACTTTGTACCGAAAGAGTTAAAACTATAAGTGCGGGAAAGTTAGCGCACCGACGCGGACGCCTGGAAACTCACGCAGGTAACGCGAAAATTAGGAAATGGAATGCAAACGGAAATGGTCTCTAATAGTAAGTGATACGAATGATTAAGCATTGGTCTATGATGTCTCGAAAATCTCGTAGTACGCATGACGAGAAAAATCTATATAACGGCCGACGGAGGATGGTAGCGTCACCTTTTTATACAGACGTCGAGGGGGTGAGTGTGGAAATTATCACTGGGTATTTGTATCGTCCATTTTATCCTGTATTTTAATTATTATGTGCTCTGTGTTTAATAGGTGTGGATATGTTTGTGTGTCGCTTTATGTAGCGTACAGGTATCGCTACAAGTTAACGAGAATCGCTAGCACGAAGATGGTTTAGCGCTTGTATTGTATTAAACAGTGTCTATGGGAATGTGTTATAATTATGTGTTCGTGTACTTTTGGTTTGTTTTTATAAGTTTATTAACTCTATTTTGTTTTCCAGAACTCTGTTATGGCGCCTTTATTGGTAGCCAAGTACCTACACAGAGCTCCAGGCAGCGTAATATTCGGAAAGGAAAACCTACGCTCACATTTTGGTTATGTGATGAGACCTGAAGGTGTCCACAATCAGGAAACGGATGGTTTTATCTCATTAGCTGAGTGGGTCTAGAGGGTTCGTGTTACAAGGTCTCTGACGCCTTTATTCGGTTAGTCAGACAACGCTAGTGGTATTCCGTTTACTCTCTTCATAGGAATCCACGTAGACGAATCCGAACCAATTCTGGTAGTGGAGGTGGTACGTGGAATACCTCATTGCGTTGGCCCCCTTATCTATATATCTATATATCGACCACGTTAGGTATTATTTCCACCTGGAAGCCAACTAAAGGTTAGCAATAGCCGGCTGATGGGTCTTAGGACTACACACAGGAAATTTGGTTTCCGAAGTCGTTATTATGTTAGGTCTTAGTTGGTCTAGATGGTTATTATTGCACCTGAATAGCCATACATCACTCACACGTTTAACGTAGTCGTAGGTATTGGACTTTTAGTTGAACTAAAACAATAGACCGATAGGAAGCTAGTGTTATTAGGTAGTTAGAAGTTCTTTCATTACACCGTGAGAGACTTATAAACACGTAACGTGAGTAGCTAGACGTATGTTGACAAGGTTTGTTTCACATCGCCGCAGTCGATGACGTAACAATCAAGTTTATTGAAGTTGGTAAATATAAACTAGCATTTCAATTTCGGATACTTAGAAATAAGCTATAAATATTTAGTGGTTATAATTAAGAAACGTCAAATTAGAATTAGGTAGGAAATAGTGTTTGAATAGTGTTGCGTTTGTATTCGGCTAAATTTTACTGGTATGCCTTTGGAGTTTATCTATTATAAAGGTTAAGGTAGACCTCTGTTAGAGCAAGTGGAAATTTAAGTGGATGTTTAGTGGATCACTAGTTGATAAAGGGATGCTAGTTGCCCGAGTGTGTAATAAACAAAAAGTCGAAATTGGTACCCTTCAAGTTACAGTAAATTGCCATAATTTGTCCACACCAGGTTGAAGCTAAATAGAGCCGTTGAGATACATACTGAGACATTACTAGGCAATAGGAATTGTATTTGTGGTCGGAAAATAGTTTTATTTATTTATAAGATACTAGGAAAGCAAATAATACGAGGTTTACACAAACTATCTTTTGCATTAGCTAGGTCTAGGATCTGAGTAATACTTACGGGTTGGTCTGTTCTCTTTCAATTCATCGTTAACCGTTAGGGATGTACAGTACAAACCAAAGCTAAGGCTTTCCTGTTACTGGTTAAGGCCGTTCAGAGGGTCACTGTACTTACATGTTTGCTAGATGGTTCCACGGATCCTCTAACATAAATAAGCGATGTGTAGTTTGGTTACATTCCATCTTGTGAGGATGCTATGATAATTAGGAACTTCAGATAGTGATGCGACCAAAGGACCACTAGACTAGACCAGTCTATTTTTATAACAAGCCACTCGGAAGCTCACTGCACTAATTATGTGTGTTATTACTAAACTCGATAAATCAATATCAGGTTATAGGGTCATTTGTACATCTACTGAAACTACCTACTTGTTTAAAGGTTGTGATTGAATTACTGTGGAGCAGTACCCATATGTATGTGGATTTTACATACTTTATTTATAACTATAATAAGAAAGTTATTTGTCAAGAGATGGCATTTCTGAGAAAGGTTAATAATAAGCTGTAAATTTAACAGTTTGTACTATGGTTATAGTGCTAAAAATGGCTATGAAAGTGATTTCATAACTCATGTTCTAGACCTGAGAGTTAAAGGTTAACATACCCATAATTTGGGCTACATTAGGTTTACTGTTGGTGTTTTGTTGAACATTGATAGCTATGATTATGAATTTTAGAGAAAGTCACCTAAGCTTTATTATTAGGAAATAATATAAGATACTAGTTTAACTTAGAGATGTGGTTAAAGAATTTATTTAGAGATCTGGACTGAACTTTATGATAATGTTTTGTCTTAATACAAATTCCAGTTGATGAATTTGAATCTAATTAATTATTCTAAAGGAGCTTGACCCTTGAGTTTGTTTCGGCAAATTCTTCTCAATGGGGATCCTCAGGAAATGCTGATATAGTCAAAGTATAAAATAGACTGGAACGAGTCTACAAGTATTAACGCTAATAAATTATTGTGATATACTAAGTAATAATAGATATATTAGCGGGCGAGCTCTATAGCAATGGCCGAGAGCAGCGGAACGGGCGGGGCGGTGCTCTCCTTTTACCGCTAATATATATTTATTCATTTCCAGTAGTGAAACAAGTAGTTAATAATCTTGTCTAGTGAAGTAATGTAATTGTTCTATTTTGACTAAATCATTTTAATAGTAATCAAGATCTTCCTAGAGGATCTAATGGCTCAATTTAAGAATAAATGAGGCATTCACTTGGTTACAATTAATTTAAGATGTACCTAGTTTAGTTTCATAAGTTATAACAAAGAGTCCTTTCCCGAAGTATCTCTAAATAATAAGTTTAACCAGTAGGAAGAACGTACTTAATCATTAATATAAGAAATAGTAATCCCTTGCTCATTAAAGTACTTAGGTTACTAGTCAGGTTCACAAAGTAGGGTTCGCATTACACTAGACGATCACAAGGCCAAATCACGATGTAGTATTTAGTAGAAATTAGGATTTAGTAGTGTAAGTTACGTAGGTTTTAATTTAAAGATGATAATATGTTGACTGAAGACGCAAGACGTGTGTCGTCAGGTGGGTTGTTACATGTTTCCTACTTCTTTTAAAATATCGCCCTTAATAGAAACTTGTGGAATATGAAGATGGATATCATTGATTTGTTTATTAGATCCACACAAAATAAATTTCGACTTATCAGAGTTCAAAACTAGGTTATTAGCATGACACCAGTTGGCTATGTGGTTTAGATCCGAGTTAAGCCGGTCAACGTTTTGGGTGGAATTATTGGGTTTAAATTATATATATAATTGAAGGTCATCTGCATACATGTGATATTTACAATATTTAATATTTTCTATTATGTCAGTACTGTACAAAATGAAAAGTAACGACCCCAGAATGTACTCCATTCTGGGGTCGTTACTTTTCATTTTGTACAGTACTGACATAATAGAAAATATTAAATATTGTAAATATCACATGTATGCAGATGACGAAAGCGGAACTCCTCTGTCTACCGTTCCCGTCGATGAATTTAGTAGGTATACTTAGTACCACTACCGCCGCGTACATGGACAAACTGTTTGCGTCCGGTAACATAGCTCACAAACCATTTTAACGCGAATGAGTCAAAAACCATAATAGAATAATTTCGATAGAACGAGTGTGCTATTTATAGTATCGAAAGCTCGAGAGAGGTCGAGTAACACTAAAATTGACCACTGTCTTGAGCTGCGATGATATCATCAACTGCATCTAACAAGGCAGTAGTAGTGCTGTGAGACTTCCTAAATCCTGACTGTTTTTTTGGCAAAATATTTACTTTAAAATTGAAAGAAACAAGTGTAATTTAATTATATAGGTAGTCGGGACCTTTTCATTCGGTCACTCATATAAACAAATAAATTTACCACTATTACTCCATATTCGCGTATTTTTTAAGGTAGAGCATGGTCATATTACTTATTTAATTATCATTGCCTTCATGTTTATTTTCAGGTAGTAAGTACTTATTCTCTATTAAATCTTGTATTATTTGTTGAAAAGCACTTTCGGTGAAATACCACGACACTGACTGAAGCCTGTCATACGAGGACCACACTGAAAGTTTTGCGTAACTTGTAAATAAAACAGATTAGGTATAACTACAATTATACATTTATTGCTTCTCAAAATATTCGTCATTAAGTACATGCTTCACATTTATTCATACGCTGAAACCCGTGGGGCCCTTTATCACAAACGTTAGAGTATAGATAAAGAAAAAATACAAAGAGAATCAAACAACAGTAGATAAAATAGGGTATCTACCTACTAACAGCCACACACTAATTATCCTCTTCGGCTGATTAGTCATTAGTGTCATTACCGATGAGACCTCCCGTCTCCCTTCGTTGTTAAATAAATAATTATTTCTCCGCTGTATTTTATTAAACAAACAAACGTAGCAAATATTATAAATTCTTTTTTTACCCATATTTTACTTCAAATCAGCTAAAATTTCAAAGATGGAAGTTTTTAAAAATATTGATGGAATTAGAGCCGTTTATTTCATAATATAGGTACATACTACTACTTTTCGAAGCATGCGGCCCAATCACTAGAGACCATGTTTTCAACGTGTTGGTTGAACGTGTCGTCACTGCTTCTTCGGGGGTCTTAAATGTTAAACCCCTCATCAAATCTTTAATTTTAGGGAAAAGATAACAATCGCAGGGTGCAAGGTCTGAGCTATAAGCAGGATGAGTAACAATCTCCACCTTATCCGATTGCAAGTAAGTATGCCTTTGTCTTCTTCGCAGTGTGAGGAGACGCAATGTCATGATCATGAATATCATGATGCAAGAGAAAGCGGTTTCTAGGTCGTCTCTCGCGGAACTTTTCAAAAACACTGGGTAGAGAAATGATTGTGTACAGCATTAACCGTTGTCTTATTATCTAGCGGTACAGTACAAATAGGATCTGTTTTTATAAAAAAACAAGCGATGATTGGTTTGCTTTTCGCTTGGTGAACTTTTTAACGTGTGTGTCGTGATGAACCGATTTGGGTGCAAGTTTTTACAAGTTTCCTCCTTACCTAGTCCCAAACTAAGCTCTAGGCTTGTACTATGGGTACCAGACCACGATAAACATACTTATAATAGAGAAATAAATACTTATATTCTTAGAAAACACCCAAGACTCAGGAACAAATACTTCTGCTCACCACAGGAATTTGCCCTGAACGGGAATCCAACCCGGGACCGCTAGCTTCGTAAGCTGAAAATTATGACTAACTGTACAACTAAATACCTACTATTGAAAAAAAGCTTAGTTTTGGTTTCTTATTCTTTGCAATCCTTCCAATGCTGATTTGTCATCAAGATAATTGAATAGTTTTCTTTGATCCAATCCACAAATTGCAACACCATGTAAACTTTTCACACGACTTAAAGCCACATAAGCCTGACCTATTGCAAAAGTTTTTTGTTTAAATATACACGTCTAATAAGTTCCGAGAATCTTGACAAAAAACGTTGCAGAGCTCAGACGGCGGTTAATAGAAAATAGCATATTGTTAGACCCAAATTTGAGAAAACCATCTCTTATGGCATTGGTCAGGAAACATAAAAATAAGCTAATTTATAAAACTGACGAGATTTTTGGACATTTTGCCTTACCAACTGTGATCCCATTAAGTTAATATGGGTAAAGTAGGTACCTATAACGAATGGTCGCTTCACAAAATGTTGGTGTGAAAGATATCAAATAGCTGACCACAGTTACCACGTTAAAAAAATCGAGAAAGAATATTATGACCGACGAAGAACGTTATACGAAGACGTAGACAGATTTGTAGTTCTGGTGGGCGGGGACAGCAGCAGTGAAGACGAGGATGACGATGAACCAATGTTAGACCTCACGAAGATTTAGAGTAGGTACCTACCTAGATTTTGATTTAGGTACTGGAATAGTTTTGCTTGAGAATACAGATTTAATGATTGACTTTCCATTATTAAAAAGTGTGAGTTCAATCGTATGTTTTCATGTTTTGTGTATGTAGGTACCTTTAACAACTTTCATCATCAGCCAACACGGGATACTAGTTAACTAGGACCAACGACTAATGCTGGATTTAAACAGTGCTACCACTGGCACCCCAGAAACATTATTACATGGCCGCAATATTATGTTATTGTGCGCTGACAACGTCTGAATCCCTAATCTAATAAATTGAGTTTCAGGAATTCTAATATAATGAACCAACAAATAGAATCCCTATCAATCAATTATTACTTAAGAGGTCTTGCCATGTTATTCTACCACATTTAAATATGAATTCAAAAATATCAAGTATCAAGGTCATGTTGATAGTATACGCAGAGTATTATGTGAACGATGGTGGCGCCCTTTTTATTTTCAACTCTTTATGTCGCACTGTAAACTTAATATTTTTAATATTACTACGTACCTACTTTTATTAAAAAAGTATTAGTTATTAATGTGATTTTACTCATTTGGTAACGTACTTTCGATATCGGTTTAAAGTTTTCTGATATCTGGGGTCTGTTTTATAAAACCACAAAATATTACAATTTACAGGTTACTTTATAATTATTCTAGAGTCGTGCAAATTTGTCCGAAACTAAAGCAGCCTGTTTTGTCAATCAAACAACCTGTGCACACATAATTTTAATTTACGTCACAAAAACAGGTTGGTCTCAGTGGTCCCTGCGAGAATAAAAATGTACAGTAGAGGTCCACATCGTCGCTAGAAATCAATAATGCTGTAACCCTCAAAAACCAAACTTTATACTAGAGCCAAATTACAAACGCAAAAAAAAAAAAAAACATAACTTCTAAACGGCAGGAGGCTTTTCGGTCCCATTATGCAAATATTATTAAAATAAATAGTTTTATTAAACTGAATACTCAAATTTGATATAAAATGGGTTAAGGGTGATTTTTGCGGGTTACAGCATTTTTTTTCTTTTTTTTTCCCCCGAAAGAATGCTGTAACCCAAAAGGGAAATGTCGTGGTGTAATTTAAAAACCAAATGAAAGGGCGTTTTAAATTGCCGTCTAAATAACAGCCACTACAACAATTTTGGTCCGAAATTACTTACTGATTTAAAAAATTAAGACCAAATTAGTTAGGAAAGCAAAAACGCTATTACCTTGTATTGCTGTAAGTCTCATTCCGACAAAAAATACCGGAATTTAAGCGGGTTACTACATTTATTTGTTCTCCAATAATCTAAATATCACAAATACCTAACTAATGCTGTAAAGTTTTTATTTTTCATCGTAGAAACACGAGACATAGACCATTCGACGCAGAAAAAATTATGAAGTAAAAATATGCAAAAAAACGATTTTGGTAGGAGGTGCGGGTTACAGCATTATTGCTTTCCAGCGACGACATGCAATGTGTATAATAGTACATTGTGTATTAAGGTCGGTAAGTAAGGAATTACGATCGAGGCTCTATTAGAAGCCCGAAGTCGAAGACTGGGGGCTTCTAATAGAGCCTCTAGAGGGCTTTCTGAGCCGAGGTTCGTAATTCCCGTACCGCCCGTGAAACATACAATGTTTTTCATCACATTTGCGAGTAAATAAATAAAGATTTTCAATAATTGTTTTTGCTGCATGGATAATATCTGGCGGTGTTGCATTTAAATTACACTCATCGGACGATGACGACGACATTTTTATAACTTTTTTACTTGTCTTCAAATATAAAATGTAAATAACTATGAATTATATAATTTAATACACAAGTCAGCACAACTATTATTACGAATTACTTTTTTTTTTTTTGCCCCCGCGCCGCGGCGACTTGAACAGCTACTACCGCAGGGATATTATGGCGTTTCCACGTGAAGTGATTTCGCCAGTGTCAAGGTTTATATGAGTATAAATCAATATAGCAATAAAACACAATACAATCTTCTCTAGGAAGATTGGGGGCAACGTTGTACGGTGATTTGTAGGTCAGAGGCACAGACCACTTAACCTATAGACTACGCATACAAAGGCGCCCCCGTAAGCCAATCTTATGCTCAACTGACGCCCACCGGTTGCTATGGCCGCAAACAGTCTTTTAGTACGCGGCCGCTTGTTGACATAGCAACATGTAATTATGCTATTCGACTTTGCGACTAAAGTGAAATAAATATGCCGTATTGTATGGTAAAATTGTGTGGAAAGTGTAGCAAGACATCTAGCCTTCAGAAGGATGGAATTTCATTTCACAAGTAAGCTGTTATTACTTAAAATAATAATTATTTAATATTTAAAAGCGAAACCTTTATTGCAAAAATGGCGTCGCTTTGATGTCTGTCAGCAGTGGTCTGTCTCTGTCTTTCGCATACTGATTTTCCCAATTCCGTCTTTTTCTAACCACTGAAGTGAGGTGAAGTACTGATTTTTTGAGTTTCGATACCCGTAAAACTATGGTCACGGATAAGAATTCTATTCTATAATAAAGTAAGAATCATGTTTAAAGGTGGATTCACAATAAGGGTTGCTCGCGAACAAGTATACCTCTAGCGCTCAACTGCGGTTCCTGCAGTATTGGAGCGGTGCGGGAGGAGTGTGTTTTCGTTACTTCAAATAGCTAAAGCAGTAAAGAAGCTCGACCTAATTTTCAAGATAAATGCCTACTCTGCAATTGAGCGTCATGCGGGCTCCACATGCTGGCTGTTTGCCCCAAACACCGAACACGTGCCGGGCACCGACTACAAACAGCCAACACAAACACGCATCCCCATACTTGGCGAACGTGGTAGTAGGTACATTCCGAACATCCTTTAATTTGTGCAAAAAAACCGACACCAACGCCGATCACTGGCGACCACAAACACAAACAGGCAAACACCCATCCACATCTTCGTATTGGCTGTTTGGTTTTCGCTGTTTGCAATTGTTTGCCAAGCATGTGAAGTCCGCATCAGGGTTGTCATATAAAATTTTGTAAAATTGAAAAAAGTTTTTGTTTAGTGCCTCAGTTAATTGGTGCAAAATCGATAATAGTATAGTCTGCGACAACGAATCCCTTGACAGATTGAAGAAATGTAGCCGCCATCTTGTTTTTTTTTTTATTCGACTGTTTGCTTCCAAAATCGATAATCTGTGGATGTGTGTGGTTCCAACTACGAATCCGCTGACAGAATGAGAAAAATTAGCCGCCCTCTTGAACTTTTCAGATATTCGACTGATTGCTTCCAAAATCGATATCTGGGGATGCGTGTGATCTCCAACATCGAATCCGTTGACAAAATGAGAAAAACTAGCCGCCATCTTGAACTTTTTAGTTATTTGACTGACTGCTTCCATAATCGATATCTGGGGATGCGTGTGGTCTCCAACAACGAATCTGTTGACAGAATGAGAAAAAGTAGCTGCCATTTTGAACTTTTTAGTTATTCGACTGATTGCTTCCAAAATCGATATCTGGGGATATGTGTGTAGTCTTCAACAACTAATTTGTTGGCGGAATGAGTAAAAGTAGCCGCCATCGAATAACTCACAAAATCAAGATGGTGGCTACTTTTTCTCACTTTGTCAACGGATTCGTTGTTGGACACTACGCAGATCCCTACATTTCGATGTTGGAAGCATTCAGTTGAATAACTAAAAAGTTCAAGATGGCGGCTACTTTTTATCCTCAACTCGGGAGGAGGTATTCTTATTGGACATATATCATAAGCTAATAAACAAATTTCATATAAAAAGCATTTCATTAAAAAATATTTTATTTATTTTTACATTTTAACACATGCAGGGAGTTTAAAAAATGAAAGCTCCGGGTTTGAAGAAGCCAAATTTAAACAGCCATATACCACACAATACACTCGTGGCATCTTTATAAAGAATTTAAAATGCGTATTAAAAAGCGTATCAAATACTATTACATTTTTTGAAGAATCAGCTCACGGGGTCTGTATTTCCGAACCAATACGACCTGGGAGCCTTCAAAAAACGAGCCTACTTTTTTTGTACTGTGTTTCATACTATTACCAATTGAGTCATATTTTCTCGCAGTGTTATATATTGTATATTATACGAGTCCGTCCAGCAACGGCCCTTCCCGGCTGAGTCTTGTATAGTGCTTTTCGGGTCCCGCAAACAGCCTTAGATGTTATGATATGATGTACTTTTTTTTAAATATGTTAATTATCTTATATGTTTGACGAAGCTGACTGATTTTAATTTCTGTCATAAAGTGTAATGTGCAATTTATTTCTCGTATTTTTATTGGTTTTAATTAAAAACACTTATATTCTTTGGTATATTTTCTTCGAGCGTGTCCCATCACTACCCCTAATGGCGCGCACCACAACGCGCACATGTTATTATTCGTTGACTTTGAACTGGCCAATCACGGTGCACTTGACGCCCCCCGCGTCCCGCCATTTTGGCTTAATGAGATACTAGACAAAATTGTCCGAAGCGTAGTCTATAGGTTAAGTGGTCTGTGGTCAGAGGTCAAGATAGTTTTAACCTCTGCACCACTGCGAGTCCACTTGAAACGAGAAGAAAGATGCCAGATACACGAAATAAGTCCAAGTCTTCAATCACTGTGCGACACAAAGGCATAAAAAGTACAAATCACTATCAGAAAAGAACTTTGAACACCTAATTACCCAAAAATTAAAGTCTAAAACAAATTACACGTCCGCCATCTTTTAACATTGCAAATGGCCCCCCTACAAATTACTTGAACTTTTTTTAAGCGGATGGCGGGCGGACTCCACAGATTATACAAATGTTTCGTTCAGGAACGTTAAGGGCAAATACTTACGGAGGTATACATACAGCCCTGAAGGAGTGTAAAAAAAACGACGTTTTGATACAGAAAACTATTAAAATCGATTATTAAGAACATTAATTGAGTATTTAAGTAACATGTAGCGAGATTGCAATGAAATTCCTGTTTAAATAACATTTTTCAATTGCGTGTAAACTCTTTGCTTGAACTTGCATGACCTGTGTGCTGTGCTATAAATTAAAAAAAAATTACTTACCGACCTTGGGCTTCATGGTAAAAATAAAGGTCGAGGGTTTTATATGGGGCATTGCGGCCAAGTTAACCTGTATGTTTAGATACTGTTTACGTGCAAGTGTGATGAAATAGTACATTGTGTATTAAGGTCGGTAAGTAAGGAATTACGATCGAGGCTCTAGTAGAAGCCCGAAGTCGAAGACTGAGGGCTTTCTGAGTCGAGGTTCGTAATTCCCGTACCACCCGTGAAACATACAATGTTTTTCATCACATTTGCGAGTAAATAAATAAAATTATAGGGCAGAAAAAACTTATAATACACAAGTCAGCACAACTATTATTACGAATTCTTCTTCTTCTTCTTTATGGCGTTTATTACGAATTACTTGAACTTTTTTTAAGCGGATGGCGGCGGGCTCCACTTATTATACACATGTTTCGTCCAGAAACGTTAAGGGCAAATACTTACGTAGGTATACATACAGCCCTGAAGCAGTGTAAAAAAAACGTCGTTTTGATACCGAAAACTATTAAAATCGATTATTAAGAACATTAATTGAGTATTTAAGTAACATGTAGCGAGATTGCAATGAAATTCCTGTTTAAATAACATTTTAAGACAATTTTTCAATTGCGTGTAAACTCTTTGCTTGAACTTGCATGACCTGTGTGCTGTGCTATAAATTTAAAAAAAAATACTTACCGACCTTGGGTGTCATGGTAAAAAGAAAGGTCGAGGGTTTTATATGGGGCATTGCGGCCAAGTTAACCTGTATGTTTAGATACTGTTTACGTGCAAGTGTGATGAAAAATATGTTTCAAAATCAGGCCCAGGATGCAATAAATTGAATATGAATATGAAAATGAATACAAGTTTCCATTTGACACAACGTCAACCAATGAAGATCAGCCATTTTAGCAGTGTTGCCAGACCTCTAAAATTGTTACTTGTAGCTTTGTAAAACGTGCCCCTGTTATATTTACGGAGTAATCGCCTAGCTACACTTACTCAACGATTATACCTTGTATACAAACGGAAGAGTTATTTCTACACGGCGTAATTAATATAAGAATATGCACCAATCAAATCCGAACCCATCGCTGAAAAGTGCATCAAAATCAGACTTGTCGTTTTGGCGATAAATGACAACATTGGTTTGCACAAACAAACAACCAAACATCCTCTCACCCCAAACGCATATAACGTCTCCGTACCGTGGGTAAAAATACAAGCATTTTTCTCGCTAGCAACTTTGTATTGTGAATCCACCTTTAGACTTACTTAATCCACGGAATCCACCTATGATCTGTGATGTGCGCACTATATTATATCCTTTCTATTTAGTTGAGTTAGTCCAAAATGTCGAAATGAAAGCTGATTGACGCGTAGTGTAACATATTTTCCGGAATAGCTATGGTTTAAAAAACGGAAATCGGTTACATGCTCAATATTTGCGAGGGGTTTTAGATTTTAAAAATATTTTGCATTAATACTAGTATCTAAAGTAAAACGATGATTTGGTATTAATAGTAAAGCAAGTAGTTTACCTTCTGTTTAGAATTTCGCCCCTTGAGTACACTCTTTTCTATTAAAGTTAGCACAAGATGGGATTACTAATATCAAAAATATGGAGTCTTTTTGGGAACGAAGGTAAGTTTTTGATTATTTTGAATACGAGAACTATATAGATATTGAGGAACCAAATACCTATTACTGGGAGTAAATTGTAAGTATGTTTGCTCTTAAAGATTGTCCCTTGGGAAACATGGTCTGATTGTTGCTAAGTAGTTACACAAACTCTGAACATTTGTATAAAACTGGGACTTAAAAAAAAACAACAAATTTTGTATCTTGCTATCACAACACCTAACTTATTGCCAAAGAAGTAGGGCAATCCCAGAATCTGGTACTATGACGAGCAGAACGAGGAGGAGTGTTCGCTATCTTGTGATAACAACACACCCTACTTACTGCCAAAAGAGTAGGACAAAACCAAAATGTCTGTTTGGTATGATGAGGAGCAAAGCGTGGAGGAGTTTAAGGTATCTCGCGATCACAACATAACCAAATTAGTTGTCAATATTTTCCAAGCATTGTTGACCACTGCCGATGGAGTGTAGCAAAGTGGGCACAGGACATAGTTTTTAATTGTAGGTACCCCTTTTGGTGCATGCGGACTGGAAATATTGTTTCCATAGCAAAGATATTATTTACACATGTCATTTTGTTACCATTTTGTTAATACATGCTTATTAATTATACCTACATACTTTTATGTTCACTTGTTACATTGCATTTTAATAACACATATCTTTGTAGAACACAAACTGGTCCTGGTTGGTCTGGATAATGCAGGGAAGACAACTATATTGTACCAGTTGTTGCTGGGTGAGGCAGTGCACACCCGTCCCACAATTGGCTCCAATGTCGAAGAAGTGGTGTGGAAGAATCTGCGCTTTGTGATGTGGGACCTTGGTGGGCAGCAGAGTCTGCGCTCTGCCTGGAACACCTACTATTCCAACAGTGAGGTACTGCTACTGCTGATTTTATTCTTTAATTTCATTTAATTGGTCGGTTTAGTCTTATCTTGCTAGCTGGCATAGTGGTAAAATATATATGGCAATGAAAGAAATGTAGTGACAATGTCATCATAGTTGTCTGTGGCGATCTTTTCTGTTTGGGTTACAAATCATTTAAATGAAATTTATTATTTCTAAAACTGCTTAGCGATGTGAGATGCTTGCTTTATGTGCATATGAAGAAAGGCAATCAAGACAAAGTCAATGTTTGGAAATGCTAGAGTTAATTATTTATTTATTCTGCTCTGTATCCACCAAGAAAGGTGTTCCAGAAAATATAAGCATAGATTGGTAGTGCTACTATTTTTTTCATAATAATGATTAGAAAAAAGTTTTAATATAGGTTTTCTGTTTCCATTGCTTGTGTTGTTATTACTTGATGTTTATTTCTGCAAAATATTTATTTAAATAGGCATTTCTCTAGAAAAATGTAGTATGATCGTGCACAAATGGTGTACAATTCCTAACGTAACTCTTAAGCTGAAAACAGTATATGTGTCAGCATTGAAGCCATTATACGGAAGTATAATGACGGTGTAAATAGTATTATTTTATAGTTTAAAATTATGTTTATGATGGTTTTTTTTATGTTTATGTTTATTTGTTTTAAAACTATATCAGTCATCTAAAAAGTCAAACAAAAACATACATACAGCCGAAGTCCGATATTTACTATTTTTTTATTTGGGATGTTACTATGAGGCCTAGAGGCACCACTTTGGTATTAAATTAAAGCTGATTGAATTCCCTACAAATTCATGATATGATACATCCATGACTTTTACTTATGAGCATTAGTTCAGCCAGTATGTGTCTTGGAAAATTACCCTATCACAACACATTCTCTGTTAATATACCTATGTATATAAATATGCTCATCTTTGAATACTGTATCTTTGATTTGAAGTTTGATTTTAAAATACTACGAGAGAGCCAGAATATTAGTGAAGGCCACAAATTGATTCAGATGGAAAAAAACAGTAAAAAAGCAATGGTGTGGCTACTCGTATTTGTGAGTGTGGCAAGTTATCCAAGCCATTTGTCATTACGCAAAGAATGAAGGCCGATACTTACATCACCGAGTGCTTAGATCGTCGCCTACTGCCTATGATCCACAAGCATGATCGACCTGTTCCATTTTGGCCGGATTTGACATCCGTGCACTACTCTAAGATCGCGTTAGCTTGGTATAAAGACAACAGAGTCGAATACTTGCCTAAGGATGTGAATACCCAGAAAAATACCAAGGCAGTGGATTCCATTGAGGCCTTTAAAAGGAATTGGTTTATAGCCTCCAATTGGTCAGGAAAAGTTCTATGCTGAAACTTATGTCTCGTGTCAGGTCCAAGGTTCTTCGGTCTTTGGCATGCCATTAAAGGTGTTAAAATAAAGTACATCAATTCATTAGATACTAAGTTGAATGTTTAATTATAAAAAAAATATCTTTAATAATCTAAATTGTAAAATCTTCGACTTGCTCGTACACTTTTTTATTTTTTATTTGCCTTTATATATTCCTCCAATTTTATATTTATACAATATTTTTTTGGTAATATTTTTAAATTGTTTCGTGATTCAATTTTGGTGACACTTCTCTACTATTTTTAAATACTTCAGATGTTAAGATACTAGTATTATCATGTATTAATTCACATTTTTTTCAGTGTTTTCTTGCATGATTAGAATCACTGGAAAATAAGGAAGTTTTTAAAGCTACATGCCAATTTTTTTTTCATTACAACTTTTTGAGAAAACACGCAAAGTTTGTTTTTCCATACTAGGTGAAAAACAAACGCGGGGTTCTCTTAGTATGGAGAAAGTAACTCTGTGCGTTTACTCAAACATTTGTAATAAAAAAAAAATTGGCATGTAGCTTTAAAAACTTCCTTATTTCGCAGTGATTCTAATCATGCAAGAAAAAACTAAAAAACATATGAATTAATACATGAATTTCGGGGTTTTTTCGTACCACAGACATAAGGAAAAATGGCAAAAACTCTGATTTAAATGATCAATATCTCGGAAACTAATAACAATTGCTGAACATACATGGGGGTTAAATCGATAGCTTATGAGCTGCTCTATCAGCCCTAGGCAGGTTGACGTCGGTTTCTGGGACACCCTGTATAATTGCATAAATTGACCGTCACTATCTACATGATGCTGACTGTACTAAACTTATAGTACTTATACAATACATATAATCAATATCAATCTATTACTTCTTGTTTAATTGATGTTTTCTTAGCGTGATGATAACCCTAGCACTAAACGTTTCAGGTGCGAGTTAAACGAAATACAAATAAAAATAAAGAAGGCACTTTTTTTACTTGTAATATTTTTTTATTACGTTTCAGAAGTTAGTGATACCAACCCAGATACCAACTGAAAAACGTTTTTAAATGCTTAATATTAAATCATTTATGCAACGCCAAGCGAAAACAAATAGTTTTTAGAATAGATATTTTTTTTTATAAAAGAATCTCTCAATGCATCAGCAATCATTCAAAATAACAACAAATATTTCAATTCTGCGCACACCCATCCTTGCCAATGCCTTGCGTTGCGAAGCATTTATTGGTAATTTTCTCGAAAGTGATTTGCTCTACATTGTGGCCATAAAGTACTGCTAAAGCCATGAATAAGTCTATCTGATAATCTGTTTGAAATTCGTTCAAATATATTATTCTGTTTTTTTATAATTCTGATCAGAGTACTTTTAAGTAAATAAGGTCATAGAACTTGAAATATGTATCATCTCACTCATACATACTTAGCTTTTGGGAAAAGTTACTTCTAATAATCAGTATACAGTTTATTACTTTTTTTTATGGCTTTCTCATCAGCCAATTATTGGCACGATGTATTTTGCCAACGACAGAGTAAACATCGGTCACGTCCAGAGAATGTTGGGTGGATAGAGTTTTGGATGCTTAAAGGAGATTCGGACGCGGGTAAAACAAAAATACATAATTTTACGGACAACACTGACAAAACATGACGTTTACATATAAGAGAAGTATAACACAAAAGTATGAAAGTTAGAAATGAATGAATAGGGTAGGAGATAGTAAATGAAAATTAAAAAAAAACAGGGGACAATGTCACACCAATTGACCCAGTCCCAAACTAAGCTCTAAACTTGTACTTGGGTACTAGACAACGATATTAACACCTATATAGATAAATATATACTTAATTACATAGAAAACATCCATGACTCAAAAACAAATATTCGCGCTCAATATCACACTAATATCTGCCCTTACCGGGATTTAAACCCATCTCTTTCATTAGACCGAGCAATCGTCAATAAGTCGGATGCATATATGCTGGGGTATCCCTGGGAGCCAGACACAGTGGAGTCTGTAGCCCAAGAGTCTGCCCATTCATTCTCTCTGATACCACTATGACCAGGGACCCAAGCAAGAACAAATTCCAAACCTTTGTTTCACACTTCAACTGTAATTCTTTTGTTTTAAGAACCAAAGGGAATGTTGTTTTTACATTAAATTGATTCGCCACTACATCCTGTAGGCAACTCTTGCAGTCTGAGAAGAAAATAGACTTAGCAACACCGTGGGACTCGGCATCGGCAATTGCTTCAAGGAGAGCAATAGCCTCTCCAGTCAAATCAGGTCTGGACAGTTGAAATTCCCTAGGATATTGAGGAAAGAAAAGGGTTGAAAGGTCAGGGATTAGGTTGATATAAGGACGAGGAATAAAAATTGAAATAAAATGTATACCCATAACTTTAGCAGCCACAGCGTTAATTTCTGATGAATGAGGCGGAAGAGAAATTAAGGAGAAACTAAAACATCGTTTGATTAAAAGAGCGCACCCTGCGCGACTATCGTGATGGTCATCTCGAAGGCATGCAATCCCCGGGGCCTAAAGGCGGACCCAGGGCTAAGACATGCCTACAATATAGCCGCAACGGAGACAGAGTGATCATTAATAAAGTTACATAGTTCGATTGTTTGGAAACAATACTTCCTAGTGTTCCATTGAAGGATCCCTGAAGAACCGAACATTGGGAAAACAGTGATTTTTGACGAGTGAACTCAGCACAACAGCGGTCCGTTGCAAAATGTCTGCCTGATCAGCACAAAAACGAAACATTACCTATCCATAGTAATGTCACAGTCATCTCCAGAGTGGTTCTGAGCACATTCGTAGCAGCGAGCCACAGAACGACATTGGGTTTGTATGTGTCCAAATCTCAGACACTTTCTACACTGAATAGTTGGCAGTTGGTAGGTTTCAACAGTGAGGGATGTGCTATTGTTTACTTACTTACTGAAACATTATCGATACCTTTGGGTTCAATTGGTGTAAAAACCAAAATCCTACTTTTCAGGAGAGCTAAAAAACTATTTTTATTTTTTATTTTGGTGTGTAACTTTTTTGTTTTAAAATGTAAATAAAAATGTTGTATGTGAATGTTGCTTAAAATTTTGCCATGAAAAAGAATAAATTATCAATATCTACCGGTCTTGCTCGGTTCAAAAGTTAGCGAGGATTTACATCCAAGAAAATAGCACTTCTTGGCTTTTACGCCCATGAAATTTTGGTACTAAAAAAACCTTATGGGGTGTATTGTCACTTAAGATAAACTGTTTCAAGTTAATGTTGTCGTAAAGCACGTCATAATTATACTTTTTGTTCTTATAGACCTGTGAAATAAATTAAACCAAATTTAATTAGGTACATTTAGTACGTTTTATAATTAAGTTATATATCAATCTGTATAAAAAAATTAACTGCTAGTTTGGAAATAACTTTAATAGTACGTAAGTAATTTTGAAATGCTACATTTAATAGTAAACAATACTGAAATAGTAATATTTGTCTCTGTATTGAGATTTTTAGCAATAAAGCAATAATTATCTCAAAAAACGAACTAAATCAGATTTAGTAAATATTTTTGCACGTGAAATACAAAGATTCATATAATAATCAACAAAATGACAATTTCCTTTTATGAAAACCAAAAAAAAAAACATTAACGACTGGACTTTTGCTAAGGTAATTAACCTAATAATGTAAAGGTAATTACCTAAGGCTGCATTAAGACGAACGGCAACTTGCCAACAGTAACCGCCGAAATCTGTAGACGGCTGAAGTCGCCTTGCAGTTGGCAAGTTGCCGTTCATCTGAATGTTTTATTACGTATTAAACAGAAAACAATTTGATTATTTAAGTAATGTTAGCCTGGTCGTGTGGTTGTCGGCTTAGAATTGTGCCACTCCATGTCTTCCCGTGGAAGTCGTAAGAGGCGACTAAGGGAATAAAGGCTTGTAGTACTGTTAGGCGATGGGCTTGCTACCTGTCACTAATATACACTGTTAAACATCTTAGCTTAATTGAGCATATTGTGGTTACAGAGTTATCAACAAGTTTTTAGAGTTGTTGGTAATTCTGTGGCTCTACCTACCCCACTCTGGGAATGAAGGCGTGAAGGTATGTATGTATGTATGTATAAAGCACGTAAGGCTGCATTCAAACGAACGACAACTAGCCAACTTCAAGGCAACTTCAGCCATCGACAAATCTTGACAGATGGCAAGTTCCTGTTCGTCTAAAAGCAGCCTTACGTCTTTTATTATGAAACAGAAAATAATTAAAGTAATGTTAGCACCGACGCATCACATCATAAGTTTTAATGAGTTGAAGGATCTGGTTATGACACAATTAGTTTTCCACATTGTCGTCTTAATCTTCTGCGTCGGTCAAAGTGAGGTTATCAACAACACTTCCATTAGGCAAATCTAGGTAATCCCTATGATACATTTTAGGAATAAGTAGTGCCATTTTCACAAAGATGCTAAAACGTTGAAGAGTTTTCAACTTTCAACAGCTTCAACGTCTTTTCTACGTTCGTTCGTTCGTTGTACTTCAGTGATATTAAAGCAACCCATTTTACATTTTTTGGGGAGGCACGGGTTACTTTTCATTCGTCTTTCTTGTTTAGTTTTCCTTGTTGGTTTTCATATTATATCTTTCCTTCTTCTCTACATTTTTTGTTATATTTCCTTTTATTCATTTTAACAATACATTTTTTCTTAATTAAGTCATTTTCTTGAAATTGTGCTTCCTTTGTCTTTTTTGTTTTTTTGCAGGTCTATTAGTTTCTTCTTCACTCGATTCACTTTCATTTTCTTGAGCCCAATCATCTGAACTCCCTGCTGAATAGTCACCTATTTCTTCGACTGACAAATAATAAATTATTTTCTTCAAAGTTTGTGCTGATCGTCGACTAGACTTATTTACCAAGGGTTTATTTATCATCTGAACTAGAACACCCAGGTATAACATTAGCAGTGTCCATATAAAAGTTTTCTCGCCGTTGAAGTAAGTATCACATTTTTTATAAAACAATCTACCAGAATCTGCAGCATTAAAATCATGCATAGAAAGAGTATCATTATTTAAGTAGGTATCATCAGATTTTTTTGTATAGCCTGTCCCTGTTGTGCTCGTTTCAGGGATTGGGTTGGTAAAGTTATTACAAATTGTACAAGTAGATGAAGCTACGTCAGCAGTATACATAGGTATGGTCTAACGAAGGAGTTTCATTATGTAAGTTGGTGTTTACTGTTATATTAATAGTAGACGTAAAACAACATGACTCAAACAAAAAGGACGTTAAAAACATTATTTTTAACGACTCATTATGTTTTTAACCAAAAAACTGATGTATGTGCAAATTTATTTTGGTTTATACAAATCATCTAGACGTAAAAGGTCATTTGAGATTGCAACAAGGGTGTATAAACCACTTAACAATTTATGTGGTTTATACGCCCTTGTCATAAAGCAGTAGACCATAGTGAATGGATAGTTATTAAAACAATGAAAAAAAAACCCATTAGTGTGATTTCGTATGCGATAAATTGAGTTTCCGCGGGAATAGCGTTATAAAATTCCAGGTAATTGGCATACTATTTTTCATTCAAACCCTTTCAGCCTTTTACCCGACGTGATTGAGTAACAAACATAGAAACGAACAGACTTTCACATTTATAATAATAATTAGTAGGATTGGAATATAAATAATAGTAAAAGACAGAATCATCATTATTTTACAACTCGTCTCGGCAAAAAGCAGATAGTACTTTGATGATAGTAGTGTTTGTACCTATCCTACATTTCCTATTTATAATAAAATTCTATCAATTCTCAAACAAACCAAATATTGATATTAACAAATTAGCCACAGCCTAATACCAAATAGGTATTACATGCATTTCAAAGACGCAACGTGTCTAATTCACTGGCGTTAAAACCATTTAATTAGTGGGTATAAGGTTTTAAAAACCATTTAATTAGTGGGTATAAGGTTTTAAAAACCATTTCCAATGCACGTCGCAACTATCCTTTTTGTATCACCAGCAAAAAAATACATTTGATTTAAACAAACAATAGTTAGGTACGCACCTTCTTAAAAGTTTTGGTTGACTGCGTTGATATAATGCGTTAAGCTTCTTCTAAACAAAAGAATCCAATTGATTCTTTTTGTCGTTCTCTTCCATTTTTCAAAAAATAGAAGTTATTAATCACATCACAATCAGTAAAAAATATTTTAGAACTGGACTAACGAACGGCTTCGCACTTGTCTTGATGCTTCAAGTGTCAACAATCAAGTGGTATTGGCTTTTCAACTCAAGCAATCATTCATTATGATAGAATATCATAATGAATGATTGTTTGCGATGCGTATTCGAGCTTAACGATAAAAAAATATTTAAATAAAAACAAAAAACCCGACTGCAGTAAAAAAAACAACTGTAAAGCGAGAAACAAGCTATATAATCGATAGGTAAATACTTATAATGTACCATGCAATGATTTTTTGTTTGATACCTCGTTAACAAGTAATGCAATTTATACCAATATACATACAACTTGAATAGTGGAAAAGGTTTTCCAGGCGGGGACAAGCTATTAATCCAAATGTTTTTTGTTTCAAGAAAATACTTAAGTACATTTTATAATTCATTGCTTGTCCCCGCCTGCAATACCTTTTCCACTATTCAAGTTGTATGTATATTGGTATAAATTGCATTACTTGTTAACGAGGTATCAAACAAAAAATCATTGCATGGTACATTATAAGTATTTACCTATCGATTATATAGCTTGTTTCTCGCTTTACAGTTGTTTTTTTTACTGCAGTCGGGTTTTTTGTTTTTATTTAAATAATTTAGTTTATTTCACATTTTTTAGTTTTTATTAATAAAATAGTGGTTTTATTAATATAATATAACCAAACGTTAAATGAGCTCTAGAGCTCGATTTTTTAATGTCACGAAGCTTAAGTAACAAATTACAAGCGGAACTCTCCTTTTAGCAAAAGAAGCATCGTGCATTTAAAAATCGATCCCCAGTAGTAACGTAAGATTAGTTCATTTGGTTAGATGGAGGCCGATCGAACAGATTGTAGATACCTACTTAGGCCGAGAAATTGAAGTAAGTATAAATCAACTAAACTTCTCTTAATATCTAACAATTTAGTTCCTCAACGGTCAGTACGTCATACGTGTACCTGGGTACTAGACTAAGCACCTACATTGAGGTTACCTATTCCGTGTATCTTTACTTAAATAAACTGTCCATGCGTAGGCAGGATGGCGCATTAGGTAGGTATTAGCCAGCAATTTATACTATAACATCAATGTGCATTAATCAAGTATGTAGTAGGTATTCGTGAATTATTAATTATTACACTACTTTCTTAATGGTTTATATTGTAGGCGTTTACAGCTCAACAAGAAATATTTATTACTTAACAATTAACGTCCTTTTTGATTTCCCTGTCTAAACGGTAGCATCAAAAGTATTATAATGTATATATATTTGGAATGGGCTATTTACTAGCTTTCATTTGAGACCCATATTGCTATAATAAACAATTTTTTTTTTTAAAACCACCTCTTTGTTTTTGCAGACGCCATTTTGAAATATTATATACCCTATGTCACTTCGGCAATTAAGACGAATCGAATGACACCTAGTATGTTAAAATCGGTCAAGCCGTTTAGGCTGCAGAGCATGCCCAGAAATAGACATACATACATACATACATACATACATACATACATACATACATACATACGCTCGAAAAACATAACCCTCCTTCTGACGCAGTCGGGTAAAAAGGACAACTATCTGTTTGTCACCACAACTTGTTCGTCGTTTGTTTATTGTTTGTGACTTGAAACTAGAGTCGTTGACGAACTTTATATTAGAATAATCTTTATGTGGGTAGGTAGGTAATCAATTCAATTTAATTTTACTAGCGTTAATATAATGTTATACTATTTATTCTTTAAATATTGACGTAAATACTGATGAATGGTAAAATCGGTTGTATTATGATGATTTACTAGGAAATGCTGTAGAATTTCATTGACGTAAGAGACATTCAAATATATGTTGGCTTTTAAAGCCTGACAAGTTCCTTTTTAGCCCTCGCCATGTTGCGGATTTTCAGTGGAACTAATTTATTTAAATGGCAACGTTTTTTTTTGACAACGGACGTTGGAAGTCATTCAATGTCACCGATGTAAACAAATCGATTTTAAAATCAAAATGCCCAAGAACGTTCACCCCGATGCAAAAAACATTATTATAAATACATTCAAATGGTTGCGGCAGAAAAAGGACGAAGGATTCAGCAGCATTCCAATAAACAATGTTTTGAAATTAGTTGTTGACATGACGGGTAGGTATGATATTCATAGTGCGATTGTCATGAATTGGTTAGCTTGGTACTAAATATGTATATTAATTATTAAATTTTATTTTTTTTCTCATTCAAGGCGTCTGTAATCGAATCACAGACCGAAAGATTTATAATCGAGGTTGGTGGTCCTGAAAGTGACTCTTCAACGGACGAAAGTGAAAATACATCGGAGCCAGAATCTGATGAATATCGAATATTTAGAATCGGATTTTGACGGATAGGTAATTATTCATATTTAATTATCAACTAGACATGCTCTTCCGATTACATGAAAACATAGTTTCACAATCTACAAGTACTTAATTGTATATCTCACTCGTTCTTGCACGATGCCAATACTCACTGTCCCGACTATTCATGACGTACACGTATAATTGCCATATGTAAGCTGTTTGTAGCGACACTACATCAGGGCTAAATAGGAACTTGTCAGGCTATACGTCAATCCAAATATTAAAGAGGTGGACATACGGCCAACGAAAAATAATTTACGTACACCATTACTATGACGTATAAACCATTAATTGAATAATTTGCTTTAACGTCTTACAGTTGGCACAAAGATTGTAGTTACGTTAAATTAAATTTCCTGAAAAAAAAGATTTGTTTGATACCTCAATGTTTTTAAAATTTTCTCCATTTTTGGGTTAAACAATTTGGGTCGTATAAACCTTCAACTGGCGAATTAAGACATACCGTATATACAGTTCGATAGAGCTTAAAATTCCGAGAAAATCTGTGTATATAACTCATTTGGGCCATTTTGGTTTATACGCCAATTGAACCCAAAGGTATCGATATGCTAATGACATAATGCTTGAACCAGCGAAAATATGAAGGAATTTGAAGATACTTAAACCCTCAGTCACCCTGTTTTTCATGCAATGTATAATGTTATCCTAATTTATACAACCGAACGCAATGGCGGCCCGGCCCTGACCAAACGTACAGAGACCGAGCGAGATTTAGCTTGCATGCAAGCCGCGCGATGTACTTTTGTACGAAGTACTGTTCTATTACTATGTCTATGACTTGGTTTGGCCGGTCACCTTAGAGTATATAAAACAAGAGTAGGTACACATTAGCACAACTTTTCAAGGAAAAAATTCTGCCGATTTTGGTGCGGGACGAGGTAACACACATGTAGGTATAAGCCGCTAACACACTAATGCAAATACGTTTTTATTCTTACGCACCTACATTACAAAAAAAAAAACAAGCTTAAAATCAGGTATAATATAATAAGCTAAGAACCACGTAATTTCGTATGTGATTTACGTGTTCAAGATTTTTTTAAAGTGAAAATATAGAAGTTCTATTAAGATTTATATATATGTAACTGGTAAGTAATAGTTCATTGCGATGTAGGGTTTTGAGCAAATAAAGAATATAAAACGATTTGAATATTAAGTTTTATTATAGAAACTAATAGCAAACTTGAGTTTAAGATATTTTACCAGAGTTGACAGGGGAGAGAGGCGGTACCAGTGTTGGTGGCCAAAAAGTAAACTAAACGAATTGCGTTCTATTTATTTTACCCGCCCCTGAAACCAATCCCATTTCTGATAAAGAATACGAAGCTTATCCGCAGTGGTACCTTTCGTTAAAATATCTGAAACATTTTCTGTACCCTAACCTAACCTTATGTCTATACATACATATGCTTGGACCTAGGCAGGTAAGAATAATTAGCAGTGAGTTTGATGGCGCTTTGGTTGTCGCTGTGGATGACTAGAGAGTGATCATCTCGTCCGCCGAGCTCTCCTCGCAGTTGCTGCAGCCACAGTGCCTCCTGCGCCGCTTCTGACATGGCCATATACTCCGCCTGTGCTGTGGAGAGGGCTACGGTTAGTTGTTTGCGAGAGCCCCATGAAACTGCGCCTCCCTGCAAAATAAAAAGCACGATTTACGGTCACGGATGTCACTCGCCCGACTGTTTAGTACCACGTAGGGACCTCTGTACTCTTTTCACAGCAGCCCAATGTTAATTCTTAGGTTCCTTATTATATCTACTAAGGGCATTTACAGCAAAGGAAATGTCTGGCTTCGTTCCTTGAACAAAATACAATAAACAGCCTATGGCATGCTGATAAGGACAATCATATGGAACTTCATCATTGTCCTCAAATTTCAATACAACTTCTATAGGTGTTTTTACTGGCTTGCAATTTTTCATATTGCATCTTGATACGAGGGGCATACCGAATTAATGGGGAATTAAAAAAAATACTAGTAAGTATTACCTAAATTATATTTCATTGTTTTTCGAAGTATTCTCCCTTGCAATCGATGCACTTTTGCATTCTTTCGAACCAGTTATTAAAACAGTAATTCCACTCTGAAGTGGACGTTTCCAAAATGGCCGATTTATACGCTTCTACTGCCGCTTCTGGGTTTTGAAATCGCTGACCACGTAACAAATCCTTGATTTTTGGGAATGTAAAAAAGTCGGGACTATACGGAGGATGAGACATTAACCCTACGTTTTCCTGGTTCAAAAACTCTTTTGTTTTGCGAGCGGTATGGGAGCTCGCAGTATCGTGGTGTAAGATGATTCGGCGTGTAGCATTACCTCTACGGAGTTCAGCCATCATTTCTGGCAAACAAACCGAAGTGTACTAATCGGCGGTAACCGTTCTGTGTTCTTGTAACGGAATTGTGGCAAACAAACGAAGCGACCATTTTCTTCGATACGCTTCGGGAACGCACCACTTTCGTTGGCTTCACCTCGCCTTCGAAGACCCAAACTGCCGACTGATGTTTTCTTTCAGGTTCATAAGAATAAATCCATGATTCGTCACCTGAGACGATGTTTTAAACCTTTTTGACTTCCCTCCATTGAAGCGTTTCAGAGTAGACCGACACCACTCAACACGAGCCGCCTTCTGCTCTTCAGACAAATTATGGGGTACCCAGCGGGAAATTAACTTTCTGACGCCTAACTCATTATGCAAAATATTTTGAATTGCAGTCATTCCAATCCCTATGAAAGCCTGAATCTGCTCGCAGGTCACATGTCGATCATCTAGAAGAGTTTTTTGCACAGTCGTCACGTTTTCAGGCGTTACTGCTGTTTTCGGTCGACCACTAGAAGGTAACGGTACTGAGAGAGGCACGACCTCTTCGAAACTCCGAATACCAGCGATAAATAGTTGTTTGGCTTGGTGCTTCCACATTATATATAGAAACAAGCTCACGCGTGAGCTCCATTTTGTCTATCGACTTGTCAAATTTAAACAGGCATTATGAAAAAGCCGAGCTTTTTTTTAAATTGTGTTAATGTCATTACGATTGCAAGTGGCCAGTACTAACGTAACAAAAAAGGTTTTATGCTGACTCAATCCCAAGTAGGGTAAGCCAGGGTATGATTGCCCACTGGCAGTGATTGCCCGCTTTAAAAAAAACATTATCGAATGTTAGCATTGGATCGTTCTAGTTGGGTTAGAATTCGCTAGATGGTGCTGTAATTTAATGCTTAGTAGATTTAAAATTGACATCTGGCAACAGTAGAAAAAAAAACCGTAATGGCGGATTTTGTCTAGATGGGTGAAAGTGTTACTCAACCAGGTAAGCATTTTAACAGTTTTCTTAAGAACTTACTTTCTTAAAGTATTTTTGTGTGTTGATTATTTGATATTCAGCTTGTATTGCATGAATGATGTGATGAAAGTAAATGTAGCCTAACATCGTTTTCAATGCAAATCTGTGTTCAATTTTAAATCTTAACGATTATTTTAGCCGTGGGCAATTACTGAACCAAAATTTGAACATTTTTAGTAATTGCCCACCCTTTTTTTTAGTAATTGCCATGTGGTAATGTCTATAGTAATTGCCCGGGCAATAACTGTCATGGTAAGAAAGGGAAAAAGACAAACTGAACGACAACCTTATGCCATAAGCTCTCATAACTTTAAAGCAGCTTTACATACAAAACAAAACGAAAAAATAAAATTGTTAAAAGTGAAAGAAGAGAAGAAGTTAATAAGAGACAAGAAAAAGACTGAAAATTCAGACAAAAAGACTGCAAAAATTAAAAATAAATCGAAATTAAAAGTAAAGATAAACAAACATTCTAACAGAATTCCAGAAAATGAAGATTCTATGATAAACGCCAATGGTCAGACCGTAAATATTAAGGAAACAGATACAATTAAAGGAAATTATGACCAAACTGAACATTTTAAGCAACAACTCGAACCCATGCCAAAGAGATTAAAAAAGGAGGTGAACGTAAAAACTAAGTAGAGGAAAGAAATTGAGCAATTACCAGCTTCTAAAAAGATTACTGTTTTAAGTGACGTTATAATAAAGCCTGTTAATAATAGTCTTTGCGGAGTTTGTCATACTAATGTGAAAAAAAGTCAACTGACATGCAGTGCTTGTTCAAAAATATTTCATGCGCGCTGCATTCCTCGAAACCATAAGGAACATATACCCGACAACACCGATTTGAATTTATTTTTATGCCATCATTGCTTTATGGTAGATGATTCTGAGTCTGGTGATTCTGACTCATCATCATCATCAACGAAAGAATTATTTGATGCTGTTATGAAAGCTAAACGCAACCCTTAACTTATTTAAAACTATCTTGTTACCTAGATTTGAGTTTAATGTTTTGTTTTTAATGTTTATTTTATGTTTAAAGTCGATTCCGACGACTGACGTCAGACAAAGACTTTGATTTATATGATTTTAAGGCATCGGGCAATTACTATGCTGTGATATGGCAATTACTGTAGGCTATGGGCAATCTCTGTACTTTTTAGATGATTTTAATTTCGTTGCATTATTTCCTATGTTACGTAAGTTTTAATTAAAAACTGTTTGTATTCTATAGAAGAGTCTATTAGGCCATAAGAAAATAGTAATAAAAAGTTGGTACCTATCATATTTTCTTTTTTATTGCATGTCAATGCGTTTGAAATCCTTACGTGGGCAATAACTATATGGTTTACCCTACTCAATTCCCGATCATTTCGGTGTGGCCCTCGTAGTATTTCATTAATATATTTGTCCTGGTCCAACATAACATTATTTTTAGTTCTATTTATATTCAAGCCCACACATTGTTTGGCCTGACCAAGATCTTTCATAATAAATTTTTGACTTAGTTCTCTCTTTATCTCTTCAGTAGTCACTGGTAGCGAGCTGAATATTGTCATCGACCCATACTGCAATATAAATTCTTCTTTTATTAAAAGACTTCAAAGAAGAGGAGGTTCTCAATTCGTCTGCTTTTTTTTGTTTGTTACCTCAGAACTGTCGACTGGGTGAACCGATTTTGATGATTCTTTGGAAAATATTAGGGTATGTTTATATTTTTTTACCACTTTCAGTACACAATTGTAGGTATTTTTATTTATTTTCTATGAAATTATACAAAAATGAGATGGCCAACGTATTGGCCGACTTTGATTGTTCCGAAAAAGACACCGAACTTGACTTTCTACCTCAATTGCATCCAATAGATTTTTTTTTCCAAACGCCGGCAGTTCGGTATTTTTAGGTTAAGTGGCATAACTCGACGCAATATTTTGCTCAAAACTTTTGGGGGTTTTTTTATTTATAGAAATAGTATTATTTATTTAGATCCAGGCGTATGTACAGTCGAGTTCATAAATATGTGTACACTTTAGTACCTTGTCACATTAATCGCTGTGACAATTCATATATATGACAGTTTAAACATAACTTTAAATAGACAAGGTACAAAAGTCTACACATATATTTGAACTCAACTGAAGAGTACAGGTGCAAAACCAGGAATGTCACTAAAATTAAAAAAGTATATTTTTGATGGCAATATTTTCATTTTCCCGCGTATTTTTATTTGGCATTACACAAAAAGCGTAAAAACAAGTATAGTCAAATGTATTACATAAGTCTCAAAACTGTATACAGGAACAAAACAGGGAAGGTCTTTCTAAATATTTAAAAAAAAAAAAACTATATTTTATATTCCTAAAAATAAGACTTTAAAAGGTAAACTAAAGTTCCTATTAGTAGTTTATAATTATAAGTGAACTTTAAAAATGTTTTTAACTTTGAAAAATTAAAATGTTAATTACATAACTTTTTGTTTTTGTTACATTTCTTGTTTTGCCCCTGTACCCTTCCTGTACTTACCGTTACGCGCTTTGTTAAAATTCTGGTATTTCAATGCGAGTAAAAATATCGAAATAGTATGCAACGAAATGGTGAATAGTTGTGTTGTTGTGTATAGTGTGTCGGGTTGTTGCAGTTCGTGATAATGGTGGTGGACTCGACGGACCGGCAGCGCCTGGCCGTGAGCCGCGACGAGCTGCGGCACATGCTGGCGCACGAAGAGCTGGCGCGCGCCTGCCTGCTCGTCTTCGCCAACAAGCAGGTTGTTCTCCACAGATTTGCTAACACGCCGCATCGTCATTTTATTACTATGAGTGGCAAACCTTTTTTAATTGACCCTTGTGTACCCACGGTTATATATCGATGAGTGATCAAATATTATGTCAATGCAGCGTTGGTCAATTATTAACATTTACTCCAGTAACTTTAGTCAACATGTGTGTGCGTCAAATCCGGTCGTTCTGATTTTTTGCAAATATATTTAATAAACAATTATGACGTTGACCCAATGAATAATCCAAGTTTGTTGCCTCGAGAACCGAACGCAACCTTGTCAAAATAAAAAAAAACCGCGAAAATTTCCGATTTGGTCATAGACATGAGTGCCGTATTCCCTCGGGGTGGTCTATCGTCCTACACTACCAAAACGTAATATCTAGAATATCTGTGACATTAAATTTGAACCTTAATGCTATGACGATACCGTTATGTTTTTCAATATGAATGTTGTAGTGGCACGTGCTAACTCGGTAGCTAGCGGCTTTGGGATAATAGAGACAATGGCCTTTGTTTGAAAGATTAGGGCTCGAAGCGAAAATTCACCTGGGAAGATTCATACTATACCAGCACCAAATTTTAGTATGTTGCTAATCATGTTATTCTATCTTAAAAACCGTCGGGACCCCACCTGTATAATGCCGGCCAAATTTGCGAGTAATTCTTATTATATGAACCCTATATAAATGTTTGGGGTGCCAAATGAACGGGAATTAAATGCTTTATAATACACAACAGTAGCTGAGTGGTGCAGTTAAGTAAATAATTTAATTGGTTTTTAAATGTATAATCTACAGAAACTCCCTATTTTTGTTTACAGCCTCGGAAGTATACACTATTTGCTAAAATGATGTATCGCAGACATAACGAACAATTTATTGGCCATCTAATAAAAGAAACCGGAACTGATCGGATGAAAATGTTTGTTTATCTGAGATGTTTTTTTATATAATATAAAAGTTGATGTTGTCTTTTAAAGAATTATAGAACATTCAATTCCCGGTCATATAATACCCAGTGATAGGATAAAGTAGTGCTATTTGGGGTGAATGACCTTAAACGCTATCCATAATATGGATATGCCCTGGGGATTTCCGGAAATCCCGGACTCGTATTTTATTGACAGTTGATAATATGTATAACATAAAATTAATTCTAGGTTTTACAGCTCATATTCACTTCACATTTTATGCAATATATGGAACGTTTCGTTGATTCGTACATTAAATCAGGATAAGATTCGATCCAACCTTGAATAGTTTCATCTTTGGGTTGCCACGTCATATTGAGTACAACTTGACAAGAATCTCCTAATCCAGATCCGGTAACAGAAAGCCGAAACAGTCACAATGAGAAAATCACTAAGTCCATAAAACAACCCAGAGTCGTAGGTTTAAATCAGTCAATCAATATTTGTAGTAGTATCGTGCGAACTTAACGAACCGAAGAGCATAAGTAATCTATTTAAAATGGTTGGTTTGAACTTTATTATCTATCATTCAATCAAAAAGAGATAGCATATCTAGGCAGTAAATACTTTCGTCTTCCGTCTCTTTGGCACCTACCATGGTAATTGTTGTAAACAATAGAAAATTAGAAAGCGCCCTCGAGTCAGGTCCCTCTACCTGACTCCAGGACGCTTTGAATGCAGACTTCAGTTTAATAAATAACACGTGTACATAAAAATAATAACACGTACGGCTGAGCACAGAAAGATAAAATGTATATAAAGTATGTAACGAATTATTGTTTACATAAACTTTGAATCTTTAGTTTATAGGTACATTATTAACTAAGCATTTTCATTAAATCCCGTGCTATGCTTTAATATTGCACCTATCTACTTTTTATAACTACTTACTATTTAAACTTTATAATCATGAAAATCCCGGGATTAAGTCATATCCATATTAATCTTTCGCCACAAAGTATCGGGTCATTCGCCCCAAATAGCACTACCTAATCCTATCACTGATAATACCCCACACATGTATATAGCGTTCAAAGAATCAGAAATATTCGCAATTTTTAAAACAGCGGCCGGATATCACCTGGATATTCAAATTCTTAGACAAGTTACCACTGCAACCTTGTTACTGAAAGTTTACAGTGCACTTGCGCAATCGGTTAAATGACATGTATTGTATTTCGGAATGGGGACGCTCACATAAAACGAAATTTCTTGAGGTGGGGAGAGGACAAAGATACTTACTTAAAACTATGTTTTTTAAGCTATTTATTTATCCTACATCGGAACTGTACAAAGAGTGCAAAGTATTAAGTATCCGAAAACAGTACATCTCAGCTGTAGTGATAAAACTTCACAAATCGTTAACATTTAACCACACGCTGCTAAAATGTAGGGAAGTTAGCGTGGCTGCACCAGTGCCCTCAAGTAAAACTGTTTTTGCAAGAAGGCAATTAGATATTAAGTCTGCACTATGATATAATAAAATTTATAAGGAATTAAATATTTATAATGCAAAGCTTCATGATTTTAGGAGAAATAGTAATGAATGGTTACAAGGACTTAGCTATGAAGGAACAGAGGGACTACTATCTTCAATTAGATAACTTTTATATTAGATAACTCACCTACGCACACACACACACACACACACACATACCTACACACACACGCACCCACACACACACACTCACACAATGTTATGTTAAGTAATAAGTAGGAATAAATAAATCATCAACTGCTATTCTTAGGCCTAGATTAACAATTAGCACTTTTGTGATTAGCAATTTAGAACATTTGTGTTCTAAATTTGGAAGAGCGAGATCCCCAAAAACAAAGTCTTCGTACATACAAGGAGGTCTCAACAATACTGTAAACAACAAGCAATTGTTAATGAAATAAATAATTTTGAATGTTTTGAATTTTTGAATCTAGGTTTAACCAACCCAGTACGATGGTTGAGCCGCCGGTCCAAAATATAACGGCTCATTGGGGCTTTCGGCGATTTTGGAAAACTTAGGCCTAGATTGCCGGTAGAAATTTGTATGGCTTTGGTCATTATGAAAGGAGGAATGCGGAAATGTATATTTTTACTGTTTTTATAATAACAATGTTACTTTCGGAGATTTACGAAAACTACCCCAAAGGTGGAAATGTGATCACTCATGTCGCCATACTTGTTAGAAATGACTGGATTTTTTTTTTAGTCGGTATCTCGCGGTCTATGTGTTATTAAAACAAAAAGCGCTGCGAAGTATTTAGAAACACCATTGTTTTTTTCCTTATTTGAACATTTATTCCTTCTGTTTAACATCTTAGCCTAATTGTGCAAATTGTGGTTACTCAGTTATCGACAAGTTTTTAGAGTTGTTGGTAATTCTGTAGCTCTGCCTACCCCACTCTGGGAATGAAGGCGTGAAGGTATGTATGTATGTATGTATGTATGTATGTATGTATGTATTCCTTCTCAGTCGCAAGGCTGGGTAAAAACTTCTCTTAATTAATTAATCAATAAATTTATCACTACAATAACTCAACTACAATAATATTTATTTTGAAAAATAAAATATTATTATGATAATCATTAATGTCATTATGTCTGCTCTCAGTGAATTTTCACTCAAAGTGCTATTCATCAAAAAAGACAATATTAAATAGAGATTTTTCAAACCTCAAAAGTTCGTGGTTATAGGGTTATGGAAAAAAATGAGAGATCGATTTTTTTATATTAGTTCAAAAATGAAAAGGTCCCGGGCCCCTTCTATAGGTACCTACATTAGTTTAGATTATTTTTAGTGATCTAAAGTAAATTAGACAACAAGCAATAACATACAATTCAGTGGCGTGCCTAGGGTTTCAGAATAGGGCAAGCCGAGAGATATGTTTTGTAGTTTTTACGGTTATTATGGATAAATTTATCTTGTTACCACATTACTGATCAATCTTCACTTCACTCTGCAGTTGTAGGTATAGGCATTTGCTTACGTGGACGAGCTCACCAAAGCACCCTGAAGGCATGTTACCACTAGATATAATTTTACAGACATATCAGCAATTGCATACTTTCGGTGGCCTTGAAAAAAGCCGCTTGGTTTGTATGAGAGAATAAAATAAAGGTTCAACTTCTTATTTTAACTTTGCTTGCCTAGGGAGAAAGCAATAAGTACTTACTTTTATTTCAATTACCTATCTAAAAATTACATACATATTACACAACATAGTTAAATTAAATTATTATTTGTATACATCGAATGTGTTTTTCTAAAACGCCATCGTACCTATTTTGAAAGTAGCGACACAAGCTCTAAAAAATTACCCTTATTCAATGAAGTTTTAGACTCATCGTGACCTCTGAAGGGAAGTTCTTGTTGTGCTAAATGACAAACAACATCGACTAATCTTTGAAAAACGCTACTATTGTTATCAACACGCATGTTGTTTTGTAATTTCCTTTGATAATTGGCGCGATAAAGATGTCTCAATTCGCTGTTTACCAAAATCACTAAAAGAAATTACCGCGTTCATGTGTTATCGAGAATTCATGTGTCTTTTAATGGCGCCAGCTAAATTATTTAAATCGTCATAACCAGACCAGATGTATTCCACACGTTTTTGTCGTTAGAAAAGAAAATACAACACCAGCAATGTAACTTATTGCGCGCACCAGCAATGTAACGAGTGCGAACAACCAACAATCCAATGAGTTTTGTACACTGACCTGTTAAACTGTCTTTTGTGCGATTTACTACTCTGAGAAATACACAAGTCAGGCGTAGGTTTTGCCGAAGAAATAAGTACCTTTTTCTCTGCAAAGTCCAAACATTTTACCTTTCCGTCGACAAGCAAAGTTTGTGCACACTTTAAAATATCACAGTCACACAGGACTTCCTCCATTGTCAATCTAATTGAATCACAACTCACAACACCACAAAAAAAAACTTATTATTGCACTGACCGCGCCGCGCCGCTCAACGCCTAAACAAACTATTCAACACGTGAATAAAAGCATTTGTCAACAAATAGCAATAAAGTGAAGTTGGCCGCTAACGCGGCTCAACGCGCGCTCCGCGCCTGCGCGAAGCGAATTTCGCATTTACTATGGACTCGTGTACAACTTCATACGCAATCAGGGCTTTTTACTCTCATACTATTTGCCATATTAATACACGACCAGTCGTGTTTGGGCATATGCCGTTTCGGTGGGTAAGACAGAGAATATGAAAGCCCGATTGCAAGCCAATACGTGCGAGCGAGATACGAGCTAGCCGCGTCATGAATAGTTCGACTGGTTGCCGCACAGCGCTGAGCGCTGTGCTGCGTAGGTGGCGGCCGGCGGTGCGCGGTAAAATTTAGTAGGTACTACTGTTGCATGTAATTTGATTTGAAGAATTTAGTGAGAGCGCGCGGCGCGCGAAGGTGAAATACCTATCTAATACATTACGTGCATTTAATGAATAGTTATTTTTGTAAGGCAAGGCAAGCCCGGCTTTTGGGCTTATATGGCAGTACCGCCACTGATACAATTAAACCAATTCCATATAATTTTCAAAATTTCAGAAAGTTTACTCATAAGACAAGAAATAGGTTGTTACCTGTTAAAAGTGATTTTTAACAGAACTCTTCTTCGGCATGGCGCATTAATAAAGTCAGCTATGAAAGTTATATTCAGGATTTTCCATAACGGGTCCCTGGGTCCATGATTTAGCAAAACCCTACTAATTCAATAAATGCGAGTGTATGTGTGTGTTTGTTTGATCCTCCTTCGCACTGCAACGGCTGGATAGATTTGGATGAAATTTGGAATGGACATAGCTTATATCCTGGATTATATAACATAGGCTACATTTAATACTGGGAAATTTTGAAAATCCGGAGGGAATACAATAAGAGAAATCTAGGCGGACAAAGACGCGGGCAGAAACTAGTTAGATTATACATCTTTAAACATTGATGAACATAGTTAAAAACATCTAGACACCACTTGTAAGACGGCTACACGAGAAATTATGGTATATGCGAAAGTCTTGCGTCCGTAGATACTAACATTATGATAAAATTTAAATTGTATGTATATACACACAATGTTCTGTGTATCATGTCTTTTCAGGTTTTTTAACAGCTGCTGTGTCTATTTGTGCTGATGATACTTCACTAATTCACTAAATTTCAAGTTAGACAGAAAATTCATAGACTACAGTAGGATAAACACCACCCTAGTTAAAGTACTTAATTGGTTTACTAGCAACAATTTGCTACTAAATGCTAAGAAGACTAAATGTGTTAGGTTCGCTTTACCTAATGTTAAACCGTTAGATTATAGTATTTTTCTAAATGACGAGTGTTTGCAAATCGTAAATAAGTAAGGCAGTTTTCCTAGGCATAACAATAGATAAAAATTTGCAATGGAGTCCCCATATAGCTGTACTGGCAGGTAAACTAAGTTCGGCAGATTACGCCGTTAGGAAAATTAGACAGCTAACCAATATTTATACAGCTCGCCTAGTTTATTATAGTTATTTCCAGACCTAGGAATATACGGGGCAAAATTAAATGACAGCTAAGGATTGCGTATATCGATAAACTCAATTATCGATGCTTTCACCATATACTAGTGATCGCTCCAAGATTTGTTTGTAAAAATATATTTTTATTGAAAGTATGAAAATAAAACAAAATAGCAACATAATTCTGGTTATTCTTTATTTTAAAAGGATTTTTGAACATTCTCTCAAAAATTGTAATAATAATAAATAATATACATTTATTGTTAAAGTAAACGATAAGAATTTGTTCAAAAATTTCGGGCGTTAATTTTCTCCGTCTCGACTGATGAATCCATTTTAGATGGCTAAAAGACTTAAATTCCTGTGGTAGGAGCAAAACAAAATAAATAAATACCTACTTACAAAATGTGGTGATCACTAGTATATGGGAAAAGCATCGATAATTGAGTTTATTGATAAGGTAAATACCTAGCTGTCATTTAATTTTGCCCCGTTTAACACGTTCGGCGCCGGTGACACATATCTGTGATCAAAAAATTCTTACTCCTATGCCAGTGACACATATGTGTGATTTTGTTATTACGCCTTTTTCTCATTAAATTTCCAATTAATTTTTTTTAGGTTGAATGTACTGTTATGTTATTTAAATATTAAATCGAATTATGCGTTGGTACCAAAATCTGAGAGTATTTGAAATCTATTAAAAGTTACCCTTATACAGTGCCGATGACACAAATCTGTGTCATTTTTTCCACACAGTTCAGCGGTTCTCAAAGTTTTCATTAGAACTTACTATACATTTCACTGCTTTATTGGAAATTAGTTAACAGTTAATTCGTTGTTATACCCTGTGAAGCTAAGACGCCAAATAGCATATTTTATAAACAGGGTGTTACAAAAATACCCGTAAAGCCGAAAGGTGGTTAAATGATGCCTTATAACTAGTCGATTTACAATATTTGAGAACCGTACTATCACTGTATGAATAACCGCCAAAAAAAATGAAACCATTATTTTTTTCATTGATGTGCAAACCCTATTTCAGTAAAATTAAAGAGTAAATTACGCAGAATGTTTATGTACACTTTTACCTAATTCGCGAAACATATTACAAGTCTAGTTTTGAAAGATTTTAAACGAAGAAACCTAAACTAACACTTACTTTTTCGTAATGAACGTCAAATTTATAGGAACGGCTCAAAGTGAGCTCCGCCTTGCTCAATGCACAACCTCCGATACAGTTCGCGAGCACTATTTAAATTGCTATCTTCATGGCCTACGCATAACATCATAAATCGTAATATTCTGAGGTAGAAAACATCGTCATTTTGGAAAAAAATATGGAAAAACACGGAACAATTGTAGAATATCGATAAGAAAATTTGAAATTGACAACAATTTTTTTTCCGTCTTGACGTTTTTTGAAGCCAGTACTTTAAGCATAATTATATCATTAGTATTGAACCTTTACAACGAACTTTGTGACAATTATTAAAATTGGTAGGTAGGCCTCTCTGTTAAATAATCTATGCTAACTCCAGTTCACTGACATGACAGCTTACTAGGGTTGACAATAATTTGGTGTATTTTTTCACCATCCATAAACTAGTCGCGTTGATCTCCGCTACCAATGGCCTATGTCACCTACATAATAATTTATTTTCAGTTCATTAGCACTAAAGTTTGAGAAACACTGAGTAAAAAAGTAATAACTTACGATTTTCTTCCATTTTGTGAGTTTTCAAATATTTGGCAGTATTTTTTCGAGCACTAGCACTATTCCACTAAGGTTGGTAGGGGCTATTTCGACTAAAAAAACACAAACATCAACTTCAAAGGTCAGGATCTTCGTCTGTGAATACGATATGATAAATAAAATAAATAGGTGTTCTAAAGGCTTTATTTGACTTTATTTTGCACGTGTCAATAATACAGAATTCCCTCATAGTATGTTCAAATTTAAAAAATCTCAAAAAAAGGCAGAAATAGTTGCATTTACCCCGCGGTGGGGCAATTTCAACTATGACACATATTTAGTCCTACTAATGCTGTGATGGTACTGAAATTGGAAGCCAACCTTTATTACGGCATGGTTCATTTAAAATAATACCTTATTGCAATCCTACAAGCCTCAGTTTCGTAAAAAAACACTTTGAACATTTAGGAGGGGCTATTTCAACTTTTTCCATAGATAATAGTGCAGGGGCACATGTCGGCCAACATAGTCGATAAATCGAATCAAATGAATAAAACTAATCTATTGTAAAAAAAATGTGGTTCTTCTAGATTTAATTTAAATCGGTTTTATTTGCTAATAAAAGAAGTAAAATCAAACCAGTCTTCACCAATATTACTACTTATTAAGTTTTCACTTACAAATAATTAACTAATACTTAATTTACAGTAATTACTAAAACTTTAATCTCCCATTATAAAATATTTGAAACGTCGTTTGTATATAGTGAAACCATAGGTTACACCCACAACATCTTCAACTGCTCTATGAAGTTGGTCTAATGGATATTGTTTTTCTTTTTTACGTTTATAGTGCCGCACCATCTAAAACCATATGAAAACGCATTACTTTACGCTTTTAAGAAATTGTCATGTTAACCACGACATAGGTACATCAAGTAAAGTGCCGGGTATATCAGGCCCTTAACAATAGCCTAATCAACAAATATTGCTTTCTAAGTGCAAGTTCTTGAGTTCAAAACAAAACATTAATATATAACCAGAAAAGCACAGTTTTTTTTATTCCTACTTTTATTTATATACTGTAAAAAAAGATATAATAGATTACTATAAAAACTATTAAAAGTTGTTAAATTAACCAAGTTTTTCAGATAATATGCTAAGGTTTTTATTAAGTAGAGTATCGATAAATTGGACATCACTAGTGTTTTAGAACACCATACAAAATAAAGCGGGGTAATTGCAACTTGAAGGTAGTCGAAAATATCCGACTTCAATACTTTTGCGGGGTTATTAAAACTAACCAAATATCTCTTCTAAAACTTATATCTGTAACAAACAAATAAGCAGAATACAACTTACGGTTTATATTTTCACCACTCACGGTATAATATTGTGAAAACAAGCAATCAAAATATATTTTTTTGTCACAAAGTTGAAGAGCGTAGTCCGTTAACACTTGCGAAAATAGGCGGCTGATAAAAAAAGACCTGTCATTAAGGCAGATTACGCGTGAGCAACGCCAACTATAATTTTTTCACGAAACAGGTAGTTTACCGTTCTGCGTACAGATGACATTATTGAATAAGGCAAATAGTATATAAGTTATTGCCCTTAGTTTTAATTACCCCTCAGTCGAAATAGCCCCTACCGACCTTACATGTCAGAGAGACGACTGACGCCGCAAAATAAAAAAAACGCATTTTACTAATTTATCTACTTAGTCGGTCCTAAAGTTCTGTCACTGGCACATTATTTTTTAATTTAGAACATAATTTTAAGAAAATGTTTTTGTATTCGATTTTTGAATGTTTAACAATTTTGTTAAAACAAAAAACAGTCATTTGCTGCGATTTCTCACGATGGAGTGGACATTGAAACCGTTACGTACCGTTTTCAAGTTGCTCAAAAAATTAAATATAACGCTTAGGTTTGTGTACCGTACTATTGATAGGTACAATGAAGTCTCTAGTGTTGAGGACAAAAAAAGAACTGCCCGTCCACGCTCCGTAAGAACACCAGCAGTGATCAAAGCGATCAAGGCCCGTATAGCAAGAAATCCTGTCCGAAAACAGAAGTTGATGGCTTTGCAGATGGGTGTCAGTAGGAATACCGTCAAAAAGATTTTAAACGAAGATCTTAGTCTACGAGCATACAAAAAAAAGTGTGGACACATGCTTAATGCCCGTCTAAAAACAATCAGGCTAAAAAGATCCCGAAAGTTGTTAAAACAGTACGCGAAAAATCGACACCGCGATATCCTATTTACAGACGAAAAAAATTTCGATATTGAAGAAAAGTATAATAAACAGAATGATAGAGTGTACGCTAAGAGCTCTGAAGAAGCAAAAAAAAACCGCTCCGCGGGTGCAACATGGACATCATCCATCATCAGTGATGGTTTGGTTGGGAGTATCTTATTACGGGCCAACTGAGGTTTATTTTTGCGAAAAAGGGGTCAAAATCAGTGCAAAAGTGTACCAAGAGACGGTTTTGGATCAGGTTGTCAAAGATCTGCCCAACACGCTATTTTCAGGACATCATTTTGTGTTCCAGCAGGATTCTGCACCTGCACACAAAGCCAAGACCACTCAAGCCTGGTTTGAGCGTCAAAAAATCGACTTTATAAGACACGAAGATTGGCCTTCCTCCAGTCCGGACCTTAATCCTTTGGCCTACAAAATTTGGCAGGTCTTAGAGGAGAAGGTCTGTGCTAAACCACATACAAATTTGGAGAGCCTGAAGTCATCTAATAGAAAAGCAGTCGCTGAAATAGACATGAATATGGTGCGTGCTGCGATAGACGACTGGCCGCGGCGTTTATTGGCCTGTATTAAAAACAAGGGAAGTCATTTTGAATAATTTTAAGTTATATTAATTCTCTATTAAATGTACTTTAAATTGGTATATAAATTATTAAAAACTGATTCGTACTTTTGTTTTTATCATTATTCTTATTTGTGACAGAACTTTAGGACCGACTAGGTATGAACTATGCCAGTTGACACGTATTTGTGACCATGTTATTCGTACTCCTATGCCAGTGACACAAATACGTGACTACGATAATTTCGCCCGGCATAGCTTAAGGACTCGGTGAAACGCTGCCGGCGTCGAACGTGTTAATCCTAGGTCTGGTTATTTCCATAGTGTCATGTCGTACGGTATTCTGGTTTGGGGTAAGGCAGCTGACATACAAACTATATTTAAGTTACAAAAAAGGGCCATTCGTTCTATTACAACTTAAATTCCCGTGACTCGCTAAGAGAACTTTCTAAGGAAATTAATATCTTAACTTTAACGTCTCAAATTATTTATGAGAATATTATTTATGTTATTAAATATTTAGATTCTTTCACAAAAAAATCTGATATACATAATTTATTTACCGTAACCTCGGGTAACTTTAGCCCTAGGGGGTAACATTGCCCACCCTAAAAACCATCGTTAAAATTTAATTATTCCATTAAATGTTAGATCAGAACCAAGCTACTTACATAGTTCTAAAATTATTTTAATAATTTAAGATTATTACCACTGAAATAGTTATACTTTTAAGGGTGGGCAATGTAACCTACTAGGGTTAAAGTAACCCGAGGTTACGGTACTAGAAATAAAAATAAAATCGCCATTCGAAAATTCCGCGTGCGTAAAGTATATAAATCATTTGTTGGTCAATGCATTCATTTCTATAATAAATTACCTGACATACTTTTAAAGCTACCCTTTCCAGCACTTAAAAAATACTGGAAAAAGTCGTTAATATCTAAAGCGTATTATAGGATCGAGGACTATCTAATAGACAAAAATGCTTGGCCTAAACCCGAAACTTAATATACATACTTTTTTTTTTTTCTAATTTAGTAGCTTTGGCTTGTCTAGGGGACACCGTTGATGTAGGAAAACATATAAATATTATGTGGTCGTCTTGCACCGTCTTGTATACTTACGCCTAGGTGTCCTAGGTAGGTGTTCTTTTTTTTCCTTTTCTCCCTCTCTCTCTCGCAAGATATTGGTGTGTTTTCCTGCTGAAACTACGCAGGTTATTTGATATATTTTTTAATTTAATATTTATAGATTTATATAATGCTAGACTAAGTATACCATTGTAACATTAAATATATTTAAAAAATGAATGACAGCCGAGTTTCTTGCGGCGTTTCTTCTCAGCAGTGGTCTCCTCTTGTGAAGCGCTGGTAGATTCTTGACGTGTAAAAGTGCCGGTGTGGCCTACTTACTGAATAAATGTCTTTTATCTTTATCTTTATAACACTGTAAGACATCATCATTGCAATAAGTTTTGTTTTCGCAAGACTGACGTATTACTAATATCAGGACATCATTTATGCAGGACGTGAAGGGCTCGATGACTGCTGCTGAAATATCTGAACAATTGGACCTGACGTCTATCAAGCAACATCCCTGGCACATACAGGCCTGCTGCGCTTTGACGGGAGAAGGGTAATGCTGTTGTGTATTTTATCTGTAACTGTTTTTATCAACAAGTTTTTAAAGTTGTAGGTAGGTCTGTAGCTCTGCCTACCACACTTTGGGATTACAGGCAGTGAAGGTAAAGCCTGTACCGAAAAGTTTTTTTACATACCATGTTCACGATAACAATAAAACTGTAACTAATAGTAAAGATATTTTATTTTAGTTATAATGAGTAATTGTGCCTTTTTACAATAAATATACACATTTTATGGTTTGAGGGTTTGGCGGCTGAAGCAGCGAATTTTTTTCTTCAAGCCCGCCATTAAGTTCTGCACAGTTGTTTCGGAGACTTTGGTGGCATGCTTTTTCCATTTCTTTTTAAAATCTTCTGGAGCACAGTTTTTACGTAGTTCCGCTTTTACTAACGCCCAATACCGCTCAATGGGTCGTAGTTAGGGGCAGTTAGGGGGGTTCATTTCCTTCTGCACATATTGCACATTATTCAAAGCAAGACACTCCTGTGTTGCTTTGGCATAATGTGAAGTAGCCAGATCGGGCCAAAACAACACATTCTGTTCATGTTTCCTTATAAATGGTAATAAAAACCCTTTTATACATTTTTGAACATAAATATCACCATTTATGGTCCCTTTCGTTATAAATGACCCCGTGCGTCTCCCACAGGAACATATTGCTTGCCAGATCAAATATTTTCCTCCGATTTTTTCCATATAAATGTACTTATTCTTATCGCTAATATTCTCTTTATTCTCGGTAGTGAAGAATTGGTCACCTGGTAAAGTCGAAAAATCCTTTTTCACATATGTCTCATCGTCCAAAAGAACGCATGTTCCACTCAAATTGCACAGCAGTTTGTAAAGTTTTCGCGACCTTGTTACGGAGGTATTGTATTGTTTTACCGACTGTTTAGGGGCTTTTACTTTTTTGTAGGTTTTTAAATTCTGACGCACTTTTGCTCTTTGCACCATAGATGCACGTGTTTTAACTTTTTTTGCCACATCCCGCACAGACAGATTACAATTGTTTTTGTAAGTGGACACTACTTTCTTTTCTATTTTTTTATTTGAAGGACATGTCGGTCGTCCATTCCGAGCTTTGTCTTGGTTTCTATACTTGTTTAAGTATCGGTTAACAATATTTTGAACTGTGGCACGATTCATATTTATTCTCTTTCCGACCGACGCAAAAGTGGAATTAGGATTTTCCAGGTAGTCGCAGATCATTTTCTCTTCGCATTATTTTATCGTCCTGCATTTTAAATAAAAGCGATATTATTTCGGAGATAATTGTGTCGATTGACAGTTCAAAATGACAGAAACGAAGTCATAAAATAAAAAATAAAAAAACGATTACTGACCAGTACCATATCATGTGCAGAGTTTGTAATAGTAGTTTATGCAACAGTTGTATAAGAGAGCTCAAAAAAGACGAGTGGTGTGGTTACGATGTGAGCCGCAGGCGAACATCGTAAAGCAAGACGCCACGAGTATTTTTTGACTTAGCTATACACCGTTGCATACAATACTTTTTCTACGACTAGGTTTCAAATAAAATGCAAAATTAAATTAATATACCTAGGTTAGAATACGAACGAACGAAGCACAGAACAACAAACGAGCGAGAAACATTCGAGAACAACAAAATATGTGTCTATGGTTAACTTTGTTTTTAAATTGATGTGCACTTGCCAGGTTTCATATTTTTTTTTAAAGTTGCACAATCGATTTAACTTGTGAAATAGGGACTAAAAAACACCTAATGATTTGAGAAATGAATTCTTTTACCTGATTGGTCGATTTTAATATAGCTGCGTTCTGGTTGGTTGATACCAAATAAAATGTTTTTTTTAAAGAGTTAAATTAGTAAAAGAGTTTACATACCAAAAAGAACCTAACGTTCCGATTGACAGTCAATGTGTATTGTGATTGGTGGTTTAATTTGGTGAAGTATTTTGATTGGTCAAATTAACCTAGGTGTAAGCTTTGGCAGCTAGGCATATCGTTTTGGCTCAAAAAAGCACAAGTGCTGTTAAGGGGAATAGACTAGATAGACTTTTCTACGGAATGTTCTGCGGACATATTATCTATATTCTTATATTAGTGTTCGTGACTATATAAATGACAGATAAAAGTACAGGAGTAGGAAAAAAAACTTTTCGGTACAGGCCTTATGTATGTATCTATTTTTATTAAAACACTTTATTTTGATGTATACGTATAGGATTTCGTACCACAAGAAACCACCACGTGTTAGACACGCCATAAACAATAATTTTAATGAGTGATTTTTAGATCAGTATTTATATGAACTACCTGGTTAAAGTTCGGAAATCGAATATAAAATGTGACGCATTTGGTTCCGTTTTTGCAATAGGTAACACGTTTAAACCATTAGCTCAATCAATATCTTGAACAAGCTGCTGCTGCTGCGAGTACATGGTTTGATTAGATACAACTTTAGATGAGATATGTACTGTTCGGTCAAATGAATGTTCAATAAATGCGTAATAAAGGCATAAAACGCATTTGTCTGTCTGCAGTCTGTCGCAGCAAGTGTCGTCATTTTACTTTATCACGACAAAGATTGGAGACTAAAAGATATTATTTTCACTCAGGTCCAAGTAGTGTTATTAAACGTAATATTTTTCACATCTGTTACAGATTACATTTAGGCCTAGAATGGATTGCGAGCAGGATAAAGAAAAAATGACAGGTCGAGAAAGACGAAGAGTTATATAATTATATTGTTAACTTTTAAATGACTTAAAACCTGATTGGCAAGATTATATTTGGAACTAACAAGATGTAATGTAAAAAGTATTGAAACCGCTGACAACTTAAGAGCCAAAAGTCGAAATAAAAATGATCAGAAACAGGAAGCGCGAATCAGAGAGGCCGAAAAGATATCTGCTAGGCCGCGAGGCGGCATGCGGCAGTGGCGGCACCGAAGCGCGGGTCTGCCGCGTACTCGGGCCAGCTCCGTCTGAGGTCCCTCACATTTTACCTTACCACTGCAGAAATCAAAGCGCGTTTACTAAAGTAAATGTATTCCAATTTACTTTCGACAGTCTTTGTTTCACTTTTTGTTAAATTGATAGCTTATTAACGCATCGAAACGAAGCCATACAGTGTGTATATAATGTGCAATAAATACTTATATTAAAAAGTTAACAACTTAAGCCCGACTGGCGACTATTATGAGTTATGACGCACCCCTATAATTTTATTATAGCCTATTGCATTCGGGAAATTCCCACCTGTTACCACTGGTGACAGCCCCCAGTAGTTGCTGCTGGTAACAGATGCGAAAAATCATTCCCAGTTGTTGCCACCACTTTCTTTTTAATTTTAATAGCAATAGTACACTGCCCGGAACGATCATACCACGGTCCTTTTATTCAAACTGGACTGATGACTCCTTGAAAAAAGTGTAACCAACAAAGGATGCTATCGTGACGTTTTTATTATCTTCTTGTTATTGTAACCAACTTTATCGGTGGACAAAAAACTTTTTCTTGATACCTATTTAACTGGCGCAGTTTAAATTTGGAATAAAATAATCAAAATGGATATTTAATTAATTACATTTTTTTTTTTTTTTTAACAATTCATCGATTAGATATTTCACGCGTATAACGTCCAATTGCGGAAACAAGACCGCTATAGACCTCGACCCCTCTGTGTACAGTCGCGGAATGAAAAGGTTGACCAGTTTTCAAATAAATTCATTTACGCGTTGCAAGCACATGTTACCTTTTTAAACTGTAACAGACGAGAGTACTGTATTGAACATTATGTTAACTGTTTGACAACAAAGTTCAAATTTACTTAGACGAATGTTCCTTGATTATTAATAGTTGAACTAAAACCTTTTTATTAGTTTGGTCTTGCCATTACGTTGTGTCAAGTTTGATTATTTTCACATAAGTGAATGTTTGTTTTGTTGAAATATATTTTACTAGAATTAAATTCTTTTGATTTCTGTGAGGGTATACACCAGTAATATGCAAGTGTTACTCATTCTTATTTAGGTCAAAGATCGATATCCTCTTTTCGCCTTCCTGAAATAAATTAAATATTAATGAGATAAATAGGTCTTTTTTTTCATTTTAACTAGCTTACTATACTCGAAAACGTAATTAAAGTCCAAAAAAAATACGACAGATACGTCACTGTCATAAGTGTCAAAGTCACTTATGTCAGTGCCAATCGAACATTTCAGAGTTAGCCAACCTTTTTGTATTGATAATCAAATTGTTGACAAAATTTGTAGATATGACTAACATGGTCCCGGCTGAGGTTCCATCTTACGTATAATACGTACGCAAAGAAGCCGTACAACACACACACTTAACACTTCAACAACAGAAAGTAACACCGAGAATAAACTTAACAAAAAACGAAAACTCAACAAAACAAACTTAACAAAAAACAAAATCACCACTGAGCAAATACAATACATTCGAGCACTCGGAACAGACGTCAGATGTCGAATAAGAATGACAGAATGACAGTTACCCATGGACCCCATGTTGTCATGGATGGTGAAATGGCCAATGATTGTCATTATAAAGCGAGCTACACACTTTTGGCCTGTTATTTAGTCGAATAGCTAAACGCATGTAATATTTAAATTGCATCTAACGTTGTTAACAAGAATTGCTTATTTATCGTACCAAATGTTATTAAGACCTGAAGTATTACAAGTGCAATAACAGTTTTGCTACCAAAAATCGTCTATGGTTAAATATTTAATAGGCCATCTTGTATTTGTGTAAATAACTTGAATTAACTTGTTTATTTTAATGGAAGGTTTAAAACTACCAATAAATAAATATTCTTAGTACGTTCTTTTAAAAAGTGGAAGTATACTAACGCAAATATTTTTTATTTTAGTGGCAACCCACGTTGGACTTTAATTACGTTTTCGAGTATAGCTTATCATCTTAATGCCGCCGCCGTTTTTGAAACGTGACCATAGCAACCATTTTGTAACGACCAATAAAGACTAAGTTCAGTTTGAACTAATAGTGGCATTTGTTTATACGTGACCATAGTAACCATGTATCTGTGGGCCATGTAGTGAAATTACATTCATTATGACGGAATGTGTCATACTCGGTCGATAAGCAGATACTGATGACAGAACTTATACTGAGCAAGCAAAAACAGATCTTAAGATGGTCAACCTTTTCATTCCGCGACTGTACATAACTCACAGGTACAAGGAACTTCGAGGCAGTGAATAGGGATATCAATTTCATGTTTCATATTCGTCCAAATTTAATATTTCCTATGACTCAAGTTAAATGGAAGAATTTAAGACGGCACCGATGAGTAATTCTATACATTAAATAAACGGAGGCACGGGCACGCAGTGGCTGTAATGATAACCCGAATTCTGTACAGCTCTATGAATACGGTAAATAGTTCTGCATACCCGCTTACGTGTCGATGCGTCGTGACGTGATGCAGTAGGCAGGAACCTCAGATATGCCTCAAACCGCTCTTTTGGCAAACAAGAGCTGGCACCGTCCAGCCGTAATACCAAAGAAGGCGGAAGGCGGCTTCGAGTATTGTGTTGCAGTTACCTGCCCTCTGTAGTATTCCGGCTGCATTGGTGTTGGCACTGAGAACTGCAGGGACGTATGAAAAGGTTAGAAACTGCATGACTCTTATCATAACACATTCGCAACGGTCGCAATCAATCCCAGCGTTTTTTCACTTAACATCACAGCGAAAACTTTAGTAGCATAACGGTCAAATAATACAGGGGGATTTTTTGCTACGTGCAAAGCTTTACGGTGGTGATAGAGCAGCTCATAAGCTATCGATTTAACCCCCTGGTATGTTCAGCAATTGTTATTAGTTTCCGCGATATTGATCATTTTAATCGTAATTTTTATCATTTTTCCTTATTGTTACGAAAAACCCCTAAATTCATGTATGAATATAAAAAAACAGTGTTTTCTTTCATAATTAGAATCACTATGAACAAAGGAAGTTTTTAAAGCTACATGGCAAATTTCATTTCATTACAACTTTTTGAGTAAACGCACAATGTTTGTTTTATCATATTAGGTGAAAAACAAACGCGGGGTACTCTTACGGCCGAACCCAATATTCGATCTATCTCTTCTTTTGCCCTACTCCGGATAGAAATGGCTATCTATCCGTAGTTTTTCTGTCCCAATAAACTTCAGATAGATAAGCTAGCCTGTCTTTGGTTTTGATCTAACGGTGGGAGGACCGATAGCCTACTCGGATAACCGGCTTGTATGGAAATGACAGTTAAAGCGTCCCAATAACAACAGATAGCCTATCTTTGGCCTTTCTGACGCTGTCATTGCTTACCTCTAGTAATCAATGTCACGATCGTACGTTTTTGGAGGATAGCGGAAGCTATTATCGTATTAATTGCGGAATTTTATTATTACAAGTAACTAGTTTCGAATAAAAAAATGACGGGCTCGAGTTGTATTAGTACGAGTTCTAGTGGTACCTACTTATTACAAATTTGGAGGTACTGTGTGATGGACATGTGTTTTTGTCTTTAAATAATCAACTAAAATGTGTTCAATTTCCGTTTAAGCGCCCGTAACTACTGTAACTGTTGACCTGTTAAACCTAAAATCTGCATGAAGCCCTTGTTCGCTATATGAAAGATTCGCTTTAAGGCTATAAATTAAAAGCTATATCCTATATAATACGTAAGTAGGTTTAGGTTATGTTTAGGTATAGGTTATATGTAGCGGAGCTCCGTCGACACTAATTTCAAAACTAGTTTCGACGGAGTTCCGCTACCGGGGGGATCCTAATTCTGGGTGGAGTAATATCATCCTTTCTTGTAAATAATCTCATTCATCTGAATGTGTTACTTTTTTAGTAAGTGCAACATTCTTATTAAGGGCTTAAATAATGGTATGAAAAACTGTATAATTTCTGCCTTAGAGCGAATCTGTCCTAAAGCTAATCTGCCATAAAGCGAACCCATCATACACTCGGCGTCAAAAAAATCGCACCTTTTGGTATGTTGACTTCAAGCAGCTATAAACCCTATATAATCTAAGATAAGGTATGAGTGTGGGGCCTCATTGTAAAGATTATTGAATCCTTTAATTAATAAAAATGTGATAATGATTACTAAGCTTGAAAAAAATGGTGTTCAAGGGTGGCAGGGGCAGTATCACGAGGCCGCACCCGGCGTTTCAGATCATCCTAAAGGTGCTCTATGGGGTTCAGGTCAGGACTTCTCGCTGGCCACTGCATCACGGGGATCCCGACCTGACCCAGGTAGTCCCGAACAATCAACGCCGTATGAGAGCGGGCGTTGTCGTGCATGAATGTGAATTCAGCCCCGACAAAACCAGCATACGGGACCACGTGGTCCTCGAGGATCTCTGTGATGTACCGATGAGCAGTCAGGGACCCCTGGCCACGTCCACCTCCAGTGCGGGAGACGCACACGAGATCGGTTTTGCCCTGGATTGAAATTCCGCCCCAGAACATGCAGGATCCTCCTCCGTAGCTGACGGTTTCTTCAAAGCAGGCTTGTGAGTACCGTTCTCCCTGCCTCCTGTACACTCTTCTACGCCTATCGTTGCAGAAAAGGCATACCCTCGTCTCGTCGGAGAAGAGGACAGACTTCCATTATTCGAACGTCCAATCCACGTGGTCTCGGGCAAACTGAAGTCTGACTCGCCTATGCTCTGCTGTCAATTTGGGGCCCGTAGCAGCCCTACGAGGCAGGATTCTCTTCTCTCGCAGCCTTCTTCTTACTGTGGAGACGCTCACCGACGTCCTCCGAGCTGTTCGGAGCTGCTGTTGCACCTCAACAGCGTTGGAGAATCGGTTACGCAAACACGTCGACACAATATAGCGGTCGTCTCTGTCGGAAGTGCAACGTCGTCTCCCAGATCCATGCTTCCTGATGTAGCTTCCAGTCTCCTGGAACCGCTGGGATACTCGTTTCACCCGGAAACGGCTTATGTTGAGTTGTCGAGCAACATCAACCTGCCGTAGTCCTGATTGCAGTAGTGCTACCACTTGAGCTGCTCCTTCTGCCGTGGTATAATAATTCATTTTTACCCCCCTTTTATTCGTGTTCAGGGTGGCGCAAGTAGTGAGTCCTCTAATGAGTTTTTCATCACTTTTTTTAAAGACCCTAACGTGTCGTGATCATTGTTTTTACGAAAAAGAACGATTCGCGTTTTTAAAGTTTATTAACTGTGCTTTCAAATGATACTAATATTGGTAGGGTGCAATAAATAAGTTGAGAGCTTTATTCGCTTAAAGTCAAAATTTCAAAAGGTGCGATTTTTTTGACGCCGAGTGTATTAGCAAACGAGGGCCCTGGGAAGATTACTTCACCGCGCTCATTTTTCACAATCGTCACGATAAGCGGGCTGGTGATGCTGTGTCTACATCAACCTTCTTCAGCTCATAGGTTCAAAGGTTTGGTAGTTCAAAGGTGAACTACCAAACCTCGAATCCTACTCGAAGCAGAACTTGCTGAGTTATTGTTGATGAGAATGTTTAACTGGATCGAAACTTTCACCTAATAGAATCCATAGGGAATATACACACATACACATCGATTTTTATATAGGTATAGGTTTAAATATCAAATTAACAGGCCTGACAGAGCTCCGCTTACGCGGAGCTCCTATTTCTGGGTGATTTGGCCATCCAGGACCTAGATAAGAGTATATTACTGCTCCGGGCCAGCTGAAGAACTAACATAACCTAAACCTATCTCATATTTAAGATAATAATTTTGGTCAGTTCAACAGAGCAGTCAGACCACTGCCCTGTAACTAATTAAATTATAAGAATTTATCAATCTTCATAGCCAGATAATTGGTTAGCAAAAAGTTATAATATCAAATCAAATATATTCTTCTGGTCCACCTTACCCTGCCAGGGTATCTTCACTGGTAGGGATATTACTACATACAAGAGGAGCCTTTCTTATATTTTTCACCTATATGATTTCTTGAATCCCAGAGATCCGTGACAAGCTTTTTAGATACAACACACAGAAATAAATTGCACTTCGAAAGATACCTCATTAGAACGGGGGCATTTTTAGTCCAGCCTGAGAATAGCCAATGTTTCATCTGCTTATATGCAAAAAAGAATTTAAATGCTGCCGACTGTACTATTTATTTTACAGTCGTCATCTTACCGAGACCTAACAAAAAGAGTCCAAAAGGACACTTCGCAGATATACGTCAAGTACAGCGGAGAACCTGTTGCCACCTTCTATCATCAGATCTGCCCGATGGTGCCATAATATTGCATTGTCATCGGGGTTACACAATGTACCTACTACTCCATATTTCAGCCTATTCCATTTACGGGAACCGGCTCAAAATTGAATTGCAAGATTTGACCTAAACAATATACCTACAGACTCAAAAACACGCATACATTGTAAGTTAAATAAAACCTAGATTTATAATTTGGCTACAAGGTCATAATACGATAGGGTACGATAAATTAATACAAAATGTTGTTTACTATAAACTATAAGTAACATACCAACACGCAATAACAATGAAAAACATGGATTTTAACAGACAAAAATATATTAAACATTTTCACTACAGTTTGGTTTACACAAAAATTACACCAAAAACATTAAGAATTTCGTACAGTGTTTTTTAACCCTTTCCGGTTAATGACCATATATTTGCCATCAAAATAATAATCAAAATAAAACTTATGAATTGGACCAATCATTTTTTTTTGGTAAAACTGTATGTTTTTTGTACTTTACATGAGTTTTAGGGGCAATTACAAGCCCATTGTTTAATGGATTTTCTCCCATGCATGTTAGTAGAGTATAAATACGAGTATAACCATTTCTTAATAAGTTAAGACACACTAACAACACACAATAAGAAAAAGTCGATCGGCCCAATTTATAGTGTATTACATCTTTACTAAACTAGACTCGACCTAATGCTTATTACCGATATTAAATATAAAATAACCGAGCCGGTGCCGATTAGAGACATGTAAAGAGATCTTGTCACCGACGTTGATAATGTTTTTCAATTAGTAGTACATACATACAGTGGTGGACATATAATTAGAAACACTTGCGACGTGTGGCTTAACCACTTAACCCGTGTGGTTGCCGGGTTAGAATAGTACCACTCCATGTCTTCCCGTGGATGTCGTAAGAGGCGACTAAGGGAATAAGGGCTTGCAGTACTGTTAGGCGATGGGCTTGCAACCTGTCACTAATACGCTGGTAAACATCTTAGCCTATTTGTGCAAAGTGTGGTTACAGAATTATCAACAAGTTTTAAAAGTTGTTGGTAATTCTGTAGCTCTGCCTACCCCACTTTGGGAATAAAGGCGTGAGTTTATGTATGTATGTACTTGCGACGTATTTCACATTATACAAGGCACATTGCCGTAAAACTTTTGTTTTTGGAAATAAAACAACAAAATGCATAGAATACGTTCAACAACTTATAATTAATTAAAAAACAAATAAATATCCGAGTTTACAACTACCATTTAGATACGTACAAACAACTAAACGACATTTGCAGTACCATCCGTCATGGACAAGTAATTAGAAACACTAAAGAAATGACGTAAAAATCAAAGTTTTAACGTGTCAACGTCAACAATTTCAAATTATTTATGTAAAATAATGTTTGGTTTACTAAATTTCTTAACAATTAATATTTAGTTGCATAGCCTTTGTTATTAATGACGGCTCTGCAACGACGTGGCATTGATTCAAGTAATTTCATACATTTATCGAGTGGGATCGAGTTCCATGCTTCAACAAAGGCTTCGTAAAGTTCATTTTGACTGGAATTACGTTTAACGGAGACTTTTTTTTTAACGACGTACCACAAATTTTCAATTGGATTTAAATCGGGACTATTTGCAGGCCAGTCTAACATGGTAACACGTTGCTCACTAAGAAAGGATTTAACACTGCGGGCCGTGTGTTTTGGGTCGTTATCGTGGTGAAAGATCCAGGTCACAGGCAAATGGTCGTCGGTGTAGGGAATCATTGTCTCTTCTAAGATGTTTTTGTATTGAAATTGATCCATTATACCTTGAATCTTACGGACGGGTCCAACTCCGCAACCAGAAAAACTTCCCCATACTTTAATATTACCACCGCCGTGTTTGACTATGCTCCTCGTATATTTATAATCAAAAGCATGGTTTATTGGACGTCTAACGTAGCGTTTGCCGTCTGAATTCACCATATTTATTTTTGTTTCATCCGAGAATAACACTTTTTTCCATTCTCGTGCTGTCCAGTTAAGATATTTCTTTGCAAATAATAATCGCTTCTCTCGGTGTTGCTTGGTAAGAAGCGGTACCTTTCGAGAAACCCTCCCGAACAATTTAGCTTCCACTAATCTGCGGCGTACCAGTTTCGAGGAAATGTTCCTTGGGTCATCAGGTGAAAAAACTTCATTTCTAATCTCGTTGGAGCCTTTGAACGGGTCTTGTTTAGCTACACGTATTATTTGCGAATCTTCCCGGGGAGATGTTTTCCTTGGACGAGCCTTTCTAACAACACTTTTAGTAGTTCCGTTAGTTTTATAATGAGCAATAGCGTTGAAAACTTTCTTCACAGAACATTCTAGATGTTTAGCAATTCTTCTATAAGTCCACTTTCGATCTAAATGTAATTTAACGATTAATTGCCTGGTTGACTCGTCACAACTCTTATTTTTACCCATTTTTAACAATACTTATTATTCACGTAATTTTCCAAATTGACGTTTAATTGCCGCCGAAACAACAGAAAAAGCGTAAAAAGAGGTTTTTTTTTTAGTTTCAAAAATGGAACGAACCATGGATCCTGTTTCTAATTAGTTGTCCAAGCGGCCAGTAATAGAAATTCAACTATCATGATTTTTAAAATCTTTTAATAATTAAAGATAGAACAGATTTACTTTTTTAAATATTTTATGAGTTTTTTAACTCATTGGCTTTATTCTGGCATAGTCAATAGTGATTTAATCAATATAATTTTTACTCATAACGATAGTTCATTCTGTGTTTACCTAAGTTTTATGTACTGTTTCTAATTATATGTCCACCACTGTATATAGGCATACCCGTTGGGGACTCTAAAACTTTTGCCCGCGACTCCGTCTGCGTAGAAGTTGGTTATCGCAATTCTCGAACCGAACCACCTGCCGTCGAGTATTTTTTCTGATAAGTCCAGTAAATCCTTGTAGGACATTGAGATAATAGATTATCTTATATCTGACTCTAAATAACAGACTACAAACAAAAAACACAGTTTCGCATTTATATTTAGTAATGGTAAGGATTTCTATCTTTTGCCCGCGACTCCGTCCGCTTTGAAGTCGTTTATTGCTGTTCCCTCAGCTGTCCCCCCGGAATCATAAGTAGTCTTTATTTTTTTCTAAGTTCCGTCTATTGTCCGTCCAATCATCAAACCGAGCAAACTTTTCAATGGGACCATATTTGAAGTATAACGTTTCCAACAAAAATTAAAATCTTGACGTCGGTTCATAAAGTAAAAAGCTATAGTTGTCATGAGTAATTGTGCTTGTTTACAGAGTGGAGCTTTTTTCAACGCTGTTAACTCTTCTTCCTGTTTTTATTTTGATTTGTAGTAGTCGGTCAAAGCTTTGTTTCGTTCTATTATAGCGGCTTTTACTTCATCCGATAACGTTTCCCGCTTCAGTTTTCCTAAAATAAATATAATTAAAGTTCTATACATACAGTCTCACAGTATAAGTTCAAGTAGTTCATTTCATTTCATTTCGTTTTCTTTAATTACTAAAACACACTTTCCTTCTTTATTTAATACATATATTGTAATCTACCATGTAAGCGTAAACAAAACTAACTCCTTTGATTGTACATTTATATATGCAGAAGTCGTTTATCGTTAGTCCTTCAGAAATTGTGAAATGCTCCCTGATACAAACATTGGATATCACCAATTGAATTGGATACCAAAATTGTACAAACGTGTGTAAAGTATTTCCTTTTTTTGTCATAATCACTTTGTTGACATAATTATTGGTAGCCGCTGGAACCGTAAAATTTTCAAAATTTCTTAAATGTCTTACGCGTAGATAAGGCTAGGTTAGGTTTACATACAGACATAGGTATATAGGTACATACATACATACATATACTATACATACGTACATACACTCACGCCTTCATTCCCAGTTTGGGGTACCTAGGCATAGCTACAGAATTGCCAACCACTCTAAAAACTAAGTTTACCTGAGTTTGATTCATAAAAGTACTGCAAAAGTAAGAGTATCTTGAAAACATATGCTAAGACTTGCGATAATTAAGACTTAGATTATGACTAAAAATAATTATATGACAGACAGTATAGACTCTGTGTAACACGTAACAAACAAAACATTGTATGCCAATTAAATAATTACAATTACATACCTTTAGGATATTCATCCTAATTTTCGTAATTTTTTCTTTTTCGGGCAGCCTTTTTCAAATTCTCCGATTTAAGTCTTAATTGTTCCGCTTTCCTAGGGCTACTGGCTATCTCGGCATTAAATTGCTCCATAATAGTAGCCCAAGTTGCTTCTTTCAGCAGATTGTTGGTGCTTTGTAGCTTTGCTAAACACAGCAGGGTGTGCGTTTTGACAAGTTGAGTTGGTCAGACTGCAATGCAATGCAATGCAATGCCTACAAAAATAATAATTAGACAAAAAAAGTTTTAAGCTCGTCAAAACCTACCCTTAAGAATATTATGAACAGACCTAGGAATATACGGGGCAACATTAAATGACAGCTAAGGATTGCCTATATCGATAAACAGCCCAAGTTGCTTCTTTCAGCAGATTGTTGGTGCTTTGTAGCTTTGCTAAACACTGCAGGTTGTGCGTCTTGACAAGTTGAGTTGGTCAGACTGCAATGCAATGCAATGCAATGCCTACAAAAATAATAATTAGACAAAAAAAGTTTTAAGCTCGTCAAAACCTACCCTTAAGAATATTATGAACAGACCTAGGAATATACGGGGCAAAATTAAATGACAGCTAAGGATTGCCTATATCGATAAACTCAATTATCGATGCTTTTCCCACATACTAGTGATCGCTTCAAGATTTGTTTGTAAAAATATAAATTTATTGAAACTATGCAAATAAAACCAAATATAAACATAATTCTGGTTATTCTTTATTTTAAAATTATATTTTAACCTTCACTAATCATAACCGTTTTATTTTACTCTTGACAAATTCTGATTGTTTATTTTAACAAAATGGGACTGTCATTCTGAAATACATGGTAAGGAAAAAAATATGATGATGATGACTAAAGGTTAAAAACATATTTTAAAATAAGGAATAACAAGAATTATGTTGCTATTTTGTTTTATTTGCATAGTTACAATAAAAATAATACAAACAAAACTTGGACCGATCACTAGTATGCGGGAAAATTAAGTTTATCGATAAAGGCAATCCCTAGCTGTCATTTAATTTTGCCCCGTATATTCCTAGGTCTGATTATGAATGTGAAAGTGTGTGTTTGTTTGTAATACTTCACGGTCAACGCCACAACCGATTGACGTGAAATTTGGTAAAGAGATATTTTTTGACTGAAGAAGGACATACATGGGTTACTTTTTATTTCTGGTAATTGGACAACACCTTAAGGAAGAGCTATAAACTTTAAGAGTTCTCCAACGTAATGGCTGTATGTATATCTGTGCTAATGCCAGAATATAAGTACTCTTTTCTTCTCAGCATTGGACTCCTCTTGGAAAGCGATGGTAGATTTTCGAGGTGTAAAAGTGCGCGTGCGGCGTACTTACTGAATCCAATGTCTTTTACTGGATCGGTTTCGACGTGGTTTTAGATCATTGAGATCATATTTCTTGATAAAGGTTTAAAACACTTAAATTTCACATGTGCGAAAAAATATGATAACAAATAGGAGTGGGTAGCTCGTTAGAGCAAATTTTGATGTTCATTATAAATACACAACTTGTAATACTTACCGAACTCATTTTAATAAATATTTAAAGGCAAATTGATGATTTTCTTCGCTTCTTTTACATTTATTCATGACTTCTTCTGTTTCTGTAGTGACGGAAGGCAAAACAGTTCTTCTGACAGTGTCAATATCATTTGTAAAGAGATACATTATCAGATTTATCAGGGATCGGAAATTCGGATCGATATTTACCTATACTTTCGCGCCGGCTTCGTTGTTCAGTTGTATGGAGGTGGACTCAATCATACATATAATTCATAATAAAATTTCCGGGATTTCAAAATAAATAAATTACACCGGCATTAATTCATAATTATTTATTTATATTAACTGTTTCAAGTTATTTTCCATGTATATGTTTAACCAAATGTTATTTAGTTTACCTGTTACTTATTAACCTAACGAATTTATAGGAGCAAAACAGAATGTTTTATCCTACATGTAAAGTAATTATTATATTAACGTTTTGTAGAATCCCAGAATCCCAGAACTTAAATTATTAAAATAATATTTTTAAGAAGCCGACGCTGTTTGCCTATCTTTTTCCGGAATTTGGCCAAATTTAGGTAAATATCGATCCGAATTTCCGATCCCTATACATTATACACGATTTTAATTTCAGGTTAAATTTTTATTAATTTAGTTCTGTTTGAAAAATGTTTTAAGCATTTTTTTTCAATCAAATTTAAGCTTAACATATCATTTCTTTATTGCAATTTAAAACATTTCAACATGTAGTAATAAAATAAAGGCAAGAACCTCAGTTGGCCCTCCCTGAGAGTGCGTAAAATGTAACGCAAGGGAGCGCTCGGATAGGCAGCCTATCCTAGCCTACTGTTTGTTACAGATAGACAGCCCTTATCTGCTTTATTGGGATGCGCTGTAAAGATAGATAGCTAGGTATAGGTACCGGTGATCGGAGATAGCCTCTTATCTGTAACTGGAGATTTGATATTGGGTTCGGCCGTTAGTATGGAGAAAGTAACTGTGCGGTTGCTACAAAACGATAGCGGAACAAAAAATAGGTACCTATTTAAATTAATTAAATACTAATTAAAACTAAAAAGTAAACTTTTTATGAACGTCGTTTGTATAGAACTGTTATTACCATGGCAACGCTCATTCATTATACAATTGTTTTTCCGCTTCGGTTACGTTATAGGTGGTATTCTGATATCGTTAACGATATCAATATTCGCGGTTAATAGTAGGTACGCGAGTAGTAAAATACTTGTGTATATACATTGTTCCTATGTTCTTTCATATACATACATATCTTCACGCCTGTAATCCCAGAGTGGGCTAGTCAGAGCTACAGAATTACAACTTTAGAAAGTTGTTGATAATTCAGTAACCCCAATTAAAGGATAAGGATATATCTGCTCTTACGGCCAAACCCTATATTCAATCCGCGGACAGATAGGCTTACTTCGGATTAAAATTTGACACATTTTGTATGGGCAAATGTCAAATTTTACATACATGGGCTATTCTCATTTTTGCGTATTTTTTTTTGTTCATTTGTATTAAAAAATGAAATACTTTCATTATTTCTGGTGTTACTATCTACAATTCATTGAAATAGTTTATATTAATAGGATCTTTATTAAAACTTACACAATATACATATTTTTTTATCGTGCATGGACAGTTCGGAAAGATAATGCTCTGTCTGAGGCAAACTGACGCCATCTATCTGCTCGTAGTAGTTCAACAAGATCTTACTAGATGGCGTTGTTGCAGATAATGATCTAAAAATATGAAGAAAAAAAACCGCATACATCAACCAAACCAAACATTTTTTCTTTATTTCGTAGATTTTATATTTTAGTATAATAGATGATTTAAGTAGTTTCAAAGTATAAGTCAATTCCAAACTAAAAGGTTAAATTTTTAAAAAACACTTTTCGTCCACTATGTTGAGTCGAACCCGGAACACTCGGAATTCTCAACGATGGCGGCCTTATGCCATCGGGCGGGCCATCAAACCATTTATTATTAGGTCGAAATTAATTACCAGGATATTATGATTTGCTTATTTTCGCATGACAAGACGCAAGTATTATTACTAGGAGGGTAGACTAATGATTTATAAATACCAGACTGATAATTACAAAGACTTACGCTCGTTCGTTCGTTAGCTGCTTAATCGAATGCCTTTTTTGTGTAGATTTTACTTTTGTTGACGGCCCCTGTGACGAATATCGGATTTTTATAATGTCATTTGTTGGCTATCTCATAATATAGAAACACCCTAACTTTCAGCCCCCTCTCTTGAACCGTCACCGAGATATTACTGTCAAAAACGTCATTTTATGGACACATTTTTCAAAGTCGTTTTTCTCCTGAACTATTATAAGGTAGAGTAATCAAACCAAATCATAGCTACAAAGGATGGGAAAGTATAACTCTGATTTTTTTAAATATTTAATTCCATGAAAAAATAATGATTAAAATGTCAGATAATTTTTGACAGCACTTTTCAACAAGTATTTGTAAAGGTACGGAAAAAATCACATAAACTGCTACTAGTATTAGCTAATACCATGCGAAAAATCAATTCAATATAATTGGTGCAACATACTTAAAAAAAAAAAAGTCAAAGAAAAAGTTTTTTACTGTGTACACAAACTATTTACGTCTTTTAAAAAAAAAAAACAACGTACACCAAAACAAACATGAACAATGTAATGGCGGATATTTTATCCGACCGATTGCAAATTATGTCAAAACGCTAAACTCTTATTGATGTGGGACACGATCTCTTCAATTTTGTCGCAATATATGCATTTAAAACGTTCCGTTTGTTTGAAACCTCTGCTTCCCTGTGTTTTTTATCATGCAATTTTTGCGATATATTAAAAATAACAGAAATAAAATATTAATGCTTTATTATTAAATAATCCTTTTACGTAAATGCAAGTTACACAATTTTCTATTGTCTTAATAATAATGCAAAATGCTTCAAACAATGTTTTTGATAGTTTTTCACTTATTCCGCGGCATTTACGGCAGGCATCGTAAAACGTGTTATGTAAAAAACCTTACACTTACTTCTGTAAAGGTCTTTGTAATGCTAAAAAAAATCGAAGTATAGTGAATTTTAAATTGATCATTAATAACGCCACCATTAGGATTTTTTGACAGATTCATCGTCACAACGCCCTTATGTCATTCACATTTCTCCCGAGTTCGAGCGTGTGCGCTGATATTATTCCATTGCGGTTTTTATTTTATAGGTTTAAGGTCATTTCATTTCCATCTATTCAGAATATCAACCCTACCGTCGACTTCTATGTATAGACAAACTGTTCTGTATAAAAAAAACCCGCTGGTGGCTGTCTCCTTGGGCAGCTGCTCGTTAAGTCTACATATCTAATCTCTACCCTACCACCGCACTACTTAGCGGAGAAATGATGACACTTTATATGCTGAAGAGTAAGTATATATCAGTTAGAAAGCACAATAATATGTTTTAAATAGTTTTATGATAACATTTTAATTTAATATCGTAACCCAATGTATTGTCCAACAATCAAATATTAATGACACATGCACAGATTAGAATTAATTCTGTCAGCGTGTATTAGAGTTGACGATCACTGCTTCTTTTTTTTTCACATCCTAAAATAAATGAACTATAAATGGATGGCAAAAGCGATATACAGCGTGTTTGGTAGCGGGTTCGACAAACGAAAATGGGAAATACTTGGGTCCAATTGGAACACATTTGCCATAGTGACCCCTATGCTAAAGTTGATAGATTTTTTTTTATATATTTTTTTCCGTTTTTTTGAAAATATCCCAAAATTTTACCTTTAAACCTTCTTAATTACATACCTAAGCAACTGAAACCGCCCATTTTTTTTAAAAATCATGCTCTGATAATGGTTTTACTTTAAAACAAAACCAAAACCAATAGGTAGTGCTTTAAAAAAAAAATGGGCCCTTAAAGCTATGACAAAATGTGGAAAATAAAATGACATTTAAGTTTCGACAAGTATAAAAAAAAATCACAAGTCATAGACGTTTTCAAATAGATTAAAAAACTTCTCTGGTTAATACTCTTCACAACGATATGCCATTTAAAAGAAAAAACACATTAAAAAAAATACGCAGTACATTGAAATTTCCTCACGAAGATTTATTAAAGAAATCACTTATACCACGGTTATGAATATTGGTGAATACGTTAGAGTTAATAATCGCTGGTAAATTACCATTAATAAAAAACATTTTAAGAGTAATAATAAAATTGAAAGCACTACCTATGGGTTTTGGTTTTGTTTTAAAATAAAACCATTATCAGAGCATGATTAAAAAAAAATGGGCGGTTTCAGTTGCTTAGGTCTCTTCCCCCCGGACCGCCACTAGGTGTAAACGTGTTAATTGCCCGTACTACTTTTATTTAAATGTAAATAAAATAAATTTAGTTCAAATTAATCCAGTCGAAAAATTAGGGGAGCAGAAATAGCAGTAAGTGCTACTGATAGACACGAAGTGCTCGCGCGCGATAGCCGCTGGCTGCTGCCCTGGTACACTCACACATCGATAAGGTATTACGCAGCGCGTGCGCAAGCAGCACACATATGCAACAGGCCGCGCCCCCGCCCGCTACTGGTTGTACGCGTCACGCACACATCAAACAGACTGCCGGTGCAACCAAGGCTACAAATTGATTAGCGTTGTGCTCGTGCGCAGGCTCAGCTTCCTATATTTTTATACTCTCCTAGTACGTGTACACGAAATATGTCGAAAAATATCGACTCCTCCACCTCGGACAGGGATATGGATGATCCAGAACAGACCCCGCCTAATTTCCCCACACAGCGTGGTAACAAAAGGTTAAGAGATAGCCCAGGGACTGACCTTGAGAACTTCAAGGAGGAAATGAAACAAATGATTCGCAACCTTATGTTATCACAAGAAAATGAATTAAAAATCATCACTCCGACCCTGTTACAAATAAAAGAATCCAACTCCAATATAGAAAACTCTATAATGTTCCTGTCAGCACAGAACGAAGAGCTGAAGAAGAAAGTGGAAAAGCTAGAGAGCGACCGACGAATGGACAGAGATTATATAAATCTTCTAGAAGGAAAAATTGAGGACATGTCACGTGACGGCCGTAAGAAAAACATCGAAATAAAAAATGCCCCCAAGAAGGAGAAAGAGACCCGAGGAGATCTGGTAAACATGGTTGTTAAATTGTCTGAGTCCATTGGGCATAAAATAGCATCCTCGGACATTTCGGACATATTTAGGGTCCGTGGCCGGCAAAATGACAAACCTAATACGCCTATCATAGTAGAAATGGTCTCGGCAATTCAAAAGAGTGAAATTTTGCTAAAATGCAAGGAACACAATCAAGCGAACCCAGCTGTCAAACTAAGTGCTAAACATCTTGGCCACCCTACACTTGAAACCCCGATTTACGTCACTGAGCACTTAACCGCTAAAGCGGCCCGCCTACGATTTTTGGCACGTGACTTGTCCCGTTCAAAGGGTTACGAGTTTTGTTGGACTGCTCTGGGCAAGGTATTTGTTCGGAAGAATAAGACTTCACCTATAATCCTCATCACAAGTGAGTTGCAGATACAGAGACTATTTCAGGAGGCATGACTAGGTATATCTAAATATTGTTTTTGTATCCCTATTGCACGCTTTTTGGCTTTGTATCACTGGACTAAGTTTTTCTTTTTGCTTGACCTTGCTCATGTAAAAACAACAAATATCGCCTATTTACACTTTTTATTGGTACATATATTCACAAGTTACACTATTATACACTCATTATACACAAATATGATAAAAAACATAAATTATCCTACAACTTGCACGCACAATCTAACTCAAATCATACTTAATATATACTCATTACATATAACACATAAACCTTACTTACATTGCTACAAATATACACTAAACTCATATAACATATCCACCAATCTGTACGGTTTCCTGGTTCATCACATGTTTATCATACAAAATTATTGTTATACACGTTTTTATAAAAACATAACTTCGAAAGCTACACAATCAGACTTGTCGTTGGGTTTTTACTATGGATGACACTCTCTCGACGATAAATCTAATAGATGACTTAAAAATTGCGCATTCAATGGAGTGTAATACTGAAAACATAACACAACATGTACACTTCAATGAATCGGATTTTACTATAATTTCTCAGAATATAAGAAGTGTTTATAGCAACATGGATAATCTTTCAGTAGTTTTAAAATTGTTTGAATTTCATGTTGATATTATTATCTTAACTGAATGTCGATTGCACTCCGACAAACCGGTTCCAGAAATAGATAATTACACAAGCTTCTCGACCACTAACCACTTAAACCGTAGTGATGGGGTGGTGGCCTACGTTAGTGCTTCCTGCAAGGTTAAGGTTCGGGAAATTATACTAACACACGCATCATGCTTAGAAATAGCTACTCCTGACGGCATAATACTAGGTATATACAGATCACCTTCAAATAAAAGCGCAGATTGCTTCACATCTTCCTTAAGTTCACACTTAAATTCTATCAAATCATGTAAAAATGTCATCGTCACTGGTGATATTAATATTAATATAGCAAGTAAAACCAATGAACAATCTTTGGAACAAGCGAACAGATTAAATTATCTTAATATGATGGCAACGCATGGATTTTTACCTGGCCACATTTTGCCGACTAGGGAAGGGGCATGCCTTGACCATTTTATGCTGAAACTTAATAAGAACGACTCGAACGCAAAAATTCTAGTTTTAGATACTACGATTACTGACCACGCAATGATACTACTCAAAATCGGTAGAACACATATTCCAAAACGCTGTAAAAAAACAAAAATTAATATAAATTTTGAAAAGGCACTTACTATTCTCTTAAAAGAAAACCTAGCAGAATTAATTGGCTTGAATGATCCTAATAAACTAACTGAAATGTTTATTGATAACATTAGAAGATGTCTCACAGAAAGTACTATTGTCACCTTGGTCCCCAGGTGTAACCGTATCCTCAAACCCTGGATTACACCAGGAGTTTTGCGATGCATTAAAAACAGAAATTACATGCAGAAAAGCGTTAGGACTAATCCAGATAATATAGTTTTAAAAATTACTTATAAAAGATATCGCAATTACTGTAATGGTTTAATCAAAAAACTAAAAAGGAAATATGATAGGGAACAATTATTCAAAGGCAGTAAAAATCCTAAAACACTTTGGAAAGCAATAAATAAGATAACTAATCGGAGGCTGGATAAGACCGAAAGTACTGAATTATTAGACATCAGAAGCTCACCTAAGGATTCAGTGAACGCTGTAAACCAGTACTTCTCTGACATTGGCAAATCTCTCGCTGAAGTTATTCCCGTAACTAGTAACCCTACAACTACTACTGCACGTGATACATGGTCCTCGGATGGCCCTGTTATGAACTCAATTTTTCTTTTTGAGACAGATCCGAAGGAGGTAATTTCGGTCTTATCAAACCTAAAATCGAGTAGTGCTCCTGGCTGGGACAATATCCCAACTCAATTCTTAAAAGTGGCCAGCAGTATTGTAGTCCCAATTATATCGCACTTAGCAAATCTGTGCTTTGACCAAGGGGTCTTTCCTGACGTCTTAAAACAAGCCGTTATTACTCCCGTGTACAAGGGTGGGAGCAAAGATGACATCTCTAATTATAGGCCTATATCGGTGTTACCCTCTGTTTCTAAAATTCTGGAGAAACTGATAAACATTAGGCTGATCAATTACTTAAATAAATTTAATCTCCTATCAAAGGCACAATATGGATTCAGAAGGGGTATCTCGACAGAAGATGCTGTTACTGCTCTTACCTCACTTATAATTAGTAAAGTAGATAGTAATAAAAAGTGCTTGACAGTATTTTTAGACCTCAGAAAGGCGTTCGATACCGTCTCTGTTCCCATCCTTGTCCAGACCTTAGAGAAGATTGGTATAAGAGGTGCTTCTCTGAGTCTTTTTAATAGCTATCTTCAAAACAGGACACAAAAGGTCAAATTGGGAATTCACGTCAGTGATGACCGCGCTATTTCTTACGGAGTACCACAAGGTAGTGTTCTAGGCCCCACACTCTTCCTGATTTACATAAATCAGTTATGTAATATGCATATTGAGGCGGGAACAGTCTTCACATATGCTGATGACACCGCTGTGGTATTCTCAGGGGACACATGGGAAGAAGTGCGCTCATCTGCGGAACTCGGCCTTGCCAAAATTGCAGGATGGCTGCAAAGACATCTACTTACCCTTAACACAGCCAAGACTAACTACGTTTGCTTCACCAACTACAATCGTACGCAGCCTGATACTGACTTCTCGATCAGAATCCATACTTGCCACAACATGCAAACCTGTTCCTGCCCAGCCATCGATAAGGTAAAATCTACTAGATACCTGGGGGTTATGGTTGACCAGCGTCTTACCTGGCACTTGCACACTGAGAGTATTATGAATAGAATCCGCAAACTAATATATATTTTTAAAAATCTTAGGCACGTGGTTACGAAGACCATTTTAAATAAAATTTACGTATCGCTAGCCCAGTCAGTCCTCACATATTGTATCCCTATATGGGGTGGTTCAACAAAGACCAAGTTTATTGAGCTTGAGAGAGCTCAAAGGGCACTTCTAAAAGTTATGTATCTAAAACCGTACAGATTTCCCACACACGAACTTTATATACTCTCCGACTTGTTATCTGTAAGGAAATTGTATATATTAAACCTAATCTTGAAAACACACAAAGCAACAACATACACACCGGAAACCACATTAACACGTAGGAAAAGGACTAAAATAATCCACACTCCGACAGTGAAATCTGCATTTGCAAGGCGACAACAAGCAGCACAATCTGGCAAACTGTATAATCTTATAAATAAGCACATAGATATTTATTCCTGTACTACATACGAGTGTAAAACTAACTTAACAAAATGGTTAAAAACCAAAAGCTATTTTGATATTGAAAATTTACTCCAGAAATCTGTATGTTGAATGAGATACACACACACGCACGCACACATGTACGCGCACACACACACACACACACACACACACACACCTGCCACTTTACTTTTACTTTTAAATTTATATTTAAGTTATACTAGCACCTAAGCTAAATTGTAAGTCACAACATGTGGAAGAGCGGTGTTCTCTTAGCACAAGTATCCAGTATACTTAAAAAGAGGCACCAGCACAGATAATGTAACCTAACTTAAGTAACTGAATAAACTATTTTTTATTTTTTATTTTTATTTATGTAATTAAGAAGGTTTAAAGGTAAAATTATGGGATATTTTCAAAAAAACGAAAAAAAAAATATTTAAAAAAAACTATCAACTTTAGCATAGGGGTCACTATGGCAAATGTGTTCCAATTGGACCCAGGTATTTCCCATTTTCGTTTGTCGAACCCGCTACCAAACACCATGTCATGGCCTCCCAACTCGAACAACGTATAATTATAACTTTAATAAACTCATAGATGGCGTCACAGGTATCGAGCGAAACATTTGAATCAGTAATCGTGAAGATTGAATGATTTTTGCACCTTAATAAATTCAACGTACCTTAATTACATCAAAAACATCCTTCTCTACATAAAGTACGGTATATTTTATAAGTTTAATAAATGCAATAAATTTTATATTAACTCCATCTAACTCATAAAAAACTTATAAGCTTTCAAGCTTGCTACGCCTTATTAGGTACCGAGTAAAACGGGGTGAATAGAATTCAAGGGGTGAATAGAGTCACAACCTAAAAAAATTCATAACTTGTTACAAATAAGAACAAGTATTAAATGGACAATAACGTTACGTCTATTGGAAATAATTTCAGTCTTATAATTAGTAACATATGTTTCATTTTAGGTTGTGACTCTATTCACCCCGTTTTACGGTACTGTCACTAGATGCTGCCATCACGGATCGCGAAACTACTATCACAGTAGGTATATAAATAAACCAGTAAAGAAACTAGGCCTACTTTTCAAGATAAATACCTACGCTCCAATTGAGCGTAAGGGTTGTCCACTAAAATTTTGTAAAATTGAAAAAAATCTTGTTTATTGTATCTCAGCTAGTTAGTGCGAAATTGATACGTGTGACCTGCGACAACAAATCCGTTGCAGATTGAGAAAAAGTAGCCGCCATCTTTAATTTTTTAGTTATTCAACCGATTGCTTCCAAAATCGATATCTAGGGATGTGCGTGGTCTCCGACAACGAATTTCTTGGCAGAATGAGAAAAAGTAGCCGCCATCTTGAACTTTTTTATTATTCGACAGGCTGCTTCCAAAATCGATATCTGGACATCTGTGTGATGTTCGATAACGAATTCGTTAACATAATCAGTAAAAATAGCCCCTGCAGATAAAATTGGGTAGGTAATAAATATAACTTTAGCATTTCAAGAAGTCTTTATTCTTCGTTAGTTATACATTTCAGATTGCCTAGCGACTGCACTACCACAATATCAAATAAAACTGAAGAATAAACAAACCTAATTTATTTATTGGCTGCTTTTAACCTTTATTACAAATTACTCACTGAAAAATACATTTGTCTGCTACGACATGTTCGGAACGCTTTATTGTTAAATTTTGTGTAAAAAATCCCCAGATATCGATTTTGGAAGCAATCGGTTGAATAACTAAAGAGTTCAAGATGGCGGCTACTTTTTCTAATTCTACCAACAGATTAGTTGTCGGAGACCACACACATCCCCAGATATCGATTTTGGAAGCAATCGGTTGAATAACTAAAGAGTTCAAGATGGCGGCTACTTTTTCTAATTCTACCAACAGATTAGTTGTCGGAGACCACACACATCCCCAGATATCGCTTTTGGAAGCAATCGGTTGAATAACTAAAGAGTTCAAGATGGCGGCTACTTTTTCTCATTCTGCCAACAGATTAGTCGTCGGAGACCATACACATCCCCAGATATCGATTTTGGAAGCAATCGGTTGAATAACTAAAGAGTTCAAGATGGCGGCTACTTTTTCTCATTCTGCCAACAGATTAGTTGTCGAAGACCATACACATCCCCAGATATTGATTTTGCAAACAATTTTTAAATTTTTACTTTTGCAACACGTCATCGTATTATAAAAAGCTCTTTATTTAAAAATATTTTATTTATTCTTACCTTTCAACACCAGCAGGGAGTTTAAAAAATGAAAGTTCCGGGTTTGAAGAAGCCGAAATCAAACAACCGTATACCACGCAATACTTTTGTGGCATCTTTCTCAAGAACAAGCGTAAAATGCAAAGGAGCCCATTCGTCTCGACGCGACACACGCGACTGACAGCACCGCCAAATCCTCTTAGCGGTCTCGTAGAGGCGTGCGTCTGTGTGAGTGCGTCGTTTCGAGCGTTTGTTCGTAGCTTCTTTACTGGTTTATTTATATACTGTGCTACTATGCACTCGCAGGCCCCAAGCGTTTCGTTTTTACAAATTCTTGTTTGATGCGTAAAATCAATACTCAAAATACTTCTTTTATATTAAAAACAAAAAAACAATAGAGAAAATAATGTCTTGACGAATATAAATGAATATTAAAAAATACTGTTTTGGAGGTTTCGGTGTATTAAAATGTTAGTACAAACACGGAACGAACAACGTGCTATCTTTAACCATTGAAGTATCAAAACGCGCTGACAGTTTGTGTACAAACATTTAAACTACACTCGGCGTCAAAAAAATCGCTCCTTTTGAAATGTTGACTTCAAGCGAATAAACCTCTTAACTTTTTTATTGTACCCTACTAATATTAGTATCATTTGAAAGCACAGTTAATAAACTTTAAAATCAGGCAAAACCGATCTTTAATTTTAACTGCTAAGGAAAATTTTCATAGTCTTAAACTCAAATCATCTGGCAATAAGGTAAAAACTGAATGGAATATTATAAACAGAGAAACGGGAAAATCTAAAACTCGTGATAATCAGGTCACCCTAAACACAGGTGACAAACAAATTAAGTCAAATAAAGAAGTTGCCTTAGCATTCGAATATTATTTTTCCAACACAGCCATTAAGACCACGAAATCACAGTATATAAATAAACCAGTAAAGAAACTAGGCCTACTTTTCAAGATAAATACCTACGCTCCAATTGAGCGTAAGGGTTGTCCACTAACATTTTGTAAAATTGAAAAAAAATCTTGTTTATTGTATCTCAGCTAGTTAGTGCAAAATCGATACGTGTGACCTGCGACAGCAAATCCGTTGCAGATTGAGAAAAAGTAGCCGCCATCTTTAATTTTTTAGTTATTCAACCGATTGCTTCCAAAATCGATATCTAGGGATGTGCGTGGTTTCCGACAACGAATTTCTTGGCAGAATGAGAAAAAGTAGCCGCCATCTTGAACTTTTTTATTATTCGACAGGCTGCTTCCAACATCGATATCTGGAGATCTGTGTGATGTCCGATAACGAATCCGTTAACATAATCAGTAAAAGTAGCCCATGCAGATAAAATTGGGTAAGTTGGTAATAAACATAACTTTAGCATTTCAAGAAGTCTTTATTCTTCGTTAGTTATACATTTCAGATTAACTAGCGACTGCACTACCACAATATCAAATAAAACTGAAGAATAAACAAACCTAATTTATTTATTGGCTGCTTTTAACCTTTATTACAAATTACTCACTGAAAAATACTTTCGTCTGCTACGACATGTTCGGAACGCCTTATTGTTTAATTTTATTGTGTAAAAAATCCCCAGATATCGATTTTGGAAGCAATCGGTTGAATAACTAAAGAGTTCAAGATGGCGGCTACTTTTTCTCATTCTGCCAACAGATTAGTTGTCGGAGACCACGCACATCCCTAGATATCGATTTTGGAAGCAATCGGTTGAATAACTAAAGAGTTCAAGATGGCGGCTACTTTTTCTCATTCTGCCAACAGATTAGTTGTCGAAGACCATACACATCCCCAGATATCGATTTTGCAAACAATTTTTAAATTTTTACTTTTGCAACACGTCATCGTATTATAAAAAGCTCTTTATTTAAAAATATTTTATTTATTCTTACCTTTTAATACCAGCAGCGAGTTTAAAAAATGATAGTTCCGGGTTTGAAGAAGCCGAATTCAAACAACCGTATACCACGCAATACTTTTGTGGCATCTTTCTCAAGAACAAGCATAAAATGCAAAGGAGCCCATTCGTCTCGACGCGACACACGCGACTGACAGCACCGCCAAATCCTCTTAGCGGTCTCATAGAGGCGTGCGTCTGTGTGAGTGCGTCGTTTCGAGCGTTTGTTCGTAGCTTCTTTACTGGTTTATTTATATACTGTGACGAAATGTCTTAAATCATCCGCGGTTCAAGCTCAATCATTACTTTGCACTAATGTCAGTAAATGTAATATAAACTTTGAATTCAGCCCTGTAAATTCAGATTTAATAGTCAAAGTATTTAAATCGCTTAGTTTAAAAAAGACTGAGGATTTGTAGGGCACATCAGTTAGTGTACTTTTTCATATCATAGATGTAATTGCACCCCATCTAGCATTAATTTACAATAATTCCATTTCAGAAGGGATATTTCCAGATCTCATGAAATATAGTAAACCTCTTTTTAAGTCATTTAAAAACAGAAAAAAGTCGTACGATAAATAAAATTGAGAAATTGTAATAATCTAGTACTTCGTACTCCTAGTGCTAATTACGGAAAAAAAAACTGTATGAAGGTGCAAACTTATATAATAAATAAGCTTCCTGAAAGCATAAAAGATGCTAAGACCATGCAAAATTTCAAAAGATTACTTAAATTCTATGTAACTGAGCAAGTGCGCTCTGATATCCGCAACGCCACATCCATTCCACCTTAATCTGTGTCCACCTTATCGCTGCAACTACGCGGGCGCTCAGCCTCGACTTTGTCTACCTACTAATTTAAGTCTACCCACCTACCACGTAAAAACAGAATACACATTGTCTTAGTAGTAAATTAAAATTAAAATCTTATATGTATGTTAAAATTTATGTAATTAATTTAAGGTACCTACCTACTAACTATTTTTCTTTTTTCTTTTATATTTTGTTTTGCGTGAATGTAAATACGCACGCTTAAAAACGCTCACCAAACTATTTTTAACGTATTCTGAATTCTCATGTAAGTGAATTGTAAAATTCTTATGAAAAAATAAATTCTTTAAACCTAATAAACCAGTTATTTTTACCTATTGCTTTTATTTATTGTCAGCAAAAAACTTCCCGAACATGTCATTAAAACATTCCTATTTTGTCCTGGACATCATTAATCAGGGCAGATGTTCCTATGAATTAATAAAACGCTACCACAATGTCACCGGTAGGATTATAGCCATTACATATTAATTTTAAGTCAACAATTTTCTTGACGTCTCATTCTTGAAGGCAATGCCATCTGGTGATACGTTACTAAAACTATTAGGTAGGCTGCCAGCATCCAGTGGTGGCTCAGATATACGGCATCTACTGGTGTAACTACGGGACTAAAATTGCCTACCGAATTGTCTACATTAGGACGGCACGCTTTTGCTCTATGAGATTGGGTATCTGTACTTGTATTCTGTTATCTGTGACCATGTATACGTTAAAAAAATCTAGAGCAATTTAAGATGTCAAATAAAGACGAAAAAGACATACGAGACATTTGCATATTTACAGTGCGAATATATGCGAAGTACTGGTATGAAGCCCAATCTGCACCATCTGTACCTGCCAAGAACCTCCAGCTATTAAAGGATCTGAAGCTGTATGAAGAAATAAATCCCCAAAAATATAAAGTAGCTTTGAAGAAAATTATTGGCCATTTATGGTATTTGTCGGAGGAACTTGTCGTGGGTTTAGCCTTCTTTGACGACAAAGTTAGCTGGGACACCAAAAAAAAATATGGTGAAAGCTTTAGAAAATGAAGGTTGTCCTAACTAAACGAATAGTATTACAAAGTAATTTAATTTTGACAAAAAAACCTTGAAGAGTTTGTAACAAGCAACACTCATAGATTATTTCAAATAAATGGAATGACGCCCGAGTTTTTTTGAAGATTGAAGTAGAGACATGGGACGACGATGAAAATGTATAAAAGGAATAAGGAAATAGTTAACAGTAGGTACGAGAGTTGTAAATGACATTGCAGAGCGAGGGGCAGCACTTATGGAATAATATAACAAATTACATACAAATGATGAAGAACAAAAACAATATCTGATATTATTGGTTAAAGAGTATAAAAGGTTTTCCTATCACGAAAAAATCTACTTGGTACTAATATCAAAAAACGTTATACTTTTAACTTAGCATAAGGTACAACACATGTTTACTACTAAATTTTATTTATATTATGAAATAAAAAATGGATACTAAAAATACAAAACATGTTTTATTTATTATTACCTACCTGGCGTTTTTTGTTTGGTGGTAGCGACCCCTAAAAGTAGATCAAAAATAATACAAAAAAACAATTACCGGCTTTAACCTATTAGAACATAATACAAAGGGGGCCCGTAAAGAAAAAATACAAAAACAAACGACCGGTTAAGGACCACCCTACCCACTACATTCGCAAACAAGCCATATAGAAAGTGGTATAGAATCATTTAAATTACTGAATTCGTCGTCGTCGCAATCGTTTGTAGGTAGGTTACTAATGAAGCAATTATGAAAACTCAAGTGACAAACTAACAAGTCTAAGTAATAGGTACGTGTTTAAATGATATGGAGCTGTGGGTTCACATCACAATGCACAGTAGGCTTGCTAGCGAGAATATCGCTACTGCTTACTTACAAGTCTTACAACAGTACAAATTCACAATAATAGAAAAACAAGCGTACGGTGCGACTGCCTGTGTAGGTTTCCGAAGTCAAACTAGGAAGCCTAATTTGAAATGATAGTCAATATTTTTGTTCTTATAAAAAATTATACGTTCCCATCTATAACATAATTGTTCAAATATTGAATCACTTTCACAGCGAAAGCTGATTTAAATCTATACTAATAATATCTAGGTAGTTAGTACGTAGGTACATCTGTAGTCGCGATGACGTGTAAGATAGACCCAAACCAAAACTGCGAAACTCCGAGTGGAACGAGCCCTCTATTCCCACTAGTTCAGTTGTCCAGTTCAGTAGACTGAACTATTCGGATTCTTTTTCTCGTTTGTTCAGTTGTGAAATCTGAGTTACGAACGTGGACGAAGGGGGTATATGCTTAGAGTGCCGACGGAGCTCTGCTTTCGCGGAGCTCCTATTTCTGGGTTTTTAGCCCTTCGGGCCTGCTGAACATCTAACATAACCTAAACCGACCTCTCTTTTAGGATACACGTTTTGGTCAGGTTCAGTCAACTGAACAAACAAGAAAAAAAATCCGACTAGTTCAGTCAACTGAACTGGACAACTGAACTAGTGGGAATAAACCGAACAAGCACAGGAAACGACGCAACGCGGCCGGCGGCCCGACAACGAGTCCCATGGCGTAAACTATTGGAGGCGTAAGAATGTAACAGATAGAGTTATTTTCGCATTCATTACGATATAATAGTGTAGATATGTTTAGATTTAGCAACACAATAACCCATGTATGGCTAAAATTATTATACCACCGTTAACGCTGAAGAATTTTTTTTAAAACAAAAACTGACGTTTCACGAAAACGGTACATACTTGTCATTGCATACATCTGTCACAGGTACCTAATTAGCAAAATAAAACTTTTTTTCTTGTTCGTCATACTTGAATATATTTCTTTGGAACGTTATAAGTTTGCTTTTATTTGTCATAACATATCGATAGATAACAAAAGAGGCTTGTAACTGTACATTCAGAGGAAACATAGCGGGATACATAATTATTGCATTTTAAACGAGTCGATCATAATGTAAGGTTTTATTGACCTTAGAAATGTCACGAAGCAAGGGTAATTAATAAGGGCATACGAAAATTTACTTCATTTTGTAAGGTTAACGTGGATACATCTCTTTGTAGTTGACTGTACATTATTTTTATCAAGTAAACGGGACTTTATCGTGAACTTACATTTAATTATTTATTTCTGTGTTTGTATGCGTTGCGTCAATAAAATTGAAGGGAGAGGGCGCACTTTATAAATAGATAATCTTTAACTAGTCGTTTTACACCAAACAAAGAGTTGAATATAATTAACACTCTTATTCCTTATTGTCCAATAGAATTGTGTTTTATTATAAACGCGGTTAACTACCTAATAATTATAGGATCTGCCTTTTTCTGTCATGCGGTGTCAAAAAGTAATGTTTGATACTATTGCGTTCTCAACCACAGCTTTCATACGCCTAAAATAGTTCAAGCTAAAAGTAGCATTCTATAAAGAACAGTTTGAGAACCCGAGTCTACCTAACCTCAAAATGGGGTAAGATTGAAATATAATTTTATAGATAATCGAATTTTATCAAATCAATTTTAAAATATGAAGTAAGTAAAGTTTTAAAATGCTACGTTGCTAAACCGTTGGAGTGTATGCATCAAATATACCTACGGCGCATACAAATGATTTTAAAAACTATATCAATCTTACCTCGCTACCATTCCACCTAACCCCATGAGTTTTTTAGTATTGAGTGTAACTTTATTTCAATTACTCAATTATAAAAGCATGGACATGCTTCGATGGTTCGGTAATTTGGAAAGGATGGATGAAAGAATATTGACGAAAGAGATATACAGATCGAAAGTGAGTGGAAGGGTCGGAAGGGGCCGCCCTAGGCGTACTTTTTCGAATCAAATCGGAGAAATACTGGAAAAGGGCCGAATCTTAAGTACCTACCCGAAACCGACGTGCGTGCATGACTCGATGTATGAATGTTGAAGATGCGAAAGAAATTTGTCAAGATCGTAGCAAGTGGAAGGAAGTGGTCTCTGCCTACCCCTCTGGGAAGCAGGCGTGATTTAACGTATGTATGTATGTAAAAGCATTAGTTACTTGCTTGTTTTAATTTAAGTATAAAGATTCACATGTCCTCTTTACCAAGAGCATAGGTTCCTGTAACTAGCCCTCATATTATTGGTATAATATCACTTTAAACAAAACACCTCTCATCTCGTGTAAAATCCGTTTACTCTTACCAGTTACCCCACCTTACCTTACCTATTTTTGTAGCCGACTGTAAGTAATACCTACCTACGTAGTTTATGAGAAATTGTAACTGACATGACTGACACACAGATAGTGTAACTACAGACCCCTAAAAAAACAATTTTATCCAAAGTTATTGCACAAAATATTTGCCGGTTTTTTAGAGCTTTGTAAATGATCTGATCTTATCGGTGATGCCCAACTCAAACTACGTCAGAAGTGACCGTTTTCTATGACTACACGTTTAATTTGACGCATCTTGAGACGGTATGTGTGCCAAGATCAGTTAATTGAGACAGCTCTTGAGACCGTACCCATTATTAAACTGATCTCGACTGCAATGCTCTTCTCAAGATGCACCAAATATGATGTTTCCTATGGCATGACAATTACTTTGACGTACCTTGTGACGGGCATCTCAGCCAAGATGAATTTAATACGGCCCTTGGAGCCGTGTAGAAAACTGATCTTACTGAGATCCTCACTAAGACGCTTCAAAGACAGTTTACTTTGAAGTGTATTTTAATACGGTCCTAAAACAGTTTGCCTGCAACTACGCAAGGTATCTACTGATTATAATTCCAAATTGAAGAGCACAATATCAAATAGCAAATAAAAACCTTAACTGGTATATAGGAGATTCTTTATATGTACGTCGATAAATTAACCAATACAATAAATAATAACAATATCGTTAAACAATTACGTAACAAAATAATCGCTTGCCATACGTATGTATGGACCGTAGTGTTATCGATATAACCTCCCAAAAGTTGTCCTCGAAATTGCCACAGAGGCTAATCCTTGTGTGTAGGTACATAACAGCATGGAATGCTAGCCCGGGTGCATAGATCTATAGAGCTAAATATCTACATAATTAGTAAAATTATAAGCGCTATCACAGCAATCTTACACTTACTGCAACGAGAGAGCTTTAAAACTAACTTACACAGAAAATATTATTACATAATACAAGGAATAATCATAAAAGTCTGAAAAATTATACATTCCATGATTCGACTAACATTTGTTACAGTTTTAATTAATAATAACAGCCTGAAAATATACAAAAGACAACCGTAAAAGGCGTAGGTAGGTACATAAAGTACACAGGAACCGGTAGGGTTCTAAATCATAATAATAATCTTATTCTATTCTAGCTACTATTATTGTACATTTGAAAGTAACTCGCGTGGTCACAATATCATTGCCACATTCATGACGTGAATTATAGTTCCAAAACTATCATAATTTTTTTAGTCATTACGCTTTCGCTTATTATATAACTGTACTTAATAAACTATTCGTAATAGTGAATTGTACTGTTTAGTTTCATTGTCTTCCTTCATGCAGCGACCAACTAAATCCCAGCTACTCTTTATTTACCTATCTAGAGCGATGACATTTAAATAAATCTACTTCTACAATTTGGTCATCGATCGTTGCTTATCTAGTCTATTATAATGTTGTAAAACAAAATGTTTATGTTTCAATCATTATCGGTAACCACGGTACAAAAAACACATTAATTAAACAAATTTAAAAAATAAACGAAAATTGACGGAAAACAAAAACATCTGCCTATAAATATTTCAAACCTAATAATTAAATAATATTATATAATTAATTTTAAATTGTTAAACTTGTAAACGGGATATCATTTGGTCCTGAGGTAGATCATCTAAAGAAAATATATCTAAAGGAGAATGGGCTGACATGCTGCAATGCAAGAGAGAACTAACCACTCTGCAGCCCAAAATAAAATATTATTGGCCGTATATTAAAATCTTCTCATATGTCAGTTCGTTTTGGATGTTATAAATAGTGCAACAACCATCTCTAGATAGCTACGAAGTACGAGTACATTCCTCACTAATGCTGTATAAAAGGTGGGATTAGTGGGATAACGAAAGCAATCACAGGCGTAATTAATGGTCGAGTCATTTTCCCCTAAATGGCATTGGGTAAGTTTGTAAAAAGAAAATTGAAAAAAAATTCAGCGGCCACTGATGATTTTTATATTTATTTAGTGTAAAAAGGTTAATATGTTTTTAAACATGTTATTCTATCTTAAGAACCGTCTGGACCTGTAAAGTACCTGGAAACGGAGATATGACGTCATCAAAATGGCGGCGCTTGTATTTTGAAAATTGCGTTTATTTCTGATTCTATGAACCCTATATACATGTGTGGGGCATCAAATGAACGGGTATAAAATGTTCTATAATTTTATTATACACAACAGTAGCTGAGTGGTGCAGTGCAGAGCTTATAAAAATATATAAAAATGCAATCAACAAAAACTTACTATTTTCTCACTCTGCACTTAAAATATATATGGCAGACATAGCGACAAATTTATCAGCTATCAACGTCCGGAGAAAGTTCTATCAAAAACTAGTCCTTTGGGTTATAATCGCCAAAATTGAAAAAAATACTGAATTTTTTGACAAAGTTGCGTTCGGCGCTCGAGTTCACAAACTTGGATAATTCATTGGGCCAACATCGTAATCAAGTCTGGAAGAAATCAGAACTACCGGATTTGACGTAAAATACTGCGTACTTAGAATCCCCAATTTTACTGGAATATAAAAAAGATACGGCTGTTTATGCCGTGAAAAACGTACCTATATTTCTAGTGTATTTTTCTTTGACCTGGAACTATAGATTTTAGCCAGTAATACCGTTTTATATCACTAAAAATGTAATCACAAAAGATACATACTTCATGTATGTACCTACCAATTTGTACGGAACACGCGATGGGTGAGTCCGACTCGCACTAGTCTGTTTTTTTTTTAGATTTTTGACGCGGATTTTGCGTTGGATTGGAACTTGGATTATTCATTGGGCCAACATCATAATCATATCATAAACAAGTCTGTAAACAATCAGAACTACCGGATTTGACGCAAACTCTGATTTATACAATTACTGGACTGCAGAGATTGATTAGACAAGCGTATTCCTTGAAATGTTTTTTTTCCTACATTGTTAAAAACAGTTGTATCTAAATTGCCCATCGACAATAGGTGTCTTACCCTTATTTGGTATGTTATATAATATATAGCGACCCGCCCGCGGCTTCGCCTGCGTGGAATGTATTATACATATAAACCTTCCTTAAGAATCACTCTATCTATTAAAAAAAACCGCATCAAAATCCGTTGCGTAGTTTTAAAGATTTAAGCATACATAGGGACAGACAGCGCAAGCGACTTTGTTTTATACTATGTAGTGATAAAATTTCCATGTCACAAAGTTAGTTACCGTACTCCTCCGAAACGGCTTGACCGATTCTTATGAATTTTATATGCATATTCAGTAGATCTGAGAATCGGCTACTATCTATTTTTCATTTCTAACTTATAAGGCAAAACAACGTTTGCCGGGTCAGCTAGTATTTATATATAATGAAACGCCCGTACTATGTCATGCCATTTAATTGCCCGTATAAGTGCAACATAAGGTTTTATCAGTGTACAGTCAAGGGCTTTAATATCTATGCAGCCATCGCGTCAAATATATATATGGACCATATTGCCAGTAGCATAAAGGTGTATAGGTATTTTTGACGCCATGGGGACGTATATTTATTTATGACCTGAACTGTACATCTCTTGGAAAATGTAGGTACTCGTAACTATTGTAGATTTATTTTCCATTCTCCTTTATTGACTTGATAGCTAAATACAATTTTATCGAATCTGCAAATAGCAACTTTTTTGTTTGTTTACTTGCTTTTGATAGAAGTTCTTTAAATAACTCTAAATTAAATAACAAAAAATTATCAAGAATGTAGTTTTATGTTATGTCTGATTTCCGTCATTATTTGGTAAACTTGTTAATGGATTTAAATATTTTTCTCTCGGTGCCGTACCCAAACGGTACCAAGACCGACAAGACCCTAGCACTGAGCCCTTTCTGCCCGTCCGCCCGTCTGTCCGTCGGACCGTCAGCTGTATGTCCGGATGAACCGTAATAGCTAGACACTTGACATTTTCACATAAGTATAGCTGCTATAACAACAAACAATAAAAATAAAATAAAGTTAAAAATTAACACGAGAGACATTTTTTTTTCAGCATGGTTGCGAACCCTTCGGGTGAGAGTCCGAATTCTACTTGGCCGGTTTTATAACATGATCTCATGACTATGTAGTAAAAAGCATTAAATTAAAATCCGTGTCTTATTAATTTTGTGACACAATTTCTTCTTTTGTTGCGCTATAAAGCTGTCACCCTACGCCATTATCATATTTTTTTTAAATGCTATGCACAAAAATACCCTCCGCTTACTACAAAAACTGGCCAGCTGTAGTTAACCTACCTACATCAGAAATTAGAAATCAATTACTTGTAAAGTCGGGGTCAATAGAAATGATAAAATATGTAAACAAATCAGTACTGTTTGACCTGCAAATGAGTTTTGATTTAAAAAAACGTATAGTTTAGTTATTTAATCTTATACATATTGTAAAAGTAATAGTCAAGCGTGTACCGTGAAATACGCCAACATTGCCACCCAGGGTAATAATGCAATTTACAAAAGAAAAAATATCATCATTATTTACCATGGTAGAAAATAAATTATATTTGTGACAACACTGCGGTTGGCATTCGTCTCTTAAGTTCACTTAGTAGCTTGTTGCGACTCGTTGAAGGCGGTGTACATTTATGCGGGAAAAAATTTGGTCAGAAGTACATATCTACAATTCATCATGGCGAAGACGCAGGTAAGTCCATCCAATTATATGTAATAAAATAAAATACACCTTGCAGAGTATTTTAGCTTAGGATTTAAAATTCCAGGTTTTATATAAATAAAGTTATGATCATGGGTAATGTTATCCGTTAACGTTGAATGTGCGACTTACAACTTTACCCGATGTCGAAAGAGCGTCTGGATTGTCACATTTCATAATTATCAAATAGTAAATTGAAGCAGGCTACCTTTGACTGGGACACGGGCTGTTAATATAGTAAACTATATTTTCTTGAAAAATCATCATCATCTTCATGTCAGGCGAAAGACGTCTACTGCTGGACATAGGCCTTCTTCAAGGCTCTCCACTCAGACCGATCTTGTGCTTTTCACATCCACCGCGTTCCCGCTATCTTCACAAGGTCGTCACTCCATCTTGTTGGAGGCCTACCTACAGCTCGTCTCCCGGTCCGCGGACTCCACTCAAGAACCTTCTGACCCCATCGGCCATCAGTCCTGCGAGCGATGTGCCCCGCCCACTGCCACTTAAGTTAAGAAACAATCTTTAAGAAATAATCTTTAAGTATTATTGAGTTCCTACTGGTTATGATTTATTATTTATAAATAGATTTTAGGCATATAAGTAAGCGTCAAATCTTTTTTCGTGAGTTTGGATAACGTACAAGTAACCAAAACTTTTTTTAATGTATTTTTTCTATTAGATACATGTTTTTTTATTATTTGATTCATCTTAATTACCTACAGTTACAGGGTGTCTCAAAAATAGCACGTCACAGTGACACCGGAGATTCCCTAGCCTAAGACCATGCAAACCAGTCTAACATGACCTTAGTAAAACTTTCTCCGTTTTTAAGTTACGAGTATGCCAATTTAAAGTTTATTCTTATTTTCTACCTCTTTGACATTGTAAGTGCCTGCATTTACTCGGATAGCTTTAGAATTTATTTTATTTTATTTGTACGCTCTCGTGACGGTATAAACCAAAATAAATGTCTGGTTAAAGAAGAGTTTTTTCACCGTAATGAAACGGTCGATTAACGTCGAACACGCACAATTTTCTAACGAAATTGTAAGTAAGGCATCATTTAAGTGAGATTTAAATATAGTCTTTATGTACATTAATTATTTTAGTTTTTACCCTTGAATAGTTAGTTAAGATGAAAGAGATATTATTATGATGTCAATTACTAATGTAAAAAACGGAAAAATACTGTAATGAACTTGAACTTAAATTATCAGCAAAACAGTCATCTCGACTATGAAAACCTGCCATGAAAAAACTGCTTTTCGGTACGTCTCGGGCTGCGTCGAAGACACGTCGCCTTCTTCTTCATTTCTTATCAGTTTGAATAATATTTATCTTTTAAACATCCCCGATAAAAATAGTCCAATGGGTTTAGGTCCTATTATTTTTGACCGGACGAGTTGCCGCTGATTCTGAATGACCAGAATTATCTGCAGTTTTTAGAAAACGATCTGCCTACTATATTGGAGGACACGCGCAATCCATCTGTCAGGGCACGTGTTATTCAGGTGCACGTGCACTGAGCGAGCGTAGTGCGCCGGGCCTCCGTCTTGCTGAAACCACATCCTCAATGCCAATGGCGTGTCCTCAAATAAAATAGGCAGATCATTTTCTAATAACTGCAGATAATTCTGGCCATTTAGAAAAAATAATGACGTTAATGAAGGCAACTCGACCGGTCCTAAATAATCGGATCTAAACCCATTGGACTTTTTTATTCGGATGTTTAAAAGATAAAGTTTATTCAAAACCGTTAAGAAACAAAGAAGAACTACGTCGACGTGTCTTCAACGCAGCCCGAGACATATCGGAAAGCAGTTAAAGAAAATGACACCGTAATTTTATCAGAAGATGTAATTTGTGCACTAGGTAGAGTAGGGGGGAAACAATTTGAACGGGCAAAGTAGGGCTAAGACGAATCGTATGTTAAAACCTCGCATGTTAAAATCCGTCAAGCCGTTTAGGCTGCAGAGCGTGCCCAGAAATAGACATACATACATACTTACATACATATATACGCTCGAAAAACGTAACCCTCCTTCTGACTTCTGATTCATTTAAATATTTAAGCCTAATGTGACAACAACCCTAACATTTAGAAATTGCTTTTGGTGATTTCTATGGAAATGAGTAGAAATGCCTGGATAACATTGCCCACTCATTTTTAAGCGAAAGTTAAGGTGATATGTACTCGATTAAAATAAAGGGTACCATTTTCCTAATTTGTGACGTTGATCATTTCAAATGTAGCATTTGTGTCGAAAATCGTCAAGGCCAATGTTGGCTGAAAGTCCAGATAAATTTTGTCCGCCATTAAAACTATAAAATCTGGGTTTAAATTAAGACTTACAACTTATATTTCAACATTAATGGAACTACACGATCATATCGCTTCATTCCAAAAAAGACATTAACACAGCAAAGATTATAGCAAATAATCAAAAAAATAATTCGGGCAATGTAGGCGTTTCATCGTTAAATATACCTCAAGCGATGTCCAAAAGTAAGTGATTATGGTGAATAATGGTAAAGGGGTCCGTGTGGTTTTGTTTACATCTTTTGTCATTTCTATTGACCGCAACTTTAGGTGTTAAGGAAATCTGTAATGTGTGTAGGGTTTCCTGTTCCAACATATTTTTTTATGATGCTGTTTAAATATAAAAGTAAAAGGTTAAAATAGTGTTTTCCAAGTTTCACTACAATCCACACGTTGTACTTACTTAATACAATACTTTTGTGACGCTTTCGTTAAAATGGATCAAAATTTATCAGAATACCGGAATTATGACACACAGACGTCGCGCTGATGAGTGACCATAAATCGTGATAAAAGGCGCTTGTTTGCATTGCGTAAGTAGCACAAAGTATACAGTAATTTAACCTAACAGTCTTTAAAACCCGATCTTGTAAGTTTTTACCTCCATGGGCTCCAACTCTACATCGCTCATTCCCAAAAGGGACTTGAAAGTTTTAAGGCCCGTCAAACTGACTGAGGTAATATTCTCTATGCGTAGACCATCAAAATAAGTGTTCGATGTAAAACTAGATGATTTTTTAATGTTCGGCAACCCCACCGAGCAGCTGTATCCAGGTCTCTGCAACACCATATAACAAGAAGAACTAGGGAACTGCTCCAGAATATTGTCGGTTATGGTTCTAAGAGTCATCAGGTGGATTCCTTCAGGAAAATTATGAACGAATATCTGATGAGTTTTCACTTCCACTTCTCCTACTTCACTAGTATCTACGAAGAAAACGTTTACCGGATAATTAAGAGCTCTACTCAAGTAATCAGCTGATTGCGACGGTAACTGGTACACTGATTCCTTATGCTCAGGGCTAAAACGACGCTCATTCAAATGACGATCCTTTCTTTGACTGGTTTCCCCGGTTGATCTTTGCGATGCAGTTAAGGATTCAAGTAAAAGCCAATTTTGAAATAGTGTCTGCTTGTTGTCCACGACGCCCTCCCCTATTCCTCTGAAGTCATCGTAAAGAGTTCTTCGGTCCAGCATAACTTCCAGGCGCCCGGGCTCGAAAGCCGCCGCACCCTGGGCATGATTGGTCACTAGCGTTAATCTAGTCTCACTGTCCTGCAGCCACGCCATTGTTGTTATAGGATAGTAATTGGCTTCAATTCCTAACTTGTCCACTTTAACTCGTTTTTGGTATTGAAAACCATTTTGATCCGTATAAAACTCTGGTAAATCTCCGTTCTGTATATCAGTTTGAATTCTCATGAAAAGTTCTGTTTCTCTATTTTTAGGAGGATTTTCAAAGTCCACAGAAGTCTCTAGGTAAAGCCCGTGCGACAGCGTGGGATCATCTACGTTGTAGATCCTTACGGTATGCACTAGGAATGGCAGATACATAGTCGTTACTTCAGTAAATACTGGTCCTGAAATTATGAAGATATTGTCTTGCAAGTTATTCCAATTCGCATATTGATTTAAAACGTTTCTTTCGGGGGAGTCAAATTCGGGCATAAATAGATACGCCCCAGAGTGCCTCTGTGCGCTTTGGTAAGCACCAAACTGCACCTCTACAACATGTTTTTTCTTATAGTCTTTACTATATACTTGTCTCAAAAAGCCAGTGTCTCTATTTATCAAAAGCTTCATAACAGAATTCTCTAATTGAATATCACCAGGCATCATTTTTTTAATAACGAAAAGTTGTTGCGGTTTCTTATCGTCGTATTGGTCGTGGCGCTGATGGCAGTGGTCGCAGAAGACAAGGCTGCGGCGCGCGGCGTCGGCGTGCTCCTCTAGTGTGAAAGTGACGGCCGCCAGCGCGGGTAGCGCAGCTACGAACGCCAAGTCGAACGTCGCCGAGCTGATGACGTGCTGCCCGTCCGCGTCAACCTCTATGCACGGCGAGATCTGGTACTGACCGTATTTTTGCCGCCAAGTGTCATAAACGCGAACGTTGCTCGTGTTCACTTTTATAGTTATTATTTCAGTTCTCGCTTCGGACAATGGGTTAAATAAAATAATTTTCTTGCCATCGACGAATGAAACCTCGAGCTTTTTCACTGGATTTCCGTAAGTCTCCCACTCGACTTCGCTTTGAAGAACGCTTTGCGAGTGCAACGTTTCATCCGGAATCATGATGGCCGTAAGAGCCGATTCTTGCAAGCGAATGCAATGATATAAACTCATAAACAACTTTGTTCCGTAATCGTACATGACGCTAGCTTTAGAGGTTCCTGTAATGGCATCGTGGTGTTGAAAAAGTCCTAAATTGCGCCTCGCGTTAATGAGTTGCTCATAAGACTTTTCCAGTCTCTTTTCCGACGAAATCAGTTTTTTGTTATTTGACTGCTTGATATAGTTAGAAACCAGCGTAAATAAAATTTCAGATGTTCTCAGTTGATGTTCCAATTGCCTGTCAAGGATCTTGAGATACGGTCTAGTAGTATAATATCCAGACCAGTATGCGGGTTTGCCTTCACTAAATATATCAGAGTAAACGAAAAAATCGCCCTTTAATGTTGGTATAACTTTATGCCGTTCTTTAACGGCGTTGAAATAGTCCAAGGGCGTGCCGAATTTGACATCAGCATTGAACAGTTCCTTGTGGCTGTTGATATAGTTGAACATCTTCATGTAATTAGTATACTGCGCGTCGAATTCCACTGCGTACTCGTATCTGAAGTCATCGCCCAAAGGCACAAGGACCACATTGTGCTGCGTAAGTGACCCGATGCGATCGTACTCTTCAATCAAAGTCTTAGACTTACTATGAAGGTTTTGATCCGTTATTTCTTCATGTTTGGCGGTATATTCTGAATATTCTCCCGGGATTTTCCTAAAATCATAGCTTAGGCAAACCGACGGATGGGGACCACAAGTACTTTTAATAGAATAAATGTCGAATGGTTGATTATGGACAATAAGAGATGGCTTCTTTCCAGACCATCCAGGTACCCAAAAAAACTCTTCTATTTGTCTTTCAGCCAGCCACTGCTTCCAAGCGTAATGTATCCTCTGGATGATTGCGCCTTCAAGACCACTTTTGTCCAGCAAGTAAGGCACAGTAGGCCCATGTCCAAATGGATCAATGGACCAGCCTGTTTTTGGAATAATACCCAAATTGTTTTTCACCCAGTGATGACCTGTAACAAATAAATCGTTCACAATTTGTTCTTATAACGTTATTATGACGTTTTTGAGTGAAGGCGATTGAAACAATTACCTTCTATGAACTGATCCACCAGCGCGTACAAGTGTGTGCAAGCCTCGTCGGGCATTACCCATCCTCCGGTGGTTATCTCGAGGCGACCTTCTTTAATAAGTTTTTTTAATGCCTGTAAAATATATATTTGAATGATTTTTACGGAACAAGAAATAAATGGCTTAGCGCGAGTAAGGCTCGTCAACTTCTGAACACAGGGCATAAGAATAAATAGAAATAGAAAACATTTATTTCGCTTAGTTATTAATTATTTAAGTGTGTGAAAAGTAGTGCTGCGAAAATGGTATCCCCTCAGCTATATGTCGTACCACCAATTGGAAGTGCGACACTGGTGTTCTGTGGACACACGTACTTGTTTTGCTAGACAGCATAAATTGCATTCGCTTAATGATAACTACGTAGAAGCGAATCTCCTTGGACCAGGCCCCAAATGCCGCACTTTAAATACCTACTTCCCCTTCACCCCGCTACGCCCCTCTATCTTTCTCGTTGTTATCTCATCTCATCTCATCTTTCATGTTAGGGCTGTCACTTGCGACACATTTTAATCGGTTTATGGATATGGAACGTGTATACATTATTGCAAAATGAGTTTTTTACATTTACGATATATTAAGGTCGCCGTCAATAGAACTTGCGAAAGATGTAAACAAAACCAAACGAACCAATTCACCATAATAACTCGATAATCACGTACTTTTAAAGTTCAAGTGAGGTCTTTGCAATGTTTTATACACTAGATCATTATTTTCATATTAAATTCAACATGAAATAACTATTCATTAAACGTTATTTTTAATAAAAACACTCTTGGTGATTTTTAGGTGATTTGAGGTTATGTGTCAATCAGTACTAATTCGTTTACATAGTTCGCAAGTTCTATTGACGGTGACTTTAGGTAATAATACTTTTGTAACACCCGTTTTTTTTATAAGCTTTTTCATATAACAATACTACCGCTGGTGGGCTTCTGAACCAAAATCGAGGAACGAATACACCTAGTGTTGTCCTTTTCTCTCGCTCTGGTTATGAATGGAGAAGGAGTGAGACGGAGCCTTTCAATAATTTGGTCAAGCGTGAGCGTGCGTTACGTTTCACTGCGCCTGCGTTCGATCTATGGATTAAGGCTCAGATCCTTCGATACTTTTCGGCATGTCAAGTTACATTGTTTCAGGATTCATGGAATATCTTTAGAATAATCTTTTAGAGTGTTTTAGATTGGTTTTGATTTCTAAATTGTTAAAACAGTGTACGAGCGTTGCCAGCGTTTAAGAGTGAAATGAGTCTCGCGTCCATAGTGACGTAGAAGATTAGCCACATCATCTAGGTTCGCTCTATGCTCTCTGATTCGGATTTGGCTTGAGGAAGAGGCAGCATGGCCTTCGTCGTATTAATTTGATATCCTTTACAAATGGACAATTAGCGGCAAATTATACGATGACAATTTCATGCATCGTGGCAGTAAATATATCTGCGTGTCGTTAAACAAATAGGCAATAAACGTCTATAACAATATTAATAAACCCTCAATGCAGTCTACCTAATCCCAAGCGCTGACTCCTGCCTTGTAAAACAGGGTCATCAGGCTATATACGTGCCTGATTAAGCCAGTGCCACGTTATATGGAGGCAACGTGCGTATATGCCGGTCTCAACTAGCCTCACGCTATACAGGGTGCCTCTGACCTTGGGGCTTTAAATGCATAGATCAATTCTACTCCTGAAACTAAACTTCTTTTGTTCTGTAAGTTGTTAAAAATATGTTCAGTTTACTTTGCCGGTAGAGTAGAATAGCACCACCCCATATCCTCCCGCGGGTATCGTAGAAGGCGATTAAGGGATTATTACATAGGAAAGATCTCCTCCGGGCGAGATAGGCGTCGTTAGCATTGGGCTGCTACCTATCTAGGAGAAGGAAAACTCCGAATTCAAACCCGGCGGGATAGGCGTCGTTAGCATTGGGCTGCTACCTATCTAGGAGAAGGAAAACTCCAAATTCAAACCCGACCCTGCATAATGGACCATGCGAGCACCATTTAAAAAGTTTATACCCCAGGAGGGTACTGGCAATGCCAGAGAATCCCTCCCTAGGCCTAGCCTGGGCAGCCCTTCGTACTCTGGGGGGGGCAAAATAGTGCGCGTATGTTCGGATCCCTCCGGGGATCGGAACGGCGGCGATGCCGTTTGCCACGCGTCACGCTGTGTTCGCAGGGGGGTTGGCAAAAAGCGGGCCGCTGAAAGCCGCCTTGCTACGATGAATGTTTGTGGAGGGATGGAACATAAATTAGATGAGGTATGTATGATGATGAAAGAGAGAAAGCTGGATGTTCTATGTGTGACTGAGACGAAGAAAAAATGGGTGAGTACGTCCACACACGGAACCTTGACGGCTTTGTGGTCCGGAGTTCCGGTATCCGAGCACGGTCGTCAGGGAGTTGGCATCGTACTCACAGAGCGAATGGCTGAATGTATGCAAGAGCATGAATGTGTGAGCCCAAGACTTCTCTGGGTGAGAGTCAAGGTAGGTCTCACCCGTTTATTCGTAATTGGGGCTTATGCCCCAGATACGAATAAATCTAAAAAAGAAAGGGAGGAGTTTTGGGAAAGTTTGCATGAGGTTTCAACAAAATGCAAGGAGAATGAGAGGATTATTTTGCTAGGCGATTTTAATGGTTGGACAGGCGTGCAAAGGGATGGTTATGAATCGGTACTGGGTAAGTATGGTGATGAGCGAGTGAACGAGAATGGCAAATGCCTTCTCAATGTATGTTTGGCTAAGAATCTCTGCGTGACAAACACTTTGTTTGATCACAAAGAGATTCATCAGTATACGTGGAGACGTCAGAATGAGAAGTCTATGATAGACTTGATGATTGTGGATGAATGGTTGCGTAACAAAGTTGTAGATACCAGAGCATTTCGAGGAGTTAGCGTAGGTTCAGATCACTACTTAGTGGTAACACGAGTAAGGGGTCTGTTCACACGTTGGCGCCATCGTGTTCCCGTACCGACAACTGCGTTAGAGAGGATAAAAGTAGAGAAACTGAATGACGAAGTTATACAAGATGAATACGTAAGAAAGCTGAAAGATCGTTTTGAATGTGTTAATAAAATGAATGACAGTGAAGTCGAGAATAATGTAAATAATGTATGGGAGATTATGAAGAATGGCATGGTCAAATCGGCCACTGAAGTATGCGGTGTAGTAAAAGGAAGAAAAAGTAAGAATGAACGTCCGGAATGGTGGGATAGAGAGGTAGATGATGTCGTGAAAGAGAAGAAAAAGTGTTGGTTGGATTTTGTAGCTGTAGATCCAGGACAAGATCTAAGCGACAGAAAGAAAAAAGAGTATAATAGATCAAAGAAAAGAGTGAAAGAAGTTGTGGCTAGAAAGAAAGATTTACTGAATGAAAAGTATGATAGGAGTTTCTCTGACAACTTCCGGTCGAATATTAAACTCTTTTGGAGCTTGATTAAATCGGCTCGGGGGAAATCAGAGAAAACTAAATTAAGCGCGGTGAGGGATGAGTCTGGAGACTTAATATGTGAGGAAGAAAAAATGCTTGATAGATGGAAAACTTATTTTGAAAGCTTGTTTGAATGCGAAGATATTGGTCGTGAGCCAGAAAGCATGAGTAAAGATGCAAGTAGCGAAGATGAAAGTGTGATTAGTATGAGTGAAATCATGAAAGCTTTAAAAAGTATGAAAGCGGGAAAGTCAGCAGGTTGTGATAGAGTGTCGATAGAAATGCTGAGGAGAGGAGATGGCCTGGTGGGTAGTCTGTTGTACCGTCTTTTCAATGCATGTTGGAATAGCGGCCGAGTCCCAGAAGATTGGGTCAAGGCCGTTATCGTCCCTCTGTATAAAGGAAAGGGGTCACAGCAAGACTGCAAAAACTACCGCGGTATCAGCCTCCTTAGTGTTGTCGGCAAAGTATATGCGAAGATTCTAATAGAAAGGGTATTGAATGTTACGAATGACAAAATCTGGGATGTACAAGCGGGATTTCGAAAGGGAATGGGATGTACGGATCAGGTCTTTTCACTACGGTCCATCACAGAAAAGTTCGTGGCTGTGAACCAAAAGGTTTTCTGTGCTTTTGTGGACCTGGAAAAGGCCTATGATAGGGTAGATAGAAAGGAGTTGTGGACGGTGCTGTCTATGTATGGAGTGAGCAGCAACCTGGTGCAGGCTTTGAGGTCCCTTTATGAGGGCTCCAGAGCCTGTGTCAGGATCAATGGGGCATACTCGGCCTGGTTTAATATCTCTAAAGGTGTTAGACAGGGCTGTGTTGCCTCACCATGGCTGTTCAATCTATTCATGGACAGTTGTATGTGGGATTTGAAAGAGTATGATAAGGGTTTGCGTATGCAAGAGTTGCTAATCAAATGCCTCTTATATGCCGATGATCAAGTTATACTTGCCTCATCGGTACTTGAGTTGCAGGAGATGGTGACAGTAATGAATGAGGGATTTAAGAAAAAGGGGATGAAAGTAAATGTTGCCAAGACCAAGGTCATGGTGATAGAGAAGGATGAGGAGATGACTGAGTGCGTGATAAATATAAATGGTGAATTAGTGGAACAAGTGAGCGAATTTGTGTACCTGGGAAGTATGTTTACAAGAGATGGTAAGTGTGAGAAGGATATCGAGAGGAGGGTGAATGCGGGGAATCAAATTAATGGGGCCCTGCACTCCTTTGTGAGCAGACAGGGCGTTTCACAAAAAGCCCGGCTGGCTGTTCACAATGGAGTGCTAGCCCCTACCCTGATGTATGGTAGTGAATGTTGGGTGTGGCAGGACAAGCATGTTAGTCGTGTAAATGCAGTTGAAATGCGTTCTTTGCGTAGTATGTGTGGTGTGAAACTGATTGATAGAGTTAGAAATGAAAAAATCAGAGATAAATGTGGAATGAAAGAAGACGTAGTGACTAAGATTGAAAAGGGCATGCTTCGATGGTTCGGTCATTTGGAAAGGATGGATGAAAGTAGATTGACGAAAGAGATATACAGATCGAAAGTGAGTGGAAGGGTCGGAAGGGGCCGCCCTAGGCGTACTTTTTCGAATCAAATCGGAGAAATACTGGGAAAGGGCCGAATCTTAAGTACCCGAAACCGACGTGCGTGCATGACTCAATGTATGAATGTTGAAGAAGCGAAAGAAATTTGTCAAGATCGTAGCAAGTAGAAAGAAGTGGTCTCTGCCTACCCCTCTGGGAAACAGGCGTGATTTAATGTATGTATGTATGTATGTTCAGTTTAAATTTATTTTTTATCATACAAGTTAAATCTAATTTTCAATGTACGCGATCCAATTCTCCATTTTACTTTAGCCCTCGTACCAAGGTAATGTCGCCCCCGTACCATGAGATAGTGATTACATGGCCAGTATGTAATACACTGATTTTACAATTAGACTTTAACATCAATTAGTTATCTAAATTTAAGTTATTTTTTCATGTTGCAGAACAAAAGTAGTTCAGTTTAGCGAGTAGAATCGATCGTTGAAATTAAAGCCCCAAGGTCAGAGACACACTGTATAGCTACATAAAACCCACTTTGTGGGTTTTATTTTTAAGTTAGGCACAGTCCTAACCACCGGATTGACAGTGAAGGGCGCTTCGTGCTCAACCATATGGGCGTGACCTCCGTGCCACGTGTTGCGACCTAGAGAGGCTCGGGGCAGTAGCCCTCCTCTTCGCTCTCCATGTGTTTTGGGTCTTTGCTTGCCACTTAACTTCACCTTACACATACATGACATCATGCATACTTCGCTCTAGTTAAGTGACCTTTCTATTGCTGTAGTCGATAATGCTACCATCATTTCCTTTGACCTTTGGTTGCTACAGTTGTCTGTTAAATGCAGGTGTGTGTAACTTTATAAATATACTGAGGAGAACAATACTTTTGTTTTACTTTTAACAAGAAACCATCCCTGTTTGTAGAAAGTTTACCCAGGGCAAATTTTCTTAACTAAATTCGAGGTGACTTACTCTCAGGCCTATGAACCCTCTGGCCCTCTTAGTGTCTCATGCCTGTTTGCCGATTGAGGATGTTTCAGTGGCGCCCAACGTGGGGCCTGAAGGAAAGGTTTCTTAGTTTTAAGTATTCTTTATGGGAATGTACTGCTTTCTCTCATAACTTTTATCTGTCTTAACAGGGTTAATAGGGTTATAATAGTTATTAAATTCCTGTATACCTTAATACAAGGAATAACTTGCCTTATTCATAACTTCTTTTGTTCTGACTGTATCAATGAGAAGATAGCACATCCTTCAAGACACTTTTACCTTTTTTACAACCTTTAACTGTTTTGAGTGTGTAACAAAACAGCGGTTACTTTGGTTTTTTTTAAATGTATGTTGTGTGCATATTTTATTGCTAATAAGCACGTAGCATACTGCACTATTGCAAGGCTTTATTTGTGACCATTGTACTGTTTTACAAATTGACCATGGACCTGAATGTAAAGGTTGAGTACCTCAGTAAGGAGGAAATGGCACATGAACTGACTGCTTTACACATACCCTTTGACACTAAACACAGCTGTGATACTCTACGAAAATTGTTTCGACAGACTCTTGCTCTTGTAAGACGTGGCAGTCTTAAGCCGGCGTCTGATAAGATGGGAGTAGATTCACAAATGGAGGTTAACGCATGCAGAGTGAAGGTGAATGAGCTGCAGTCGGAGGTTATGCAGGGCAGTGAGTTTTCCAAGTCGCAGCAAGACAGGTTAGTGGGCAGATGTAACTACTATTTAGACCGTCTATCGCGTGTGTCGGATTTAGAGACTGAGGTAAACAAACTTAAAGGTACTCTTGTCAGTTGTCTGTCAATATTGAATCCATTGTCAGAGTCTTCGGAGTCAGAAGATGAGGAATTTCAGGTTCCGTCTGAACCAGTTGCTAAAGTGGTCTGTCACTCGGAACCTCGGCACAAGTTGTCGAGTCTTAATCTAAAGTATAAAGGTGATACTTGCGTGCGTGCTTTTACAACACGACTGGAGGAACTTAGGCTCTCTCGAGAGATACCAGAGCGTGTTGTGTTCAATGGATTTCCGGACATTGTGGAGGGTCCAGCGTTATTTTGGTACCGAGCAAATAAAGATAGTTTCAAATCTTACTCTCAGCTACTCGAGGCTTTGAAAGCTGACTTTGACATTCCGGATTTTGACTTTAAGTTGCTTCGCGAGATAAGGTCTCGTACACAAGCGCGAAACGAATCGATAGTGGTCTACCTGTCAATTATGGGTGGTTTGATCTCTCGTTTGAGTTCGCCTATATCTGAGGCAGAAAAATTAGATATACTTGTCAGAAATATTCGTCCTGAATACGCGAGCTCGCGTTAATAGACGTCACGTCAATGCAGCAACTAAAAGCGTTATGCATGAAACTTGAATTAGCCAATTCGCGCGCGGGTGATTTTGTCGAACCATCTACGTCACGTAGCTCTTTAGTTCCAGACATACAGTGTCAACTAAGTAATAGCCGTTCGGTGCGCAAAGGGGACGTGGCCTCCGCGGCTGCTAAGCCTAAAACTTTGAATTCATTTGGTTGCTTCCGTTGTAATGGAGCGCACAGAAGTAGTCGTTGTCCTAAATCGCGTGACATTGTCTGTTTCAAATGTGGAGAAAAGGACTTTAAAAGATCCAATTGCCCAAAATGTGGAAAGACTGTTCCGGAGTCAAAAAACTAGTTAGGCCAGTCTCACGGGATACTTCGGTGCGTATTTCTAACCCGCCCGTTGAGACTTACTTTGTGCCACCTGTCAATGACCACCCTTACTTAAGGCGACGGGGCGGGCAATTGACCTTGCTCAATCGGCCAGCCGAGTAAAGTTTTAATTCGCGCGCCATCTAACAAGTAAGCTCTGCGATCGACCGCATAATGCTGTTTGTCAAACAGTCAGGCATGCATTTACCGTTAGATGGCGCTTGATTTGATCGACCAATATGATACACTTGTGTTTTTCTAAATACTATCTCAAATTCAGTAACGAATGTCCAAAATAGCTTTTAAACAAATAAGTAAATACATAAATAGTTAATTATTTAACACGTAAAGGTTTTTTCATGAATAGCTGGCACGAATAGATCAATGAAAACTTTGGTCTACTAGGATTGTGTGAGTGCTATCAGTTACAGTTTATATTTCGAACCAAAAATTTAATTAATAATAAAGCATAGGGATTAAATTGTTTCAATAATACTACTTTAAATGTATTAAATTTTGACGTGGTCTACGACAAGGCGGCGATTAATCGAGAATATCGGGTTGGGGTATAGGTAGCAAAGGGGGCGCAAGACTTAATTTTGTTTTGATGGAAGTGGTGTCATTATAACACCTATTTTTTATGATGCTATCGTATAGAAGACGCTTAAATAAGCGTGTTTTGTATAGGCAACTTTTCTCTAAACTTGATATTTACCGAGATATTAGGGGTTCAAATGTCAGTCATTTTGAAGTGATCTGGGACTTAGAAAATTTTTGGAGTAGTGAAATTGATGTCAATATATAACCCTCATTTTTGTTAATAAATCCTATAAAACATGGTAAAATAAGCATGTTTTGTTTTATAAACTTTTTTTCTCCGACCAATATTTACCGAGATATTGGGGTTCAAAGGTCAGTAATTTTGAAGGGCTAAAATTTTGGAGTCGTGTAATTGATGTCAATATAACCCCTCATTTTTGTTAATAAATCCTATAAAACATGGTATAATAAGCATGTTTTTTTTGTTATATAAACTTTTTTTCTCCGACCAATATTTACCAAGATATTGGAGTTTGAGTGAAGTGGTCTTATTATAACACGAAGTTTTTATGATGCTATCGTATAGAGGACGCAAAAATATTGATCATTACCGAGATATTGGCTCCTAAATGGACATTTCCACACAAGTCCGAATTTAGGGCTCTCGCTGGTTAGGACGCGTGCCGACACTGCGCGCCCTAGAGTGTTTTTATAGAGCCGGAGATACGGATAATATGGATCGTAGGAAAAAAAGTGAAAGAGCAAAATATGTTTCTTTTAGCATGATTTACTGGATTCATTCATAAAAATGTACTTAGTGTTATATTGACCTAAATTTCGCGACACCGAAAATTTTGTAAGTCCCAGTGAAAAAAAAAATTTTTTTTACCCTCTCGAACCCCCCCCCCCCCCCCCCCCCCCCCCCAAATACCTATATATAGTTGCGCCCCCTTTGCTATACTCGTATAACCGTATAACCGTATCTCACCGCATAAAACACGAAGTTCAATGTCAATAACAATAGGTAACAGGATATTATAATAACAAAACAAATAATTAACACAACAGAAACAAAACAACAACGCCAAGGCCGAATTATAAAACAACTGCAGTAGGTAGTTACTTGTTCGCACGGAATAGTAGAAACGCAACTGATTCAATTCAACTGAAATGACAGTGACTGACCGTTGGGTGGGAGTCAAAACAAAGTTCGAAACATTCGAACTATCAACCAAACCAACCCAACGGTCTGGTAACGCCGCGGCCGGCCGCCACACGCCAAAACCCAAACCGAGCACGCAACGTCGCTTTCATCGCTCTGTAGTTTTGAGTACCTACCTAGTTATAACTACACAACTTTTATGATTTTTTACTGATCCAACGTGAATGCAAGTTCAAATCCATTATCTAACACTAAAATCAACTTTTATTCGAAACAATTTGTTTTTTTTCTTTATATAGTTTTGTTTATTTTTTGATTATTTTAAATTCTTATTTTAGTTTGTGTATATTTTTTTGGCCACATTCAACAAAAAGCTTCAAAACGCCTAGTCATAGTTTAAGAGCAAACATTTAGTTCATTGTTTCACTAGGAGCACATAGGTTTTGAGTCTATAATCTGTAAATTCTTATTAAAGCTAATATATTCAAGTTCACGCAACACATTAAATCCGTAAAAAGAAGTGTGGAAAGTTTGGCTGCAAACTAAATCGCCCAGCCGGAATAAAACGAATACGAACTTTTTAAAAACGGTTCATTTAAAGTGGTATATAGAGCTTACTATCAGTTAGATAACTATATTAATGAGTCAGAGCAAGACTTGAGGATATATGTCTTCAGATTATCATCATTTAAAACTGCCACTTCCTATATTTTTCCCAAAAAAATTATCCAAAAACACCTCGATTTCGTAATTTTGCCCTACCCTTCGCCTTAACGGTTCAGGTGTTTACCTAATGTTAACGTTTGTGGTTTGCTGGACTGCGGTGCGTCTTGTTCTATTTTGGGTGATGACGCTCATTTAAAGTTTTTAAATTTAAATATAATAATGCACGAATTTGAGCGGCCTCGCCGATTAAGGGTTGCTAATGGGGAGGATTATGTTTGTCGATATTATATGAAAATTCCCATTCAATATAAGAATGAGGTGAAGCTAGTCTTGTTTCACATTCAACCAGAAATATTATTACCGATTCATTTTGGTATCAACTTTTGGGAAGCTTTTAATTTAGCATCAGACATCTTAGCTTGTTTGCCTAGTCACGTGTCATCCGTCCTAAACGGTCAATCAAAATATTGTCGAGGAGGGACTTCGACATTATGACTCGTTGTGCCCCATACAAAAGCAGAGTATGGACAATGTCAAGTCACTTCGACTCTATTAATACCGATACTCAAACGTGTCTTTGAGAAGTTGAAGCATGCTGGCCTAACTATCAATATGAAGAAATCTCAGTTCTGTCGGAGTGAGTTGAAGTACTTAGGCTATGTCGTTGATCGTTTCGGTTTAAGAACGGACCCATCCAAGGTTGAAGTTATTATGAATTTTCCTACTCCTGGGTATGGCTGGATGGTACCGACGTTTCATTGAAAACTTTTCTCAGGTAGCTCGTCCATTAACCCGCCTTACGAGTAAAAATATTCCTTTCGTGTGGTCGAATGAAGCTACTGAGTCTTTTAACACTTTGAAGTCGGCTCTTATATCCGCATTAAAGTGTCCTGATTTCAGCAAACCCTTCTATATTCATACGAACGCGAGCTCGTTTGCTATTGGTGGAGTTTTGGCCCAGCGCGAAGCCGATGTAGACCATCCTATCGCGTACTGCAGCAGAACCCTGAGCGCGCAAGAAGTCAACTAAACGGCGACGGAGAGAGAGCTCTTAGCGGTAATTTACGCTCTCGAGCAATACCGTTCTTATGTCGAAGGTTCAAAGTGCTATATAGTTACTAATCATGCGTCGTTTCAGTGGTTCTACAAATTAAAAAATCCGATGGGAAGGCTAAATCGGTGGGCGTGTCGTTTAAGCCAGTTCGATTTTGAAATTATACATAGAAAGGGGAAGGAACACATTTTACCGGACGCTTTATCTAGAATCAAGGTGGGCTCTATTTCATTCGACCCTCAGGTAATCCAAGATCCTTGGTATACGAAGCTCTTAAAGGATTGTAGCGATAATCCACGTTTATTTCCCAACTTCACGGTAAAGGATGGCAAGTTATTTCGTTTATCTAAAAATAAATACAATTTAACGTCCCAATTTGAATCCGTTTATGCCATAGGTGCGATCGGTTCGAGATAAAACTATTTTAAAGGTTTTATCTTTTGTTTCTATTGTTTTTGTGAAAAGGACATTCTGAGTACAGAGTGCGTTCTATTTTTATTTTTATTTTTCCTATGTGAATTTCATAAACTGGTTCAGTTGAGATTTTCTCTTTATATGTAGGTTGAAGAACTCCCGATCGACCTATATTTGCCTTTCCATGCCTCCTATATTTCCTATCCAAACAGCTGCAAGCAATGTCGCAGCGGCCCTCCTACCCAATAGCAGTCTACAGGGTGACTGGAAATTCGCCGTATTTCTTGAAAGGGGTTATTCTACAGTTCATTTGTAACGATTTAAGTACAGTCAACCAGGGGTCAAAACTCATTGGTTATCGAGTTATTCACGTTTTTAGTTTTTTTTTTTTTAAACTGGCCTTTCGACCTAAAACTAGTCATTGTGTAAAAACTTCGTCATTTAGAAATAAAAAAAGAATTTTTCAAATAGCCAATGAATTACTGATTACGAAAAATAATAAAAGATGCATAAGAAATGCAAAGTTTTGCAAATAAAAGGATTTGAAGTTAAAAGTTCTAGTAATTATTTTCCAAATTTTGTAACATTTTAAAGCATAACTTAAAAAAAAAGTACAACACTTCGCGTACAAATGACAGGAATAGTTTGCTCAATTCATAAGCTTTCTACAGAGGTACAATTTATGACATTTTAAAATTAATTTTCATTTAAAAATGTACAATTAATAATAATAGCAGAAATGTTCGCGGTTAAGCTCCATCGTTTCAATCAAAAAACGTGGGATCGTTATCGTTTTTAAATTCAGCTAATCGTGTTCTTTTAAATTTGCTTTATAAAAACATAAGGTGCGTTCCATTTTTAACCGAAAAACGCGGGAAGTGTTGTAGTAAAATGAATAGAAAATCGTTCTCTTTTTAAATTCAGCTAATGGTGTTCTATTTTTAAATAAATTTGCTTTTTAAAACAAAGTGCGTTCCATTTTGAAATTTCGAGCATCTCAAAACTTTTTGAGTAACCTACGTAATCAGTAGGCTTAGGACTTTTGGTAGCATACCGTGGTTCTAGAAACCATGGAGTCGCTATTTTCCAATTATTATAAACATAGCACCTTGATTTTGACCCTCAGTAATTGTCACAATGACTAATACTTATTTCAAAATTTTGGTATAGTGATTTGGTTTCAAACAAACAAACATTCAAATCGTAGGTCTGGATAAATCGATTTAAAAATGTATTCAGTTTATTTTGTAATATGCCATACAAAATACCAAAATCAATGTTATATATTTACAATATTTAGAAAAACGCGACTCCATGGATTCTAGAACCACGTTGTGCCACCAAAAGTCCTAACCTTACACTTACCTACTATTTAAAAATATACATTAATTGTACGTATAAACAAGTGGAGTCCATCGTAGCTGTTTTTTTGGAGTTAATATCCCAGTCAAACAAATATGCGGAGCGCATAGAAAAATTCCAATAAAAAAAAACAACAACTCTTGGAGTATGCGGGCGTTCGAGCAGTCCTCTATTTAAGTGTCATATGTAATCAGTTACTAGGTTTGTACGATGAACCAAACACGCTTGCATGAGGTAAACGGCGGTTAGAGTAACGACGTTGGTATTCCCTTCTAGCTGCAGCGGCGTTTCCATCGCAGAATCCGTAACAATAAATGTTATCTGCGTTTTCTTCGAATTGGCAAGCAGGCATTTGAGAAAGAAGCTTATTTATAAATATCGTCTGAAATGGAAAGAAAGTTGAAAGTAACTGATTACGTAGGTTACTCAAAAAGTTTTGAGATGCTCGAAATTTCAAAATGGAACGCACTTTGTTTTTAAAAAGCAAATTTATTTAAAAATGGAACACCATTAGCTGAATTTAATAAGAGAACGATGTTCTTTTAATTTTACTACAACACTTCCCGCGTTTTTCGGTTAAAAATGGAACGCACTTTATGTTTTTATAAAGCAAATTTAAAAGAACACGATTAGCTGAATTTAAAAACGATAATTATCCCGCGTTTTTTGGTTGAAACGATGGAGCTTAACCGCGAACATTTCTGCTGTTATTATTAATTGTACATTTTTAAATGAAAATTAATTTTAAAATGTCATAAATTGTACCTTTTTAGAAAGTTTATGAATTGAGCAAACTATTCCTGTCATTTGTACGCGAAGCGTTGTACTTTTTTTTAGTTATGCTTTAAAATGTTACAAAATTTGGAAAATAATTACTAGAACTTTTAACTTCAAATCCTTTTATTTGCAAAATTTTCCATTTCTTGTGATTTTTTATTATTTTTCGTAATCAGTAATTCATTGGCTATTTGAAAAATGCTTTTTTATTTCTAAATGACGAAGTTTTTACACAATGACTAGTTTTAGGTAGAAAGGCGGGTTTAAAAAAAAAACTAAAAACGTGAATAACTCGATAACCAATGAGTTTTGACCCCTGGTTGACTGGACTTGAATCGTTACAAATGAGCTGTAGAATAACCCCTTTCAAGGAATACGGCGAATTTCCAGTCACCTTGTATAAATAAATACAGTCATTCGGCGAAGCCGTCTAGACAGGGCAATCGTGCGGGGTGAGGGGCGACGGGCGGGTAGGGCGAGCCGGGGGCGGGTAATTAGTAGCTCTGGACATGTCTTTCAAGGCTAACGCATGTCATGTTTTAAATGTTTTGATGTGTACACAATAAAAAATGGTGCATACGACATGTGCTGTGCGAGAATGCAAGTCGTCGTCATCTCGCACAAATAAAGAAGTGCGATATTATAAATTTCCACACTCAGAAGAAAGGTAAATATATTATATTATTGTGCTTCATTTATTACATTTTTGTCATGTCATGCCAACGTAAATAAAATGGCGGATGTAAAAGCGTGACGCCTGCCAGCAAAAATTTAAACTTTTTCTTTTTATTCTAAACAAACTGTGTGTACTTAAATAAAAAAAATACATCCATTTTTAAATTCGAAATGGCGGACATGCCTTTTATAAATAATGATATAGTTGTCATTGTGTAGGTTTTTGCCGTGTGGTTGCCGGGTTAGAATAGTGCCGAGGCGACTAAGGGAATAAAGGCTTGTAGTGCTGTTAGGCGATGGGCTTGCCACCTGTCACTAATACACTGGGAAATATCTTAGCCTACTTGTGCAAAATGTGGTTACAGAATTATCAAGAAGTTTTAAGACTTGTTGGTAATTCTTTAGCTCTGCCTACTCCACTCTGGGAATGAAGGCGTGAGTTTATGTATGTATGTATGACGACGAAAAAGATATCAATGTTGGAATCTAAGAAGGCGGACGTATTTTTAAATTCTGATTAAGGGTTTGCATTTGTAGTCACCACGGATCTTCAGATAACGATTTTCAAGACGAACCAGTAACATAAAAGTTCAAAATGGCGGCCACTTTTTTAATTCTGATTACGGGTTTGCATTTGTATTCCCCTCGGATCTTCAGATATCGATTTCCAAGACAATCGAACCAGTAACAAAAAAGTTCAAAATGGCGGCCATTTTTTTAAGTTCTATTACGGGTTCTCAGTTGTAGTCCGCGAGGACCCTCAAATATCGATTTTCAATGCAATCGAACCATAAACAAAAAAGGGAAGCCAGACAGACTGGCGCCGTAACGCGTTACGTAACGAAGCGGTTTACCCTCGTTGTGTAAAGTTTGTGACAACCCTAGGTAAGTACTCAAACTCAAAACTTTTATTGCTTTCACAAAAGACTTACTTAATAATAAATATAAGTAGGTACAATTCATGAGCCCTGCAAGGGCACTGCAAAAATGAACACTTAACAGAAAACCAAAACAAAAAATAATAATAAAATAAAAATAAAAAAACTAAGAAACTAAAAATCTAGAACTGACATCGTGTGTACTTTTATTTTCTATACAATATAATTATATGTATTTAATTATTTGGTTATTTATTTCTCATGTTAATTTTACACTTACGTACTACGTATAGTAGCATTTTTTTGATAAATAACTAAGTAGCTTATTTTTAAAACGATTTACATTTTGTATGTCTGCAATTATATTAGGTAGTTTATTATATTTTATATTTTAATGCACATGGCATACGGGCCAGAGTGAAATATTTTTAAGCGAGACAGAGGAACAGCTAATCGGTTTTGGTGGCGCAAATTGCGAGGTTTTGCGTTGCCGTCTTTAGCCTGTGGAAAGAGCTCCGGGTATGTTCTGACGAACACGGCAGCTTCAAAAATGTACAGGCAGTACAAGGTGAGAATTCCCAATTTAACAAAGTAGGGTCTACAGCTCTGCCTGACGTACTGTGGCCTTGTGCGGTGTCGGCATTTACGCAAACATCAAAGGCGTCGGCCCACTGTTACTCTTTACACTGTGCCAATAGTAAAGGATGGGTGGCGGTATAATGCTACCCGCGTGTTTGTGCCATGTGCGGGGACCTGTACTGGTGGAAAACGAGATCCTGGTAGGTTGAGTTTGAAGAGGGTTGGAGTCGTTACCCTCGGATAACAACCCGCAACTTTGGCTCGGGATTCATCTCACACGGGAGGTTCTAGCCCAGCCAGTCAGAATGAATTAGCTGTCGCGTCTACAGTAGTCTGGTCGAGTTCTGCGGTGTTGAGCTAACGTTATATCCGGCTAGTATCCCTGATGCGTTCAAATATCCCCAGTGGGAGGGCTCCAAGAAGGGTGGGGAACGAGTTGTATGAATTTTTAGATTTAATTTCATGGATGCAAAAAAAAACAAAATCAAAGTAAGCTGAACCCTCCGCAAGGAGTGAGGCAAAGGCGCTTACTGCAAAGATTGTCTGTGAGGTGAGACGCCGATCTGTCGCAGACAGGGACGCGGGATTCGGTAACAGTGCAGTAAACGGGCCCGTAAGCCCGTAAGGGCAGATAGGGCGCTTAACGCCGGTAAGGGCAGCACCTAAAGTTTAACCGAAAATCCCATAGGCATGAGCCGACCTCTCCCTTCGGGGCTGAAGGAAGGACGGGCTGGCTTCGCCAACAAGAGAGCGACCGGCGTAGGTGCTGCCAGGGCTGACGGCGAAACGGGGGCGGGTTGCGGTAAAGAGTGCTTCCCTATTCCTCTTAATCTAGTCTCCCGAAACCACCCTGCAAGCTTTCAGCCGAAAGGGAGTGCAAAGCAATGAAGCACGTGGCAGAGGAAAAGGGAAGCTCAGGCTGTGGCGCTCCAGCGTCTGGATGCCAGCCCATCTAGGGACTACACCGCTGAAGCGAGCACAACGTGGCCGTTGGTATCACCATCAGCCAAAAAGATCCAGGCGTGTCACATGGCGGCTATATGAGGACTTATGTGTATGTCTGAAATGGCATAAATGCCATACCTTATAATATAGTGCTTACTGTTCCAGGGCTCTGGAACTCGGGAGAAGAGGTTAGGCAAGACTCATCATCTTGTGGCCATCACTGGCCCACTATAAGCTGTTGGGTATGGGTGGCACCCTCACCGGGCACCATAAAAGCAGCCCTGAACAATGACGCCCTAGAAATACCACCAAAAAGAGTGGAAAACTACGGTAGGCTAAGGGCATGCAAAGCACTTCATAGAAAGAGTTGACAAGAGCTGCGCTAAAAAATCTTTGGAAACTCAGCAGAAGACAACTCCTATACATTAACGGAGTGTTTACCGGGCACTTTATGGTTAAACATCTCCTAGCCAAGATGGGTCTTTATGACAACACAGATTATATAATGTGCGGCGAAGAGGTGGAACAATGTAACACTTATTGTTTGAATGTGATCCCCTAGCACGAGTAGGAATGAAAATCCTCGGTTGTGGCTACCCAGAACCAAACGATTTCAAGGTACTACCTAGGGAATGCAAACCATCCCTTTTTATAGCCGGTAAAATACCGGTAATTTATAGCTATTACCGGTAATTTACCGAACCGTGGAAAACTAAAAATAAACGTGGAATAATATGATTTTAAGTGCAATTTAATTTCAGCCATTCCTTAAAAATGTATTTGATTGAAATTGGCTTTCAAATTATGAACAAAACTGATAATTATTTGTAAACTTATATTACTATTACGAAGTAAGCAAGTAAAGTAACGCTACGCTACGCTACGTATTCCAGGGTCAGCCGAAGATGTGCCTTATTAGGTAAGGTACTATTTGTTTACTGTTTCTTTATCTTATTATCCCTTCCCTTTCAACCTAAGGGTACATCTGAGCCTATCGTTTTAGTTTGCTACCTGCTGACCTGCTAGCTGCTAAACTAATCCCATCTTACCAGGGGAATATTCTTATCAGTCGTGCCGATGACGAGTTGACGAGTGCCGGTTTAGTTAAATTAAACGTTAAAAGCAATTTGACAATAAATAAAACAACACATGCTTGAGTGACTTTGAGTGCATATTAAATTGAACAATATGATTAGTGATTAATTACAAGTGCTTATTTTATTGTGTTAAGTGAATCATTTCTTTATATTTTTACGTTGATTTTTGTACTTATTTACTCTCTAATTGAGAACAGATTTTTAATCTTTAAACTCAGATTTGTGTTATGCTTTCGTTGTTGACTATTTAAAAATATTATCATAATGTATCTGCAATGTCGTGTAAATTGTGTGTGATGATAAATGACTATTAATCATTAAGTAAAATGATTTCTTTAATTTTAAGACTGATTGATATTTTTTCTTATATCCAAGTTTAAAATTATTACTTCAAGTTGTCACTATTTTTAAATGACTTGTTAAAGTAAAATATATGATTTTCAAACATTTTTATTGCTTTTATTTGAGAAACACAAAAACCGGTAATTTACCGGTTTTCAAATTTGGCCGGTAATTGCATTCCCTAGTACTACCATTGCTCTCCACTATCCGCTATATGGAAGGGGTGGAGGCTGCATTGGATTAAGCGCTAAAAGAGGGGTAATTACACAAAAGATCCCATAGGGTTGAAGTATATCCGTAAGGAAAGATCCCACCATTAAGATAAGATAAGATAATTTGATACAGGATAACCTGGAACGAACTGTACATTAAAGGCGCATGAAAAACGGCTAAGTAACTTGGTCGGGATAATCTAGTAATATGATAGAGCTCTCTCTGAAACGCCTGAATTTGTTATTGGCTTTAAGATTCTCGGAAACGCATCAAAAAAATCGATTGAAATTTGGGCACCTTAATCGATTGACGTAAATTAATGTTTTTTTATTAATCTAACTCAAAACTGCTCCTGTCGCTCCTTACGAGCGAGAACATTGGCACCAGCTTTATAATTTTTTTTTAATATTTTTATTTGTACTACTTATTAGTTTCTTGTAAGTTTTGACACATTTTCCTGCTCAACTACGCATGAATTTATATTTTCTTGTTTTATGTGAGATTCATTGTTTTCTAAATGCTAGGTTAAGTTTATTATTATATAAGAAATATTTAAAAAACTATTGACTGTTGAGTTTCTTGCGACGTTTCTTCTCAGCAGTGGTCTCTTGCGAAGCGATGGTATATTTTTGAGGTGTAAAAGTGAAACATCTTTTTTTATCTTTGTATCTTTTACACTTCAAAAATTATACAACTAACAAACACCTACGAAAACTTATTGCATATGAAATTCGGTCAAACGATAGAAAACCATTTAGTATTTATGTCCATTCAATTCAGCATGTAGTACATTCAAAAATATCATAAGGTTAAATGGAACTGATGATGAAGACCACAGATGGCCACTGGAACTCCTCAACGGTACCTATTTCAATAGTGGAGATAAGATATCTCGATTAAGATAGTTGACCGACTATGACGAAGCACATTTAAATGATTTAAATTTATGACTGACTTTCCCGCGGACTTGCTTGAGGCGAGCTTAAAATGTCCTGAGTAGCATTTCTTATTAATTGAAAAGTGGGATTACATAAGAGATTATTATGATCACTAAAAAGTATAAAATAAAATGATTGTGTTAAAAAACATAAACCCGCCTTCAAACACGCCAAAAATAATTTCTTTTAAAATGGGAGGAAATAGGTCGGAGGTCGGCGTCCCACAATATTTTTTACCAAAGGCAACTTCAGTTGGACTGACCTTACCTTTTTATTACACCTACAATTTTTTTTGCGTTTTTGAAGGCGGGTATTATGTTTTTTTAGTTCATTTATTACGTTTATGTGTGTTAGAGAATAGTAGTTGTAATTTTACTGATCACAATTATTGATAGTCAGACATTAGTTTAAAGGTTAATTTTTATTGACTTATGGGCTCACATCTCCCATATTCAACATCGGAATAAATTGTGATAAATTGGTATTCAAATAATTTATAACGCGTTTAACTTAATTCGGCAATTTATTTAGCTTAAATGGGTACAAAAGTAAAGCTAGTGACGACACTTAGGCTGGGTTTTATAAAGATCCGCTAGATCAAATTTCGGTCAGGACAGGAATGTCAAAACTTGTATGAAGTTACTAAAATTTGATCTGACATTTTTACTTACGGGGCTTTATAAAACCGGCCCTTAATACAGCTGTAAACCCCGTCCGTTAGGTTGTACGTTTTTAGTCTAGAGTGGGTTCCCTCTCACCGAGTGTCGGATCGGACAATAAATAATATGGGAATTGGGAACCCGCTCCAAGACTATTTTAAAAGGAAAAATAAATATTTTGCAAATGTACCTTTTGTTTCACTGGGTGCGATCGCTCCCACCACGCATTGAGAAACGATATCTCGGTCCAAATGAAGGTCATGTTAGGGTACTGGTTGAGCTTCTGAACAATATTGTTAATAATATTCTTGGTCTTCCATTCGAAGTATTGTTCGAAGGTCTTCAACCAACCGGGGTCATTGTGAGAATGCGGGACCACTATAACCTGCAAAGTATAAATTTGAGACTTGAGCTTGCACCGCTTTTAAAGGTTTGACACGCCAAAACTGGGGCACACAAAGATTAATACTAAATAAATTTAACAATAAATAACTACATTATACTTTCCACATTTAGTGACGAATTTAAGGATTTTTTAAATAATATTTCTTTTTTTAGTTATGGTCTACACAGTAAATCATTCTTCTAACTTTCCTACGCACACGGCTCATAAGACTGCACCATCTCATTAGGACACCGTTTCGGCGCCCATGCCCATATTTTTTGAAGCTCAGGGACCAATTTGACCTCCGCCTTTCTTTTAAAATTCCCTTCATAACATAATACTCCAGTACTCTTCAACTATTCTATTTGGCAGGTTGCATACTTTAGGAACCACAACGATCCCGTTTGCTTCGTACCATTCCATCACTGGTTTTGCGTAATGACAACTAGCTAAATCTGGCCTAAACAGCGGTGCTGAGGCGTGCTTCCTTATGAAAGACAGAAAACACTTCTGTAAACACGCTTTTTGATAAATATCGCAGTTTATTGTCCCGATGGTGGTAATAAACGAGCGACTTCTTTTTCCGTAGCTACATATTGCCTGTCAAAAGAGTTATTTTTTTGGGAATTCAGACCGTTTTTTTATTTACATTATTCGGGAGCGTCTGTTTGACTTACGCTGGTATAGAACTCCTGCCCAGGAATTTGTATAAAGTCGGCTTATATATATTTTTCATATTTCATATTAATTATTCATTGCTTTACACGGGTATATAGTACAGGGAGTTCTTATCCTAATAAAAAGTTCAGCCATGTAACCCTGCAGGGCACCGCTGTATTGTAACTTATAAGGTGAAGCGGGGCTATTACGTCTGTGGGGCAATTACGTTTTCGTATCGAAAAATTATATCTATTGTCTAGTAGATATTTTTTTCTCTACTTCACTCACTCGCTTCACTCTGCTATACAAACTTTAGAAGAGGAGTTAAAGCCACTTGACGTAATTGCCCCACTGACGTAATAGCCCCGCTTGACCTTATACTAAAATTAAATTACACATTAAACGAGCAAGTTAAAATGTATCCCAAATAAAGTTAAATATAAATAATTTTAATAGTTTTCTGTATCAAAACGTCGTTTTTTTTTACACTCCGTCAGGGCTGTATGTATACCTACGTAAGTATTTGCCCTTAACGTTTCTGAACGAAACATTTGTATAATCTGTGGAGTCCGCCCGCCATCCGTTTAAAAATAGTTCAAGTAATTCGTAATAGTAGTTGTGCTGACTTGTGTATTTATTTACTCGCAAATGTGATGAAAAACATTGTATGTTTCACGGGCGGTACGGGAATTACGAACCTCGACTCAAAAAGCCCTCAGTCTTCGACTTCGGGCTTCTACTAGGGCCTCGATCGTAATTCCTTACTTACCGACCTTAATACACAATGTACTATTACGGACTAAGTAAGCAGTATTTTTTTTATTGAAAGTGTTGTTATTAACACTTTGTATGTCCGTGCATTACATGTAATGCACTGGTGACCTAGCTCGGCACGTCCACGTATATATGTAAAACACTACCCAGTCGTGCATTACATGTAATGCATGGACGTACCAAGCCAGGCCATTGATGGAAGCGAGGGACCGTTAAAGTGTTAACCTCGTCTTTTATGTTTTTCTGGATATTATTATAAACTTTTATGCTCATAGCATAAGGGCCAGAACTATGCATTTTTAATTTTGACGGCGGTAGAGGTATTTTAAGTCTGGGACGTAGATTGCTTGGTTGTTGTTCATTTGGAAAAAGATGTCGGTATTTTCTTATAAATTTACAAATCTCTAAAATGTAAATCGACGGCAGTGTGAGTATGTTTAAGGTCCGGAAATGTGTTTTGCAGCTTTCAGTTTGCTTGATGTTAGCCAGTATTCTTATGCATTTTTTTTGGCATACAAATAAGTCGTTTACTTCGGTACTGTTTCCCCATAATATTACCCCGTAGCGGAGCCATGCGTCAGCATACGCGTAGTATGCACTCAGAGCAGTTTTGAGGTCAGTACTTTTTTTTAATTCCAGAAGGGCATAGGTGAAGCTACATAATTTAGAACATGTTTTTTGGATGTGTGTCTTCCAATTTATGTTGGTGTCGATTTCTAGGCCGAGTAGTTTGGATATGTTTCGTCGTCCGTGAGCACGCACTCAAATTTCGTAATAAAATTTTCATAAAGACTTCGTGACCGTTTATTTGCGGATAACTTTCGTTTCGGGTCTTGATCTGGTGCGGCCTGGACTTTATAACTTCTTAGTCCTGCCCTTACAACACCCTCTCGTCCTTATTTTTATTCTTCACTTCCTGCAACCCACCACTTCCTGGCTCTCGATCTATTGTGAAGCGTTCACGAAATCTTTTTGATAAGCGACAAACCGTAGATTGAGGACATTTCAGTCTTTTCGCGATCTCTCTGTAGCTTAGCATTGAATTTTCTACATATTCGTGCAAAATTCGTCCGCGTTGTTAATGTTAGAATAAAAAAACACTGTAAATGTTATAGCACATTTCCTTGTGATCAGTAGGTGTCTAAAAAGTTTGTATAACTAAATTTTTTGAGTAACAATAGCCTATTTTACATGCCCCAGTTTTGGCATGTTAAACCTTTACCTATTAGAAAATAATAATAACAAATATTTTTTTGATAATTGGTCTGATTTTGGAATGATTCCCATCTTCCAACCTAGTCCTCCCACCCAGGTTGGATATTGGGAAATCATTGTGCCATCTTCTACCCTGCCTTAGGTTGGATAGTGGGAAAAAAAAATATATTTATATTTCTTCCCATTATCCAACCTGTACGGAATAGGGTACAGTCGCAGAGAATATCCCGGCACTGCCCCTGTACTTTACCCGGCGAAGCGAAGGTATAACAGTCACGTCGTTAGTGTATTTAGATGATTGTATGTAAATAGGTTTGTATATTTGTCTGTTTCTAGAATTGTAGGTTTGCAACGTTGGCTTAATATTTTTTAACATATAACTAGCAGCCCGCCAGCGGCTTCGCCCCATTGCAAATTTCTGACTTCCCCCACACTGCCCCGGTGGATTTTTCAATTACTTTCTGTCATATAAACCTTGTCCTGACAATGACGAACACAACAAAAAAGAAATCAGCCAAATCGGTTCAGCCGTTCTCGAGTTTTGCGCTTAGCAACACATTTAGCAATTATTTTTTATTATATAGACTAGCGGCCCGCCAGCGGCTTCGCCCCGCTGCAAATTCCTGACTTTCCCGGTGGATTTTTCAATTATTTTCTGTCATAAAAACCTTGTCGTGACATTGGCGAACACAACAAAAAAGAAATCAGCCAAATCGGTTCAGCCGTTCTCGAGTTTTGCGCTTACCAACACATTTAGCGATTCATTTTTATTATATAGATATATTTTATCTATTAACTCAATCAAAAATAAAACCTAGAAAATAAATATTTTTTGCACACCATATAAACCCATATTTATAATAACACATTAAAGTAAGTACTTTGAAGGAAGTACAAATATTTATAAGCAATCTGAACATTTAATTGTATTCTTTTTTTGTTATTGACTGTACAAAAGTATAGGTTGGAAGGTGAGAAGAAAAACAAATAATACATTTTATTCCCACTAGGTAGCTTAGGTTGGAACCTGAGGCAGGTTGGAAGATAGCACTATGATGTCCCAATATTCAACCTGGGTGGGATGGCTAGGTTGGAAGATAGGAATCACTCTGATTTTGGAGACTCCAGTCCGGGTACAGATACCGGCAAATATTTTTAACAAATAGTACATTATTGCCTAGGCAGTGAAGCAGGCAATTGCGGGTCGAGTATTGGTTACTCGCAAGCTCGTCCGTTTAATAATACGAGGCCCGCAATTGCCGTTCCTGCCGAGGCATATATAGTGCTTTTCTCAAAAATCGCATGTTACAAATCGCATATAAACAGAAACTTCACGTGAAATAACATCACTCTTTACCGCCTTTATGTTTATGAAAAGGAGAAATGCAAGCTTTTTTTAGAAAAAAAAACTCAAGCTATTCCAGACACAGATAAAAAAGTTACGTTTCGAATAAAATATGGATGTATAAGACTTGTGCCGTCATTTTATTATGGCCGTTTTCACTTTTTTTAAAGTTACAAACTAGATAACAATGAAATTTGTATGCAACATTGCGGGCTTGTGTAGCGAGCACGCAATGTTATTTTTTTTAATTTGGGAACTGTCTGTAAACTATGTACTTCGCGTCTCAGTATGGAGTTAGTAATGTCAACTTTTCGGGTAATTTTTGAGAAAATGTCCTTGCATGCGACAAGAGATTTTTAGGTATCACTGGGAGGGGGGCGGCGGGCGGTGGTGCGCGGCGTCCGCGGCGGGAGAGTGACGTGTCGATCGCGTGATTGGTAAATCAGTTGACGTTTGTGTCCCGCGCTGCGTCCACGTTCCTTTGCCTCCTAAGTACATTGGCGTGCAGTGATACAGTGATTGTTGTAATTTGTTTTGTTGACTTTATTGTTTGTGTTGAATTTGTTGTTATAGTTTTTTGTTGACTTCATTGTTTGTGTTAAATTTGAAGCTATAATTGTTTATTGACTTTTTGTTAAAACTTTTCATTGATTGTTTTATACTTAATAAAAACACCATGCCACGACAAAATAATGTGATTTTTAAAAGGCAAGCTAGAAAAATGGTGTACGACGTCTATTGCTTTATGATGAAAGAAGGAAAGAGTCACATGGAGACAGTGAAGAATACTGCAGGTGCTACAAAAACGTCTGTCAGCACTGTCAGGCGGATTATCAAGGAAGCGAAGAGCTCTGACTTACGTGTTTCGCACCCCGGGAAAAAAAAAATCTGGGAAGAAGAGAGTTACTGGAATCGATAGTTTCGATGAAACTGTAATAAGAATATGTGCTCACAATTACCATGTAACAAATAATGAATTCCCTACAGTTGAAAAGCTCCGTAAGAATCTAAAAGAAGACATAGATTTTAATGGCTCAGAACGCAGCTTACGACGAATTTTAAAAGAGCTGGGGTTTAGGTGGAAAAAAACTGAAAATAACCGGAGGTTATTGACTGAAAAAAGCAATATTCGATTGCTACGCATTACATACCTGCAAAATATAACTTATAAATAAATACATAATTAAATATATTCTTTCATTTTTTTCCTGGTATGGCTTGAATCGCACTTGGCCGGTTTTCATTTCTTGTTATCATATTTTAGAAGGTAGTAAAAATTATATTTAACATCTCACAATAATATCTGATATACACTAACAATCTACAAAAATTAAAACTAACTATTTTAAAAAGTTATCTACGTAAAAAGTATTCTACAGTTAAATAAAATAGTCAGGCACTTTTTTTGCTCGTATGTGTACTATGCGCAAACTGTCCCCCACTCCCTTGTTTAATGCTCAAGAAGTTTGCCGGTATCTGTAACTCGATTTGTGTTGTATGAACGGACAAATTATGTCATGGGGGATTTCTTGCTTATTTATTACGTTTTCAGTCGAATACTTGTAAGAATTTAAAGATTTCCCTAATATTGTGTCGCAGGTTATATTATTGAGCGGCGTATTGATAATGATAAGTTTAGTACTCTCATAGCACAACTAATCTGCTTCAGGGGGGGGCAATGAACGCCCCCGTGTCATGCGTATTCGTGAACCAAGCCTTTGCTGGGACTGGAATAAGGCCCCAACATAATATGGCTTGTGTTACGGAAGCAGAAGGTTTACGCGTGGGCAAGTCCTATTCGTTGCAATAGAGAGCGAGTAGATTTATATACTATCAAAATTACCTCTTCCAAAGTGATCAGAGAAAGGTGTACCAAAAGTGGGAAGGAACCGATCAAGGTGTGAGCGTCGGACACCTACCGGATCCTGCTGTTATGATAAATTTCTGGCACAGTATCTGGTCGGTGCCTGTCGTGCACACAGAAGGAGACCGGATGCGTGCTGTTGAACGCGCGTGTGAGGTTATTGAACCAATGCGGCCTATCACCATCTGCCCCGAAGACGTAAGTTGTGCAATTCGGATGGCTCAGAAATGGAAATGTCCTGGGCCGGACGGATTGCACAACTATTGGATTAAATTGTTCAAAGCCTCGGATTGACTACAAGAAGGCTTATGACTCAGTGCCTCACTCATGGCTCGAAAGAATCTTAGAGTTGTTTAAAGTTGATACCACTTTGAGGTCCTTTCTAGGTGTGTGTATGTGGCAGTAAGTCACAGACCTTCGTCAACCAGGCGATCGAGATGTCCCCTCTGATTCGCCTAACTTGATAAGGATTGAAAGTGGCATCTTCCAGGGTGACAGTCTGAGTCCTTTGTAGTTTTGCCTAGCCTTGAATCCTCTCATCTCTTTGCTGGTGGATTCCGGGCTTGGCTATCGACTTCGTAGAGAAGCTGAAGTCATTTCTCACTTATTGTCCATGGATGACCTCAAACTATTTGCATCGACTTTGCACTATGGACAATCACACAGGAGTTCAGCAGTGCCATCAAGATGGAATTCGGTGCAGATAAGTGTGCAGTCATGCATAATCAAGGAGGGAAAGTTGTAAATTTAATTTTCATTGAATTTACTACTTTCTGAGACAATGACTCTAAGCTCTCTCCGAAGTTGAAACCTACAAATATCTTGGTGTCACAGCCTTTGGGTATTATGAACGGCGATGTCAAGCAGTCAGTGAAGGAGTGCTTCTTCTGTCGCATGAGAAAAGTTCTTAACAGTCTTTTGTCGGGTGGCAATAAATGCTAAGAATCTACACAACTGCGAGGTGTGCAATCTCAGGGATTATTTCCTCTGCAATGAGTGGGATGCATCGTGATGTGGTTGCAGTAGACAGGAGCACAGTATAAGAACAGTAGAACGTCTTCAAACAAAGGTACATCGCGCGGCTCGCGGCGGTGGGCGGGGCTAAACTCCCACTTTATACTAAATCTCAGGATACTACGAGTGTACATTAGTCGGGGCTGCGGCGTCCTTGCGCTCGGTTACGTTTTGTTGGTAGTGCGCGTACTTACCTATCGCTATCGAGCGACAATACAATGTCGCTGCCGAAAAGACGTAAATATTGTTCTGTATACGGATGTCTAAATAATAGTATACATAATCCAATAACAGGTAAATAGTCAAAGGAACCGCCTTGCGCGAAAGCGGCATTATCAAAAGGTCAAAAAGGAATTTACATATCACATCCATCACATACCTATAAATATATAATTTAGTGTCAACAGATAAAATTATATAAGTAAAATAATTTAAATTTGGTACTTAGGTACAGTCACCCAATAAAAATGTTGAGCATACTTAGAACCTTGTCATTGTGAATGTCATAGTCATTGTCATGTGTGTCATTTGATGTTCTGTTTGAAATTTACTATGACAACGCACTAAAGTGCTTAACATTTTCGTTGGGGTACTGTACCTAACAATATTTATACTTACTTACTTTAAGTTTGTGTAATTTATGAAAATTAATATTCTTATAAATCATAGAAAGTATGGCCAAGTAGGTGACTTAAATTGAAAAACAAGTTTGGACAACCCTGACGCCCGAGCGGCAATTGTTATCAGAATCTCCTAAAGGGCCGGAGTCGAGCTACTTTTCTATATTTATACTATGACAGGAGCCTCACGCGTCTACACGCCATTATTCCCTTAGTCGCCTCTTACGACATCAACGGGAAGACATGGAGTGGCACTATTCTAACCCGACAACCACACGGGGAATAGTGTGTATTTAAATTAAAAAGTGCTTTAGGAGATTTCGGAAAGACTATCCCTGTAAATGCCAGTGATAAATTCGCGGTAGAAGTGTGTACTTACGCGAAATTGGTCTGTTTAGAAGCGAGAAATGTGGAAATGTATAAGGCTGTTTAAAAATAAAAAAGGCATTGGGCGATTTTGAAAAACTAGCCCTAAGGAGGTGAAATGAAGTTTGTGAGAGCCCGAACGGGCATGTTTGGATTGACAATCGTGAACATTGTTGTTTAAGAAATGAAGGAAAAGAGGGTCAAATGAAGGTAGAAGTTTGTATGGGAATTTGGTCAATTTTTAAGTGAGTAATATGGAAATTAGTGAGAAGAGAGAGGGAGGAGAACAAGAACGCAGACTTCTTAGTTTATGTTAAGAAATATTTAAGGACTTTCAAGCAAGTTGGCGAGACTGCTAAGTCAAACTTATTAAGTCTTAATCTCAAAGCTTCTGACAATAAGGTGAAAACTGTATGGAAAATAATAAATAGAGAAACAGGTAAATCGAAAACTCGTGATAATCAAATCACCCTAAACAAGGGTGACCAACAAATCACGTCAAACAAAGACGTGGCCTTAGCGTTCGAAGATTATTTCTCAACCATAGCCGTTAATACCACGAAATGTCTTCAATCATCAGCGATTGAAGCTCAAAAATTAATTTGTGCTAATGTTACTAAATGTAACGTAAGCTTTGATTTTAGCCACGTAGATTCAGTTTTAATTGTTATAGTAAATTAAAAAGCAAATTGATCAGTTTAAAAAAACTGAGGATTTATAGGGAACGACGAAATTCAAAATTCAAAAAAAAAAGTTATCCATCATGTCATAGATATAATTGCACCTCACTTAGCTTTAACCTGCAATAATTGCATTTCAGAGGGGATCTTTCCAAATCTTATGAAATATAGTAGTCATACCACTTTTCAAATCGGTCGATATGAGTGATTTATCGAATTTCCGTCCCATTTCTATTCTACCTGTTTTAAGTAAAGTTTTTGAGAAGTTAATGTTAAGAGATATGTTAGGTCACTGCAATAGAAATAAACTGCGTAACAGTAATCAGTTTGGGTTCACCAGTGGACGATCCACAACTGATACACCTGTACTCATTAAATATACAGGGTGTTTGATAGAGCGTTGTCTAAAAAAACATAGCGAATAGAAGAGGCCATTAGCTATCCATTTCAGGTACTTTAACCCTTTATTTGTCTAGGGGCTGTTTAATACCGGTTTAATTTTTATTTTATTAAAAGTTACGAAAATGTTACCTTAAAACCCCGAAATAAAAGGAACTATTTGGTGTATTAGAAAGTTAAATGTTGTGGTGTTCGAATAAAAGTGTTATTGGAAGCGTAAATCAACATTTAAAAAAATAGGGGCTCTCAAAGTTTCAGAAATCAGTAAAGAAATTTTTCAAGCTTAACTTCACAATGAAATTAAAAAAAAAACGAACGTGATTACAACTCTTTTAATTTCCTAAAAACATCTCCAGTTTATGCCGATTCTAATGGTGAGCCTGCCACATGCATTAAAAAAATGTTAATAATTTGAGTTCTTCGCTAATAACTTCCACCCGACCGTGAAGATGGCGATTTTTGGGAGAATTAACTTCTCTATTCAGTTACCACGTCTTGCGCAGTTAGATGTTTTCTCGATGTAATACACATATCTAACATGTGAATTAATTCATTAGAATTTTATAAGTACAGGTCGAGGACTATATAATATATAAAAATGCTTGGCCTAAACTAAACACCTAAATAACTTAATAATAACTTAGTCATAACATAAAAATATGTAAACAATAAACATTGTATATCGTCTAGGGGACACGGTTTCTGTAGGAGAATGTATCGAAACTTTTTATGTGGGTTGTCTTGCACCGTCATAGGTAAGTAGGTATAATTTCCAAAATGTATATATTTTTTTATTACTTACTACTACTTATTAGTTCTTGTGAGTTTTGACACATTTTCCTGGTCAACTACGCATGAGTATATTTATTTTTTGTTTTATGTGTGATTCATTGTTTTATATAATGCTAGGTTGTTTATTATTATATAAGCAACTAGCTTTTGCCCGCGACTTCGTCTGCGTAGAATTAGTAATTTGGGTAGCTAATTTTTTATCCAAGCTGTTTTTTTATCATTGCTTACTTTTAAATAATAAAAGAAAATTATGGTTTTGATTTGTAATCATCAATAATACATGCAAGCAGAATTTAATGAACAGATAAATAAATGATTAGTACTTATATTATTTAGTTTAACACGTTTCTGTAAACAACGTTTTTTGTTTTTCCGTCCTTTGCTAACACGTGAAGATTTTGTGGACTCGTGAGCACGCCACATATAGTTGACCATGGGAAAAACAATTTTTAACTAAATGTACACCTGCAACTTTCAGTCTGTCCTTTTGCCTTATTTATTGTCATCGAGATTGCTCATCAATGATCATTTTAGGAATCGAAAAGCTGACAATTAAGTAGCACTTTAACGAAAGCATATTATGGTAAAAAAACATAAGTAAAAATTCTCTTCTGTGTAGTAATATTAACCAGCTGGAATAAATACTACCCTCTTAGGTTTGATGGACATTTAAGAATAATGCGGGAACATATTTAAAATGTTGATTCCATCTTAAAAACTTCCTATAAGGGATGAAAACGGCATTACGGATTCAAAATATATCTAGCCCAAATTTTATTTGAATTTTATAGGGAATGATGATTTCACGGATAAAGACTACCCTATCATCTTCCATGGGCCACAAACTATCTCTATACCAAATTTCATGAAAGTAAATCGTAAGTTTATGGTCTAATAAAAAAAATCCCCTCTACCCATCACTCACCAGTAAAACCTCACCTATATCAAATTTCATCTAAATCGGCTCAGCGGTTTAAGTATCTCCATACAAATTTTAACCCCCCATTTCACCCCCTTAGGGGATACATTTCGGGAAAAAAACTATCCTATGTCCTGGATCTGTAATTTTAATAATTTAACCTTTATTACATTACATTCAACTATGTCTGTAATTTTAACAGAAGTTCTGACTCTCCGCAGACGAAGTCGCAGGCGGAAAGCTAGTATAACTATAAAAATCTTTCGAATCTATACATACTGTATTAAATTAATAATGCTTGAAAAACGGAATAAAGTTAGGTGTGTGTGTGTTGTTAGTTATACAGGATGACTGGAAATTCGCCGTATTCCTTGAAATGGGTTATTCTACAGCTCATTTGTAACGATTTAAGTCCAGTCAACTAGGGGTCAAAACTCATTGGTTATCGAGTTATTCACGTTTTTAGAATTTTTTAAAAATACCCGCCTTTCGACCTAAAACTAGTCATTGTGTAAAAACTTTGTCATTTAGAAATAAAAAAAGCATTTTTCAAATAGCCAATGAATTACTGATTACGAAAAATAATAAAAAAATGCCAAAGAAATGCAAAGTTTTGCAAATAAAAGGATTTGAAGTTGAAAAATCTGGTAATTATTTTCCAAATTTTGTAACATTTTAATGCATAACTAAAAAAAAAAGGATGACATTTCGCGTACAAATGACAGGAATAATTTGCTCAACTCATAAGCTTTCTAAAAAGGTACAATTTATGACATTTTAAACTTAATTTTCATAAAAAATGTACAATTAATAATAATAGCAGAAATGTTCGCGGTTATAGCTCCATCGTTTCAACCAAAAAACGCGGGATCGTTATTGTTTTTAAATTCACCTAATCGTGTTCTTTTAAATTTGCTTTTTAAAAACATAAAGTGCGTTCCATTTTTAACCGAAAAACGCGGGAAGTGTTGTAGTAAAATGAATAGAACATCGTTCCCCTTTTTAAATTCGGCTAGTGGTGTTCTATTATTAAATAAATTTGCTTTTTAAAAACAAAGTGCGTTCCATTTTGAAATTTCGAGCATCTCAAAACTTTTTGAGTGACCTACGTAATCAGTTACTTTCAACTTTCTTTCCATTTCGGACGATATTGATAACTAAGCTTCTTTCTCAAATTTTACGCGAAGTGTCATACTTTTTTTTTTAGTTATGCATTAAAATGTTACAAAATTTGGAAAATAATTACTAGGACTTTCAACTTCAAATCCTTTTTTTTGCAAAACTTTGCATTGCTTTGGCATTTTTTATTATTTTTCGTAATCAGTAATTCATTGGCTATTTGAAAAATGCTTTTTTTTATTTCTAAATGACGAAGTTTTTACACAATGACTAGTTTTAGGACGAAAGGCGGGTATTTAAAAAAAAACTAAAAACGTGAATAACTCGATAACCAATGAGTTTTGACCCCTGGTTGATTGGACTTAAATCGTTACAAATGAGCTGTAGAATAACCCCTTTCAAGGAATACGGCGAATTTCCAGTCACCCTGTATAACTCGTGTCGATAGTAGTCAACTATAGCCGATTCCCTATATTATAAGTATTAATTCTTACTAATTTTTAACTTACCTTTAACTTTGGCCGCTGACTGTCGTTGCGAACTTTCTCGTAGCGATCTTCAAATGTCTTGTCCCAAAATTCTTTCGTTCGAAGCCAACCAGGCTGTAATAATAAAAAAAAAACATAAAAGGGATGTGGAAAGTAAACCATATCGCTAAAACAGGTTACGGAAAAGTTAACGAAAAAACATTAAACTCTCATTAACTCATTATTAATGTCGAGATCTCCGTTCAACAAAACATGTATCAACAATGCATGCTGTATTTCTGGCGACTCTGGTAAGCGATTTTTTCTTGCTTTTAGTTGATTAAAGATAAAGAAAGATAAAGATAAATTTATTCGCAACGGTATAAAACTACATTAAATAGATACAAAAAGGACAAGACACAGAGAAAGATATGGTCGTTATGTAAAAAAGCAAGCGGATAAACCCAAATCTCCCACTGCATTTAAACATCGGAGGACCACATTGGCCAAAACTGTATTCGAAGATAATGCATGGATTTTTTAAATTTCATTACTCAACAAAACACGGAAATAGCGTAAAAGAGATGGTGATCTCTTTTACGCTATTTCCGTGTTTTTTTGAGTAATGACTTTTGGTGAAAAGTGAAATTTAAATATTAAAAACGAAGACATACGGATGATACCAGCCTTTTAAACTAATAAATAGGAGCTGATTATGGTAAAACTGGTATGGTTGCCCCACATTTTGAGAATGACATATTTTTCCCAAAACTTATTAAATAATACATCACAGATACATAAATAAACGCAGGGCATTGCTCGTCGACGTGACTATCCCGCATTACGACCACCTCGTTATAGCTACGAAGGACAAGCTCAGCAAGTGCCTTGACCTGGCTCACGAGGTAACCGCCATGTGGTATGTTGACTCGACGATCACTGTCCCGATAGTTGTTTCGGCAAAGAGTCCCGACCAACACTTCAAGAAATTCTCGCTGGATGGCCGGATCAAGGGCCAGATACAGAAAGCAGTACCTACTCCTCGACACGGCACGCATTGTGAGGAGGTTCCTCTCCCTAACCACCGATAGCTCAGCCCTGCCCCGCTGGCGGCGGTACTCGTAGGTTAGGTATTTTATAGTGTTTATTTTTTGTATTGGTATTGTTATTTTATTTTTATATTTGAATATGAATTATAAAAAATAAATTTAGAGACAATTAAATAAATATCTAAACCGACACATAAAAACCATGTGTAATTGTATATTAGTAACTATGTATAAATAGAAATTGTGTAAAATATATAAAAATATATTTCTAAAACATGCTCGGAAAAAACGGTTTTCCGATTGAAACACAAGGACGGAAAGAGCCTCATTTTACTCCTAGGAGTAAAAAAACCATATGAAAACACTTTCCGTCCATGTCCATATATTTCTTAAAAATGCTGTCAATTTGCATAGAAAATCAAAAGGACCAAGACAAAAATTCCAAACAGCCAAGGTAACTGCTCGCTTTTTTAGCACAGTGCGTGTGTTTCTTTTTGAATTTGCATTCCAATGTCTATGGTTAGTATTTAAAAACAATTGACAGTCGGTAACATTCGTTCATTCTGCATAATATAATTGTGAAACCGAATATTAAACTATTTGTTGTGTGAAATACTTACTATAAAAAATGAGCTCAAGCGACGAAAGCGACGAAATAGGTACCACACCGCCTATATTAAAATCTGAAGCTGCCTCGGTTAGGCAAAACCTGCTTCCCGCTAAATCTAAGGAAAATTATAACCGAACTTATGACCAATTTATGCTGTGGAGGGCAAACAAAAATGTAAATTAAATTACTTGCTTTTTAGAAATGTATTTGTATTATTTCCTCACATGTTTGAGAAAAGCATTATGTATGCCTCGGCGGAAACAAGGATTTCCTGACTCGTATTTTAGCAGGCCTCGCTGTTGCTCGGCCTGCTAACCACCTCGTCAGGAAAACCCTTACTTTCCGCGCCTAGGCAACAATGTACTATTAAAAAAATACTTTATTTCGGGTACTAGTTGCGAGAATAGGATGTCTTTTAAATAGGTTAGATGCCCCGGTGCTTTTATAACTATGAGGATAGTTGCCCTTTGGGATTAATTAAGTACAACATACTTTTTTGGTCTAAATTATTATTATTATTATTTATTTATTTATTATCATCATCTTATTCTATCATTACAATTAAAACAATAAAGTCACTTCATAAGTCATCAATGGCCCATAACGGCCATATCACAGTACTTTGGTTTTTATCACTATAAATTAAAATCACATCTTAAGTTTCCTTAAATTTATACAATTTGTGAAGACCACATTTGTTGCAATTGTAACCAATGTCGAATCCTCATGTAACGAATGCTTGCACATTATACGTGGTATTTAATCATCAGTTGATTTGGTCCTGGTTACGCAGCCAATTTCAAACCCTCAACACAAAACATAATACAACGCCATCTGTCGCATTCACGACAGACACAGATCCACTTTGGGATTAGGTGGACTCATGAAACGTCAGAAGCATGAATTTCGATTCCCTGTTGCCCAGAGAGGGCGCTGGCAAGCACTTTTTCAACGTTAAAACTCTACTGTTATTGGTTGGAGTTTTGACGCCATGCTGTATGACCATCTTCAACTTCATTCGCTGACGCCGCGAAGAAAATCCAATCAGACGATTTCACCAAACGGCTCGGAACGCACGGTGTGCTTATTTTTTGCGGAACTATTTTATTAATGTGAAGAAACACTGTGAATACTTCAGTGCATAGAAGACTACAATCCTGAAGATACTGGGTAAGTGGTTTCTGTGTTATAATGAGGTTTTATTGTGTTATGTGTTGGGTTTGTCACCGGCCGTGCGACCATGTGGTCTCCGCTGCGTTCGCGTAGTTTCGTTCAAACTATAAACGTAATTTTTACAAAAATTACCTCCTCCTGGGCTGGAGCTATTTACACGCTTCACCAGGTCCTAAGCCTGAAGGGCATCTATACTCACTAGGCATCGAGGCATCTATCCTTTTCGATAAGGATAGATACACCTATTTAAAAAATAATAATGTTAGTAAAAAAAAAAAAACTATACTTATAGGTAATATTCAAACCATATACTTGCAAATAACAATAAAAATAATCAATTTACATCTTAAGATTAAAAGTTACACCCTTCCAAAAAACCGATAATTTTGTAATTCGCACCCCCACTTCGCCGTGTCCGGGTAAGAATCATCGAACTTTATTTTACCCACGACATGTACGTCGCACGCGGTTCCTACTTGCTTATTGACTGCAAGGGGGGTCCATTTTTACTTTAAAAAAATCCCTGTGGCTGATGATTTTTTTTAACTCTTGATTTAATATTCAGGGCATCTATCCGAGTATGGCGATATTTCTGCAGATTTTTTTTTATCTGGTAGTAATCTTTCCATTCGCAAAATTTACCAGTCTTCATTTTTGTGCTCAGCAAAAATAATTCCATTGATTAATTTCCCAATCTGTTCAGATTCAGAGTTATATCATTTCATTTGGCGGAGCTCCTACTTCTGGGTGGTTTACTATCAACCGAGACAGTTACTGGTCCTCGAAATAAGGCAACAGTTCGTTCTGCTTAAAACGCGGTGCGAGCCAGTGCATGATCCACGCAGTGCATCCTTTCGTAGGAAAACATGGGTGCATGAACTCAAGTCCTTGTTTACAAAGACAGACTTGTTTCCATGTCTCGACGCAGGGACAGGCTTGAGATGTGACATATGACATCTCAACTGTGCGCAGCTGCAGCTGCAGGATGCGTGAGTTAGGAGGATGGACGAACTCATCCGGGATGCGCAATGAAGAATGCCAGTAGGTACAACAAATCGCTTGAAACTTTGTTACAGTAATGCTTATAAATAAATACACATACAACTTTCTGTTTCATTCAAATAGACGCAATAGCTTGGTCAATAATAAAGGGCGCGGGCGCTATCATGCTAGAGTGACGTCATAGTTTAACAGCGATGCGTGCCTTGGTATGATTTAGTAAGGTTACAGGGCTATATCTATTTAACCGTAATAATAAGTAACCAATTGCAATTTTCACAGAAGAAACATGAAAAAAAACGTTTTTTTTTTGTATATTTATAATGGCTTCTTATTTTGATGCATCTTAAGTTTAAATTGTAGTCTATTTTTTATAGTTTACGGCTCAATAGCAATCTCAACTGAAACCGCTTCAAATATCGCTCCTTTGCGACAAAACTGTGACATCTCCAAAGTTGTGATTTGCCCAGATGTCACAGTTTTGTCGCAAAGGAGCGATATGTGGAAAAACTGATTTTATCGTCACTCATTCTGTTTTATAGTGCTCTTGTAGTTGCATAAAACTTAGGAAGTAGTAATATTTTTACGAATTCGTTTTGATATTACGGTAGTTATTGTTACCTATTGTTTTATGTATTACATACAGTTTAACTAAACTAAGTGTCTGTCGCTGACCGGCTATTTTGTTTGTACAGCGTACCCGTAACAGGACAGGACATTGGAGTTTTAAGTGATCTTACTTGTTTATTAAAATCTATTTGCTACCTACCTACTGGCAATGCCTAAAACTAGATAAGCTAGTGTGTGTAGGTACCAATTCAAATCGCGAGTGAGCGACGAAATGAATAAGTACACGCAATATAATGGTTTTATAGTATATTCTTTTATACGGTAGCGATATTAATTCTAGATTAACAAAAAAATGTAAAGAAAGGCCTACCACCAAAGAAAAGCGACCACCGCTTAAACATCGTGTACCTACTACTATTTTTTACCCTACTCCGTCAGAAGGAGGGTTCTTTACTTATTGGTTTGTAAGAGTTTTACTGCAGATTACTGTTTGTTCGTAAACTATGAAGTTTAGATTATTATTTAAGCTAACTGTGACATCCCAATAAAAAGCTGTCATAAAATTAAGTACAACCTGTACTTCAGCTTCCAAAGTTAAGCAACTACTAGCGTTACGTACGAGGGGCGTTCAATAAATTCTCGGTATGAGAAGGAAAACAAAAACATTCCCCCCCTATGTTTATACACTTATAAGATCTGTCAATTAGTTTTTTTAACCCCTCATAAAAATATTTTTTGTCTTTGGTGTCAAAATGCTCCAGCACCGCTGCCTTCAACGCTTCATCATTAGAAAATCGATGTCCACGAAGATCCTTCGATCGAAGATGTGCATTCCGTTAAGGGCCCATGTCACTCCATTTTTAAATAAGCATGCAATTCTCAAAATGCAACACCGTCGCAAGCTGCACTTGGCTTGTCTGCTTTTTGGAGTACTACACCACAAAGCACCATTATATCTCTTCGAAAAGCTGTCTAGTCAGAGGCTTCGTGGGACTCGTCAATGTGGTATCAAGTTGTTGACACCTCGACATGCTTCAGCTGCTTTTCGAGGAAGTTTCCGTTATATAGCCACCAAATGTTGGAATAACATCCCACCGCCAATAAGGAACCTGCAAAACATACATAGTTTCAGAATAAAAATAAAAAAACATATATTTGAACACCAAGTAGCAGAGGAAAATTTAAGACTCGACACTAGTTGCTTTTAAAAAATAACCTCCCACCATATTAATTTTAACCACATTGCATATTATTTACCAATCCATTAAAATTACTATTGTAGTAGTTTTACGATTATTATATTATACTATGTATTAATACCATTATGCTAAATATTATCATGACAGTTTTCTTTTCTCAACATATGGCCACTTGTCTTACTCTTCTTTGTAGTATATTACTTAATAGGTATCTAATTAATATTTTATTCTCATTTCTTGTTTCTATTCCAAATTTAATGCATACATACCTATGGTTTATGTCCCATCTGCCTGCATTGCCATCCATATTTTGTTAAGTAGAAACAGGTTTACTTTTACTTTTGTTTTAATTTTATTTTCCCCGACGAAAACCGTCGCGTTCCGCAATAGTTGCACCAAAATTTGTTTGTATGTAATTTCCTGTTCCCTGTTTTAAACATCTGCACTTTCAATCTGCTAGGAAACGAAATTGCTAAGATAATAGTTTCTGTTATTGCGCGCAGCATGCATGCGCATTATTATCAACCATTCATTCATAGATAGATAGGCGCTGCCATAGATAAGATAGGTCATGTCATGTCGGTTTTCTTTGCTTGCTCCATGTCATTTAAGAAAGGCTAAGGGACTGTTGCTCTTTCAGCCATCTATGGACGGGCATGTTTTAGCGAAACTCAGTGCTTTGTTTTTGTTTTATTTTTATTTTTCTTGTGTTCATTTAATTATGTGTGTGTAACCTTCCGTGGTTTCACCTGATGGTTCCAACGGAAGACCAGCGCTGACTTTAATGCCAGCATTACGCTGAGTTGGGACCATTTCGTGGCTTCTTTCTTCTTGTATTTGTTTATCTGATCTTTGTTATGCATGTCACGAATAAATGATTTTCTTTCTTTCTTTCTTTTCTTTTTAAGGTTGGGAAACAAAAAGTAGTCGCTGGGGGCCAAGTCTGGACTGTACGGCGGGTGAGTAAGTGTTTCGAACCCAGATTCAAGAACAGCAGCCTTGGCAACATGAGCAGTATGCACAGGGGCGTTGTCATGAAGAAGCAGCACTCCTCTGGTCAATTTTCCCCTCCTCTTCTCTTTGATTGCTTCCCGTAATTGGCGTAAAATGTTAGCGTAGTACTCTCCTGTAATATTTAAACCCTTTTCTTTATAATCTATTAATAATATCCCTTCACAATCCCAGAATATTGTCGCCATGATCTTGCCAGCTGAGGGGACGACTTTGAATTTCTTGGGATGAGGTGTTCCTTTAACGTGCCACTGCATCGACTCTTGTTTGCTCTCAGGGTCATAATGATGAACCCAAGTTTCATCTCCGGTAACAATTTTTTGGAGCAAACCATCAGGGTTTTCACCACACAGCTCAATGAAGTCGGAACAACAAGCAACACGCGTGTGCTTCTGAAACGGTGTCAACATTCGTGGTACCCATCTCGCACTAACTTTGGACATGTTAATATGATCGTGGATAATATCATGTATTGTACCAATATAAATATTGGTTTTTTGTGCTATAGACCTCTCGACCATCTTCCAGTATAATTTTCTCCACTTTTTGAATGTTTTCTGGTGAAGTAGCTTCAACAGGCCGACCAGGTCTAGGGCCATCTTCTATGCTCTCCCTCCCACGCTTAAATTCATTTGACCACTTTTGGACAGTAGATAATGAAGGAGCGGACTCACGGTAAACTAAATCCATTTCTTCTTTAATACAATTTTGATTTTTTCCCTGTTTAGTCAAGAATTTTATGACGGCTCGATGCAATTTAATTATCATTGTAAAATCGCTCATGGTGATCACGTTTGTTAAGCAGTAGCAGAAAAACAAAAGAACGGGTAGGTTTCAAATTTACTTTTTTTTACTGTCAATGAATGACTCTTCGCGGCCAGTATTAAGAAGTTTACTAAAAAGGTTTGCAAGATACCAATACCGAGAATTTATTGAACGCCCCTCGTACGTTGATATGGCTGTGAAAAGGTAACGTAGATCTGATGTAGATGGGAGCGAACCGACCAGGTCGAAGTGAACGTGGCTGAATCTTTTTCCTGTTAGCTTGAAATTTCCAAGTGGAGAAGATTAACACGATGCTTATGTACGTACCCAAGTACCGCAATATTTGCGTACGGAGGGCCATACGAATCGTTCCGTTACCAGTTTATTTATAGACCTCGTACCTATAGGTGGATCATGCCGTGTACTGCATTAAATATTCTTCGTCGGTGCTCCTTAGTAATAAAAGGACAGTACTTGGGAGGCATCGCACTACAAATAAACATTGGTACCCGGCACGTGCACTTTCTCCAACTTTAGTGACGAAGATCGCTTGGCGTTGAGATCGTGGAACTCAGGGTCATACTGTTGACCTTGCGCGATAGCTTCGAAGTCTGGTGGCGCGGTAACCGTATATATGAAGGAATACACTGGGAGGTAGATGACGCTTGCGTCACGTAAACATTGGTTCTATGTCTAAATTACGTTAAAAATAGTTTTATCTCATAATTTAAGTTAAATATATTGCTAAAGTGTTAAATAGTGTCTTATTGTGCAGTGACAATGTTATCTCTGTGTTACGTAAACTATTTTGTTTTTAAAATAACATTTACAATTTGTACTGTGTAATCGTGCTTATACTGTACTGTGAGTTGATGAGTGACAGTGGAATTCCGATATACTTTAGCACCAGTCTCCTGGGATTATATAAAACAAATCAGTGAATAATTAAAATGATGACGGTTAATATATTTGAACTGGCTTGATCTTTGATCACATCGTTATCAGTCATCTGGCTGAGCGATATCAACAACAGCGCCATCTAGTGCACATGGTCTATGTAGACCTAGCCTAGCTATCGATCTTGATCGGAGATTGAATGATTGTTGGCGTTGCCGCTACTCGATACTAGAGGGAGTACGGTTATTAACAACAGCACCATCTAGCGCTCATTGTCTGCAATATAACAACATCACCCTAGCCTAGTTTTTGATTTTATCGGAGATCGAAGGATTGTAGACGTTGTTGTCGTTCCTGCTACTCGATATTAGAGGGCGTGAATGATAAAACTTGTTAAAATGGACAAAACAAATAATTCGATTCCAAGATTTGGTCGTCACAAGAAACCATCAACCTGCTGTAAATGTAAGCGAACAGCCGACCCTACAAAAAGCGTATTATGTTCGGGTTGTGGCTTAACTTATCATTTCGACTGCGACGGTTATCCGGAAAAGCTTTTTAGAATGATGGATACTAAAAAGAAGAGAAGTTGGAAGTGCAAGAATTGTAGTAAAGTGGTACGTTGTACCCAGAACAAACCGCTATCGCCTTCGCAACCATCCAACGTTACAACGCTGAAAGGCACAATAAATGTTTCGGCACAAAATAATATCGACTTGAGTAAGTTGCCTTCTCCTGAAATAAATAACATTACGGAACGGAGAAAATATAATATAAATGTACCGACAAATAACTCCTTCGAGTCTTTGCCAGATTTAGAAGACCACAACTGTTCGTTTTCATCTTTAGCATCATCATCGTCCCTGCTGGTAAACAAACTTCACAGGAGTTGTCCAGAAATAGGTGACTGTGTATACGATAAAATAGATTCTCTGAATAAAAAAGTAGATGATTTACAAATTAAGCTTCAAAGTGCAGAGCAAGAAATCGAAAACTTGCTGTCTGAAAATAACTGTTTGAAGTTAGAGATGAAAAATTATGCATGTAAAATAAATAAATTAGAACTCATATGTAAGTCGACCCCAAAAAAAAGGATTGGAAGTGAAAATAAAAGCTTAAAGAAATCGAGATTAAACTTCTCGCCAATTGGTGGGGGAAACGAGAAGAATCATGGTTGTCAGGCGTCGAGTTTAAATGTTGACGAAGATGACATCATGGAGACAAGTCTGGAACGTCAACTACCGAGCGGAGTTCCTGAAGAACCTAGGGTGCAATCATCGCCTTTACCAGAAGATTCCGCCTCAAATAACTGCGAAAAAGGTGTAAAATCTAAGAAAAATAAAATCTGTATGTTAAGTTCTAATAAAAATAACAAAGTATTACAGATCGCTGATTGTACATTGGGGAACAACTATGACATTTGTCATTACTTGTATCCTAACGTAGGGGTCATACAACTTTTACGAAATTTAGACTATAAGTTACAAGGTTTTACAAAAAGTGATTACTGTTTAATATTGGTAGGTGAAGATGACTTCAAAAGACCACAGAATTATGCGAATTTAGTTGCAACAATACAATCAAATGTTGCCAAATTTAAACACACAAATATTGTCCCGACTTTTAACTGTAGCTTATATTTAAATATATTTAATCGACGAATAGAATTATTTAACGAATTATTATACCGAAATATAACTAAATATAATTATGCCTATATTATTGACAGCAATAGAAATCTAACTTACGACTTTAAAATGTTCTCTAAACGATTTGGTGGTATAAATAACTCTGGGGTCCGAGTGATTTTTAAGGATATATATGTGACTTTCTGTTTACAATCGAAAAAGAAAATAAGTTCACATTATATTCATCAAACGCTAATCCGGATTCAGAGTTTTTTCGTGAATAAGCAATTCGAAACTAAAAACTTTGATAACACAAATAAATTTATGGTGCTTCATCAAAACATTGGAGGATTACTGGGTAAATTAGACATTCTAGAAGCAACATTAAATGAGCTGTCTGAAAAAAACCAAAGCATAGATGTGTTATGTATAAGCGAAACTTTTGTAAAGCGGGGATCTGAAAACAATATTAAGTTAATTAATTTCAAACTGGCTTCATCTTTCTGTAGGGTTAAAGGTCGAGGAGGGACAGCTATCCTTGTTAAAAAGTCCCTTGAATTTAAGCCGATTGCGAGTTTATCAAAATTTGCCGCTGATTTTTATTTTGAATGTTGTGGTGTCGAGATCGTAGGTGTTGATTTGATAGTGATTACTGTTTATCGAATACCCATGCAAATAAAATCTCACATAGGTTTATTTATGCATAAACTTGATAATTTGCTTTATTTTATATCTTCGAAATACAAAAAGAAACAAGTCGTTATTTGTGGTGACTGGAATTTAGATGTTTTAAAGCTTAACTCGGCCACAAAGGATCTCACGAGTACTTTGTTGAACCATAATTTCACAATGCATATTAAATCACCGACAAGAATCGGGGCTTGTATTGATCAAATTGCCAGTAACTTGAAGCAAGTTGAGTCTAATACACATAGTCTTTATCTGTCGGATCACGATACAGCTCAATCTATAACTTTTAATTTAAACAGGCGCAAAGCCATTCTTACATGGTTTGAGTTTCATAGAGATTATAATAAGGACAATATTCGTAAGTTTAACCAGTGTCTGTCAGCCCTTTCTTTCTCAGAAGTATTGGACTCTTCACACGTCAATGAAGCCTTTGAAGCATTCTATGACTCAATTCGGCTTTATTACAATTTATGCTTTCCTATTATTAAAGTCACAGTAAATAATCGACAAAAGAAAGTGAAATGGTTATCAAAAGGAATTCGGAAATCATGTATTACTAAACGCAAACTGTTCCTAAAGTTAAGATCTTCCGAAAATAACATATATAAGAATAAACTTAATAATTTTGAGAAAATGCATAAGCAAATCGCAACAAATTAATAATATTAAATACATCGCCTCGGCAAACAATAAATGTAAGGCTAGTTGGAATATAATATCATCAGTGACGTCAAGTAATATAATCAAATATGACATCAATTTTTTACGATTTAATGACATTATATATAGCAATCCTAATGATATTTGTAATTTATTCAATGACTACTTTATTGATATATGTGACAAGTCACACGTCACTAATAATTACAATTATAATATTATATCGACTAATCCGTTTTCAATTTTTCTAATGCCGGTAGATGAAATAAAAATTCAGAAATTAATCACGTCACTGAAGGATAGCCAAAGTAGTGGAATTGATGAAATCACAACAAAAATAATTAAACTAAACAGAATTGCTTTAAGTCGTCCGCTGGCTCACATTATCAACCTATCATTATGTCAAGGCATCTTCCCTGGCAAATTAAAGGTATCAATCGTGAAACCTCTATTCAAGAAGGGGGACCGAAGCAATCCAAATGATTATCGACCTATTACTATTGTTCCTATACTTTCGAAAATACTTGAAAAGGCTATGTATGAAAAGGTTAATAATTTCTTAACAAAACATAATATTATCTGCCCTGAGCAATATGGCTTCCGAAAAGGCTTTTCTACTGAACTTGCTTATTTTGATTTTATAAAATATGTTACGCAGTCTATTAATGATAAAATTCCAATTATTTATATTTTTCTTGACTTAAGCAAGGCGTTTGATTTTGTTGATCATGCAATATTGCTTTCAAAATTAGACTCTTATGGAATAAGGGGGCCAGCAAATGATTGGTTCAAAAGTTATTTAGGCAATAGACAACAATGCACAGAATGTACAAAAATTGACGAAGTGAATAATCATTTTGTAAAAAACACTTATAGATCTGGTATGGTTATAAATGGTTCCGGGGTGCCACAAGGTAGTATTTTGGGACCATTATTATTTCTTATATATATAAATGACCTCCCACGAGCCTTATCAACAAAGTGTATTCTTTTCGCAGATGATACCACATTATTATTTAAGGGACAAGATATTGAAGTGCTTGAGGATACGGTAAACAATATTTTAATTGATGTCAATAATTGGACTAACGCTAACAAATTGAAGATTAATATATCTAAGACAAAATATGTTCGATTTCGATCACATAGATCCAATTGTATACATTTAAATATAACTTATAACAATGACACTATAGAAGAGGTTGATAGCGTTAAGTTCCTAGGATTAATAGTTGATCAACATCTAAATTGGAAAGATCACATCACCTCAGTATGCTCTAGACTGGATAGATTTGTTTATGCCCTTAGGAGGCTGAGAAGATCTGTCTCTGCTGAAGCGGCTGTAACTGCTTACTATGGTCACGTTTCATCTATTTTAAACTATGGCCTAATCCTGTGGGGAAATTCTGTAGATGTTGATAGGGTCTTCAAACTACAGAAAAAATGTATACGTGCAATATGTAATGCTTGGTTAATGGACAGCTGCAAACCATTTTTTAAAAAACTTAATATATTGCCTTTGGCGTGCATGTATATACGTAATATCTGTTTGTTTGTTAGGACCCAAGGCCAGTACTTTAAAGAACGCTCCACCGTGCGCAGTGGCAAGCTCAGGGAGCAGTATAGAAATCTCCTGTATGAACCTCGTTGTAACACTGATATATATAAAAGAAACGTTTATAATATGTGCGTCAAAATATACAATAAACTGCCACCCGAGCTGAAATTGGTACAAGGTAAAACATTCCGAACTATGTTAACAAAATGGCTCTTGGCTAAAGGTTTTTACACTGTCAATGAGTTTATTCACTAATAATATTAACTAGCATAGTATTGTAAGATAATGTTTGTAATTTAATAATTTTAACATGTATAAGAAATAGTTAATTGAAAATGATACTAGTTAACAAATTTGCAATGAGATTTTAAGATGTACTTTATTTATTAAAATTTGCATGTCTAATTGACGACTGTAGTCTATGTGACGACTGTCTGTGTGTATTTATTAACCACATATGAAACATTTGTACGCCATACTATGGCAAAATAAGGATGGATAACAATGAAATGTAACACCAATTTATACCCTTGTTTCGCAAATAAAATTTGATTTGATTTGATTTGATTTGATATATAGATTACCGTGCCGCATATACATGACCGTATACAGGGTGTCCGGTAAATAGAAGCCAACCTTATAGGGCTGGATAGCTCAGCTCAGGAGTAGGCAAAATATGATAAATCATGTGTAGTAAAAGTCGTACCAAAACAAGATATCTCAACTTTAAAAAAATTTGGAAATGCGGTACTCTGGTTCACCATTTTTGATACCACAGGCACATTTATTAGAATTTGTCAGTTTCGTTTGTTGTGCAAGATAGCTGATTAAATTTAGCTTGAGACCCTATCAACGAAATTAATAAAAATGAAGTAGTTTAAAAAAAAACAAATCAAATTTAAAGTTTAGGAATTTGAGGTTTTCTTCCGGCTAGTTTAACATCGCACGGTGTAAAAAAAACGTACTAGGACCTGTAGTGCTGCTTTCCTAAAAATTGGCCTTGTTAATGGAGATTCTAAAATTATATAAAAATTTAGTTTATTGATTACAGCAGCGAATTTATGATTAAGTTTGTCCAACAAAGACTGAATTTTATCAAACTAGCGAATTAAATAAACGACTTTTGCTTCCGTTTAAAATCAAGTTAGCTGGATTTAAATGTTTTAAAAGACAGTTTACATTAATGTAAAATACAACGACACTACAATAAAAGGTAATAACTTACATTTTCTTACATTTAAAGCAATGTTCATATTGCTTGCCGCCAGCCCTAATGCAGGCTCGGCAGCGTTTCATAAAGGATCTCTTGAGTTCGGAGGCATATCGTCGCTCACCCAATTTGTCGGCTAGCTTCTGCGACGCGACTACGCAGCACTTCTAAAGAGGCAATGACATGATTTATCATATTTTGCCCACTCCTGAGCTAAGCTATCCAGCCCTGTAAGGTTGGCCACTATTTACCGGACACCCTGTATAATACAGTATACCGGATATATCGGATATAATACAGTATATGGATATTTAAAAAACCACTGACTGTTGAGTTTCTTGCGGCGTTTCTTCTCAGCAGTGGTCTCTTGCGAAGCGCTGGTAGATTTTTGATGTGTAAAAGTGCCCGTGCGGCCTACTTACTGAATTAACATCTTTTACCTTTTTATCTTTAAGGTTACTGTTTACCTATAAATAAAAAATAGTACTGGACGAGTTCGGTTAGGGCATCCTCCCTGGAAATCCCGGGAATTTCATAGTGCCTAAAGAACCGGTACTGAAGATTATGTCCCGGTTCTCCCGCTTCTTTCCATGAATACCAAACAAATATTGTTTGCCACCATCGTGGTATAAAAAACGTTGTGATTGTAGGTTTATCTTAAACATTTCAAATGATTTAATTTAATATAGCCCATTTTTAAATAATAATATAGTTGGTAACGCAGGGGACGATGTTGTCCCTAGGTATTGTATGGAAAATGAGCATTTTCCCCCGAGTTACCAGATTTTTTTATAGTATAAGCGTATTTAAGGCACTTACTCGTATCGTATTATATGTAGTGTGAGTGAGGAGAAAAAAAAACCGCGAGAACCGGGAATCCCGGTACCGTCCCTGCCTAGAACCGAGAAAAGGAATTCTCGGAACCGGGCCTGGTACTGCATGTCGTAAACTCGGTACAAGAGCATTATAAATTTCATTAAAAAACCTGTTTTTAAAATAAGCCCTTAACTGTGTAATTTTGCGTGGTGAAATTATGTGACTGTAAAGTTTGTATAGAAATAAAGTAATTTTCAAAGTTATACTATAGTTAACCTATAGTTTTAGGTTTCTCTAAATTTACGTTGTATTTGTTTTACTTGATTTGATTTAGTATACTTTTCTAGATTTCTGTTAATTGACCAATTTAATTATTTATGTAATGAGTGATACTTTTATTTTGTTTTCATTATTGTACCTATTTTGACGAACATAGATGAATGCATGTAAATTTTAATATAGTTGTATAAATAAATAAATGCGGTAAAAAGTAGGTACACCCTAGTTTTTGCATTCCTTGCTTTTGGGACACGCCAGTATTACCTTTTTCGTTGACTGTACTATTTTAGTTTTATAGAAAATGGGTTTGCTCTTGACTAACTCTTGCGTAGGAGCGCAGATTTTTGGACGTTGAAGCGAGTTCACCCAAAAGATGCCTATTCACCCTAGCTTTAATATGGTTCGGATTGTATGCACTCGAAAATACAGACGCCGGAAGCGCATTCCCCTCTTTTGCAGTAAGTACGCATTATAAATGATGATGCATTGAAGCGCTTCGTTCGAAGAGGCGGAATTCGGATTTGTTATTAATTCATGTTATTACACTATTTTTAACTGTAATGAATTTCATACAAACTTTGAATTTTCTCAAGAAGCCTCCATTCGAGCCACATTTGACGATAAGTGTTTTTGATTGATAAAATCGTACCTGGAATTCAAATGAAGGGTAGACGGACACGGTGTCTATGTCGACAGCGCTTTCCCGCAGCACGGGACATTGCTCGGCAATCACCTGTGGAGGACACGTTAGGTGGGTAAGCCATATACAACTAAAAGAGGAGAACAGGAATTTACACTGAACACCAATGTGACGAGGGGTACATATCTAAATATACAGGGTATTTTTTTAGCAGTGCACCAATTTTAACATAAGTTTTTTAACGTTAATCTATTCACAGTCGTAGTCAACTGATTACACTCGGTGTTCACTCTTAATAATGTATTTTAGTATCCTCTCTTTGAAATAATGATTAAAGAAATTATATATACTATTTAAATATAGAATTTGCCTACAAGTATTTTTTAATTTAAAATCTTACATAATGCCTTTTCTATTGCATACTTTTTAATAAATCGTCATAAATGAAGATAGGCCTATTTGTTGAAACCAACTGGCTGGTCATATATTTAGGAACGACATGAAATTACGCATTCTATTTCAAAATATAAAAACAAATCTTGAATTTTCTTTACTCTTTTCTTTGAATATACAAACTAAAGGACCCGAAATACCTACGAAAAAAGGTGCTATCTCATGACGTTAATGATACTTAAAATGGCGGCTATAGTGATGGCCTGGTGGTAGTAATCTTGTTATCGATAAATCTGATTACGTACTGCATAGAGATTTATTTTGACCTTCTAGTAACAGTCACGATGTAATTACGAATATCTGAATTAGCGTTTAAGGCTTCATGTTTTTATTTATAATAATATTAATAACAATGATTTATTTCGGACGGGATCGTTGTTACATAATTATAGGCAGGTGACGTGGTTTCATCGGGTTAGTATCGTCTCGTCTAATACGCAGCTGGTCTAAGCAGCAAGCGGTCTAAAACGTAGCGGGTCTAAGTAGCAAGTGGTCTAAACGCAGCTGGACTTATGTAGCAGGAAGTCCAAGTTCGCAACTGCCCTATTTATTTTCAAAATTCATGTCTTATCCAACAAGTTGGCGGAGCCCCGCTGTGCGGGTCGAGTCCTAACCTACCTACTTTGTGTGCGTCTGTGATTTGAACTGCACATCTAAAAAAACTTAACTATACAAAAAACAAAAGACTAAGGGCTAAAAAGGAATAAAGTAAATTAATATTTAGGGTGTTTGGCAGATGGATGGACATACGTATATAGGGGATAGGGGGGGCCAACTGCTACGCGGTCCACAAAAAAAAATTACCTAGGCCCTTTGTTTTTTTTTTATTTCATTTTTTTGATTTTATGAATATTTTCCGTTTTCAAGATTGAAAACCTCAATAACTTTTTTTTAAATGATAAGACAGTCAACATGTTTACTTTTTTTATCTGGGCTAATACTAAAATCTTACAAATTTAATATTTAGTGCACACGAAAACTAAAAAAAATACGGGCCCTCAAACCACGAGAGGTAAAAAGAAATCTAAACAGCCAACTTTGCATTGCATTAAAAAAAAACTAAATACGATTGACTACTTCTAATTATTCAAAAACATCTTCAGTTTATCCCTTTCGATCGGTACACAATAATCCCAATTTGTTTAAAAACAGCTAAAGTTATTCGTCAACTCTAATAAGGCGGACATATTTTTTACGACTCTAGTTTTGAAGAAAGTGATAATAACCTACAGGAAATAAAGAAAACATAGAAATTGATCATTAACTATGAAATTTATTTATAAAAATTGCTCAAACTGCTGGCCTTTATTATTTATGCATGCTCGGCATCGATTTCTCATTTCTACAGTCGTTACTTCGAGCAGCATCTCTGCTTTCATTACATCAAAGGCAGCATTTATCCGATTTATTAAACCTTCACGATTTTCTACTTCGGTTACGTACACCAACTCCTTAGCCCTTCCCCAATCGTAAAAATCGTTCGGAGTGAGGTCTGGCGACCGCGGAGGCCAGGCAATTGGACCACCCCGGTGTTATTTAGATGCTCCCTCACAGCAATGCTCCAAAGCGCCGGGCAGCCGTCATGTTGGAAGACGATGGGCCTATCTTCTTGAAATACTTCTTCCACTAATATCATTATCTTCATTTATTTTCATTTCATTTTTAAAAAAGTTATTGAGGTTTTAAATTGTTTTTTTAATAATACTATACTTACGACCAGTGATGTGCAAGTTGCGGAAAGTTTCCAAAAAGTTGGAAAAGTTGCAAGAAATTTCCGGAAACTTTCCCAAGAAATATAGGAAATTTAAATATAAGAAACGGAAAGTTTCAATCCCCATACAAAATTGTGAGAAGTTTCCGAAATTTTCCTACATGAAATTTTCCGCAATTTTGGAAAGTTTCCTTTGGCACATCAGTACTTACGACACAACCAAAATAATTCTCAAAGTTTTTCTCAACAACAAAAAAAATGGCGTTTGATTTTTCAGGCATAAGATTTTAGTACACTTGGTAATCGGGAAAATAAAATGTATTGCAAACGTATCGTTATGGCACTTAATATTACGGGAAATGAAAATACCTATGGAAAATGATCATTATGGCATATGAATCGTTACGGAATATAAAGTTATGGCATATGACATTCGGGTAAATAAGATTATTAATAATGAAATTCAGGGAAACCTCTATGACCAGCTGTGAGATGGCGTCATGGCAACGGAAAGTAGTGCGAGGACGGTGCGAGAGAGTGAGATATAGAGACATAGTTAAACGGAAAGAGAGTCGCGGAGTGGGGAATACATGCTTTACTGCAGCTGGGTTAAAATCTTTATCGATGCACTGAAATTTTCCACTCGGTCACGGTTGTAATTTTTTTCTTTGAAAAGTAATATTTTTTTAAACTTAATAAATTGTTTTTATTTGAATCATTTAAAGTATTGTCAAACATTGTCAAACAAAATAAAAGATTACTTCATACAAAACCCACACCTCTGTCACATTTTCCGGGGACAAATTTCAATGCAACGAAAAAGATTTTGACCCAGCTACACGCTCTAAACTTTAATGATAATTTTTGATACTTCGGCTTATGGAAATCGTAAGAATATAATTATTCTATCATCCTTGAATTATTTCCTTCAAAATAAAAATAAACGACTGCGCTCGAGAAAGTCATGGTTACGTGTTTTTTTTGCAAATTTGTGACTCTTCCACCCCCTTGTGTCACGCCCAAATCGTCAGATTATTGAAATATATAAATTTTGTTTGGCATGTAATTAACCTACCTTACCCTAATCTGACGCGCTCGAGTATTTCCATTTGTTTCCTTTCTATCGTTTTGTTTTACTATTCCAGGATAAAGAGCTCATATATGCTGGAGGTACTCAACACGGAACAAGGATACCCCTTCATGTTAATTTTCCGCGCTCGAGTAAATCCCGAAATCCCCCCTTGGGCTCCGCAGTTTTTAGGAAAATTTCTAGAAAAACATGACTGTGTGTATTTTGTTCACTAACAGCCTTGAAAGTTCGAGTTAAAGTTATGTTTAAGCACGGTTTTTTTATTCTAAATATTGGTATGTTTTTGATACCGTTTTAAATTGGATACTCAAGACCAACTATTCCACTACCTACAAAACGAAAATAATTTGGAAATTTGATTGTTTTGAATAAATTAGCGAACATAGGGAGTTAGTGAAATTTTACGGAAACTTAAATAACTTTGGAACAGTACAATTTTTTTCTAGAACTACTCGTGCCATTTCATATTTAGAGTTTTATGCAATTCCAAACGTCTCAAACGGACAGGCCGATAACGAATGCCATATACGTCTACAAAATAAATGTTTTTTTCTAATTTGCGTCCATTCTTTCTCGACTCGAAATATTGCTCCATAAAATAAAATAAATAAATATCAGGGGACAATTTCACACAAATCTACTATGGCTAAAAGTACTATGGGTACTAGACAAAGATAAAAATACTTATACTATAGAGAAATTAATCCTTAAATAGGTATAAAATATCCAAGACACAGACACTAATACGCGAGCCCATCACACAATATTTTTTCCATACCGGGAATCTCTAATCTGTTCTACTCAAATGCTACCAGATTAGAGCCCTGATCGGGCACGGAGACTTCCGACTCTTTGCAGATCCTGCAAAATGTGTTATCCGATTTTGCGACTAAAAATCGGCAGAAAAAACAGATCCCATAAATCGGAAGCGGGCGGGCGCCGGTCAAAACAGACAGTGTGCTCACACGGACTCCGGTTTTACAGGACCGGAGGAAGGCGGCCATTTGAATACACTATCCGTTTTTGCAGGATCCGATAGTTCGTATATCTCTACAAAACCGGACGTCGTGTGAACGAGCCCTTAACGCGCTCGACGCCGGCAGCGTTTCACCGAGTCCTTAAGATATGCCGGGCGAAATTATCGTAGTCACGTATTTGTGTCACTGGCATAGGAGTACGAATAACATGGTCACAAATACGTGTCAACTGGCATAGTTCATAGATAAATTAGTAAAATGCGTTTTTTTTTTTTTTTGCGGCTTCAGTCGTCTCTCTGACATGTAGTGGAATGGTGCTAGTGCTCGAAAAAATACTGCCAAATATTTGAAAACTCACAAAATGAAAGAAAATCGTAAGTTATTACTTTTTTACTCAGTGTTTCTCAAACTTTAGTGCTAATGAACTGAAAATAAATTATTATGTAGGTGACATAGGCCATTGGTAGCGGAGATCAAACCCATGACCACCAAATTTCGCGACTGTTGTTCTAGGTGTCTTAAATACTTTATTTTCAGTTTATTATTTACGACCTGTATGATTATAAATAATTGACTAGTGTAACAAACCTGAATATTGCTTACCGACGACATCTACCGCCGACTAGCTGGACTAACCAAATTAGTCGATATCTAATAGTTGCTTACCAGCGACATCTGCCGGTCGGTAGCGGGACTAACTAGAGTCTGACCAGTGAGTCGTTGTACAAAAAAAAAGCGGCAAATTCAAAAAATCTTTAGCTGGTAACACAAAGTATAGTGTGATAAAAGTTATTTGATGCTTGATGTAATTATATTTTATATTATTACGTTATTAGAATAGCAGCAAATGAAAACTGATAAATATCTGTACTACTATATTAGAAACCGCAAGCAAACACTAATGACACTTCTATGAAGTCACATTGAAAGGGAAAGAGACAAATGTATGATTTGACAGTACGGTACTCTTTTCGATGATTGTCAAATTGTTAAGTCTTGTGTTTGTTTAGATACTTATGAACAGCAACGTGTTCACATAACATTGTAAAACGTCAGTACAGATATTTTTGTGCCACTACATGTTTATAAATATTTGAAAGAACTTTTGCATAGATATTTGTGCACTTTGCCTTGATTAAATAATTTTGAAAAATAGTACTTAGTACAGATATTTATCAGTTTTCAGTTGCTTACATATTATTGTGTGATATGCTCAGATAAATATGACAGATGATGTGTGTACATATTTTTGATTGGTAAATTTGATCAGTTCAAATATGTACTTTTCTATGCTCATTTATTTTTGAAGCCTTGGATTTGCTCATAATTATATTTATGAACTCGACTGTAGGTACTATATAAACTAAACTGGTAACATACCTGTTTAGTTTACGTAGGTAGTACTTAGTAGTCAATAATAAATTAATATACCTAATGTATTTTTTACTAAAACAAATTTATAAAATGATAAAGCCATTTATTCATGAGTCATAATCAAAATCAGATTCCAAAAATTCAACACCTGATAGAGAATCATCACTTTCATCATCACTTTCACGAACTTGTATTATAAATGGAGCCAAATCAGTGTCAAGAATGTTATCCTTAGACTTGTATTTTTCCTCTACATTGATTACATGGTCTGTACATTTTTTCCAATCTGCTGGTGTAATCATTGAAAAACATTCTCTGATCAAGTTTTCAGTTTCTGAACCATGTAGTCCCAAATTTCTGCTAGCTACTTTTCGCTTTGCCAGGCTCCATATGAGTTCAATTGCATTTAAGTCACAATGGTATGGGGGCAATTTAAGGACCTCATGTCCATGCTGCTTCAATATTTCCTCTGCTGCATATACAGGACCAACTCTATTTTCCTCAACAAGACACATCAATTCCTCTTTTTTATAGCACTCTTCGTATGGGATTTTATTTTCCCTTAGCCATTTTTGAATGTCTGCCTTCAAGCTGTGCATGGTTGGAGGCTTATTTATTTGTGTGACATGGTAACTTGCATTGTCCATTACAATCACACTCGGCTCCGTCAAATTTGGGATCAACATTTCACTTAACCACTTTAAAAAATTTACACTATTCATATCATCATGATAATCAGCTGCTTTGGATTTTGTGCTAAATACAAGCAGAGAATTTGGCACAAATCCTTGCTCTGATCCAGCATGCACTATAATATGCCTTTTGCCAGATGAAATTTTTTCAACAACACCGGAAGTCGAAGGCCCTTGCCATGACTTTTTTGGTCTATAGTTTTGATGGACATATGTTTCATCAAGATAAACAATCGATTTTCCTTCTTGTCGTTTCTTGTGTATACTTCTTAGAAATCTTTGTCTCCATCCAGATATTTCAAAATTTTCCATGAGAATGGAGCGTTCCTCTTTATTTCTTTTAAACTGAAATCCATTCTGGTGTAATATTTTCCTCAGTGTTTCACAACATCCTGAGAATCCTATAGATTCTTTCAATTCTGCATGTAATGTTCTTAGAGTAGGAACTTGCTTTTTGACACAATAAAATTCGTTAATTTTATTACGGATGGCTGTCACATCAAAATTGTCTAATTTTGACACAGTAGATGGACGGGGATGTTTTTTCCCTGGCGTATTCCATTCACCTTGGTTAGTAGAACCCTCTTTTTTTATTGTACGTAGCGTTCTAATGCTTACACCTGAAAAAGGAGACATTTTTAGTCCAGGAAATCAACACATTCAGATATTGAGAAATCTTGACAAGCAAATATAGTTTATTACCTGTCATGGTGGATATTTTTGCCAAATAACTCGATTCTGATTCTTCTTTGTTATCAATATCCATCTTCAGTTCTTTTACTAGCTTTTCAATAGTTTGCTTAATGTTTTCATCACGCACGCCAGCTAGAATCAAAATAAATAATTAAGTACGGTATTATAATACAAAAACACCAACGTTCCTATTATGTAAATGAAAGAGTGCCACTAAAAGCATCAACATTGTTTGACAATAACTTACCGGTCGTCTGAATGATTTCATCCAATATTCGTTTATTTTTCAGTAATCTCTCATTTTCGTCACTTCTAACCTGATTGTAGTTAGAGATCATAGAAAATAACATGCTTCTTGCACTGCTTCTGATCGGTTTAGCCATTATAACACGATAATACTTCCGTAACAGATACACTGATGCGATATTTTATTTTATGTAAAAACTGTGATTGACAATTAGTTTGACAGATAAAATTGTTGCCATATATAGAATTCTGAAAAAATGCTTGTGCAGCGACTCGCTGGTCAGACTCTAACCCTGCACTGCTGCCTCCTTGCTAGATGGTGCTGGAATCGAGTTAGCTCGCACAATCGTTTGGTTCCCCGAGAATACTTAGTAGGTTCTAAGAGCTTTTGTTTTGTATCGACTTCTAACTAAGTGTGTACGATCAAGTTTACGGATTACCGAGCTTTATTGGACCACCCTTCAACCTTCAACTGTTATTGTACAAATTAGAGTAGATCAATATTAATAAAATAACATCTAAAGACATCAGTATACGTATATTCGGAAACCCCCCATCCTACCAGACGCGTTACACTGGCTGCCCAACGTTTGGCCCTAACGGACCCTGACGCTTGGTGGGACCCGAGTTCACCGGATGAAGACATAGCTCTGATGAAGACTGAAGATCATTCAACACCAACGAACCCTAAACGGAAAACTTCTGGACCCAAATTGGTGACTGCTGGAAGACGCGCTGCGCCAAAACGCCGGAAGCCCCGCAAGGCCAACTCAATGGCGGTATCATTCACAGAAGACCAATTTGAGCGGATGTTAGCCGCCATGGCACCTAAAAGTGGATCCTTTACCACGTGCAGCATAACGTATGATGGGCGCAAAGAATCGGACATACTCGAACCTTTCCTGGCCGCTATCAATATCTTCAAGAGTTCAGAGAAAATTAGTGACTTGGACGCATTGACGGGTCTCCCTCTCCTTCTTAAAAACGAGGCAGCTACATGGTGGCAAGGGATGAAGAGCAAAGTAGATACCTGGGCGGAGTTCCAAGCACGCATCAGGAAGGCCTTTGCACCCAAAAAACCAGCATATGCCATTTACCAAGAAATCATGTCTTCAACACAGGGACCTGGCACCACCACGGAATCTTTTATAGCCCAGAAGAGGATGCTTTTCTCACTACTACCCAGTCCAGAGCTCTTGGAGTCCCAACAACTGGACATGCTGTTCGGATTGCTTAATCTGGACATTCGTGAAAAGGTGTCACGTGACTCCTTCACCACTTACGATGGCCTATTAAAAGCAGCTGAAGAGGCAGAAGAACGTCTTCGTAACCGGAAGACTCCCGGCAAGGTGCCAACTCCAAGCGCATCTCTGCCTGCTGGATTATCCAACAAGCCTACGAAAGTGCGGTGTACATTCTGCAGAATGAACAACCACACGATCGAAAACTGCAGAAAGAAAGAGAAGGCGGATTCAAAACGGACAACGGATTTTACCCCGACTGCCCCACCAACATCTGTAGCACCAGAAGCAACAGTACCCAAACCTACATCTTCCTCTGGCCACAAATACTCTTGTTATGCGTGTGGTACCCCTGGCGTAGTGCGTAGCAAATGCGCCACGTGTTATAAAATCAGAAATACCGACGGAGTACCGAAGGAAATAGGGTTTTGGTTGTATATATATCAATTAAAGGCAAGACTGGAGCAGCTTTCATAGATACTGGAGCCAAGTCCAACATAGCATCGTTTGAACTATACACACACTTGCGTACGACTGGATGTACGTTTCAGGAGGAGCGCGTCGTAGTGACCCTAGCGGACGGCATCCGGCGAAACCAGAAAGTACTCACCACAGTGGTTGATGTCACCATTTGCGGAATAATTGTCAGTACCACGTTCATCGTTCTGCCGGAATCCCGCGAGAACCGAACCCTTCTTGGCGTTGGATTTATCCAAGATGCACGTATAGTACAGTCAGCAACGAAACTTGCCGAACAAAATAACGTTACAAAAGATACTAGACACATGAATTGTACATAAGTTACTGAACATAGTTACTAACAAAATTCCGTTTACATTATAAATTTTCCAAAATAGCTTTACAGTATATTTCCAAAAGTGGCTGGACAGTATATTTCCAAAAGTGGCTGGACAGTAGGCTTCCAGAAGTTGCTGGACAGTATATTTCCAAAAGTGGCTGGACAGTAGACTTCCAAAAGTTGCTGGACGTAGTATCGTCTAAAAGTGATTTGTTAGATCATGCCCGGACCAATTTTCGAATTTAGACACTGATGTGATGAATGACAATCACCGAAAAAAGTACAGCACTGTCATATGATACATTTGTCTCTTCCATTTTGGTCGTGTCATCATTGAAATGTCATTTGTTTATGCCAGCCTCTCGCGTCTTACACTTTTTTACTATTTTAGATTTTAGCCAACTTCAAAAAGAGGAGGTTCCCAATTCAATTGTGTGTCACGTTATTTATGAATAGATTTTACGAATTCTTTTCTTTAATGGATAAGTTGCACTCCAAGGGGTGGTGGTGGCCCTATTCAGGATTGTAGAAGTCAGTTTTATAAATTTTCAATTTAATAGTTTTACTTCATACCATACAAGGTTTTCTCGCGGTATTCCTATAGCTCCAATTTATAGCCACTGACATATTTGATAGTAACATGACTGAATTCAATTATTAATATCTACTTACGTCTATAACATCATTTCAAAAGTTAAAAAAAGAAACCTTGATATCGTGTTCTCAGAAATGCGTATCGATCGAACTGTAGGATCGAAAATATTGTTCTACCTGTCGGCTATTTACGTGTGATTGTACTGATTGTACAGGTATTTATGACCTTGACTGTACTAAAATGTTCAGCGACTTTTGAAGATGACTGTACCGAACATGATACTCAATACTCAATACTCAAATGTTTATTGCATTCCACAATGTGTTGGCAGTTGACAGGCTAACTTAAGCTATTACAGTAATTAATTAATACATAACTTAATTATGGACCCTGTTGGGCATAGCAACATTTGGAGAGGGCTTATAATATTACAAACTTACTTACTAATTATATTGCACATTATTTACTTAGGTAAAATTTAAATTGAACTATATAATTCAAGTTGAATATTTGTTATTATTATTTTGTTTTACTTAATTAAATCCTATTATGTATTATATTTATTTAATTAATTATTTATTCTGTATATTATTATCATATTTGTTTATTTATCTCTAACTTATCTTTACAATGTAGTTAATATGATATTTATCAATGTCACTGTTTGTTATTTATATATGTAAGTTTAAGTTTAAATTACAGTTTGTCTTCCAAGTACATATTTATAGTATAATAACTTTTTCTTATTAGAAGTTCATTTAAGAGTTTTATAAATTTGTTTTCGTTTTTTTCAGTTTTTATAGTATTTGGTAAGTTATTATATATTTTTATTGACATTATATAGGTCCCGTCAGAGCACATCTTCAGTTTTGTCGCGGGCAACATGAGTCTATCTCTGTGTCGCAGGAAATGAGTTGTGGGTAAGTCTTCGGGTTTTTTGTAGTAGTCAGGATATTTAAATGATATACCTTATTGCCTTAGTTATAATTACTCATGTGTGTCGGGCTTATCAAAATCGAGTCCTATGAAGAGTAAGTAAGGACTTTATGTAAAGTGGCTCTATGCTTAATATTTTCTCTAATAAAGAGTTTTGATATTCCTAATCTTCCTAGCCTTCTAGTTTATGTCAAGCAGTATTTCAAGAGATTTTTCCGTTGAACTGTTTGTTTTCTATTAAACCTTTTTTTTGACAAGTAGTCAATTATCAACTAAAAGAAATATTCTAATACAGAAATACTTATAAACATTAACTCGACCTCAGTTTCTCAGAACGTTTCTTTTGGACCCTGTATAATTGGATTAACAAATACTGGATGCCGGTCCGGCGACAAATTTATACAATATCAGCGGATTTATGTAGTCAGTCATGTTCAGCAAATTGTGATATTTTACAGATCAGGCTCATTATGTAATTAAATATGATCAGCAAGTTTTGAATAGTATACATATCAGTGGATTTATGTAGTCAGACTTGTTCAGCTAATTTTGATATTTTACAGATCAGGCTAATTATGTAATTAAACATGTTCAGCAACTTTTGTAAAAATAATGCACATCAACCTTTGGTACTTCCAAATGTCTACAGAGATTTGTACCACAGCCTGTTCAGTTACATATGAACCTTAACAGTGTGCAGGTGTTTTGAAAATTTGGATGTGTTCATGGACTTTCGTTGCTGACTGTACTAAACCTACCCCAGTTTACGTGGAACTTCATTGGCCGTGAGGATAACCCACAAGAATTGTACAGCGAGGACTTCACATCTTTCAAAGATAAGGATGACGTCAGCATCGCTCACCTGAAGAAGGCCGACACTGCTGCGCTGCCGGAAGGTAGTAAAACTGCCCCACAGTCTAGGATAGGGCAAACCTACGGCCCCCTAATCCGTATAGCTCTCTCACCAGCTAAGCGAAAGGAAGTACCATCCGACGACGACATGCCATTCCTGAACGAGTTGTTTGAAGACGCGTGCAAAGCGATTGAAAGTCAAGATTTCACGTTGTCCCCGAATTCCGAAAACTTATTCCCCCGCACCGATATAGCTACAATAGACATAGGACTTATCAGTACAGAGACGGAGCTAGTGGAAGAACGAATCGAGAAGTTACTGCAAGTTAACGAGGATATCTTCATTTCCAATGGAAAACCAACCACGCAAGCTGAACACATAATCGATACTGGAAACCACCAGCCTGTAGCAGTACCCCCGTATCGACTGTCTCCTGTTAAAAAACAAACCCTACAGAACGAGGTGACCAAGATACTAGCCGACGGAATAATAGAACCCTGTGTTTCACCTTGGGCTGCACCTACAGTTCTTGTGCCTAAGAAAGATGGCAACACGCGCGTCTGCGTTGACTACCGACGTTTAAACGCGATCACCACACCAGACGTCTATCCGCTACCTCGAATTGACGATCTTCTACACAATGCCAGGCGAACCCCCTGCATGACAACACTTGATCTTCGAGCCGGATATTGGCAGATTAAAGTAAGAGATAAGGACCAGATAAAAACCGCTTTCGTGACTCCATTTGGAATGTTTGCATTCAAAAGGATGCCGTTTGGGCTTAGGAACGCCCCGGCTACTTTCCAACGCTTAATGGATCGTTTTCGGATCAGGCTAAGCCACATCAAGCTGGTAGTCTACCTGGATGACCTTATCATTCAATCAAGAAACTTAGAGGACCACCTCCAAGATTTACAGGAAGTCTTTGACCTACTGAAAGAGTTCAACCTTACAGTTAACAAAGCAAAGTGTAGGTTCTGCTGCTCGAAAATTAAATATTTAGGACACTACATTACTCCTGACGGACTAGAAACGGACCCCGATAAGGTAGAATCGATAACCAGCCTGCCTCCTCCGACCAACATCAAACACCTACTATCATTTATGCAAATGTGCTCATGGTATAGGCGGTTCATACCAAATTTTGCGAAAGTAGCTGAACCCCTGACGCATCTCACGAAGAAAAATAAGCAATGGGAATGGAAGGACGAGCAAAACGTCGCCTTTAATAAGCTACGCGCGCTTTTAGCAACTGCCCCATTTTTAGCCCAAGCTGACGAGACGAAACTCTTTGTGATAAAGGCTGATGCCAGTCGGTTACTAAAACCCGCAGAACGGAACTACTCGACAACTGAGCGCGAGGCACTTGCAGTGGTCTGGGCAGTGAATAAATTCCGCGGTTATATAGAAGGAACTCCCGTAACCTCCTGATCATCAGGCCCTCAAGTGGCTCATGTCCTTGAAGTCCCCTACAGGACGACTCGCAAGATGGGCTTTATAACTACAGGCTTACGACCTAACGATAAAGTACATCACTGGAAGGACCAATGTGGTTGCGGATGCCTTATCGCGGCCTAGTTGTGACCCTGACAATAAAGCTACGTGTGGGATTTGTTCCGTTGTCGTCGATATGCCAGTTACTTCCCAAGATCAGATGAGAAGCAAGCATTTTACGGACAATGACATAACCAGGATAGTCCAGGCTTTGGAAGGCAACAATGAAGAGGACGCCCGCTATTGGAGCAAGAAGGGATACGTGAGGAACGATGGGTTGTTGTACCGTTATGACGCGAATATTGACAGTGAGGACGGTCAACTTGTTGTGCCTAAGGAGGAGCAGCTTGGTATTATCTCCAAATATCATGACGAGCCCACAGCCGGCCACTACGGAGTTCAGAAAACACTGGCTCGCCTAGTAAAGCGTTACTATTGGAAGGGGATGCGAGCTCAAGTCGAAGCTTATGTTCGCTGCTGCATTAAATGCCAAAGGTACAAGCCTACGAATGCTAAGCCGAGTGGGCTACTCCAAACCACGGCTGCGAAACAGCGCTTTGAGATTGTCTCCTTTGATCTGTTTGGTCCGCTACCCCAAACTAAAGATGGTTACAATTGGATATTCATAGTAGAAGACGTTGCCACACGCTGGGTCGAGCTTTTTGCCCTAAAGCAAGCCAGCGCGGAAGAGTGCGCAGTAATACTAGTAAATGAAATATGTTTGAGATATGGAACGCCTCGCCGCTTCATAAGCGATAACGGAACCCAATTCGTAAGTGGGGTTATGCAAAAGGTTACTTTCTGCCTGAACATCCATCACGGTTTCACTTCGGTGTATCTTCCCGAAACAAACCCTGTGGAAAGGAGGAATAGAGACCTAAAGGTGCAGCTTGCCATATTAGTTGAAGGTAATCATACTACTTGGTCCGGAATGCTAACCAGTATACGTTTCGCTATGAACACCGCTCTCTCAAGCGTAACTAACTACTGTACACTCCGGCTTATCTAACCTTTGCAAGGGAATTGCGTACCCCAGACGACGTACATCGTGATCTAAAAGAAATTATACAAAGTGAAACCTTCATCCTTGAGATAACGCCAAAGCTGATGTTGATGGCGGATACGCTTGCACGCGCTCGAGAGGTCCAGGAAATTACCGAAGAAATACGTAAGGAGTACGTAGATAAGAAACGTAACCCGTGCCCTGATTATCAACCCGGCGACCTAGTGCTAGTGGATCTGCATCCTTTGAGCAAAGCCAATCAGGGTTACAGCGCCAAGTTCGCGCCCCGACGAGATGGCCCTTATGTCATAAATCAGCGACACGGCCCTAGTTCTTTCCTGATTACCGAACAGAAAGCTCGAGACAGAGTCGTCGGGATCTAGGGCTTCCATTCCGTAATTACGGAATTACGTAATAACGTAATTACGGATGATTTTTAGGCTTCTCATAAATACGTTATTCAAATGTTAAAATCCGTAATTATGTTATTTTTTTACTTTCAGTGTCACATTCAATTGTACATTAAAATAGTACATTGCGTATTAAGGTCGGTAAGTAAGGAATTACGATCGAGGCTCTATTAGAAGCCCGAAGTCGAAGACTGAGGGCTTTCTGAGCCGAGGTTCGTAATTCCCGTACCGCCCGTGAAACATACAATGTTTTTCATCACATTTGCGAGTAAATAAATAAAGATTTTCAATAATTGTTTTTGCTGCATGGATAATAATCTGGCGGTGTTGCATTTAAATTACACTCATCGGACGATGACGACGACATTTTTTATAACTTTTTTACTTGTCTTCAAATATAAAATGTAAATAACTATGAATTATATAATTTAATACACAAGTCAGCACAACTATTATTACGAATTACTTGAAATTTTTTTAAGCGGATGGCGGGCGGACTCCACAGATTATACAAATGTTTCGTTCAGGAACGTTAAGGGCAAATACTTACGTAGGTATACATACAGCCCTGAAGGAGTGTAAAAAAAACGACGTTTTGATACAGAAAACTATTAAAATCGATTATTAAGAACATTAATTGAGTATTTAAGTAACATGTAGCGAGATTGCAATGAAATTCCTGTTTAAATAACATTTTTCAATTGCGTGTAAACTCTTTGCTTGAACTTGCATGACCTGTGTGCTGAGCTATAAATTAAAAAAAAATTACTTACCGACCTTGGGCTTCATGGTAAAAAGAAAGGTCGAGGGTTTTATATGGGGCATTGCGGCCAAGTTAACCTGTATGTTTAGATACTGTTTACGTGCAAGTGTGATGAAAAATATTATTTTTTAACATTATTCGTAATGTTTTTGCTAAGACACGTCCACACCATACACTTTTACCATACTCGACACTAGCGGGCACGGGATTTCCCCGCCTTCAGCCTACTTTAATAAGTTGTGTTTGGTAGAGGACTCGGTAATTATCCGTTAGGCTCGAGTTGACAAAAAATAAATATTGACCAATAATACGTTCTTTCACGAACGGAATAACGATCAATATAATGCCTACATAAGGGACTTCCCAAAGTTTCAAGAAAGTCCCTTATAGGGGAATCCCTTATTGCATTAGAAGGAAGATATTTGAAACAGAAAGCGTTTAGTGGTCAGTCGGCAGTCATCCGGAACACTATATGTACTACCAACAACGCGAAGTCTACCTTAATGCTGCATACAATTATTTATTATCAATACAGCCGACGAGTGTTGAAGCTGAACGAGCTTTTTCTTCCGCCGGCTATTTTTGCAATAAGCTGAGAAGCTCATCAGCTGATAAATCTTTGGACGCTTTATCTTTCATGAGGGCCCATTTTCAGGGGAAAAACAATAAATAAATAATAATTGAAGTTGTTCAAATAATTGTTGGTTTTTTTTTCTATTGTTTTTTTATAATTGCAATATAATAAAAAAATTATAATGCCTGAAAAGTTGTTGTTTTCGTTAATAATACTGAAAATATAACTCTTTTAACTAAAATACGAAAAAATTACGTTATTCCGTAATTACGTAATTTTTAAAAATAAATCCTTTATAAATAACGTAATTGATATTTCCGTAATTTTGGAAGCCGTAGGATCTACCATGCGTCTGCGCTGAAACCATATAGAGGAAATGTTGCCCTACCGCCGGACCCAGTACGACCAATTCGTAAGAGAGGAAGGCCACGTAAAGATCGGAATTAAAGACACTTCTAGCACTGTCTCCCTCGCCGAGACGTCTTCAGTAACAGAGGGGGAGACTGTAACAAACCTGAATATTGCTTACCGACGACATATACCGCCGACTAGCTGGACTAGATTTTGTTTTGTATCGACTTCTAACTAAGTGTGTACGATCAAGTTTACGGAATACCGAGCTTTATTGGACCACCCTTCAACCTTCAACTGTTATTGTACAAATTAGATTAGATCAATATTAATAAAATAACATCTAAAGACATCAGTATACGTATATTCGGAAACCCCCCATCCTACCAGAAGCGTTACACTAGTAAAGTAAACAATTATGATTAGAAACTTTGGTACAAATGTTAACACTGTACTTAATTATCTGTAGTATCAAAATACTATTAACATTAAGGTCATGTATTGCTTTCAGATCGGAGCACTACACCAACCCTAGAACTTGGAGGAGGTCTTGTAGTCAAAATAAAAAAAAACTTTTGGCATAATCCCCCCGAACCAGAAGAACCAGAAAATGACTGTGAGAATGTTCCGGAGGCTGAGGAGATTTCTCCAGGAGTACTTTCACCGTGTCTGTGCAGCAGAAATGGAAAAGCATTGCAATTTAGAATTCTATTGGAAATGGTCAAGGAGGAAGATTTAGATGAATGTTGGAGTGAAATTAAAAATATACTCGACAAATATTCCGGTAAATAATTTTTTAACTCAGCAGCTCAAACAAGCAGGTTTTGCTGCTTAAAAACAGTGAGCAAAATTCAATTTTGCTGCGAGCGAGAGGCAAAGTATCTTTTTAATTATTTTTTTTAAATGCCGTGAGCAGTGCTGGGGCTACTCACAACATTCGAAAAAATTTAACTTCACTTTGTTCTGTCACTTTCACTTCGATAGGAAAAAAGCGAGATAGAAACAACTTGATCCGAAGTTCCAAAAAGAAACGCACGTTCGGTTGCACACATAACCGTAAAATTGCAAATAAAACTATCTGTTAAAGTTTGAAATGTGTTTATTATAACTTTTTTATACAGTAGGTACAATCATTTTTTTTATTTAATGTTTTGAAGACAAAATTAATGAAAAATAAGAAGTTTATCATGTATCTACATAATTTTGTTATCGTTTTAACAATCTTTAATTTCGTGACATAAACCGCGGGGGCAGTTTCAGAACGCATTTCAAAAATAGCGGGATTATTGTAGCCAATAGCCATAGACAAGGCCTAGTTAGGTTTTTTTTAAAGCCACAGACTACATAAAGCTGTATAAAGTTGTGTTTGCACTAAGGCATTATGAAGTTGAGTGACAGGTTTTATCTGTTTCATGTTTATTTTTTCCACTTTTTATTTTATTAGTATTTTGCAAAAATGCTTGTGATTGATGCATATGCGATCGTGTCGTTATTTAGTCGTGTATTCACCAAATGGTCACAACGGAAGACCTGCGTTGGCCCTACCAGCTTCACGCTGTGTTGTTCTCGCTGCTGAGGTGAAAAGTTGTATGTCTCACACGAGACCAAAGTTTTTTACGTCTCGTATCTTTGAATCATCACTCGCAGCAAAAACCAACTTTGCTCTTTTGTTGAACAAATAACTATTATGTATGTGCTTATAATTAAGAAGTGGTTCAAATAATAAAAATGTTATGATTGGTTCACATTTTTTATTACTGAAAGTCCTTTACTCTTATTTACTAATTGTAGAACATTATCATAAAATTTTATATATCATAAATTTTTGGGTATAACAACGAATTAACTGTTACCTAATTTCCAATAAAGCAGTGAAATGTATAGTAAGTTCTAATGAAAACTTTGAAAACCGCTGAAATGTGTGGAAAAAATGACACAGATTTGTGTAATCGGCACTGTATAAGGTAAGGGTAACTTTTAATAAATTTCAAAAAAACAGATTTTGGTACCAACGCATAATTCGATTTAATATTTACATAACATAACAGTACGAGGGCTGCCTTTTAAGTTGTGTCGTTTGAAATAAGTATAGACAATCTAATAGATTATTACCATTTATTGTTTTTCAAAGAATTCGCCGCGATATTTAATACACTTTTGCATGCGTTCAAACCAGTTTTTAAAACATTTATTCCACTCCGAAGTGGGGGTAGTCAAAATGGCCGATTTGTATGCGTCAACAGCTTCTTCGGGTGAGCTGAAACGTTGACCACGAAGACTTTGCTTAATTTTGGGGAACGTAAAAAAATCGTTAGGGCTTAAGTCAGGACTGTAAGGCGGGTGATCTAAAATTTCCACGTTTTGGGTGTTCAAAAACATCTTTGTCTGGCGGGCGGTGTGCGAACTTGCATTGTCATGGTGCAGTATCATACGACGTTCCGAGTTGTTTTTTCGAAATTCGGTGATGACTTGTGGCAAACAAACAGTGGTATACCAGTCGGCGGTAACCGTCTTGCGATCTTCTAGTACAATAGTGGCGACGTGACCACCCTTTGCCACAAACGAGGCAACCATTTTTTTTGAAGTGCTCCGAGAGCGTATGACTTTGGTCGGTTTTGGCTCGTCCTGGAAGACCCAGACAGTTGACTGCTGTTTTGAATCTGGATCGTAAGCATATATCCAAGACTCGTCACCACTAACCACATCATAAACATGTTTTGACTCTCCTCGGCTGAATCGCTTCAGAGTTTTGCGACACCAACTTACACGGGCTGTTTTTTGGTCGTCGCTAAGCAAATGTGGTATCCAACGAGAGATCAACTTTTTTACAACAAGTTCTTCGTGCAGGATTTTTTGGACAGTGGTCCCTGAAATGCCCACGGATGCCTCTATTTCACGGTATGTCACATGACGATCTTCGAGTATTAGCTGCCGCACGGCTTCGATATTCTCTTGCGTCATGGCGGTTTTTGGACGACCTTCACGAAGCTTATCACTGAGGCTAGAGTGCCCACGTAAAAATTCTAAGTACCAGCGTTCTACAGTCCTAAGACACGGTGCTGCATCACCAAACACAGATGTGATCTCCTCAAAGCACTGAAGTCGCGATAATCCCCTTTTAAAGTTGTAGAAAATTACCGCACGCAAATTTTCCTTAGACATTTCCATTTTTACAACCGACTTGTCACCTTTGAATAGACGCTGTAATAAAACTATTCGACCAATTTGAAAACATTCTTTTGTTTTCGAGTTCTAAATTCAAAAGGATGAAAATGCCATATGTTTTTTTTTAAATAATCGCGGGAGGTTGGCAAACGACACAACTTAAAAGGCAGCCCTCGTACATTCAATCTAAAAAAAAATAATTGGAAATTTATTGAGAAAAAGGCGTAATAATAAATCACACATATGTGTCACTGGCATAGGAGTAAGAATTTTTTGATTACAGATATGTTTCACCGGCGGCGCCGAACGTGTTAACGTGTTTATGACTAGCCAATAGTAAAAAAGGTTGTGTAATGCATAGAAAAACGCTCTACAACCTGGATATTGATAAGGCTATTATAATATAAGTAGGTATAATAGGTTTTTTTTTTATGAGTATACTTACGGATTCATGTCGGACGGCAGATTCACGGACTGACTGCACAGGTAATTTATCACCAATTTTATTTTCGCGACCCAAACTTGATTCTGCAACAACCAAAGTATAAAATATGAAACTATATACATAGTTAGTAGCATATATATGTATATGGGTAAGGACCAAAAAGTTGGACCATAGTTAAGCGCAGTTAACCATATAAACAACGAAGTTGAAAAAAAAACCGTTGTGCGACGAAAAGTATCCCTACAATTGTATGGTAAATTTTCGTGTCACAACGGTAAAGTTTTATAAAAAATTAAATTGAGCGAGTTAACGTGACCAACTTTTATATATATATACAGGGTGTTTGGTAGCGGGTTCGACAAACGAAAATGGGAAATACTTGGGGCCAATTCGAACACATTTCCCATAGTAACCCCTATGCTAAAGTTGATAATTAATAGGAAGCCGAGCCGAACATACCAAAATTCAAAAATTCAAAATTCATAATATTTATTCAGTAAATTGGGCACATGAGGGCTCTTTTACACGTCGGTAACATGGAGTGAATCTACTAGCGCGTCGGACAAGACTATCATTGCGGAGAAGAAGCGCCGCAAGAAACTCCAGCAGGTAATTTTTTTTAAATTATTAAATACAATAATACTTAAAAGTATCTAAATTACATTACAAGGTAATATAGTAATAACTAATTATTTTTAAAACTTACAAAAATAAAATCATTACAAATGTCAGGTCAATAAAATATAAATAAAATACCTACTGACTAGAACAACATGACGAGGTCTCTACGTCAGGAACGATAATTAAAATAATTAACTGAATAACAGGTCCTTGCAAGCGGGAACAGACCGGACCCCACAGACAGCACCCGTTCACGAGTATGACGCGTATCTCAGCCATCGCCTCCCTCAACCATTTGTGTTCGGGAAGGTGGCGACCCGATCAACGACGCCGCCGTAAGCAAAGACCTTAGAGTGAGCATGACATGCTCATGCTGCCGGACAAAATATATCAATAAAAAAAAAGGGAACTGTCCGGCGAGAAACATCACAATGTGTTCTCATTTCTTAAGTGTCTTGTGCACAAGAACCAATAAAAATTACTAACAAAAAAGGAAACATTAGGTAAATTGAAATTTAAATGTCTACATCATTGGCTTAAAGGCATTTAACAATAACCGCTGCTCAGATCTCACATATTAGATATATTTCTACTCAAAATGCTTAAAATTAACCACAATTTCAGTAATAGCTCATACTACTTAAAAACGTCTTTATCAGCTACGAAGTCATTTATAGTATAATATGCCTTACCCAGCAAGCAGTACTTAATGCGAGACTTATTGAATGGCATATTGACAGTACCAGTGGCACAGATAGATTATGTCAATACGACTTTATCCTGCCAAAGATTCGGTAAACAAAGCTGGAATAATAATATTTAAGTATGCAGAGTGCAGAGGCTCAAAATAAGTTGCAAGCGACGCTGGCATTCACGTCCTTATCCGTGAACACACAGCTCTCTTTTAAGGACACCAAACTGGGTGACTTTGACCAGACCCTGGGCGCCTTAATTCATGCCATTTTGAAGGAAAGCAAGATGCGCTCAAGGCTTACCAATGAACCAAATCAATACATGCCCTAAAAACATCATTGTAAAAACAACTGTCCGGTCCAGACACCGCTTTTCGAGTCAATAACGATGATAAGAGCAGAGGATATAGAGCTTCGTCGAGCACGTTACAAACCTCCATCCCCATATATGCACAAAACTCTGCATCAGGTTCCTCCATCTACCTCACATTTCTTTGATGAAACTGCTTTGTCGGAAACATTTATGGATGGACTGCTTTGCGCGTATTTACTTTGGGGGAAAACCGGTTCTAATTGTAACAAACAAGACTAAATACGAAACGATTTTCTATGTATTAGCTCAGAAAATAGCAAAATAAAAAAATAAAAATACATTAAGTACTTATACCGAAATGTCTAAGATTTTTTCCGTGTTTCCGAAAAAGTTTATCGGTCGATCTAGTAGGATAGCTACTTATTACTTGAATACGAATGAATTGAATGCGATACGCATTTGAATTATATTTAAGTATAAATTATTGCTTTCTTGTTGTACTTACATACAAAATACCCACTTAGGTTTAGAGTTCAGCCTACCTAAGGGCCGGTTTTATAACCATCCGTTCGTTTATTTTCGTATCTTTTTGACATAAATTTAGTCTACCGGTCATCATTTGCGTTTTATAAAGATTCGTTAGTTATTTTTTAGTAAATTTTACCTGCCGCCGGTTACTGAGCCCGGTAACGTGGGTTAAACTTAAAAACCGTCATTTTTGACAGCTAGGTATCAATGTATTGTGATCACCGCCGAATGAACAGCTGTTTAATTGTAAATAGGTAAAAATAATAATTAACAATGCTTGGTTCTTCGGAAAGTGATAGCAGTGATGACGATTTTTTGTTACATAATTTGTATACATCTGATTCGTGTGACAGTGAAAATATGTATCGCCGGCCAAGAAATTTCAAGCTGAGACCCAATTACTGCAGACTTTTAAACGACGCTGAGTTTAAATGCCGCTTTCGATTGTCGAAGGAGAGCGTAGAGTTCGTATTGCAGAAAATTGGAGTCCGATTGGCGCCAGCAACAGCAAGAAACAACGCTTTATCGCCAACCACTCAGCTGTTGCTAACGCTCAGATTTTATGCTATAGGCGTGGTGCTGCTCGCGGCTGGGGATTTTGTCGGAGTGTCTAAAGCAACTGCATGTGTAACTGTGTGGCGAGTCTCAAGGATTTTAACCTCTTTAAGAGGAGAACTTATAAAAATGAGCAGTTCCAACCGTAGTACGCAGGAAATTTTTTATAACATCGCTAAGTTTCCATCTGTTATAGGTGCAATTGACTGTACGCACATTCGATTGCAATCCCCCGGTGGACCACAAGCGGAAGTTTTTCGCAATCGAAAAGGGTATTTTTCCCTCAACGTGCAGTGTATTTGTGATGCCGATTTGATTATAAACAATATTGTTGTTAAGTGGCCAGGGTCCTCACATGACGCAATGATTTTTAATGCAAGCATCATAAAATCCCAGTTTGAAGAAAACACATTTGGATCATGCATGCTGGTTGGAGATAGTGGATATCCTATAAAGAAATATTTAATGACTCCGCTAAGCGACCCACGGACTCCAGAAGAGATATTGTACAATGAGTCGCAAATTCGTACAAGGAATGTAATAGAACGTTGTTTCGGTGTTTTGAAACGAAGGTTCCCAATACTTTATCTGCCAATCCGCTTGTCAGTGAACAGAGCTCAAGCTGTTATCGTAGCAGCAGCCGTACTGCATAACATATGTAGACTTTCACAAGACGAACTCCCTTTGGATGCTATGGATGCTATGGATGATCCTAGTTTGAATGAAACTTCCAATGATAATGAGTCTAATGCAAATTCGGACAGTAATTCATTGTCAAATGACCATTACAGGAGAGATTTAATTGATAATTATTTCAAGCAGCTTTTATAATTTTTGTTTTATACCTATATAATAGTAAACCGCCCTCGCTTCGCTTCGGTTTATGCCAGTTTTTTGTAATACCCGTAAATAATCCAGCAATAAATATAGCCTATGTCACTCAGGGTGAATGAAGCTTTCCAATGGTGAAAGAATTTTTGAAATCGGCACAGTAGTTTATCAGTTTATTCATTACAAACATACACACACACAAAAATACAAATCTTTCCTCTTTATAATAGTAGTATAGACTAGGTAGCTTTTGCCCTCTATTTTTGTCCGTATTAGAATAGATAGATGGATATAATAAAACTCAGATTATATTAATTTTGTTTTATTTAAGATAATACAATACAATAAACTGATGTAGGTAGCAACAAACGCTGCTAAAGACCAGGCATGGAAAAGGCTGTGCATGAAAAAGTTTCGTCGCCACAGTCATATCCTAGAGAACTAAAGCGACAATTTGAAAAGGCTGCAAAAGAAAAGCCCTGCCCATACAATGAATAATAGGTATCAGCTTTATAAAACCGGCCCTTATTATGTCTACTCAGTGGATACTCAGTCAATAATATCTTTATACAGTGTGTGACATCCATACAAACATATATTTTGACAACAGTTAATATGCATCCTAATTAACATAAAAACATGTGTATTGTTAACATAAAGTGTACTTTTTTTTCCATACTAACTATACTCAATCTGTTTAGGTACTTAAATAAATGTAAACAAAAAAATCACGTGGTTCTGGATATTAGCCAATCAAAACTGTTCCGTCGAGCGTTGACGTATCAATGTTCACCTCCTATTGGCTGACCAACTATGTCACGTGATTTTTTTGTTTACATTTATTTAAGTACCTAAACAGATTGAGTATAATTCGCGACGCAATGTATCGGTAACAAAACTAACAACAGTAACAACTGACACTAACATTTGATTGCGTTCAAAATTCACTCTTAGTGACACCCTGACACCTTGTCAATTGCCTACATTTCGTTGACACTTTTGACAAGACCGCCAAAAATTATGATGACTAAGAAACTAACTCCGTAAGAAAAGTACCTAACTGCATAAAAGTTTCTGCACGGTCGATAATGTGTCCGATCAAAAAATTAAACAAACGCTAAAAAGTAAAAAAAAAATCTTTAATGTAAAATGTTCCAATATTCTTTCATCATTTTGAACATGAAGACGTGGACTATTTGTCGATGTTACGATTCTCCCAGTAATGGGCATGTCTTCCCGGACACGCTGCAATGCACGGACTATGACTCTGGGGTCTTGAGGAATGCGACGATTTGGGAATCGCTCCCGATACAACGTTAACGCTTGATTAGCACTTTGCCCAGCTTCGCCGTACATTAGGATCATATCCGCCAATTCTTGCGAGCTATACGATAAAGGTCTTGGCATTTTGTCAAGAAAATTATGACATGACAATTTCATGGAAAAAGTCAAGGTTACTACACATTTTAATTCAGCCTAACTGCATCCCGCCACACCAGCCAGTGCACTGTCTTAAAACGATTGATTTAAGAAGGTAATTTAAACTAAGAAGGCGGAATCACAGTAATTTTCATCAAGCACCGTTTGACAACTTTACATTCATTGAGTTGAAGTGTCAAGATAACATCGTGCTTGTTGATAAACACAGTTCGTAATCAATTTAATAATTCATGTTTGAGACTATAGTGTATTTCTATGGAACTTGCTAACTATGTAAACAAAAGACTTAACTTTGTTTTGTCACTGTTTCTCGTTAAATTTTCAAACCACCTCATCAAACACCATTGAAACCATAAACTATTGAAACGTTCATTACTGTAAAATACAAAATCACCAAATATATAACTCTATCTTGGATATTTCATTAAAAGTTTAAATGGTTTCATAAGTTAGGTTATTAGGACCTGATGGAATGACGTTTTTGTTTCTTTTAAATTCTACAATAAAATTGTCTATGATGGGTAGTGTTGTGGCTAAAGTTGGCGATATATTAAGGCCCCTACACATTACCTAACTCACGCTGATCACACTCACAGATGATATAACGGCACCTTTTGTAATAAATACTGGTGATGTATCTTCAAGTACCGATTTTTCTTCAGATCGTGATTATACAAAATAGAAATAAGTAACTACTTGTTTTTTAATTTCAGTATTTTATTATTCGATATGGTTTGACATAAGTAAAGGAGTATTGCCCATCACTAGTAAATTCATCATTCAGAGACAATTTCAATATGGCGGTTTGTTTACATAGTTAGCAAGTTCCATAGAATTAGACTTTAAGCATTGTGATTTCCTAGGAGGTGATAATTGATAATTTTATTATGTGCAGTGAATTTTGATATCAGTCTGGTACAGTGACTAAATTTAATGTGTTTCGATGGTGACTAAGAAATTGTCGATGTTTTGTTTTGCTTTAAATGTAGTGGATAATTCAGGACACAAGTACACGTCGACTTGAAACAACGGTTATGTTTTCATTGAATTAAAATTGAAATGAAACATTCTGCTTCTTAGCATTACATTGCTGCTCTAGAAAAATTTAAAAAAATATAATTCTTCATCAGAAGACGTAATTGTTTTATATTTTCGATAAACCGTTCACAGCATCTATTAAAGCTATCGTTACTTACAATTTATGTTCTTATGGATGTCACACACTGTATACACTAAATATGTTTTTTTTTCATTGTTTTGATTCTACAACTTCGCTGCTAAACCCAGAACACGAATAAAAAATTCTGCATGCAAACACCAATATTTTTCTATGATATTAATCATAATCATCAATATTTACACTATGCCCGAAATACTTACATTCCTTCTTGGCTGTGAATGTCGCTGATTATACTTAATGCAAAACGTTGCAATATCGTTGGGAACTAACGTTATCAGTCCAGCCAGCATGACATATTAAAGAGTTCACCAAAGTTCATGGAACGAATAACAAGGTAACGAGTGGGGTGGGGTCAGATGGGCAATGGGGCGATATGCGCCGCCGCCGTGCGCCGCGCCCGTCAGCCGGCGGCCTCCGCCAGTCGCCACCCATCCGATCTGCTAGTAGGTAAAGAGAAAACTAACGAGTCCCAGCGCGGTCGGTCTAGGTTAAATATACCGGAGATCCTGTCGCCATCTGCCTACGTTATCATCAGCTCAGCTCTGCAGTCTCAACAAACTAACTAACATACAAACATTGCAAGATAACAAAAAACTTGTAAAACCGGCCCAAGTGCAAGTCGGACTCGTACACGAAGACTTCTCTACCATTCTTATACGGGAGCCCCTTGATTTTTATCCAACCGACCCGAGAAGGAGGGTAATGTTTTTCGCGCGTATGTACTCGTATATATGCATGTATGTGGATATTATGCGTTCCGTTCGGACCTAGTGTAGCATAATGGCTCGAACGATTTTGAGGAGTGAGGTGCCGTGATATCCGTCTCGGTGGTGGGAATTTTCATGGCAAAAATCAAACGTCAGTAGAGTTGAAACTTTGAATTTTATCGACTATCGATAAGTCATATTAACGAAGCGTATATTTATTTATTTATTAACAAAAAAAGACCTCAAACGGTGATGAATAGGAGCTGACCAAATGTATTTTTAAAAAAAATACGGAATTGTAGATTGTTAATTCTTTTCCATGAAAATTTGCAAAAAACTAGAAATATAATCAAATATAGATAAAAACTTTTACCGTTCTTTGCTGCTTTAAACTCACATGAGTGTGTTTTAAGCGTTATGTGAGATTCAACGCTATATATTAAGTTGCTTTAAATGAACCTTACAATGTAGAGCAGTAAGAAAAGGATACTTCTTTATCAATTTATTTATTGTTTTCCGTTTCGGATTAACCAGTTTTCACATACGTGAATTAGTTGCAAAAAGATTAGTGGCAGAAATGCCAGTTAACTGACATTCGATTTACTTTTAAAGGCGATGCAACTCCCTTCTCAAAGAGGTTAATGTTAAAAGTCAGTAATATACAGAATGTCCCAAAAATAGCACGTCACAGTGACACTGGAGATTCCCCAGCCTCAGACAAACCAAACCAGCCTAACATGACCTCAGTAAAAGTTGCACCGTTTTCGAGTTATACCAATTTAAAGATTTTTCCAATTTTTCACCTCTTTTGACATTGTAAGTGCTCGCATTTACTGGGATAGCTTTAGAATTTAGTTTTTTTTATTTGTGCGCATTTATGAATAGTTTATTAAGATGATAGAAGCATTATTATGTCAATAACTAATGTACAAGTTGGAAAAATACTGTAATGAACTAGACGTAAATTATCATCAACATAGTAATTTAAACTTTGAACACCTGCCATAACTTTTTTTTACTACAAATGAAATGAGCAAATAACTTTAAAAACATGCGTGTTTTGTGCCAATTCTAAAATGGTATGACACATGATATCTTAATGCATAAAAGTAAGAATTCGTATGACATTTGCCAATACGGATCCTAGGAAATCAATGCTAATCATCTAAAAAATTATCTTGTACTCTACGATATCTCATTCGTTTGTGCTCCTTTGAAGAATAATGATTGATTTTTGGTTGACCTTGGTTCAAAGATAATAAAAAACGGGTTTAATTTTCATTAGTTTTTACAGTAAATGTTCGAATTGTTTCCCTCTGACTTTAAGGCACAAATGGCATCTTCGAATAAAATTTCGGTTTAATTTTCGTAAACTGGTTTCCGATATGTCTCGGGCTGCATTGAAGACACGTCGCCGTAGTTCCTCTTCGTTACTTATTGGTTTTGAATTATTTATTTATTTATTTATTAAAGTAAATCAAACGAAATTTTACAAAATATCAAAAACTGCACCTTTAAACCACAGTTTGGTTTGACTCGATGCACCATTCCTCGTCAGCTACAAACAAATAAAAATGTACATAAGAGTGTTTAAACTAAGATACTTAAAACAATTATGCGTAATCTACCCAACACAAATCATCACCACCAAAAGTAAGGACTACGTAAACAAGTAAGACAAAACATTGCACGGAGTCTTATCGTTATCTCTGGCCGGCCGCCGCGCCGCCGAACCGGTTTATGCACGCCCGGTACAGGCTGATCCAATTATGCCGGAAATTATATAAATAATAAATTAGCAAATAAATAGATGTTTGTGATTTTGTTATATTATATTTGACTTTGACTATTCTGTAATTGAATTAACATTTGTTTTTTTAGAAACTTTGCGATATTGGTTGGTGTAATTTTAATTTTCCATTTATCCGGTATTTTATTTATTAAATCAGGCAAAATATATTCAGACGTTCTTTTACCATAAAAATTTCGAAAAGGTGGTTTCTTCAGTACGCGTATAAATATTGTCTTTCAAACATCACCCAAAAAAAACATTTTACAGAGCGAAATCAACTTCCGTTAAGAGTGCCGAGTAGTCGTTTCAGTTCCACAAACAAAATCGCAGTGACACATGATATCTTAATGCAAAAAAGTAGGAATTCGTATCACATTTGCCAATAAGGATCCCGGAAACCAAACTAACAAATGAAAAGCGATTAGCCGCTTTGCAAGTTTATCATGTAAATAATTGTAGGATAGTTATTAATTTATTGCAGTTCTGTTGTAGCCCTGTGACCCAAACTACTCATAGTTCGTTACCTTCCGTTTCGTGCTATACTCGTTGATTAATATTAAACCTCGTTTTAATAGCCGACTTTTTAGTTAGGTACGTTTTATTTTTATTGATTTGAATTATGTCATTACTTATCACCCATGTTCACTGCTTCCGTTTTCCTGTGGTGTTCCTGAATTAAATCGACTTGGCATTCCTCTGGACTCTGATTTTGTTTGTGGAACTGAAACGACTACTCGGCACTCTTAACGGAAGTTGATTTCGCTTTGTAGAATGTTTTTTTTTTGGTGATGTTTGAAAGCCAATATTTATTTAAAACCAATAAGTAACGAAGAGGAACTACGGCGACGTGTCTTCAATGCAGCCCGAGACATATCGGAAACCAGTTTACGAAAATTAAAACGAATTTTTATTCGAAGATGACATTTGTGCCTTAGAGTCGGAGGGAAACAATTCGAACATTTACTTTAAAAACTAATGAAAATTAAACCCGTTTTTTATTATCTTTGAACCAAGGTCAACCAAAAATCAATCATATTCTTCAAAGGAGCACAAACAAATGAGATATCGTAGAGTACAAGATATTTTTTTAGATGATTAGCATTGATTTCCGAGGATCCATATTGGCAAATGTCATACGAATTCCTACTTTTATGCATTAAGAT